>JAWNLN010000066.1:12835000-14035000 GCA_035042305.1 Drosophila glabriapex
AACGTCGCTTGTGATATCAAAGTTATTACGTAATTGCTCTCAATTACCATCTTACCATAGCACTAAGCAGTGCCACATCCAGCTATATTCAACCACCGCAGGGCTTAACGCCCTCAAAGTGCATCTGCCAAGCTGAATATATTAATTTTCATTCACAAGTAGATTCTGAGCTGGTTGAGTAAATTTAGGCTGCTTTAACTGACATCATCATTTTGTAGCGTTACATCAATCAAAACATCATACATCAAAGTGTTTAATTAAATTTAAAGAGTTTCACATGCAATGACCTTGTCTAAAAATGAGCTCAATTTGTTGCATTTTTGCATATTGCTGTATTATATATTTGTCTTCTTTTTACCAAAGTAAATATTACACATCTTTCTCGGAAGGATAAAGCTTATAAATTCTTGATCAGCATTGATAGTCGAGTCGATTTAAACATTTCCGCCAGTCTGACTGTATAATTGCGCCTATCTACAATTGATAGAAGTTTCAAATTGGCCTCAGGGTATCTACTAATCGAGCTCTTTCGACTTTTTATACCCTTGTATATCTTTTTTCAGATTTCCAACGCATATCTCCGCCCTATATGGTATACATATTCTTGTCAACCATCACTAGCCGAGTCAATATAGCCAGTTTAAATACATTTTTTTTATGAATCTGGGTATGAATCCGTCCAGAAAATATATAATTGTATTTCCAACCCCAATCAAAAAAGTAGATCTTCAGCAGAGGGTATTTAATCTTCGGCTTGCCTAAGATCAACGTTCATTCTTGTGCTTCTTAAGATGTAATCCTTCAAGATATTTGTGCAATTATTTCACAGTCATAGCTTTCTCAGAACTTAACCGAAGTTCCAAATTAGTCAAACTTTAGATGTAAACATGTCAGAAACAGTTTTTGTGGTCAAAGTGCAAGTTGCCTGGATATATACGACAATGTTTCGCCAGATAAATGTTATACTTTTATTTTTATATTTCTAGCAGGAAACCTAATTCAATTTATTCACCAATTATATTATTATATTTGATGTGAAGGACGTCATCAATGCAACCAATTAAAAACATGACTTTCATGCATGCAGCCCACACACAATTCCAGGAAAAGGCATTCGTGCAACCGGCTGCACCCCACAAGCCAAAGCTGCAAAAGTTGAAACTAAACCCAGACGACCAGAGCTAAAAATATCCTCAATGCCAGGCAGAGCTAACGCGTGTCAGATAATTTGTTTCATAATGAGAATGCCCAGTAAACATTCCATGGACACTCTCTCGCTGTGGGTGTTGCTGTTGGTGTGGGTTTTTTTTGACCCAGCTAAGCTGCACAGAGAAAAGATGAATCCATTGATGATGACGCGTTGGAGTTTGCAAATTTCATTTACAAAAGTGCAAGCGGAGCTGTTCAAGGCCAAAGCAACAAAGCGTCAAATTGCCAAAAATGCTATTAAAGCCAGATCGCCAAACATAAACACAGATGAGGCCCAGACCACAGTACGAATCCGAGCCCGATGGCGATTTGGATGCTATCGTCAAAACCAAATCCAGGAGGTGTGTGTGTGTGTGTGTTTACTAGGGTTACAGGTTACAGGAATTCCCTGAGATCCGGAATTTGCAAGTGCAATTGGCAGCCGATGAGGCATCAGTTAGCCGCCACTTAGGCCATGCATTGCTGTCGCTGTTGCTGTTGCTGATGCTGTTGCTGCTCCTGCTGTTGCTGCTCCTGCTGTTGCTGCTCGAGCTGTTGCTGGCGCAGTGGTACTGGCAATGGTTAATGACGTCATCGCTGGTGACGTGCAGCATGAAACTAGTGCAAAGTGCAGCTGCTACGGCTGCTGCTGTTGCTGTTGCTTGCTGCCGCCTGCACGTCATCCAGGCAAATATATATATACATATACACACACATATATATATAGAGTGTATTGGAGTGGGTGTGTGCGTGTGGTGTGTGTTTGTGTCAGCTCTATAACCTGATATGGGTCAAACAAGCGACAGCGGCATCAAATTGTTGTCAGGTAGCGCGTACGGCCACAAGGCCAATGGGGTTGCAACAACGACTTGTGCAACAAATGCGACCCACAATTTTCCGAGTGCTCCAATAATCGAAGACACACACATCAGTGTGGACCTTTAACTCTTACCTTCTCGTGACTCCTCCCACCACCCACCAGCCACCACCCCTCGCACAGCCCCGTTTCCTGTTTGCCAAAGTTCAAAAATAGCACACACAAAAAAACTTGACCAAAAGCAAAACAGCAACTCTCACACACACACACACAGAGAAGCACACACACACACACACATACACATGGGGAGCAAAATCGAGCATCATAAATTTCGTGGACCATTTACTGAAAATCTGTTTAAAACTGTTTCAAACGGCTTTCAGAATAAAAATAGCTGCAGAAGCAAACAGCAGAATGCCACCTAAATAAGTCACAAGGCATAGCCGAACAGTCCAAGCGCCTACCCTAAACACACTTGATTGTTCCTATGAAAGCTATATGATATGCTATTCCGAAGTTGATGTTTACTTGGATCATAATGAGATGCGTAGCTGATGAGTTTCGTTCGGTTATCATGGTCTCTTATATCTTAGAGGATATATGTTTGTGAGAACCGAGTTATGCCAAGTTTCATCAAGTTAACTTTAATTGTGTGGGACTAGTTTGCAGAGAAACAGGCTGACAGACAAATGTGATAGATGTAGATATTATAAATATTAGCCGAAAATCAGTGAAACAAATGTCTGAAAAAAAATAATATATATCTAAATATAAGACATGAGCATGCCAAAATTACCTTTTTCAAAATAAGTTTAAAGTTCGAGTCGAGCGAAATTAAACTTGAACCCATTTAACCATGCCCACGTTATTAAGAAAAAAAAAACAAATATCTAAACAATCATTTAAAATCTTGAAAAGTTGCCATCATAATTGTTTCCCCATTTTTTGAGCTTGCCAATCGAATTTTTTCATATCTCGACTTAGAGCTTGAGTGCAGAAAATACGATGACCATTTCATTCAGTTCGCAATCCACCAGTCATGCTTAACACTTTTGATATATACAAGCATATATATATATATATATGTAATCAATGTATCGATGCGATGTTTTTAGTTTCCAGTGATTTTGCATTTGTGTGCGTGACAAAAAGACTGTGTGTATCTGATGGATGCGTTTGCTAATGCGCTACATGAATGGCTGTCGAAAATGTTCTATTTAAAAAAAAAACAAGACAAAACAAAATGCGGCCCACAAAAGAAATAGAAATTCAAAATTCTCTCAAAAATAAAAACCAAAAAAAAAATAATGATAAACAACAACAACAACAATAATTTCGAAATACTCAGCAACGGAATTCTTTTTGTGTTTTCAACACAAAGTTTACACAGATCGAAGTAGACACACATTATATTATAGTGTGTATAGTATATAAATGTTATGCATACGTATATACTGGCTATATCATAGAGAACGCCCACACAAACACCCACGCACACACACACACACACACACACACACACATACATATATATATATATACACACACACATATGTCTGATTGAAACGTTTCGCCTGAGAAATTTTGTTGCCTTTGGTGTTTGCTTTAAATATGCTGCTCGGCTATATAACAAAACAGCAACAACAGCAACAACAACTGCAATAACAGCAACAACAACAACAACAACAACAACAATTATTTCAGTTTGGGATTTCTGTGAAATTTTTGCACATTAGCACTGGCTGCAAGGCAGCAGCGTGTGCTTGTATCCGTATCTGTATCCGTGTATGTAACTGTGTCTGTATCTGTATCTGTATCTGTATCTATATCTGTATCTGTATCTGTATCTGTATCTATATGTACAATGCTTTTTGTATCTGTATCTTGTTCTTTGTCTGTTTTGTTTTTCTGATTGTTTGGTCTTTGGCAAATTGCGCATACGACGCGTTGCAGCGTCATCTTCACATAGTCTCTGCCAAATTACACATATAAGACATAATTACACACACACACATGCGTAGTTAGTAAATATACAAAAAAGATATATATAATATTTATATATATATATATATATATATATATATATATGTGTGTAAGAGCCATTTTAGTCTAGGGCAAGATTTCCGCACTTAATTGTTTTCTTGTTACAAAACTAATGGACGAATATTTCATTAACTTAATTACTCAATTGAAAACATTTCGTGGTCTGTTTTGTTCAATATTAAATTTGGATTTATTTAAGCGTACCTTTCAAAATTAATTTAACCAACTTGCAATACACGAAAAATTCCAATTAAATTTATTTATTTGCCACAAAGTTTGGAAGCTGCTGTCGAAATGAGTTAAGTTCATGTGCAACATGCTGCAGGGGCACAGCTGTCAATTGGAATTGGGCATTGCACAGTGAATATGATCTTCATTCTATAAAAGAAGATATAAATAATAAAAGTAACTAACATTTATTTTTAAGCTTCGTGGAAAGGCAGACTAATGTGGCGCATATATATTTATATAAATTATATACTTTCACAGATCCTAATAATAATAATAATATAAATCCAGCTTGAATACAGCTCATAATTATAGTTGTATTATTAAAATGGCCTTAAACTAATAAGCTGGACATTGACTGTATACCGATAAACCGATAACTCTGTATTTTATTTCGATAGCAGTAAAGGTAGAAATACAGCTTGATTACTTTTATGAATTGCGTAAGGATCTCCTTGAACTGTTTAAAGTCTTTGAAATGGGCTATTTCACAGTCGAACTCACTTGACTTGCTATATATATATATTGCAGTAGACATATGTTATTATAGATTTGTGCTAACTGGCACACTCTGTAGCTAATATTAAAAGCGAAACCAAATACGTATCAAAATGTATACTTAATATATTTATTAGTTCTTTAACTTTGATTGCGTCAAGTAGTTGCCAGCCATTTGATAACCAAGAATATATGTATTTAGATACACAATTTCTTAGTGAATAGCACGCGTATATAACTGGAGAAGATTTAGTTATATTTGAAATTGAATTTCGTTCATTGATGCGTTGTGCAGCTGTTTTTTTAGAGCTCAGGGCACATCTGAACCAGGGCTGGCTAGACAATAATCTATGTGGCTAATATTGCTTTTTCGAGTTATTGGCATTGCTTGCATGCCTGGTTAACTGCATATGGGACAAATGGCTAAAGAACAGCCATTTTAGTCTAGGGCAAGATTTCCGCACTTAATTGTTTTCTTGTTACAAAACTAATGGACAAATATTTCATTAACTTACTTACTCAATTGAAAACATTTCGTGGTCTGTTTTGTTCAATATTAAATTTGGATTTATTTAAGCGTACCTTTCAAAATTAATTTTACCAACTTGCAATACACGAAAAATTCCAATTAAATTTATTTATTTGCCACAAAGTTTGGAAGCTGCTGTCGAAATGAGTTAGGTTCATGTGCAACATGCTGCAGGGGCACAGCTGTCAATTGGAATTGGGCATTGCACATTAAATATAATCTTCATTCTATAAAAGAAGATATAAATAATAAAAGTAACTAACATTTATTTTTAAGCTTCGTGGAAAGGCAGACTAATGTGGCGCATATATATTTATATAAATTATATACTTTCACAGATCCTAATAATAATAATAATATAAATCAAGCTTGAATACAGCTCATAATTATAGTTGTATTATTAAAATGGCCTTAAACTAATAAGCTGGACATTGACTGTATACCGATAAACCGATAACTCTGTATTTTATTTCGATAGCAGTAAAGGTAGAAATACAGCTTGATTACTTTTACGAATTGCGTAAGGATCTCCTTGAACTGTTTAAAGTCTTTGAAATGGGCTATTTCACAGTCGAACTCACTTGACTTGCTATATATATATTGCAGTAGACATATGTTATTATAGATTTGTGCTAATTGGCAAACTCTGTTGCTAATATTATAAATGTATACTTAATATATTTATTAGTTCTTTAACTTTGATTGCGTCAAGTAGTTGCCAGCCATTTGATAACCAAGAATAAATGTATTTAGATACACAATTTCTTAGTGAATAGCACGCGTATATAACTGGAGAAGATTTAGTTATATTTGAAATTGAATTTCGTTCATTGATGCGTTGTGCAGCTGTTTTTTAGTTCTCAGGGCACATCTGAACCAGGGCTGGCTAGGCAATAATCTATGTGGCTAATATTGCTTTTTCGAGTTATTGGCATTGCTTGCATGCCTGGTTAACTGCATATGGGACAAATGGCTAGAGAACAGCCAGCGGCAAAGGCAAAAAGAGAATTTCTTTGCTGGCCCACTCAATGCTCAACTGGAGCAAATTTATTTTTAACACATGCATTGAATTCCAAGCGGCTCCGCTTACACCGCACACACATCGATAGCAGCCTACATATATACAATACACACACACACATAATTAGTGTTTGTAGATGTATAGACGGTTTCTCCAAATGTGTTTTTTTTTTGGCTGCCTGCAACAGGCTGCTGGTTGCTGGTTGCTGGTTGCCGACCGTCGCTGAGCGTTGAGCGCACGAAACGGGCAAAGCAAAATTTTCGGTATCCATTTCGATTTGGGTTGCGGCAGCGCCAACTATTTTTAGCCCGTGCGCCCAGATACAGATACAAATACCATTACCAATACGAATACGAATACACGCACAACCACAAATACAATGACAGATGTTCGCTGCTCTCTCTCACTGTGGAGAAGCCAGAGAGCCAAGTTAGTCAAGCGCCAAACGCAATCATCGAAGGACGGGCAGGTGGGCGGCATATCTATATGTATATATATATATATATATATATATATATGTGTGTGTGTGTGTGTGTGTGTGAATCTGAATCTGAATCGGAATCGGTATCTGTATCCATAGGCTGACCGCCTCTAGAATATAGTCTGCCGTGGATCGTCGGACCGTTCAGTCTTTTTGTTTCGTTCAGTACCATCCGATTCGTGTGATCGACAGCAACGCTCAATTTTTTTCTTTTTTTTCTAATTCCTTGAAGGTGAGTGGGTTGCTGGCGCACCAAAGTGCAGAATGCCTCAACCAGAACCAAGCAATCAAAATGCAACAACAATCAATAAAACGAAACTGAAGCAACCTATCAGCCCTATAACAATGCGATAATCATCAACGAAGTCAAGAAAATGACAAAAAACATTGTGTGCAAAATACAAAAATAACTGGCAAAAACATCTGCATTTAGAAAACCTTTACGAACAACGAAGACTATATAGCCTGCCAGTCAGATCGTGCGTGTGATCCTAACTCTGCAAAATAACTATATATATTTTTTCATTTTTTTTTCAAACATTTTTTTTACAATATTTTTTTCAAGTGCTGAAAGTGTTGCAGACGGCTGACATAAGCCAAGAAAAACAATATTTTGAACTATTAAAATACTTTTGTAGTAATATATCTAATCTTCTTCTATTTTTTTTTGTTGCTGAATTTAAAAAAAAACATTTCATA
The DNA here is from genome assembly GCA_035042305.1 of Drosophila glabriapex. Lineage (NCBI taxonomy): Eukaryota > Metazoa > Arthropoda > Insecta > Diptera > Drosophilidae > Drosophila > Drosophila glabriapex. The sequence continues at coordinate 12,842,505 of JAWNLN010000066.1, forward strand.
ATTCGTTGAGCGCAGCGATTATGTAAGGAGTATATATATATATAATTATATATTTATATATATATATATATATATGTAGGTTGTGTGTGTGCGTGCAAAAGCTATAAATGTAGCTGGCAGATACAATATACATTCGTATGAGCAACAGCAACCACAGAAACAATTCTGTGCGGACGGCAACAACAGCCTTAGAGCAACAGCAACAGTGGCAACAACAACTGCCACCCAAAATAGAAATGTGCCACTGTTTTAACACACACACACACACACACACACACACACACACACACAAATGCACACACATATTTATAAACACACACGCATACATACTATATACAATATATATAAACAAGTGTGTGTTTTTTTCCTTTGACTCTTGACGCGTTTCGAAGCAAAAAAAAAAAATAAAAAATTAAAAGCTGCCAATTAGTTGAACTAGAACAATGGAATAAGAAAATTGAACAATAATATTTCGCTGAACTTGACAGATAAACGTCAAATCACTGAAAGTCTCGGTTAGCCACTTCAAATATAAGAATATATTTCAGAACTGTAAAAGGATGCTTCAATTGCTTTTTCAAGCGTTCAATTTTTCTTATACCTCTGCTAAATGTGTCCTTATTTGTTCTGTTGAGCACATAACTAATTTGCTTTAACTTATAAATAGATGAGAACTTTATTTTTAAACACATACAAAAAATGATTTCGAATATTTTGGAATCTTCTCAATCTTCTTAAATAAACACCCGAAACATATACAAAATATACTTCAGATAATTTTTGAGTTGAGAATCTACGTGGAATATGTTGCAACGAAAGTCAGCTATAAAAGCTTTACAGTTTTATTTATATTCTCATTGTCTAACGATATATTTATATCATAGTCTATATAGATATACAGTATGGATATATTTCAATTTTGTAGCTTTTGTTATTGTTGGTTTTATGCTTAAAGCTGAATTGAACAGCTTTTAAAAGTTGTTCGCCTTAAGCACTAGCGGCGACCTTCGATTTTGACACCTTTAACAACTTGTTCAATATCGGTATTTGTATAGCTATAGAAATATATAGAAACAAGTTCAGCAATGCCATGATCAGTTTTAGAGCATTATCTATCCCAATTTTTGAGCTCTTTCATTTGAGAAAGCTTTTACGCAGAGCTTTTTGGCGGTGCGTGTGATCGTCAGCAGTAAGCTTATGCTTCTGCCTACTCACTCTCTCTTTCGCGCTCCCTCTCTTTCCCTCTCATTCTGACATTCTGAAATTGGATATCGATAGGCAAAAAGCAGTCGCATCATGAAAACCGTTTGTCCTGCTTGCACGCCCAATCAAACGAATTTGAGAGTGATTTAAAATGTGCGTGTGTGAGAGAGAAAGAGAGCGAGAGTGAGAGTGAGTAAGAGAGAGAGAGAGAGAGAGCGAGCGAGTGATCAGCAGGCGGTGCTCCCATATACGGTGCGGTAACTGCTGGCGTATACGTAATGTGTTTATCTATATTGATTGCGCATACGCACTGTGGCGCCAGACAAGTGTGTATGCGTGTATCTGTGTGTGCGTGTGTGTGTGTTTCACGAGAGTGAAGAGTTTCTGTAAAATACTTGAACTAATCAGCCAATTATTTTGGATTATGGAACATATGCTAGAAGCCAATTAAATGACAGACTGTCAGTCGAATGGATACACCCACACACCCACACACCCATACACTCGTACAATGATTTATCGAAGTGGGCTGAGTGGGTGTGTTGATTATGATGATATTGATGGTCTTGATGTTGATGATGATGATGATGATGTCATGTCATGGCTGTCAGCAATCAGTAGTTGCATTTAAATTCATTCAAATCTCACACACTGATTGGTGCTGAACTCTTTCTACTTGCAGTAACTCAAAAAAACACAAATCAAAATGGCTGATGATGAGGTGAGGTGAGTATCGGCAAAATGCAAGACCTACCATTGGATGCGATTCATTATTAAATGAATACTTTATTTGCAGTTCAAATAGTGTATGCTTAAAAAAAGGCAACGTCGAACTATGCACGTGGAACTGGGCACTGGCACTGTGAGGTGGGCAACATTTGAACTTGAGTTGAGGTGAGTTTATTTCTGCTTTTCTCTATAGTCTAACCTAAATTAAGTTAACCTAAAATAAGCTCAACGAAATGCTTTAGCTAACCGTTAAATACGCGCACGCATTTGGCTTCTTTTGCTTTCACAGATACTAGTTGCGAGCCGGTTCCGATTCCGATAATGCATTTGACAGACACGCAAAATAATGGAACAATAACTGTCAAGTGATCAATGTTATTGATATCGTTATCGTCAATTGTCAATTGTCGTTCTGTCCGCAATTGTTGTGCTGTCTGTTTTGCGTCCTTCTCTATTCGATATTTAATTGTGCTATATTTATCGATAACTAACCGTTGGCCTACCGCTCTGTTTCCTTGCAGAAAAAGCCAGCAGCAGCTGCACCAGCCGCAGCCGCAGCCGCAGCACCAGCCGCAGCTGCAGCTGCACCCGCTGCCGCCAATGGCAAAGCCGCAGCGCCCGCTGCCGGTAAAGCAGCCGCCAATGGCAAAGCAGCCGCGCCCGCCGGCCCGCCCAAGGATCCCAACGATCCCAAAGTGAAGGCCGAGGAGGTACACTGGTGTACGTGTGGCCGCCACTCACGGCCCCAATCGCCTCACCAAGTCAAATGTCCAATGTTCACGAAGCCAAATCAAAAAAGCAAAAAAGAAAAATAATAATATTAATTATTATTATGATAGCCCCGTATCCAAACGTATCCATATGCGTGTGCCCATCTACATGTGTTGTGCTAGCGATAGCGATATCGATAACGATAACTAATCACCCAATATGTTGCACTGCTTACAGGCTAAGAAGGCTAAACAGGCTGAGATCGAGCGCAAGCGTGCTGAGGTGCGCAAGCGCATGGAGGAAGCCTCTAAGGCCAAGAAGGCCAAGAAGGGTTTCATGACCCCAGAGAGGAAGAAGAAACTCCGGGTAAGTGTCTGAAACCAATAAAATGAGTGCAAAAACAAAAAAAATGTGTCGAATTTTCAAAATGCATTTGAAATTATTTTACTCTAATGAAATCGTTCAAGTGCCTTAAAGTTTGCAAAACAAACGTAATTTGTTGGCAAACTTTATTGGCGTTTTACTTGAGAAGGAACAAGTTTTTTGCACAAATGAAGTTGTTAAACTTTTGACGGATCGCGAACTAATTAATAAATGGAAATTTCGATTTGCAGTTGTTGCTGCGCAAGAAAGCCGCTGAGGAATTGAAGAAGGAACAGGAACGCAAGGCGGCTGAACGCAGACGCATCATTGAAGAACGTTGCGGCAGCCCCAGGAATCTCAGTGATGCCAGCGAAGGTGAGTGCCAGCAGTTCAAAATAACACCCAAAATGCAATCGAAAAGCGAAGCAGAAATCAATAAATTTCAATTTCTAACTAGAAATTCTAAATGCGAAAACAATCAAATTAAATAAATAGCAAATGCAATACGCAACAAGCGCAGAAAATCAGCAAATTAAATTGGATACATTTTCTTTGCTGCTTTTTGCTTAGAATTATAAAAAAAAGAATATAACTAAAAAGAATAAAATTAAAGCATAAACATTAAAGTCTACAAAAGTGTCATCTATCATCACAAACACACAGACACACACCCACACACACACACACACACACATACACACACAATCACACATAGACACACAAACACAAACACAAACACAAAAAAAAAACACACACACACCAACAACAAGTTGCGCTTTCCACACCCACACATATATACACCCATTCACATACACACATACATGCACACTCACTCACACCAATACCAATACCACTTGTTATGTATTTGAATATGTTACTTATTCTCTCTCTTTCCCTCTTTCCCTCCCCGTTTACCCATCTCTCTTTTTACTGCAATATAAATATATACACACACATATACACACACACAACCACACAACCACACAACCACAAACACAAATGTCCCCTGTCCATATCGAATGTTACCCAACTATATGTATTTACATATATATACACATATATATATATATATATACATACATGTATATCTTGTATATATGTATCTGTGTGTGTTTTGTCATGCTGCCAATTTTGGGTGTCCGCAAACGTCAAACGCACAGAGACACTGAAATCCCTGATCAAGCAACACTATGACAGGATTAATAAACTGGAGGACCAGAAATATGATCTTGAGTATGTTGTTAAACGCAAGGATGTTGAGGTACACGCACATATCTACTAAATAACTATCTATCTATCTATTATAAAATATCCAAATGCCTATCTATCTATTAGCTATTATCTGCCAAAAAGCGTTCCAATTATCAAAATCAAAAGTCTAAAACAACTTAATGCTTAACAACAACAGCAACAACAGCAACAAAAAATAGCAGCAACAGTTGCAATTGCCGCAAAACCAACACCTTCTGTTAGCTATCTCTCTTTTTAACTATCTATCTATCTATCTATATACATATTTCTTTCTATTTATCTTTACTTATATATATACATATATATACATATATATATATATATATATATAAATATAATTTTATAATTGCTGTCTAAACCACTTACTTTTTTTGTATAATACACTTAATTTTCGTACAATTCCGTTTTGTATACAGTAAAAACTCAAGCAAACTAAACCTAAACTGATCAATATCGTCCCTGTAAATACATATACCTATATATACTTATATATATCTACTCGTATACTTAACTTGTCAACCAACAAAAAACCTAATCTTATAGCTTAGCAAATACATATGCCAATAGTGTTGTAAACAGAGCTATTCTTACTTAATTACCATGGCAATTACTTGGGTAATCGATGTCGAAGTCGAATATCAGCAAATAATTCGATGTTGTGTATTCAATCAAGAGATGACTATCGTTTTTATATTTTATATATTATCGAAGTAAATGTTTCGATTTGTGTAATTTTCTTAATACTTGTGATGACTCAAGTAATGCCAATTTTATAAATTTCAATTACTCAAATAATTATAATTCCCTGTGGTAATTATTCATTTATTGTTTTGGTAGTTGAAAATATTTATTACAGCTCTCTGTATCTCTTTGCCCCTCTCCCCATGTCTCTCTGTCTCTCTCTCTCTCTCTCTCTAGCTCTCTTTGTCCCTCTCTTGTTCTATCTCTCTCTCTCTCTTTCTCGCACACTCTCTTTGTCTCGCACTCCTTGGGAAGTCGTTCTGTTTCACGTACTCTATACATACAAGCACCACACTGCCACACTGCCCACGTCTATACAACAACTCAGCACGCACCCCAAACACACCCGACCCCCCCAAAAATACAAATTCAAAAATACGCACACACACAAACGAAAACACACACACACACACACGTGCACATATTCTGTCTGCAGTTTGAGCAGTTCTTCAGAGCCAAGCAGGAGAACTCGAAGGAAAATTCCGCAGAATACTCACTCGTTTTAACATTCACAGATACACTACAGAAAGCTTGTCAGGATTATCACAATAAGATACTGAAATTGGAGTCTGAGAAATACGATGTGGAGCGCGAGGTAGCCAGAAAGGAATTTGAGGCAAGCGTTGCACACAATTCTCTCCCATAGCTCTATCTCTGTGTCTCTCTCTATCTGTGTCTGTCTGTCTCTCTCATGATTTCCTTCGAGTTCCACGCGACAAGGAATGAGATAGAACAGATCTAGAGAACAGTCGATCGATGGAACTTAATGTCGCTACTTCTCGTAGTCCATTTAAATACCGTTAATAACAATCAATGCTCCACACACATCTCAGATATTATACGTACATATACATATAACCAGCACTTGAAAGATATATGCAAATATTACACAAATGCTGCCCCAAAAACGCCCCCTGGCGGCCAGTCTGTGTGTGTGTGTCAGTCTGGGGTTACCCGTAGTATAGAGCACAATACGTTTAGCTAGCAAACAAACAAAACAAACAAACAAACAAAAAACAACCACAATAATTACAATAATTACAACACGTAGAAAATGTAGAGCTCTGTTCACCATATTTTTTCTTCTGTTTTCTTCCTCTTTTTGAATTTTGGAAGAGAGCTGTGCAAATTTTGAATACATTCAACAAGAGGGCACATTCAAAATTTGTTACATCCCACTTTGAATTTTGGTCGAAATCAAAGAGTATATAAAACGAGTATAACTCCATTTTTAATGCCATTAACCAGCTAACCAGTACGCTAAATGGAAGGCCCCTTAACTTATCCATGGGTGCGAACCAAGCATAACTTGCAGCCTCTACTAAACCGGATCAACAACCAACAACAACCAACAACACCAAATACTCGCTGTTGTTACTTATCCCCATAATATATATGCTTTCTTCTATAGTATAAAGAATTTTTTTGGCCAACATTTTGCTTTTTTTTGTGGCTTATTTGAGATTTTTGAAATGACAATAACGATAAGAAAATTTTTTAAACTAGAATAAGTATTAAAGCAAAGCTTCGTTGTATTTTTGTTGTCATAGTACAGCTGTTGCTATTTTTGTATTTTGCAAACAGCTTTTACTAAAACTAATTGCAACGATCAACGCACAACAAACAACGAATAACGAGTAACGAGTAAAGAGAATAATGAGCATAGGGCCCAAACAACGAGACCAGGTACGAACGAGTGTTTTGTACTCATATGAATACATAGACGTATGTCTCGTTAGTTTAGTTTATAAGCAGAGCCACACACATACCCCAGTACAGTCACTAAGCCACCACAACAGCAACAACAACAACCACAACAACAACAGACACCTAACTCATGCAACCCAACACCAAGCGCACTACACTGAAAAAAAAACTGAAAAACAACAAAAAATTTAAACCAGAAACGAGAAACGTATAACAAATATAATAAAAGCAAGCAAAGCACAATTATTATGTATGTATTTATGTATATGCAACTTGTAGGTGATAAAACTAAGGATATAGCTGAATATCTGACTTTATAAATTAATTTTTAATATTCCTTCTCTTTCTCTGACACGCGGCGAACAACGCGCGTTACATGTGCGTCTCTCTGTCTCTCTCTCTCTCTCTCTCTCTCTTTCTCTCTCACTTCTGTCACTATCTTTCTCTCTCTCTCTCTTTCTTTCTTTTGTCTGTCACTATCTTTTAACTCTCTCAATATATCTCTTTCACTATACATATATTTTATACATAATCCTTTTCCCACACAAAATACGCACAAAAACTTACAAAACACTATCAAACTATCTCCCCCTCTCTCTCTCTCTCTCTCTTTCTCTCTCTCTCTCTGTTTCTGTCTTTACATATATATCTATATATCTATCTATCTTTTTCTTACATCCGCATCTATCTGTGTCTCTTTTTGCCCACGCACTCACATACATACACGCAACAACCGACAACGACTCTCTCTCACACACTTACACACACACACTCACACACACACACACATACACACACACGCACACCACGAACTCTGTCGATTTACGCTTTTACGTGCGTTACGTCATATAACGTAAACGCTGACGTTCACTTTAAACTTTACCGCAACCGTTACCGTTACCGTTACCGATACCGATACCAAAACCGTTACCGTTACCGTTACCGATACCACAGCCGAACTGCAGACAATATGCAAACAATATTTTCAACGCGTTTACTCTTTGGAGGGCGATAAATTTGATTTAGAGCACGTGCAGAAAGTCAAAGCACAAGAGGTAAATTCCCCATTAATTTTGCCATGAACCCAAAAAGAAAACAAAATACAAAATATACAACCAAAAAAAAAAACTACACAAAATACCAAAAAAACAAAAAAAAAAGCATCCAATATGCGAATGATTATTATTATTACAAATCTATTGATAAAAGCAAGCAAAAAAAAAAAAACAACAATATTGCCAACAACAACAGCAACAACTACAATAATAATTTTAATAATAATAATCAATTATTATTATTTATAACTTTTTTTTAAGATACCCTTGATTTGATTTTTTCTAAATATATTCTTAATCATATTTTTTTTTAGTTATTTTGCGATTATTCTTCTTAATTTTTTCTTAAACCTAATTTTTGATATTGTTTTTAACTGCGCTAAACTACAAAACAAAAAAAGTACAAAGCCAAAAAAAATTAAATAAAAAATATCTATTTAATAATTGCATATATACATACATATATATAAATATACAAGGCGCACGATACTAAGCAAAATCGGCGCGCGCTTTGAACTCTGCGTGTGGGAGACCCCCTCTAAAAGAAACGTTGTTCAGTTGGGTCTTGTACATCGACACCGATATCGATATCGATATCGATTCTTGAACCAAAAGTCAAAGAACAATTGAGTTAAAGTTGCATATATTCTCTCTGTCTCGCTCTTTTTATCTCTCTTTCCCCTTGTCTGTTTCTCTCTCTCGCTCTCTCTCTCTCTCTGTCTCTCTCTATCTCTCTCATTCTGTTTTGTCTGCCTTCTTATGATGGATATATGTATCGATAACCGTGCTCAATTGACAACGTTTCTTGTTCACGTATAACCCACAATACCGATACCAACCGATACCAACCATAACCAACAACAATAACAACAACAACAGCCAAGACATTTCTCAGACCCGTACGTTGCGCCCCATTCCAAAAAAAAAAAATCTATTAAAATCACTTAAAGTCAATTTCAAATCAGTTCTCGAAAAGTTAGTAAATTTACCGAACACATAACATCTAAAAGAAATAGAAAACAATAAACGATATAATTTGATTATGATATTTAAATTTATATATATAGAATTATAAAACAATATAAAAACATAAATCACGCATACATAAATGTAAAATAAGTACCTTAAGATTCGTAGAAAAATTTAAAAAAAAAACGACAAACCGACAAAAATCCACCCAAAAAATGTGTTTTTACAGGCGAATTGCAAGAGATTTGCGAAGAGTATTACGAGCGTATGTATATTTGTGAAGGCCAGAAATGGGATCTGGAATACGAAGTCAGGAAAAAAGACTGGGAGGTACTGCAACAATTTTTAATCAATTAAAAAAAAAAAAAACAAATATAAAAACCAAACTCTTAATACAAAAGAAAAAAAAAAAACAAAAACCAGACATACAATTTTTTTAGTATCATATGTTTTTTACGTTTCCGTTTTTTTTTTTGCATCAACTATCAAAACTTGTTGATGCTTGTGTTACATATTTAAAAACAAAAAAGTATTTGACTCTCTTACTTGTAACTGTTTTTCTGAATTGCTCACATACAAAAACTTACAAACAAAAATACGTATCTATACATATTATAAAACATATATAGATGATTCTTTATACTTACCACTCTTTGTTCGATTTTACAAGTTTTTAATATGCCGTTGTTAATCTCATGTTACTTGTACTCAATACGGAAACACAATCCAATCAACAACAACAATGAAATATCTGTGAGTTGAGAAATTGCCACACAAAACTGCAGCAACAGCCAAAAACTTTTGAAAACAGCCGCCAGTTAAACGAACAGTCATTCAAACCGTCAATCAATCAATTAATCAGTCAATCAATCAATCAGTCAATCAGTTGTTTCAATTACATAATTAATCCTCACTTCTTCTGATGAATGATGAAATGAATTCACAATGAACAATTGCAACAATTGCAACAATTGCAACAATTGCAACAATATCTCATCTCCGTTATGCACCTAAGCACAGTATTCATTTAGTGTTGCCTAATTGTCAGCAAATAAGTGAGGTTAGATCTCTCACTCTTTCTCTCTATCTCTCTCTCGCTCGCTCGCTCAATGTGGCGACGGCACCGCGGCTGTTTAGTTACTGTTATTTGTTTGCACTTTCATTTGGCAAACGCAGCACTCACATTGCACTACACAACACAGTCAAACTTGTCAAAACTTTCGTCGTTGTTCAGCACTGCAATTTTTTTGCAACAACTTAAATTCTGACATTGTTTTGTGTTTTCCACCCACTACATACAACATTGTTCAAAATTCTTTTGTATCTTTCTTTCTTCCTTTCTGTGATAATTTGTTTGTTACGCTCTCGCGTCATTTGCATCGTTTTTGGTTGCCACTGTCTGTGCGTCCGTTGGTCACACACACACACACACACACACACACTGAAACACACACACTGAAACACACACACACAAATAGAACAAAAGAAAACCCATCTATACACAAAGCACGTCAGCACGCTGAGCACAATGTAGAGGCAATTATTTTTTATTAGAAGTTCTGCATGTGCACTTGTCAACAACAACAACAACAAAAAACAAAACAACAACAGCAGCAGCAGTCAGAAAAGCCACTCTCCAAACGAATAACAAACTACAGACAATAATAATAATAAAAATAATAATAATACATCAACAACAAAACACCAATTCCATCCAAAATCTCTAAACTCGAAATAAATACCTCAATCTCCAACCTCAACCTCAACCTCAACCGCTCGCACTTTATTGTAAATAATGTAATTTGGTTGTAAAATGTACTTCATAATATCGTTAATTGGTTCGCTCTCTTTCTATCTGACGCTCGCTTTAACCAACAACCTACAGACAAACAAAGAACAAAAAAGAAGTAGAACAAAGAGAAGCATCAATCTAATAATAAAGAAATTTCAAATTATGCGATTAATCGTTAAATCTAAACCATTGAAGAGCATAAGCGCCAAGCGTCGATTTACTCGAGTTCTTACAAAAAACCAAAAAAAAAACAAAAATAATAATAATAATTATAATATCTGAAAAAGAAAAAAATAAATCAAATATTTTACAAATTACACAGCTGTTAAAAGTTGCGCCAGAGTTCTGGCTAATGTTTCAATAGTCCAATAGTCGGTTCGCTTCAACCAGCTAACGCTAGAAAATTGCCACCGCTGTCCACTAAACGTTACTGTTACTGTTACTGTTACCGTTACCGTTACCGTTACTTTTACCGTTATCACAAAAAGCAAACACGCTCCGAACTCGAAGTATTTGCAAAAAAACCAAAAAAAAAAAAAAGAAAAAGAAAAGCTGAACAAACAAATGAGAAAGAAGGAAGAGAAAAGCGAAAAGAAACACAAAACAAATCAGAAAAATACGTAAGAAATATGTTTACAAAACGAACAATCAAACAACCAATCAATCAATCAATCAATGTATGAAATGTATGTAATGTATGTATGTGCCATGCTGTGCAGTACCTCAGGCCCCAGTTCCGTACGCTCAAGTCTTATATGTATAGGTCATTACTCTAGTCTATATCAAAACAAAATATCGTATATAAAAATAAAATGACATAAAAAAAAATTACTATAAAAAGAAACAAAACAAAACAATACAAAAAAAAAAAATAGAGGAAATCGACATTTGGATGTTATGCTGTTCAATCGACAAAAAAAAACACCTAAAAATAAGGACCCAAAACTTCCACTCAAACAAAAAGAAAAAAAAAATAGAAAAAACCGACCTTAGCTGCCCCATTAAAAAAAACCGTTAGACCAAAACCTAACTGCGTATTTGGCTCGTCTTGCTAGCTCGCTCGCACGCACCAGCTACGGTTTTAACCGAAAAACAAAAACAAGAAACAAAAAATAGACATAACTATTTACCATAACATTTGATGTATCTATATTTGTATCTGTATCTGTATCTTTATCTGTGTATCTGTAACTGTAGTTGTGCCTGTGCACATGTTTAAACTATATGCGATAAGTGTAACGCGCTGCATGCAACCCGTCTGCTTGCAACCGTCTCTTTTGCACGCCTCTTATGCCCCCAATTTGCTCGCATTTTGATTTTGATATTGCAATTTCAAGTAGTTTGCCACATTTGGTACATTTAGTACATGTCTATTGAATCGAATCTGTAAAACGTTTTTACTATAAGCTTATATCTCTCATGTATGCTAACTGTATGTGTCTCTCTTTGATCTCTCATCGCACGCTATAGATCAACGATCTCAATGCCCAAGTTAACGATCTTCGCGGCAAATTGTGAGTACCAATTTTCCTGTGCATACCCTTGCTGGCACTTTGAATACAGTAGATACTTATCTATATTCATGTCGCAATCAAATATTGTCAAATTTGGTGTGGCAATATTCAATACTCTGCAAGGGCATCCAAATTACTTGAAGCCCCAACTAAATAACTATTTTTTTTTTATCCAACGTACAGCGTTAAGCCAGCCCTGAAGAAGGTCTCCAAATACGAAAACAAATTTGCCAAGCTGCAGAAGAAGGCCGCAGAATTCAACTTCCGCAACCAGCTGAAGGTGGTTAAGAAGAAGGAGTTCACATTGGAGGAGGAAGAGAAGGAGGTAAGTTCGGATTGGGTTAGTGGCTTGTGGTGGACACCCTTCCAGGTGCTACCTTCAGCTAGGCATCGATAGAATAGCAATAGTTTTGTATAACTTACATTATGTATATTAATACTCTATATGCTATACCCATATATATACACTTATATATATATACTTCGATCAACCAAAAATGATGTGAACGCCCCCATAGAAAAAGATTAAAGATGCCGGTTCTCTAAAAACAACCAAAAAGTGTAAGGATGAGTGAAATGATGCGTGTTTACAAATGTTTGAGCACCACATGTTCTCCATTGTCACTTTATGTACTGCTCTATCTCTATCTCTATATCTATATCTGTCTCTCAATCTCAATCTCACTCTCTGTCTCTTTTACTCTTATCATCTAACTACATATCTGTCTATCTATCTGTCTCGCTCGTTTTATGGTACACCTCAAAACACCTGTCAATATTAGCCTAGTCGTCACAATTTTGTCACAATATGTATTCGTATGTACAATATGTATGTATGTATGTAGTTTCGTAGTCTCATAGTGCACAGAGCACAGTTGTTAGTCATCTGTTCCGGAATGTACTGGTTAAATGTTAAGCGAGATTCCATTTCCACGATAATTCTAATGCTTTATGTATTCTATTCTATTCCACATCGATGCTGGATTGGATCTGCAGAAGAAACCCGACTGGTCCAAGGGCAAGCCCGGCGATGCCAAGGTAAAGGAGGAGGTTGAGGCCGAAGCTTAAGTGTCCACGTCCACGTAGTGTCCACTGTACCACCCGTGACTCCCGCCCTAAACAATATATAATTCAATACAAACAATTATTTCACCAAAAACAAAAGTAAAACAATTATCTGATGCTAAATACCAAAATCAAACAATATACGTGTATATATTTATCTCACAATATATATTCTATATATATGTATCTATGCATACATATGTGTATGTATGTGTGCATATGAAATAAAGTACAGCTAAAGCTCAATCAGAAACATTACAAAAACACCAGCTATCGAAAATAATTCACACATCATGAAGAATTCAAAACAGCACCCAAACATCTGAACGTTCTGATGAATTATTTTTTTTTTATTATATTTCATTAATTACAAATTCTATTTTTTAATGTAAATTAAACTAAATTACAAAAAAAGAAAAAAAAAAAAAATACTCTTCGCACACATTTTGTTTTTTGGGCACACCTTCCACAATGGCATGTGCATTTGAGTACCGAGTATCCACCGAGTATCCAAAGTTTCCTGAGACTCCTTAGATTCCCCCATCGATGTCGTATTGTCGTTTTGCACTGCACTTCTGATATGCACCGAATCAGCAACCAATGAGCAACCCTGAGCACCAGCATCATCTGTAGCTGTTCCGAATGACTCAGTCGAGTGAATTATTTGAATGATTCATCCAATGAATGATGTGCTTGCAGGAACAGGCGCCCGAGACGCCAACGCCGGCATAAGAGCAACTCCTCGAGTAGCCCTCGCTTACTGGACCAACACAAAATCAAATCGTTTTTCTTCTGTGCACTTCTTTCGTTCAATCTTACAATATGTACTTTAATTTACGTTAATTATTACAAATATATCTGAATATATATAGACATATATATATATATGTATATATCTATATGAAATAAACAGACAAATTTTTGCATTTGGGTTTTTGTGTAGTTAGAATTGGTTACTTTTCCAAGTATTTGGGTTCTTCGATTATCTCATTATCCGCGAAGGTAGTTTGATCTGTACGGATTTGGCTGAATTCGAAAAATTCCCTTTTCGAAAATGTGCCCCTAAAAGTATGCCACAATTTTTTGCTTGAGGGCAATTTAGCCAATACAGCAACCTGGATCAAAGAGCAATTGTATTTATTATATTTCCCATCAAAATGAATAAAAGTTCGAGTCATTTATGCAGTTTTCTTTTTATTATGTTTTAACGATAGTTTAGGAGATTTTTGTGTATGCGTGTACCGAGATAAATATACATATATATATATGTATATATATATACTATATGTGTGCGCATTTGTGTGGATGTAAATTACAAAATTATAGTCAATTTAAAGCCTAAGTGTTTAATTTAGTGTTAAAATTAAGCAGCGAGTTAACGTTAATAGTTGAACAACTTATGGCTAAGAGCTTAAATGATGTCTACAACTATGCATCTTTTTCGTCTTCTTTATAATTGTATAAGATTGGGAGGAGGGGTGGACTTAGAGGGGCACTAACTAATTAAAGAATTCGATTTGTCGTTGCGTTAATTAATTAATTAAATAAATAAATAAACCTAGATACAAAAAAAAAAAAGAAATTAAATACCAGGACACAATTCGGCTCAAAGTTGCAGTCTGCTCCCGGAAGGAGGATACGATTAGAGCTATGCATATGTATATAAATAATATATATATATATATATATATATATATATATATATATATATATATGTATGTATGTATGTAAATAATATATGTATATAGTTATAGTTATAGTTAGATATTGAAATCGTAAATTCAACAAATTTTAAATATTGTGCATTATAAATTAGAAATACTTTTAAAAATAAAAGCATTAAATTTTCGATAGTTTTCAGATATTGAAATCTGCATCAGCCGAATATTCGACACAGAAGTGATTCGAATCATTCAATTGACATTTACTGCCAGCGACTACTGTACATTGTGGGGGGATTAGGATTAGGTCTAGACCTCAATACTGTTGAGACTGCCCGAGGATATGTTGTCCGTGTGGCTGCCGAGGCGTGTCCGCTTGATTAGGGCGCGACCGGGCATCGGGGAGCGCTGGACGCGCGGGCTGCCGGGCACATGGGGTATGCCCACCACATGGCTGTGGTGCGGATGCGAATGTGGATGCGGATGCGGATGTGGGTGCGGATGCGGGTGGTGCACATGATTGTGATGATGCAGCATATGATGCGGCACATTGTTATTGTTATTGTTGTTGTTGCTATTATTGTTGTTATTGTTGTTGCTGCTGCTGTTGTTGTTATTGTTGTTGTTGTTGTTGAGATTAGTGTGGCTATTGTGCTGGCTGCCAGAGGCGCGTCGCTGTCGGTGCAGCGAGGGCATACGAGTGGGCGTGGCCATGCCATCGTCCATTCCAAAATGTTGTTGTTGCTGCTGCTGCTGCTGCTGTTGTTGTTGTTGCAGGCTGCGCACGCTGCGCTCCAGCGTGCGTCGCTGCTGATCCAGCATGGGCGAGGCGCCACCAGATGCCGAATGCTGTTGTTGTTGTTGCTGGTAGTAGGCAGCATGAGGTGGCACGGGCGGTGCCTGCAGCTGCTGCTGGAAATCGTGTCGCTTGTGGGGAAATGTGGGCGTGCCGGGCGCATGATACGGCTGCGCATGATGCAGTCCCGGCTGATGCAGTGCAGCAGCAGCCGCAATTGCCAATGCATTCGTCTAAAGAGCGAAGGAGACAGCAGATAGAGAGAAAGAGAGAGAGAGAGACAAAGAGAGAGATTAGTGAGAGATGTTTAACAAATATGCTGCTGAAATGGGGAGTTGCTGTTGTTGTTGTGGTCGGGTGGTTGGGTGGGTGGTTGGATGGGAGAGTGGTGCATGTGCTTTGGGTAGTTTGGCTTTGACTTGGCAACAAAATATAAAATACGATTCTCAAACTGCTTTTTTTCATCTTGTTTTTGTTCTACTTGTCAATTTTGTGGTACAGTGATCGCTCGCTAATTGAAAACCCGTTCATTACCAGATCGTTAAGTTTAAGATGTATTTAATGTTTCCAGATCAAAAGAAAAGTTATAAAAAAAGAGAATAAATAAAAAAGGCTTTGCATCAATTTTCAAATGATATTTCAAATTCGATTTTTAAAATGTTGAAAATCTGTGGCAGTTCTCATTAGCAAGCGATCACTGTATTTCATTGGTTTACTTCTTGCTGTTGTTGTTGTTGTTGTTGTTGCGCTTTGGCAGCTGCAGTTTTCTTGGGCAAAGGCAGCGGCGGCAGCGGTTTGCTGGGCGCCTCCGTTGCAGGCAACTTCTGCTGCTGCTGCTGCTGTTGTTGTTTTTGTTGTGTGAGACCATCACAGGCCTCCAAGGTCTCGCAGGAGGAGGAGGCGCCGCCCGTCTGTGCATTATCAGTGGCAGCAGCATCCACATCAACATCAACATCCACATCCATTTCGACATCTGCAATCCCATCTGGATTGGCATTAATTGGCTCGACTGTGCTGCTGTTCGTGTGGTTGTGGTTGGGTGTGGTGGTTGTGGTGGTGCTGCTGCTACTGCTGGTGGTGGTCGTGGTGCTGGTGATGCCGTTGGGCGGCAGGAAGCGTAGCTCCATTACATTGCGATTCTGGAACAGGGGACGCTGCTCAGTTTGGCTTTGGTGAACGGAGGCGAAGAGAAAGTCGAGAAGAGCTTTCGGAGTCCACAGAACAGAAGACCAAAGACCACGAACCAATAGAGAGAGAGACAAAGAGAGAGGGAGAGAGAGACAGCCCAAATACAGGCGGGAGGAGCAGCGGCGAAAGATAGAATGGGAGAAATAAAGTAAGAATGTGGGAAAGATATTGATTTCTACAGGAGAAATTAGAGAAATAATAAAACCAGACAACGATAAGCAAGAGGACGAGAGAGAGAGAGAGAGGGAGAGAGAGAGAGAGAGAGAGAGAGAGAGAGAGAGAGAGAGCATAGATAAAGACAAATATTTATAAGAAACAAATAAAAAAAGAAGGGCGAAACAGGCAGTACGGAGAGATAGGTGGAGAATTGGAGAAGATAGAGATAGAGAGATAACCATAGAGAGAAATATAGAAATAAAGACAGGGATATAAGAGCGATAGAGAGAAAATATAAGAGAGAGAGAGAGAGGGAGATAGAGAAAGAAATAAAGAGAAGGACAAAAAACAATCAAAGACTAGGTGGGGAAAGGGCGAGAGACAGATAGCTATAGAAAAATGCCGATATCTAGATCAGAGCGAGATTCCATTAACTACTTATGCTGGTAAATACTATAATAAGATATAGATACAGATATAGAACGTACTCACAAAGCGATTCGGCTCTGTTTTTTATTTGAATATATATTCTTATTTGTCCAGTGATGCGATTAATAGAAACCATTTAAAAAATAAAAACTTAATTACAAATTGAAGTCATTTTACGCTTTTGAAATGTTTGGAAAAATTTCCTCTTATATTTGTACATAGAGTTGGAGACGTATAGTATTATTCTAATGTAGAATTTGAATAGTTGGGTAAACAGCAAGAAGTCCACTAAAAGCAACGGGGGAGACAGGGACAGGGACAGCGAGAGAGAAATATGCCAGCAGCAGCAACAGTTTAAAAGCAAAGCGAGGCGAGAAACATTTTTTCTTTTTCTTTTTTTTTTTATATGTATTTTAAATTTTGACCAAGCAACCAGCGAAAAGGGTTTTTGTTTTTTGTTTTTTTCTATATTGGTTTTGGTTTGTTTTGTTTGAGATACAAAATAGATGCGAGTGGAAAGTTATGGAGAAGTGGGAGCATTTTGAAAAGATCATTTGACGGCAGCTCACCTTATCAGCGGCGGGATCCTGAGCGAGAGGATTGGGCGTGATATTCATGCGTGGAATAACCCCATTCAATCGACGCACATCGCCCGACTTTTGATTGTGATTATGATTGTGGTTGTGGCCGAGGCTGTGGTTATGATTGTGATTGTGATGTGGCGCCACGCCCAGCACAGAGGATGTAACGAAATCCGCTTGAATGTGATCCAATTGCGGCTTGTTCTCATCTGGAATGAAAGAAAATGTCAAATGTGCCCCAGTTGACTGAGTTTGGATTGTGTTTGGACTTACCCTCGGGCTGAGCATTGTTGCGACGTCGCAAGCACAGACAGGCAACCACAATGGCAATGAGGAGAAGTAGGCCGCCACCGGCGGCGCCTGCGATGACCGGATAAATGGAGTTCTCCTGCTCGCCGGCGTTGCCATTGGCACCATTCGGCACGGCCACAACTGCTGGTGTGGAGGCGCTGCTCGAGTGACCGGAGGTTTCTATCAGAATAGAGGTGGAGAGAAGTAAGAGGGGAAATTGTAATATCAATATTATATTATTATTCGCTCAATCAATCAGTTAATCAGTTAATTATAGTATAGAAGAGCCGTCGTCAGTCAATCAATCAATCAGTCACTTAATTACACTTGCTGTACATCATGAAATCAATCAAATATTCAATCTTTGATTGACTAAGTTGAACAGTCTATCAACCATCCATTAGTTAGTATTGAATCAATCAGTCATCCAGTCAATCAATTAGTTAGTCAAGCAACCAATCAGCTAAACAATAAATAAATTAGTCTTAGATTGACTAAGGTAATGTTCTGCAATCAGTCATCAAGTCAATCAATTAGTTGGTCAAGCTAGACACAAAATAAATCAATCCTAGTTAATAGGTTAAGCATTTCTTCAATCCGACAGTTACAAGATCAGCATATCAATCAATCATAGTGCTTTAACAGAATCTGTCAGTCACTCAATCAGCCCAAAAAGCTTTCCGTCTGTATGTCTACTCCAAAGATTAAATATGCAAAAATCAATTAATGAAGACTTACTCAGAGTGCGTCCCTGTTTGATCTCACTGAACTCGGAAGCTGCGTGAGCATTGAACGATTGCAGCTTGAACTCGTAGGCGGTGCCCGGATCGAGCAGATCAATCTTAAAGTGACGGGCATGGCCGCCATCGACGGTGGCCTTCAGGTATTCGGCGGCAGAGGCTGCCGGCCTATAGTAGGCATAATAGCCATCGATGGTGTGCTGCTGTTGCTGCTGCTGGACGGCCGTGAGTGTCCAGTGGAGGACGACGGCAGACTCCGAGTTGGGCTCGATTTGACGCAGCTCGGGCACGGGCAGGTTCGATTTGGCGGCGCCACGCTGCAGGAAGAACTTGATGGAGGTGTTGCCTTCCTTGTTGTCATTGTTCGAATAGACGGCAATGATGCGGAAGCGATAATTGCGATCCGGACGCAGTCCCGAAACGGACGATGTAAAATTCTTGACGCCACCCAGCGCCGTGTTCACGGGATGCTCATGGTGATGGTCGCGATCACGCTCTCGCTCCCGATCCCGATCACGATCCCTCTCCCTCTCCCGCTGCTTGCCATAGGGTATATTCTCGTTGGTCGTCTGCCAATTTTCGCGCGGAATTTTGCGAGAACTGTCGCCGAGCATGCGGTATTGCACCTTGAAGAACTGTATGGGGAGGCCATCGTTTTTGGGCACATTCCATCGCAGCATGACGGCGTCGTCCGATAGGCGGGTGACATTGGGCCGCGATGGCGGCACCATATTAGCTGCAACATTTTAATAAAAACAATGAAAACCAAATTAAACTTGCTGAAAGCAATTTTCGATTGCAAGTGCTGTTAAATGTTTTCAGCCGTCTGAAGTTAGCTGTAGTTAACAGTGCCAAAGTGAGCGGACGCAAATGTGCGTTAACAGTGCACTGTTAACGCCTCGTAAATAGAGTAGCATCGATGTGCATTTGAGTATTGAGCATTGAGTAGTATCGCAGCGCAGCATTGAGTAGTATCGTTAGAGCTGCGTACGCGTTTTGAGCGACATTTTCTTGTGCTGTCACAAAAATAATACCTGGACCGAAAACAAGCGCGCGCATTTACATTAAATTCTAAAACACGATTAAAATCAAATAACTTTGTGTGCCAAAAACTGTGGCAACATTTTTCATACAATTCCCTAGTGCAATATTGGATACGAGTGGCGACAACGACTGGCGACGACGACGGCAAGCGAACGGACAGCAGACGACAACAGACAAAAAAGACTCACACACACACACACTCACACTCAGACACGAGTTGTGAGCGAGCTAGCGGGCGTGTGTGTGTGTGTGTGTGTGTGAGTGCGTGCTTATGTGTATAATCTAAACGAGTGCAATTGATTTTTGTACATATATTACTCGTCGCTCTCGCATCTCGGCATTTTTCTTGTTGACACTCGAACCTAGGGGGAATCGGAATTGGACTCGGAATCGGCATCGGCATCGGACTCGGACTCGAACACAAACTCGGCATCGAGTGCTTTGCGTTGCATAAACAAACTCAGAACTGGGAAACAAAACAAAGCCCAAAAAGAAGAAGAAATTCTCAAGCGTAGACCGACTTTGAGACAGATCGAGACAGAAACATATATATATATATATATATATAGAGAGAGATAGAGAGAGAGCATGTCGGCTGCCGGAGATGCGGGCGCCGCTGCAGCAGCGAATGCCAGCGTCGTTCAGGTCCAGGCAACGGTAACTGCAGCTGGGAACAGCGACGGCAGCCCCACAAACAATAACAGCAACAACAGTAACACCAACAGCAACAACAACAATAATCCAAACAACAACAATGCAAATAATAACAATAACTCAACAGCGGGCAGCTCAAAGGGGCAGCTGCCATTAACGCCCCGCTTCACCGCCGAGGAGAAGGATGTGCTGTATTCGCTGTTCCATCTGCACGAGGATGTCATCGACATCAAACATAGGAAGAAGCAGCGCAACAAGTACTCCGTCCGGGATACATGGGACAAAATCGTACGCGACTTCAATTCGAATCCCCATGTGAGCGCCATGCGCAACATTAAACAGATTCAAAAGTTTTGGCTCAATTCGCGGTAAGTGGATCAGGGATCAGGAAACTGGAAAGACGCTTGTCACAATATTTCCCTCTCACTCACTCACTCGTTATCTCTCTCTCTCTCTCTCTCTTTTACAGTCTGCGCAAACAGTATCCGTATCGGGATGTGAATGTCTCCGGCGCCAGCGCAGCACTGGGCAAAGTCAGCGGAGTCACATCCAATGCACAACAGCAGCAACAGCAGCAGCAACAACATCACGACAATGTCAAAGTGGAGCCAGAGTATCAAATCAGTCCAGATGCATCCGAGCATAATCCGCAGGGTGACACGTTCGATGACATTGAAATGGATGGCAACGATGTCAGCGAAATGGAAGATGATCCGCTCGATGCACAACAACAACAGCAACAACAACAACAGCAGCAACAACAGCAGCAGCAACAACAACAACAACAGGCAGCACAGGCACAAGTCGAGGCGCAACAACAACAGCAACAGCAGCAACAATCGGCTGTTGCCGAAATGCAAAAGTTGCACGTAAGCGCCGCAGTGGCAGCGGCAAATGCGAACATGCTGAACACCCACCAGATCAATGTGGACTCGATCAGTGCGGACAAACTGACGCTGAACGATCTGCTGCACTTTAAGCCGGCGCGACCGCGCGAGGAGATCATACTGCAGATCAAGCATCCCACAGATGCGACAGGTGAGTGCCAGCCAAAAAGCCGCTTGGATTGAAATTGAAATGAAAATAACAAATGTGTGATGTATTTCTTTTGTTTGTTTTTTTGGCTTGCTTTTGGCTGGTTGCATTTGACAGCCACACAGATTCACACAATACCCGCGCAGCCGCAGCAGCATACGATGGCAACAATCACCGCTGGCGGCTACAATCAGCAGATCATCAGCGAGATCAAGCCGCAGCAGATAACGCTGGCACAATACCAGGCGCAGCAGCATCAGCAGGCCCAAGCCCAGGCCCAGGCGCAAGCTCAAGCGCAAGCGCAGGCACAAGCTCAGGCACAGGCTCAAGCGCAGGCGCAACAATTGGCGCAACAGCAGCTTGCCGCACAGCAGCAACAATTGGCGGCAGCGGCGGCAGCGCATCATCAGCAACAACAGCAGCAGGCCGCTGCAGCCGTAGTCGTACAGCAGCAGCAGCAGCAACAACAACAGCAACAACAACAACAACAGCAACAACAACAGCAGCAGCAGCAACAACAGGCAGCGGCAGCGGTGGCAGCAGCAGCTGCTGTAAAAATGCAGCTAACTGGCGGCACGCCCACATTCACATTCAGCGCCCTGCCCACGGTGACGGCAGCGACATCGGTGCCAGTGTCCGTTCCGGTGACAGCGACCCAGGCAGCCGTCCAGGTAGCAAATGTAAGTGGCGGCGGCGTCGGCAGCAGCAGCGCTGGAACGCTGACTGGACCGAATGGGCAAACGGCGAACGATAGCTACGAGGAGCGCATCAACTATTTTAAGGTGAAGGAGGCAGAGCTGCGATGCAAGGAACAGCAGTTGGCCACCGAGGCGAAGAAGATTGAGGTGAACAAGGCGCAGGATGAGCTCAAGTATATGCGCGAGGTGCATCGCCTGCGCGTTGAGGAGCTCAACATGAAGATACGCATCCTGCAAAAGGAGGAGGAGCAGCTCAGTAAATGCTCGAGTACATGAGATCTGGAGGATATCAGTGATGCGGAGCCGGATGCGGATGCGGATGCGAATGCCGACGCAGATGCGGCAACACAGGGCGAGTACATGGACCTGGACATGCAATTGCTGCTCTAGCACGGACGCAGCTTATTATATATACATATATAATATATATATAGTCTATTTTACATCTATAAATAATTTTAGTTTATCTTCTTTTTTTTCAAATTCGCCTTTTTAGACATTTTTTTTTGTTTTTGTATGAAATTTATACTCTATTGTTCTCGGGTGGGCGGGACGACCAGCTGATTTTGGCTGGTCACGATTAACGATAACCGATTACTGATTACCGTTTACCGATTACCAATTACCGATTATCGTCTATTCCTAAGCAATTTCTCTTATTGTAATTGTATATCGTGTTATGAAATACAATGAACACATTAAGCAAAACTAAACGAACAATAACAATAACAAACATAAAAACAGAAAATCAAACTCACCAACTCTCATATATTTGCGCTTCTTGTTACGGGAACCGCCCCCATACGAACCGGATGAGGAGGATGTGCCGAATGATGAGCCACCATTGCCCCCATTGTCATACATTGGATCGTGCGGCGATCGCATGGGCACATCGCCCAGCGGCGGATAATCCTCGCCACTGATCTGTAATGGATTCACACGCAACATGTTGCCCTCGCTCGTCTGCAAGATAAACCGGAAAATTCCAACTGGGGTTAAGCAGTATATATATTTATTTACATGATGGAGAGACATTAGAGATAGAGATAGATATATACGTATATGCAGAGATGATCATCTTCATTCATTGATTCAACGTCTAATTGTTTTTTTTTTTTAGAATACCCATCTGGTAAGTGCTATTGCCAGACTTTTCAATTAACCAAACATGAGTAAAACTCAACCCAAAGTTCATTTGGCAAGTCATTTTGTTTATTTCACATTAAGCTGTGAAAATTTGAATGAAATTGCATTAAATTTGAATTTTGTACACAAACTCGGATTTATTCGCCACTTGTTGCTTCTTGCAAAACCTTATGCGACAAGTTAAACAAAAAAGAAGTGAATTATGATTTCTGAATCCAAACTCACCTCAGGCTTAATCTCTTGGTACAGCTTCACAGAAAATGAATTTGAATTTTTATATCAACAGATTCAGACGTTAAATTGATAGTGCTTAAATACCAGTCAGTGCTTGTATTTACTACTCCATTGCCGCAAGAACAATTCAAATCTCGCTCTGCTATTGCCAATGCTACCAACTTAATAGAACCCACAAAGCCGTACAAAAAAAAAAAAAAAATCAGTAGCAATAGCAAAGCGAAAAACTATCAAAAAATTTATGTTGATTTTATATACACCAATATTTCCAATTCAATGTTAAAAACACTCACAAAAACTCGCCTTGAAATTTATAGAATTGCCCTAACCTTAAAATTTTCTTCAAAATTAGAAATATTTTCGAGTTTTTAAACACAATTTCTAAATAAAAGAAAACATTTTTCTTAAAATTAAATTAGAAAGGTTTGAAATAAGTCAACTATTCCAATAATAAGGAATTTTTATAAATATTGTCTTCTGTTAAGAAAACATCCCTTTGAAATTCAGGAAATGGAAATGGAAATATTGGGATCAGCTCACTCCATTTGAGAGGTTAGCTGATAAATAGTTTTGTAATTTAGTAATCGGCTTCGAATTTCCCCGTAACGCATCGTTTGCTCTTTTCAAATTGAGTTATATGAATGTATAAACTATGTAATATATTTGCATATTTCACATATCTTTAAATACTAATGATTAATAATTGATATAAGCATCAAAACAAAAGGCGCTAATATAGGAAGAACACACATAGAAAACAAGAAACTGAAATTAAGAAATGCACGCAGCCCTGGCTTTTAGAAAGCCCCTCAATCTTAAGTTTAAGTCATTGTTTTTTTTCTGAGCACTCGTAATTCAGGGCGTCACAAAAAAGAAGAAGAAGATACTCACCTCGCCGAGTTGATTGCGGGCAAAGCATTGAACGACGCCCGCGTGACGCTTCTGGACATGATGGATGAGGAGGCGATTGGGCTCGATGAGCGTTTCATTGTCGGCGCTGGCATCCTCGCCGTTGAACAGCCAATAGATCTCCGGCTGCGGATGCCCGGTGGCAATGCACTCCAGCGTGAGGGCATCGCCTTCATTGGTTAGGGTCATCTCTGGGCCGCGTACGATGCGTGGACGCTGAAGCACGCTTAGCTTGATCATGTGCACGAGAACGGGGGCAATGCCGTTGTCCAGACGACACACATACGAGCCCTGATCCTCGGGCCGCACATCACTGATCTGCAGTCCGTAGGCGAGCACACGGCTCCGATTGTGATAGATGTTGCGCACATCGGGGCTGCTCCAAACGGCGCTCGGTCGCGGCGAACCGACGCCCGGACACTCGAGTACAACACTGTCGCCGGGACGTGCGGCTACCTGGGTCGCTGGCTGCTGTAGCAGAAAATATGGTGGCGTGCGTTCCGTATAATCCACACGCAAGTCGATCACCTGCGGCAGACGCAACTCGACGCCCGTTATCGCATTCGTTGCGGCACACGAATAGTTGCCCGCATCCTTGGCGGTCACGGAGCTGAGAACGAGGGCGCCGGCGGCGCCGGACAGCAGCAGCTCCGTTTGCGGCAATTTCTCGCCGTTGCGATAGAAACTCCAAATGGCCGGCGGATTGGAGACAACCGATCCGCAACGCAATAGCACACAATTATTGGGCGCAACGCTCCAGCGGACAGCATGCCGGCCATATCCATTGTTGGCACCATCCAGCGATATGGAGACGAGCGTTAATCGTCCCGGTGTCGAGGCAATGGCACCGGGCCCATACCATGCCACACACTGATAGTCACCCAGTGTCTGGGCATTCACATAGATGCGCAGCTTCCAGGTGCGACCCTCGTTGCTGCTGGTCACATTGTAGCCGGCTGTCGGATACAGATAGCGATACGGATCGCTGCCACTCACCCGAAATCGCCACTCCAATCGATCCGGTTTCAAATTTAGCTCACACTCGAAAACGACCTCGTCACCCTTGGGCGCCACAGCCGATTCCGGGGCACGTTCAATGTACACGCCCAGCATATTGCTGCCGGAGTTATTGCTGCTGCTGCTGCTACTACTGCTGCTGTTGCAAGTGGATATCATCAGGCATCCACTGAGTATGGCCACAACCAGTGGCAGCAACAGTCGACCCATGCCTACGCCTGGCTGCAGTTCAATGATGTGGCAACAGACACCTGCAAAAAAAAAGCGGATATATATATATATTTATATGCATTTATTATATTTATTTAAATATATATTTTGAAATTATATTTCGAAAAAGTTTTTCTATTTTTTATATGTTTTAATACAAATTTTATAATATTGCTGATTTGTGTAATGTCATCCTGATATAATATAGTGGCTCGATCCGGCTGGATACCGAGTCATGAATGACCGAAGCAAAATTACAAGTTTTAACAAGATGTCTTTCAAGTGGTCGCTCTACGAATAGGTATACAAATTGGAGGTTTGAATATTGTGAAAACTCTATACTTTTTATAAAAAAAAAATAATGATTAGAATCTAATGAAAACTGTACAAAAAAACAAAAGAAGAATACATTTATCTTAAGGATCTTAATTCTCTAATATTAACAATTAGACGGGAAAAGTCTAATACCAATTTCAATATTTCATATTATTCGCTCACAAATTTAACATTCTGATGTTATTGTTAAGTCTAAAAATGAGTAAATATTAAAACAGATTTGTTTCCAGTTCATATATATCATAAGTATGTCAGAGATAAATAAAAACTGCTTTATGTCTTTTGTTATTGTTGAGATGAAGAAAACGATCGCAACTTAATTTTGTATTTTTTTTTTCTGTTCAAATTGGTACACTCAGCAAAAGTGGGCGGGAATATTGTAAGGAATGTCATGTCTTGAACACAACTGTACCACAAACGATTGATTGCGGTCTGTGTGTGTGTATATATAGAGGAAAGGGTAAAAGGGAAGCAGAGTGGGGGCAAGTGTGGAGCTGAGTTGAGTTGAGTTGATCCGATCTGCTGTCCTTTGGTACGCGAATGGGGCGTGACAACGGAAGCACAGTCGCTTGCAATGTGCCATTTAAACTGGAGTGAAGCTGAGCTGGCTGCCTGCCCGCCTGCCACT
Source organism: Drosophila glabriapex (assembly GCA_035042305.1). Classification (NCBI taxonomy): domain Eukaryota; kingdom Metazoa; phylum Arthropoda; class Insecta; order Diptera; family Drosophilidae; genus Drosophila; species Drosophila glabriapex. The sequence continues at coordinate 12,869,358 of JAWNLN010000066.1, forward strand.
TGGCATGTTGCATGCAGCATGTTGCCAGCCTGTTGCCTGCCAGCCTGCCTGCCTGCCTGGCCAAACAGTCCTTTTGGCAGCCAGGGCATCAGATTCTTAATGGCGTGTCATTATTATGAGCAGCCAAGGCTGCAGGTGCTGCTGCTCCAAGGGGGCTTGATGAGGAGAGGTAGGGGGGTGGGGCGGGGGGAGGGGTAACTTTGCTGTGCGGAACGGGTTCGTGCAGCATTTGCCCTGCGACAGTTTGAGCCTCTAGATTTGAAATTTAAAAGCTGCCAGCAGCAGCAGCAACAAAAATAAAAATAATAAGAGTAGAGAGTGCCCGACTGAAAGACACTCTGTAGTCAACATATGGGGAAAATACTTCACTGAATAATCCAAGATCTACGTCGGCAATAATTGCAAGCCGGAGAGTTATTAATAAATAATGAAAGCAGAATGACAAATTGGTTTTTTGCCTACATCGAATAAATGCTATCGGACATCGATATATATCGATGTGTGCAGAAGTTATCGAAACGAAAGTTAAATTTGAGGCATGTTTTATTTTTCGTTCGATTTGTGTATAAGCTATAACTAACTGATCAAGTATATCAAATTATCGAGTACAAACTTGAGGTAAGCAAGAACCTTCCCAAAACATATCCCATATAGTGATATACATCTTGAACTGATCCAGACTCTATATACAACCCAAACGCAACTTACTGCAATTGGTATGCAGGGCGTACAGAAAAAAGAAAATAAGAAACGAAACACAAAAGCTCGCGCGGAATTCCAAGAAACGGCCGCCCGGTCAGCCCAGTTTCCCCTTCCGCCTGTCTACCTGCCTTCCCCCTCCCCCCCTCCCCTTCCCCCTTTCACTCTCTATTTATGTGTGTGCTGCTTGCTGTCTCTATTTGGGTTGTGGCAGCTCTTTTGACGCACATAAATCGCAGCGCGGCTCCCATTTGAAAGTCATTATGGGGCAAAACTGCGAGTGAGGCAGGCGCGTGCAGCTGCCCCTGCTGCCCCTGCCTCCGTTTTCGTCTTCGTCTCCATCTTCGTCTTAGTCTTGGTGGCCACTTGTTAACGCAAGGAGCAGCCCCAAAAACCGGACTGCCTACACACAGGTCCCAGTCGCTAGTCGCTAGTCGCCAGTTGCCAGTTGCCAGTTGCCAGTTGGCAGTTGCCAGTTGGCAGTTGCCAGACTCAAACTCAGAGCGATCCTCGAGAGCGCCGAACGCTGATTTAAAACATCTGACAACAAAAGTAAAGCGCGAAATTGACGCAGGTTTCTTCGACTGCCTTCGGGACTCTCGTTTAGTTGCTGCTCTTGTTGTTGTTGCTGTTGTTGCGTGTGTTGAAAATTAATGCGCATTCCAGTGCCTCAGCCAGCAGGCAAGAACAGGAACAACAGCAGCAAGCAACCTTAAGCAAAAGAACAAACTGAACAGAGGAAGTGAATGGCGCGTTGCAAGTATGTGTTGCACACACATACACAATGAGCAGACGTTAGTCTGTGGTTTTGGGACAGGTGGTAGTAAAGGGCTCCGGCTACTGTGCCTCACATTGCAATCAAAATAAATGTTATAATAATAAAATATTAATGGCAAGCAGCAACGTTTTTGGGTTGATTATTTGACTGGAATGTGCAACATGTTGCATGCTGTTCGATTACTGCCACGCAGACTAGCTTTTAATATAATATATATTATGTGAATATAATAGAGCATATTTAAGAGCAGATACAGCATAGATCATACATCAACAAGTAAGCTCTCACAAGAACTACATGGATGGTAAGTCCTTTCTGCTGCGCTTACTTCCCACAGACAAGATACTGTTATTTTTCGGACAGAATAATCCATATAGACTCTGTATATATATATATAAATATCATATATCATTACTGCTGTACTTGCTTAGGATACCTTGGTAAACAAACAAAAAGTTTTTTATACAAGAACTCATCTTTCGTCTGATCGTTCCGTGGAAGCTATATTAAATCACCCATTTTAGTAAATCACCCTAAAAATAGAAAGTTTCCTTTTTTAGAAATAATTTCTAAATATGTAAATTCTAAATATATTTTTCCGAAATATTTTCCATTCTTAAGAAATGGTTTTCTTCAAAGTAGAAATACAAACCATAATTTTTAGAAATAATCCATTTTGAAATTCAGAAAATCGCAATGATATTTACTGGCTCGGCTTCTAAATTAGTTTAAAATGTTTGTATATATGTGAAGTCTAAAAATACTAATGTGTAATAATAATATAAATAACGTAAAAGCTTCAACATATGTACTGCCTGCAAAAAGAGGCATGCGCCTTCAACAACAACAACTTCAGGAAGAAAGCTTTAAAGCACCGCTATATCGACTTTGGCCAATGATGCTGATCAAAAATATATACTTTATGGTGACGCAGACGTCTCCTGCAATGTATTACGACCTTCACTACAAAACTACAATACCCTCACCAAGGGTATGCAACGGCCTTCAATTATGCTAAGATATAAAACACAAAACAAGCTATTAGCAACATGTTGCTACCTGGAATGTTGCTCAATGTGTGCAATTGTTTAACTTCATCATTGTTGCTGTTGTTGTTGTTCTTCTTCTTCGTGTTGCATGCTAATTTGATTAGTCACACTTCGAAAGGGTCACATAAGATACAAAAATTAGAACAATAACAAAACGGTGTGCTAAGTCTTTCTATTTTTCTTACAACACAAAAGAGACAATAATGGTTATTAATCAAATGAAATGCCAAATTAAATAGCATAAATTAACTGTCAAAATACACATGTTGACTGACAACAACAACAACAACAACGAGAGCAACAACAAGAGCAACAATAACGAACAACAAACAACTTTGGTGAATGGCAACGTTGTCAGCGGCTTCTTCAAATGTTTGCTTGTCCACAAATTAGCATACAACTGTTAGAAATTAGTGAAGGTGTTGCACACCAGCAGCAGAAGAAGGAGGACCAGGAGCCGTAGGAGGAGGAGAATGTGTAGGAGACTATGCAGGGGAGGACAGCAGTTGAACCTGGGCGTAGACAATTGAAATATGCGTTACAAAATAGGCGTGATCTGGCCAGATGCTAATACCAAAGACAAGAAGCTCCAAAGCAGTAATAGAAGACAACTTGTAAATGATGTGACTGACTGTGTGTGTGGAATGATCGACGCGTAAATACCCAGCATAGAGATCTTAATCTTAATTATGAGAAATATATATGTGTGATTATACAGAATAATATAATGTGATTATTACATTAAGTATTGGATCTTCCAACTGCAGAAAAAGACGAATCCGAAAAATATTCCGAATAGTTTCGATTCTTTCGGTGAATAAGGAATATCGCTTTCTTATCGTCCAACACATTTTGTCACTATGTAGCGAATATAGCCTTTTCATCGCATTTTTAGCTGCCCTTTTCCGATATCCTCTCTGTATTACTTTCTTGACTTCCGTGCAGAAGAAACCTGTTACTTTTGACACTTCTGGGGCAGCTAGCAATATTTATCGCATCGACCGTATTTGAACTATTTGTTTTAGCATTGTTTTATTATTATATTGTTTAAGACACCCTGGGGTAGGCATTACAGGGTGTACGAACTACGGGTTTGCTTGCCTAAAGCCCTGTCTGAGCTGTAGATATTTTTTGTATGCGTATTTTTCATCAACAGTTGCGAGGCGTAACGCAACGACAATCATGATGACAAAAACAACAGCAACAACAACAGTTGCTGTTAGTTAAAATTGCTGGTTTTGTCATAAGAGCTTAGCTCAATGTTGTTGTTGTTGTTGTTGTTGTTGTTATTGTTGTGGAGCTCTGCTGCTTGCCCATTAAGCAGCAGCAGCAGCAGTTAAGAGCTTGTAAAACACTAACACCTGCTACAAGTTTGTTGTCATTGTTGTTGTTGTTGCTTTTGTTGTTGCTGTTGTTGTTACACAGAGTTCAATAAAACTTGAGAGCAACAGCAGCAACTATTGCTGGCAGAAAAGGAGCAATAGCAATAGAAAAGTCACGAAATGCGCAACAGCAAAAAAGAAAAGCAAACCTACAACAACAACAACAACAACAACAACAACAAAAACAACAACAACATCAGCAAAAAAGCTGGCACTATACAAACAAACGAAACCAACTTTATATATAAATTCACTATATATGTATATATGTATATATATATATATACATATATATATGTGTATAAAAAAGAGATGGCAAAAAAAATTCTTGGGGAATGGAACCTGTTTTCGAGCGAGCAGCTGAAGCCGAGAGTCTGAAGAAGATGACCGGAACCAGCAGTCGATGAAGCTGCAGATGCGGCACAGGAGCGCAGCGAGGGCACCAACAGGCCACCCGAAAAAATACTAATAATAATAATACAAAAACAAAACAAAAAACAAGCACAGCACGAAAATGAAAGGGGGCAGGCTCTGGCAGGCAAGAAACCAGAACAAGAACAAGAACAGGGAACAAGTCTCAAGCGCCACAAGCAAGCCAGGCCAGGCCAAGCCAAGCCAAGCAAATTGATGGCGGGGGGCGACGGAGATGTGGACGGGAACGGTGGACGGGGTGGCATTTGAGTTTCACATGTAAACGAGTTCAGAAATCTGCATTCCAGGCAACAGGATTGTGCCTTTAAGTGTGGCATGCAGCAGCAGCAAGTGTGGGCCAAGCGTTGCATCTTGTCTAATTTGTGCGCCCCACCTGTTGAATGCATGCAGCTGCAGCCAGCCCAACACCCCGTATCCCGTCCTCCGTTGCCCTCCCCCAACAACTCCTACTGCAACTCAAACTGCCCCTCGCCCTAAACCGTCACATGCAACTCCAGTTCAGTTCTTCATCATCTTCATCTTATTCTTTGGCATGCGTGGGCAAAAAAAAAAAAAAAAAAAAAAAGAAAAAAGCGCAGCGAGATTTGTATTGTTGCGGCGCATTCTCAGCTCTGATTGCTGGGGCCTATGGCCTGGGACGCTTTTTGGGGCGCGGAGCGTGTGGCACGCCCACACCTGGGCTGAGCGTGGCACAGCGTGGGCGCAACGTTGCACTTGGGCTTGGGCTTGGGTTGGGGATCTGAGCACAGGATTGGGTTTATATATTATTCAATTTGTGGCAAGTTCAGAGCGATTTAACTTTTGTGCAAATGCGTTGCCAACAAAATAAAAAAAAATTAACCTAAATAAAAAAAAATGGCAGCTCTTTTCTTATGGCAGCAGCAACGGAAGAGGCATAAATATTGAAAATAGATGACATTTTTAATGAATTTCAGAATAATTGAGGCCTAAACTGGCACAAAAAAGCTCAGCGACAGGCAAACTAAATGCGAAGCCTATAAATAAAAAATAAAAAAAATAAAACACGAAATGAGACGAGACGAGTCGAGTCGAGTCGAGTCGAGACAACAACAACAACAGCAACAACAAAAATAATCAAAGCCAAAAAATGCGCAGCATTAGGGTAACTCACTGCAGTGGCCATTCATAAGGGTGTACAAAAAATTACCTTTTTACAGGCAACAAATTAAAAAAAAAAAAACAAGAAAGAAAGAAGGAAAGTTTCTTCTTCAGAGTCAGCTCAAGTGATTCAACTAAGGTCTCAAGTGTTGTTTGCCCATAAATCTGGTGACAAAAATGCGATTCGATGAGTGCCCCTAATGCGTTATGGGGTCTCGAGTTGTAAGTCCCTTTTAGTGTTTGCTTGTCCATTTAAAAATACATAAAACTAAGAACGAACACAACTCAAACACAATCTTTTGACGCTTCAATTGTACTCGCCAGCCAACCCACACCACCCACATCCAGGCCCGCCCCTTTGCGCCTCTTCAGAGGAGCATGTCGTAAATAACTCAAATCATTTTTGGTTGACTTGGTAAAAAATGTGCCAAAAAACACATAAATAATAATGAGCAGCGAAAAAAAACGTGTGCCAGTGTGTGTGTGGGGGAGGGGGGGGGGGCGGCAAGAAGGGGATGGGGTAGGTGAACTATCTGTCCATCAAGTGGGTCTTTCTTCGCCGTGGAATTCCATTTGGTGCATTGAATATACTTTTAATTAATTTATGTTCCTCATTTGGCGCTTGTCGATCGCTTCACATAACACCCCCACCCCCCAGACACATACCATACACACACACACACACGCACACCCCTCCTCCCCTCACCAGCCACAATGTGTGCAGTTGTTGGCCCATAATTTCTAAAATATTTTGAAATGTCGCCAAGTCGAAGAGCGCGTGAAAAACTAAAAACAAACACATACAAAAAACAGCAAAATTTGGGAAATGAGAAATAACAACAACTTTGTTGTACAAAATAGCCAAAACGAAAAACAAAAAAAAAACGTGGAAAATAAAACAACGAAAATGCCAACCCCAACTAGAAATAGCTGTAAATACCTATCTTATATATACACATATATGTGTGTGTGTGTGTGTTTGTGCATTTAACGACAGTTGTCATTTTTCATAAATATCTTTTCAATTTTTCCTAAAAAAAAAACAGAAGAAGCAAAAACAGCTCGAGTGCTTTTTGTAGTTGTTAAGCGCATTAAATATTTAAATAAATTTAAATTTAAATTTAAATTAAAATTGAATAATTTAAGCACCATTTGCAATAAATGTAAATAGCAGCCTATGTTTAACAACAAAATAATAAACAAAAATAATATGTTGCCAATGCTAATAAATTAATGCCAGCAGTTATTGTCACAGTTGTTGTTGTTGCTGTTGTTGTTGCTGTCGTGTAATGCATGTTGCTGACCAAATTTGACGACGCTGACGATCACGATGCCAATAACGATGACGATGACGATGACTCATCGCAGTCGGCACACTTTTTTTTATATATTTTATTTTTGTTGTTGCTGTTGTTGTTGTTGGTTCGTCGCCTGTGCCATTTATTGGTCAGCAAATTAGAAATAGCTGCTGCAGCTGCTGCTGCAACGAGACTTTGCTTCTTCTTCTTCTTCTTATGCATCTTTCAGCTTTTTTTGTTTTTTAGCTTGCTCTGTGTGTAGGTGTGGGTGTGTATGTGTGTGTGTGTTTGTGTATGTGTGTTTGAAGCATGGGAGGCAAACGCCTGGCGTTGTTGCTGTTGTTGTCGCATCGCTTTTTATTGCTGCTGGCTTCTCACAGCTGACGTTTGCTGCCTGTGCAACTTTTGTCATAATTAATGCTCGAGGCATGCAATTTCTTATTGCCACTGTTGTTGTTGTTGTTGTTTTGATTGCTATTGCGGTTGCTGTTGTTGTTGCTGTTGTTGTAATTATTAGCACTTGCAGGGCAAACAACAAACAAGAGCAGCAGCAGCAGCAGCAGCAGCAGCAACAACTTTGCCCTGCGCCGTAGGCATTTGAGCCTCATAATTGTTGCTGCTGTTGCGGCTGATGTTGTTGTTGTTCCCGTTGCTGCTCGCATTCCACGGGTGAAAGCCACATGCATTCACATCCATGACATTCACATGGACACGCGCCCCGTTGGCAATTGCAGCTGCTTCTCCTAGCAGCATGCAAAAACTATAAAAAAAAAACAAAACAAAAAAAAAGAAAAAAAATAGCGCTGGCAACATGCTCCAAAATTTATGCGTTGTCTGCTGTCTGAGCCGCCGTTGCCACTTTGTGTGCTTTCCACAAGGAGAGCGCGAGCGCCTGCCACTTCCAGTTTCCAGTGTGAGCCTCATTTAATTTGCTCTCCTGCTCTCTCTCCCTTCCTCTCTCTCTCCCTCTCTCTCTACCACTCTCTCTCCCTCTCTCTCTCTCTTTCTCAGCAGCGCTTGCGCGCAGTCGCTGCATTCTTTCGCTGCTTTTGCCGTTGCGTTTTATCCATTTTTGGATCGATTTCAAACCGCCGCCCCCTCACCCCCTCTCTTTCTCACTCACTCTCTCTCTCTCTCTCTGTCACTCTCTCAATCTTTGACTATCTGCTATATTTGCATGCTTCTTATGCATTTTTCAAATGTTTCATTTTTGGTGTGCCGCTCTCGTTAAAAGCTGCTGCTGCTGCAGGCAGCGACGCTGACGTCGGCGTCAGCCCACCATGTTCAGTGATTGCTATCGTTGACATTGTTGCTGTTGCGTTTGCTGTTGTTGTTGTTGTTGTTGCCTTTTCATTGCAATTTATTTGATTTTCATTGCATTAAATTTCTGTTGTCTGCTCGTTTTGCTTTGTGTTGCTTGTTTTGTTGTTGTTGTTGTTATTATATTGTTGTTGTTGTTGTTGCCTTTTGTTTTTAGCTTGTGCCTTTGTTTTTGGTGCGTCGCCATCTTTGATTTCGATCTTGGAATTTCAATTTGCATTCATTTTGCTGTTTGCTGCTATTCTTATGCTTTAGCTTGGCGCTAGCTCTCTCCCTCTCTCTCTCCCTCTTTCTCTCTATCTCTCTCGTTCTCTCTCGCTGCCGCGCGCACTTAAGGAGGCTGTTTTTGGGGCAATTCATCATAAACGTTGCCACACACGCACACACACAGCATACAACACACCGCCCCACCCCTCCCCCTACCACCTGCGCAGCTGTGATCATTAAGATATATATTTTTGTTGCCGTTTCCGTTGGTTTCAAATTTGAATTTTTGGCTTTTCATCATTTTTTGTGTTTTTTTTTCTTTCTTGTTGCGTCTCTCGTGTCACCTTTACGTGCAACGGCAACGGCAACGGCAACGGGAACGGGAACGGCAACATTTGCTGCTACCAAATTGCGGCTCATCCATGTGGGCCGCCTTGCGGCTAACTGTTCATGTGGGCGCCCTAATGAGCCACCTAATGAGCTGCAATCGGCCGCTGCTGCTTCCTCTGCCTCTGTCTCTGTCTGTGCCTCAGTCGCTGCCGGCTCTGCCCACGCGACTGCTGCTGCTTTATGCGCTGGACACTTGGCAAATTGTGCAAATTAATTTGAAATTCATCAACATATTTATTTGGCAGCCAAACAGGAAATGCAATAGTCTAAAACTACACCCTCTCCCTCCCTCTCTCTATCCCGCTCTCTCTCTCCCTCTCTCTCTGTCTGTCTCTTTGTTTCTATCTGTTTTTCGTGATCGCTGGCGGTGCTTCACCTAGCTCACCCAACCTCTCCGCTCTGTCGCTGCCACATGCCTCATGTGGGCCAAACATATAAATATAATTTTTTTCGCACGACAAACTGGCAGCAGTGGCAGCAGCAGCGGCAGATTCATCAGCAATTGCCGCACACCTTGCCGATCGACTAAGCTGCCCCCTTGCCTCCTGCCTCATGCCTCATGCTGTTAATTTTCATATTTTTGTGCTGCACAGCCAGTTGGCAAACGGCCACCAGACGAAGAAGGCGACACGGCTCTGCCACCGCGTGGCATCAAATTGGCCCACATTCGGTTTTCAGTTCAAATAAATGCATACCCTTTCTTTCTTTCTTTCAGTGCGTATGCTCGGCTTGTCTTTAGCTTTGCAACACTTCTATTGTATTTGTTTATTGCGGGTTACACAGATTGATTGTACATTTTATGGAAACTGCTAAGAGTTTTTACATATCGAGAATTGTACAGTTGCGGAAAAAATAATTGCACTTCGCCTAACAAGAAATGATTTCTAATGCGGATTTATTAAATTTGTAAGTTCAATTTAAAGTTAAATTTTTCAGTTGAGTAAACTTTTATAAATACATTTTTATTAAATTAAAAAAATTGATTTTATGAACGAAAAAAAGAATAGCGTCACTTTTCAAATGTGCACTTATAATTATGAAAATTAAAAATAGATAATACGATTTCTACAAATCCATTTCATATTTAGTTTTTTTTTTTTTAATTAACGCAACTTAATTTGGTATTTCCGTCTTTTTTTTACACATGCATTCCATATTATTAGGGGCATAATTTATACGCGTTTTGTTGACTAACGCAAAAAAATGTTGATTACATCATTTAGAGCCAGATAGTATGTTTAATTTCTTGGAGTGTATTTTGCCAATAGCCATGATTAAATTTGCATTGTTTGCACAAGTTCGGCTATAATCCGAAGCCGAAAGTTGGTCAAGTTAAGAGCATCAACGTGCAGCCTTTGCTCCATTAGAAAGTCAACTTGATAAACTTTTTACTGCCTTGCATTGCTATAGATAATAACTGTCTGCATAGATACATATGTATATGTTTTCCTATAGCTATCGTTATCTCGTTGCATATGGAGCAACGATCACTGGCAAACTGTTGGCTTAATTCCCTTAAGACCTGCTAATAAGCAAAGGGTTTGTATTTAAGACAACCATACCCTAACCCCAACCCACCACCCCTTTTCGTTAGTGGACTCCGTGGGGCTGTCTCAATTTGCGTCAGACAATGTGTTTTTTTTTATCTGCTTGTTTGTTTGTTTTATATTACTTTTTGTTTGCGTTTCGTGTGTAATTCAAAACGCGAGCCAACTTCTTGGGTTACCTGCGGGTAGCTAAAAAAAAAAATGAATGACCAGGGCCAGTGTCATATTTGTTGCCTTCCAACTGCCTGCGACTAATATGTTCATTAATTTTAATTATGCATAAATAGCCAGCGATACACGAACAACAACAAGAGTAAAAACTAAAAACCAAAAGACAAACACAAGAAACTAAAACACAAATATGAAAGAAATATGGAATTGTGTGAATACCCTTGTACCCCATATATCAATCAGCTATCACCTATGTATATCAACTATATTGGTTTCAGTATATTGCAATAAATCTGTATGATATGAAATTTTCTACATACTTACTTCAAAAGGGAAAAATATTTGGAGCATGTCTGCACATTGTACAGGGAAGTTATACAATTTGTTGTAGCTATAAAATCGGATATATAGTATTAAAAAATGAGAGTTTAATCCAGAAACGTATATTTCCCAAAAATTATCCATTTCTTTTCAAAGAGAAAGCTTTGCCGGTTTCGCAAATAGCAGCTTATCTATAAACGTGATTAAATTTACTCAAGCTATCAGATCAGGAAAAATGTATTTAACAGGTGAGTTTAATCAAGATCTATATATATATTCATAAGCTATCGATTCCGTATTACTACAGCAGATAAATGATATAGTATTAAAATCGATCTGATTGCAGCATTATGGAATACTCTGATACCAGCTGATAACAGATGAAAAAGATAATTTGGGGACTCAAGCTCAAAAACTGTGAAAGATTTCTGATTTTTCGGAGCGTGACAATATTTAAAGAACGTTAACGGCACTTTAGTCTTTGAATTTGATCGCTGTAGCTTTAGCCTTATCGATTTGCACTTATCGATGTTATCGATTTTAAAAGTAATTATGCCAAAATTGAGCTAATGTAACTCAGATATTATTTGTCGGATTCAAATGCGTTACACATTGGTTATAAAAGCCGTAATACTCCACTTCAAAGACAAAAAAAAAAAAAAAAAAAAAAAACCTTTCGAAATTCATCATGAAAATTTGATACTTCAAATATTTTTTTGTGTGGCTAAAGGGGGCGGGGCACAAAAAGGGAATGGTGACGGAGCTTATGCTTCAAATGAATGTATTATTATTTTTTTTTGCCTTTTTTTGTGCTTAGTTTTTGCTCAAAAACTCTCTCAACCCATTCAGCGCACATTTTCGCCCGCAGTTACTTGACGGGATGCCGTTCAAAACGTGGCCCGATATTGGTTTACAATTTCATTACGTGTGAATGTCTGAATATGAGTGTATAAGTGCGTGTGTGTGTGTGTGTGTGTGTGTGTGTGAATACATAATCGTCGAAATTGCATGCACTTGTAAAAAAAGTAGCAAAGGCTGAGAAACATGGGAAATGTTTCCAAACACACAAAAAGTTTGTTGCCAATTTGGTCAACGCGTAAATTGAGCTGTAAATAGCAGCAGAAATCACAAAGGGGGGAGTAGAGACCAGGGGGGGTTAAGAAGTAGACGAAGAGGAAGAAGAAGCAGAAACAGAAACAGCAACAGCAGCAGAGGCGGAGTAGACTGAAACTGGCGTCTGGCCAAATATAAACAAAACGTGATATAAAAATCACATAAGAGAAGAAACAAAAAAAAAAAAAACGAAAAAAAAAACTCAAATTAATTATTCAATTAAGCACGCGTCGTTGTCCGCTGATTGTTTGTTGTTGTTGCTGTCACTGGCTATCATAATCATAAGCAATTACACGCAACAATGTCTGCATTAACACCAACAACAACAACAACAGCAGCAGCAGCAGCAGCAGCAGCAGGAAGGGGCATGCAGTAATTATGTGGCAAAATATCAATTTGATAGGCCCGCAACAGTTGTAGCAAGTAGCTCTTCCAAAAGGCTATCAAAGATGGATTCTGTGGAAAAAAGAATTCCCGCACAATTCGCTGTTATTGCAAAACAAATAAAACAAACAAAAAAACAAAAACAAAAACCAAAAGCAACGAAATGAAGATTTCCCGGCTGCTTGCATTTTACGGCATTTTTCACATGAAAAATGCAATTGATGCCGAACGTCAGCGACGTTGTGGGCGCAAGTGGGGCGTGGCAGAGAGGCTAGCCGAATGCAACATGCAAACACAACTCAAGGAAATTGGAAACCCAGTGGCAAAAAAAACAACAACAACAAAAGGCAAACACTTGTCGTCGATTCGAATGCAGATTCAGATCTAGACTCAAGTTATACGATTTTTGAAAGAAGCAGAAGTTTTGGCTTTGTGCATATTGAATATATGTATTCATATATACATATATATGTATATATATATATATATATGTATGTATGCATAAATATATATGTATAACTGACTCTCGCATTGCAAAACACTCGACTGAGTTTTGAGCCATGAATCTTCGAGTTAAGAAAAGTGTTTTTCCTGCAAACAACTGATGGATTCAAGCGAGGCAACTTAACCGATTGCATTTCAGAACCACAAATGAAATTCAACAGTTTCAACGAAACGAAAAGAAATAATACCCTTATTCGAGCAGCTGCTTCGAAGAGTGTTATTTTCATCGTAAATAAATTCCTTTGATTCCTGGAGGAACAATGTGAAGAATAAAAACAATGGATTTGATTTGAAAGTTGTTCGCATTGTTCCTTCAGGAATCAGAAACACTATCATTCACTTTGTTCCCTCTTTAATCAAACTAATTTATTATATTTATTCACTATTCATTTATTCCTACCTTAATCGGCTGTAAAATAGATTTGTATTTTGGAAACTTTATCTACTTCAATCATTGTTTGAACTCTATTTCAAATACAAACGTGCCATTTATTTTAGTATTAATTTTGTCACTAAAATAATCATTTTGGCAATGAAAAAACGTGTTTTTGTTTTTTTTTTTGGAATTGGTTGGTTGATTGATAACTGTTTCTCTCACACGCTCACACACACACACACACAGAGAGAAGACTTTCATGCGAATCATTTTCCTAGTTTTACGACTTCTTTTTCGTGTTTAAGTTAAGATTTTGAGTGAAGAAAAAATCTGATTTGATGATCTCATGCTAAGCTTAGCTTTTAACAGCGCCCATTAAGTTTGACCCAGCGCCACTCCCTTCGGGGGCATTGAGTATTACATTATTACATGCGATTTTAGTCGATTTCTCGTGTCGGTTGTTCAACAATTTCTATTCTTAGTTTCGGTTTTTATTTAAATGATTCTTTTCTTCTCTGGTTCTTTTAGTGTTTTGCATTAAGTTATTTTTTTCTTATTTTTATTTTTTTTTTGTTTGGCTTTAATTTGTTATCGGGAAAAATGTAAAAGCGAAAAACCAAGATACACACACCGAAAACCCGCATCGTCATTCCCCCCGCTCTTTGTCAGATGCCTTTTGTATTTTTATATATTTGCGTCGTGGTTTTTATTGTCGCGCGGCTGCTCTTTCAATTTTATTAGATCATATTATCTATTTTGGTACGACAAATTTGTAATTTAGATCGAACCCAACGACGACGACGCCGACGACGATGCCGACACTTAACCAACCAGTCAGGTAAGGGAAAGGGGTCAACTCTAACCGTTATGGGCTTTTAATTAATTGGCATTCGGTTATTTAATTGAAGCAGCCGAAAGCAAACAACAGCAACAACAGCAACAACAGCAACAACGAGAACATCAATAGCAACAGCAAGAGTTGCTCCCACAGTAAGTGATGCGTAAAGAACCCACTACTACCCCCCATACAAACCCCCCTTCCACCACCCTCATAGCCACTCAAATACCTAACTGCCTGTCTACCCTAACCTTAATCGATGATCGACCAGACTGCTCCACATAACGCATTGTCTCAATTGAAAGTTCGTTAGTTGATTGTGATACTCTGCCCAAAGTGGGGGATGTTATGATATTCGCAGGAAATATCTATATGGATTGTTAATATTCAACTTGTGCGGATCGTCAGCACTATAATATGTCATAAAACTAGCCTTTGTTTTTCCATAACTTCTTACTTAAACTCAATCATGATCAAACGAGTTTTCTAATGCATTTTATGGCTTGAACAAATCAGGGATCGAACACTGAGCTTACAGATTATACAAATTGCATATAATTAAAAGTTATGAGCTTTATTTAAAATCGGGGGGCAACCCTAAATCCATATTCCGAATTATATTCAATCCAAATCATCATCTAATCAAATTTTATTTAAATTTAAGCACCAGCTGCTGGCTAAAACCAAAATCAAGTTTAGGTTTCTTGGGTTATCAACTCGCTTAATCTTATAATCTAATTAATTATACCAAATCAAAGAGCAACAATTCAATTAGAGTATTTGACACGCCTGCTAAGCGATACTCGTTTTTTGTATTTTTTTTTTTTGTTTTAAATTTGATTTGTTTGATTTTGTTTCAATTTTTTGATGGACGATCGTCGATGGCTGGGTTTTCGATGGATCCCATATGGTAGCTCTTTAGTTCTTGGATCTTTATCGGGTTGCTTCGATTACAGAAATTTTGTGGCGCTGCTTTGTTGCTTGTTGTTTGTTGTTGTTTTCGTTGTTGCTCTCGTTTACTTTTCACATGAAATGCAATAAACCCAATTTAATTTTTGTTTTTATTTGTTTCATTTATTTACTCGCCCGGACGTGAGACGCCTCTTTCTTTCGTTGTGTGTGTGTGTGTGTGTGCCTTAGGTTGCGCCCCAATATAAAATAGGGAGTAGCGAGGCGGGGAGTTTGCCTTATCAGCGAATTGAATCGGCGTACAACAATGTTTTTATCACGTAATTTCGGACTTGAAAATACTGTACAAATTTTTCAAGTAAATCGCTAGGCAGAAGCAGATGCGGAGGGTAGTCGAGGTGAGTTGAGGGAAGGGTTTCAATAAGTGTGCACTTCTTGAGCTTATCAACGTGTCAATGAGCCCACAAAGCGAAATTGAAAAGTTTCGCTTGATGCAGTCTTGAGGTTTTTTTACTACTAAGGAACTCGAGTAATTTCTGTACGTTTGTATTTGTTGAGTTAATCTAGCTCGATATCTTCCTATAGTCATGGTCAGGATGAATTAACTATCACTGTGTTCTTTTGTCCACGTAGTCTTCCAAACAGCCCAAGGTAGTCAAGTTTGGATATATATATAAGGTCATTCAATTCATTTTATATCCACACACATGGTATGCACTTCCAAAAGTCACAATCAGCTTTTTTAAACACCATATCTTTTCTAAAATAAATTTACCTTGAATCTATCTATTAGTATGCTAAAGACCAAACTCGATCTTACCACATATTTCTAGATCTATAAAGGGTAGTCGAGAGCCCTCTCTCTCCCTCTCTCTCTCTTAAAACAAACCAGATCATCTCTTACCCTTTCCTTTCTTTGGAGCTGCTCGAGCTCTTTAGGAACGTGGGGTATATAAATGACAGGTTTAGTAGCTGACCAGAAAATATGTTGAATAGGTTGTCCTTGGGTAAAGTTATGAGGCAGAGTCGGAAGCAATTAGCGAAGACGCTGCTGCTGATGGGGACCCAGGCAAGAAGCGACGAACGGAAGAAACCAAGAAGAACTTAAGACCTAAACAGAATAGCAGGGAGGCCTGCCTAGAAGGGTCCGAGGCCAAAGCGAACATCGCAGTCTCAATGCTCAATGATCGCAATGAGCGATGCCTTGGAATGCAGTCAACTGGTTGCTTGTTGCAAGTTGTTGTTGCCGGTTGTTGTTTGTTGCCAGTTGTTGTTGCTGCTGCTGCTGTTGCTGTTGCTGTTGTTGTTGTTGTCGTTGCCCGTTTCCAGTGAAATGAAACGGGCTATGAGCTAAAGAAAAGGTAAAGAAAAACAATCAATGAAAAGGTTGCCCGACTGTCGACTAATCGTACCCCTTCCTATCCCCCAACCCGCCCTTTCAACATTGTTTAGCATCTTTTGGTATGCGTTGCCAAGGTGAACCAACGAATAAGTTGCAGCGACAACAACAAAAACGTGACTTGAACTCCTCAGATCCGTTTCAGACTTAACTTTGACTTAACAGGCTATAAGTCTGTCCACAAGTTGAACTATATGTGATGCGAATGCGGATGTTGCAACAACAGCAGCAGCAGTCACTGCCCCATTGTAGCCTGTAAATTAAAGGCTTTCGTCAAGTGGAGATAAAGTCGTCAAGTCCAATTTATAAAGGTATATAAGCTGATAAGCATCATAATAGAATAGAAATATTTCCAAAAATTAGAAAGACTTGCCCTAAATTGACAAAACCCAATGCTCAGTGGGAAATCATTCAACTAAAATCGTAACATAACTTAAATTAAATGATATGTTTTTATAAACTATCTCAACGATGTCTGTATACATGTGAAATCGTAAAATACTAATGCTTATTAATAATATTACAAACTAAACTAAACTTGTAAACGTATGTTATAACAAAACACCCTAGAAAATCGAATGTTTTTTTTCTAAATTTTAGAAAATTCCTATTCTTAGAAATATACTTTCTGAACAACTTTGGCGTCGAAAGATTGGCGAATTTCGAAAATGTTGGGCGAATATTTGTTTGCCTGAGTGTACTGTGTATGAGAGTACAGAGTATCTACGAGTCGTTCAGTCTCTGACCAGAGTCTGGAGTGCATCTCGACTTGTTATAATGAAGCAGTTAAAATGTAGCCGATGTCGTTGAATAGCATCGTTAACCTTCAGCATGCAACCGCCCGCAGCCACTGCCTCTCTGATTCGGCCTCTGTCTCTATCTCTCACACCCATTCCCATTCTCATTCTCCTCTCTCTCTCTCTCTCTCTCTCTCTCTCGCACACACACACACACACACTCTATGTTACTCTTTCGCTGACTGTGCCTCAGGTAGCGCATTTAATAGATACAGAAACAGTTTCAGTTTCAGATTCAGGTTCAGTTTCGTCTTTTACATCTTTCGGTCTGCTTTTGTGTGGGCGTCATAGCAGAAGAAGAAGAAGACAAGCAACAACAGCAAACAAAAAAAACAACAACAAGAACAACAACTGTTGCTGTTGAACTTTGTGTGGCATCGCGTCGCCTATTTATGAATGAAAATGCGCTTGGCGTGGTGTTTAAACCCGCTCAACGAAAACGCACCACAATCGACTGTCTCGCCACTGAACTAACCTGAACAGTACAGAACTGGGCTGGGCTGTGCTGTGCTGGGCTGGGCTGGGCTGGTGGTTCATCTTTGTTAAGAGGTTTCCATGAATGAGCTACCGTTTTCGGGTGATTATACCCTAAACCTATTAAAAATGCGTAAAGTGGGTATTATGACGTTGTGCATGAGCATGCTACAGGCATATGGAAGCTTCCCAGATAAGGTATATATACCTGATATGATTCTAGGCATGTCTCTCTGTCTATCTCAGAGATCTAATTTAATTTTCAAATAGAAGTTCTCCTGTACTACGCACATATCGAGATATACATAGAAATTGTAGAAAAACCTGACTTATAGTTTATAACGAATTCTCGTATTGATCTTATGTATGTGCGAGAAGGGGACAGTATGATAACCGATATATATATCAAATATATACAAAATTTAAGTCGCTAGGTTCTGGGTATCTCGTAGTCGAGCTCTCTCGACTACAGCATTCATACTTGTTTTATTGTTCTGGTGTTGCAACGCCTGACCGCCATCTTCTATTAACATACCTGAGAGACAGAAGGAGAGAGAAACAGAGAGAGAGAGTGAGAGAGATGCCAGTCCCCTTTACTCCCCACACCCATGGCATATCACATGGTTGAATGGGTTCCGCATTGCTCCGAGCGTTGGCCGTAAATGGCGTCGATGTCAAATTAACAACAAATGGGCAACAAATTTGCGTTCGTTTTTGCTAGATTCCCCAACTAGATTCCACTCACGTTCCCCGGTTCCAGCGTTACCATTTCCGTTCCGGCCGAGCACACAAAGTGCAATAATGAGCTGATTATCCTTCCAAAAACAAGTTTCAAGATGGGTCTTAAAGCGTTCACTTTGTATTATTTATAACTATCCAAACATGTCTAAGACTCACTGAGAAGTGAAGTTCCCAAAACCATAAAGAGTTAAATGCTCTAACTGATTTATGTTGGTGATCCTTCCAAAATTCAAATTTAAGACAATCGAATTCATAAGTTACTCGGAACTTAAACCCTAATTGACCCAAGAGCAAATAGTAATTTTTAGGTTGATCTTCATACAATAAGACTTCATTGTTTTAATTTTTTTTTAACAACTGCCAACTTTTCGTTGCACAACTATTTAATAGAGATTTAACCTTAAGCAATATTGGAATCTTAGTACAATAAGTCTTGTTTGTTTCGTCCACAAAACATTCTCAGAGATTCCGTAATACCTCTATGTCAAATATTTGTAATGCCCTTAGCTATATGTAGAGCTGACAACAGTTACAGGCAATGTTAATCTTCGACCTGATTCATAATCCTAATCTTTAAAGAATCTGTTGTCTAAGCCCTTGTTTTTTTAGCCCATTCAATGTGATAATCTTTGTAAATCCTTTCCGGTAGCATTTTGAAATGAATGAAACTCAACATAGAAACGAAGACAATACTTGGAACAGTTTGATTTCACATTGGAATGTGATCTACACACGCACACACACACACACACACACACACACACACACACGTGCGAGTTTAGCTTGAGTGGAAAAGCAAATGGTTAAGTTCGCAAAGCTGAAATTTGCAGCAGCACTTGGATATTTTTTTCTTTTTTTCCACCAGCTAATCATTTACTTTCAAAAAAATAAAATAAAAATGAGGCTGAAACGGCAAATGATGCCATGACTCTGACTCTCATGATGCTAGGCCGGCGCCCGAGGGGGATCTAATGAACAACATGAAGAAAAATAAATAAATAATACAAGAAATAAAAACAAAAATTAATGGGTATCTAAGGCAGGCAGAAGACTAAATACCCTTATTGACCGCAGTCAAACCGCCGATATCTAACTTTCACAATAAAAAAAAAAACCCAAGGAATGTTCCTATGAAAGCTATATGATATAGAGATCCGAAGTTGATAATCACTTGATTAGGTGAGGAGTGTGGATTGGATAACTTGATGAACTATATAGTTTTTGATAGAAGAGAACTCAAATTTCGAGCGATCGTTCAGCAGCTATATGATTATCAATTACAAATCATCTTATCCCAATGATTTTAATTCCAAATGCGAGAAGCATATTGGTAAACAAAAAAAAAAAACTCAACTTAAGTATATATGTCCATATATTTATAGGTCTGATCGATATAAGGTTTATTTGGTCAAGTATATTTCTTAAATATAGGTCTCCTTTAAAGGGTTACAAGCCTCACGACAAAATTATAAGACTCTTTACAAGGGTATGAAAATGTAAACTCGCCGGTATCTGCTTTCTATGCACGCAGTGTGAGTTTTAGCCAGTGGTTTAGACTGCTCCGATTCGAGTGTTCATCTGTTCCGACTTCGACTCCGACTTTGACTCCGATTTCGACTTCGACTCCGATTTGGAGTTGGAGTTCGAGTGCGACTTGGACTGCTGGACTTTGTGGACCACTCTGCTGCTTATCATGAACGCTGATCTATGACTCGGCGCAACTTGGTGCGACTTGGCGCAGCTCGCTTGAACTCATTTTCTAATTGCCCCACGGTGAGGAATGTCTGTTTGTCAGTCTGTCTGTCCGTCTGTCTCTCTATTCATTTGTGCGCGCTTGGCTCGACTCGATGTTGTAGGCCATTCTCTGGTATGTGTTTATTACTTCCCAATCCCCCAAACTGCCCAATGCCGCCGCCTTGCCACCAACAGCGGCCTCTCCGGCTGAGAGTTACACTCACAAAAAAATCGCCATTTATTTGGCGCCAATGCTTGAACACCAGATTGCCCAAAAAGTAAATTCCTAAAATTTAAGGTGGTGGATTTCTGAAGAGTAAAGCTTGCATTTCTAAATTTCAGGGAGGAATTTTCTAATGTTTAGAAAAACATGTATAACTTTAAAAGTCGATCCAGTAAATTTCATTATTTGATTCTGAATTTTAGAAAGGACTTTTTCTAGAAATTAGAGTGTACATTCCCACTTTTTAGAAATATTAATAATAATAATGGACTATCGAAATGAAAAATAATAATAATAATAATGGCACAACAT
The DNA here is from genome assembly GCA_035042305.1 of Drosophila glabriapex. Classification (NCBI taxonomy): domain Eukaryota; kingdom Metazoa; phylum Arthropoda; class Insecta; order Diptera; family Drosophilidae; genus Drosophila; species Drosophila glabriapex. Next base: position 12,889,875 of record JAWNLN010000066.1, read on the forward strand.
AAACAAAATAATAATAGCTTAATTGTCGATTTAGGGTAAGCCAATAGAAAAATAGAAAAATGTAGTTTCTTAATATTTACAAAGTATTTCTAAAAAACAGGTAAGACTGTCTAGCTTGTACCAAAATGTGGGGCAACTTTTTTCTGAGTGTACCACATAGGTTTAATTACCCCAGCGAAACTCAATCGGAATCTTTAACTGTGGATCTGGTTGTCGCAGCAGCAGCAGCAGCAGCAGCATTTGCATGCGAGTTTTTTCTTCTTTTTTTTGCCCACAAGGGGAGGGGAGTTGAAGGGGATGGGGGGGGGGGGGGGTTAGGTTAGGTTTGTTTTTAGCTGTATTGCGTCTGCTATTTTAATTGAGTTCACAAACACGCTGAACTGACCCCAACACACATACACACACACACGCATACACACACAGCTGGCGATGACAGCTACGTGCTGTGCCCAGACCCCAAGTCCCCAAGCAAACGAAAGAGAGATAGACAACGAGACAGAAGAGATAGAATAGATAGACGGATAGCCATGTATGAAGATAGTTAGTTTGGCTTTGGCTTTGGCTTTGGCTTTGGACTACATGATGTCTTTGGATTATTCAATCTGTTCACACATTCAGCATTGTGAGAAATTAATACATCATCATCAGACAATATCAGCGATGCCTTTCACGTTTCACTTCTCATCTTTTCCAAGTTTTTCGTCTCTCTCTCTCTCTCTCTCACACACGCACTCACTCATTATGTCTGCTAAGGTTTCACATTAGCTCTAATTAAATTTGCCTTTGCATTTACACTGTAATGTAACTATCGCAATTGATTACAACTGTTTGTCTGTTTATTTTCTTTATACTGTTTTCAGCAGTATATGTGGTTAACATGAAACAAGAAGAAAGCTAAGCTCAAAGTTTAAATACCCTAATTATAAATTTATTTCCATTATTAAGAAACACATTCGTAACAAGTGTCTATGCTTAATTTGGGATACAAATTTAAAGTGTATTTTTTATTGAAAATAATAGTTCTCAATTATATATAAATATAGAGCCAAAGTGCTATTGCTGGTGAAAATTTTACTTTAAGTTTATTTTTTTTTTTATAAAAATAAAGCTTTGGAATGATTTCATTGATTCAATAGATAGCCAGACTCGACAGATCTAGAATATATATGTATGTACATATAATTTAAGGGGTCTAAGATGTGTCCTTCAACAAAATTATTAATAACCCGGCAATTTCAAGCTTGATTTTTTCATCGGAAATGGTTCTCTTTTCTGGGGAATACCTCATTCGCTATATAATATTAACTAAGGCTAGACTGTATGGGATTTCAGTCTGCTGGCAGACTATGGAGACTGTGCAGAACTGCAAGTAAGTCGACTTCCAGCTAGGTTGTCCTGTCTTCAGCTACCTAAAATAGTAGTATAATGATGTCGACCTGTGTCTGTGTCTGCTCTTTACCTGTGTCAATGTCAACTTCAGCGCTAAATTGTCGCTTATTAAATGTCGCGTTCACCCTCAACCCTCAACCCCGCCTCGCCCTCGCCCGCACCCTCGCCCTCGCCGTCGCTATCCCTCTCGCTCTCGCTCTCGTTTTCTGTCTCACCCTCTTTGGTTATTTTTTTTTGTCTGAATTGAATGGAACGCGACTGAGCTACTTTATCAGACTGAATTCCACGTAATGTCTGTTGTCTGTTGTCTGTCTGCCGAAAATTATGACTTGTTTGGAAGTGCAAATAGCTCACTTCCTGTCTGCTTCTCATCTGCTGTGCACACACACACACACACACACACACCCCTCGTCATGTTGTCTTCTTGTCGCTGTCGTCGCGCAGCCGCAAAATACTTTGATTGCTGTTGTTTGCTGCTGCTGCTGCTGTTGTCGCCGTCACGGCCCGACGATGGTCCCTGATAAGAACCAACCATAGCGTTCCCCATTTTAACCATTCGCATTCCCATTCCCATTCCATACCCACTCCCAATATCCTCGTCGCGATAACATCTCGTTCGCTACGTGCTACTGGGTTAGCTTTTGTTTGCTCTCCTTTCTCAACTTCTTCGTCTTGTCTTCGCTCAGTGTTCCGTGCTCCGTGCTCAGCGCTTAGTTCTCATTTTCGGCTATGCTTCTGTTTCGAACTCGAATTCGAGTTCGGATTCGGATTTTCAAGGTTCAAATCAAATCAAAATTGTTCGAATGAATACAACTGAGGAGTATTGCAAAAGTGTCCAAAATATCGCCACGAATATAAAGAAAAAAGTCAAATAATTCTAGAAATAATATTGCATGGATATTTGATTGTTTTCTTCACTTTTGTGCTATTTAAAATCGTGTTGATTTTGGTAACAATCAGATTATTATAATGGAGTTTTATCTGAATGCGATCAAGTTGTCAAAGGTATTTTCGATGTGCCAGAGTTGCCATTTTCTTGGTACATATTACCACTAAAACTATACAAAAATACTATTTCTACTATTTCTTCTAGCAATAGCATAGTCCGATTGCGAGTAGATCGTGTATATATAAAAAAAAAGTTGTTAAGGAGTTTTGCGTTGATTTTCTCAGTGTTTTTTCCGCAAACTTATAGTAATTCTACAAATTATTTATTTTATATTTAATATATATTTCTTTTTTATATACCGAAATTAATCAATTGATATTTAAAACCACAATCGAAACCGGAACTACAAACGAATTCGATTTAGTTCTTTGAGTTCAACATGTCATGCTTTAACTTTAAAAATTGGCATTATTTCAGATTAAAACAAAATGTTAGCTACTTTTTACAACAATAAAGGAGATTTTCATTGAATTTCCTTGTTTCAGTGGTTTTTATGCTTTTACTTTAAGCGATTTGTTAAATTCATACTTGAGTAAGCTATGCGACAGGTTATCACAATCTCGATCACAACATAACAATATTTAAAATTAAAACAAATTTAATTAACATAAAAAAAAAATTACTGAATTTTTATATATTTTCATTGGTTTTGCGCAAACTTTTAGTAAGTTTTGTTCAGCATTGGCAACTCTGGCATAGGCATACATACTTAGTGTATACTTCGATCACAGCCACACACTTTGTTTTTTTGTTGTGCGTGTGGGCGTGTCATCGTCGCAATTCACAACATATGCTATCACATTACGTATATGGCCTGTAATGCGCTTCCGTTTTCCAGCAGGTAATTGCCACAGCAGCCCTGGCTATTTTGAGTGAGAGGGGATGGGGCCGGGAGGGGGTGTGGGGGGCGTGTGAGGGCAGGCGGAGTTTGCGGCACAGCAAAGGCGCCGATGCCGCTTAGCGAACGGCGTTTTTTCGGCTCATTTGTAGCCGCTACTTAAGGTCGCCTGAGATTCGGTTTTGTTTTTTCGATTTTTTTTTTGGGCAGATACCAGCAATTACACTTCCGCTAAGGGGCGGGAAGGAAAAGAAATAAGAAACAAAAAAAATAAAATAAAATAAAAGAAAAACGTTGGATCCGAAAGCGAATACGATACCGAAACCGAAGCCAAAAACCCAAGTTGGTTCGTTCATTCGTGCCTCATTCAGTGATCGAGCACGCATTCATTCATTCATTCATTCATGCATTCATTTATTCATTCATTCATGTAGTGTTGATTGCCACCTTTTGGTCTTTTTGGGGGCCGCCTCTGTTGCATCTCTCTCTCTCCCTCTCTGTGCCTCTCTCTATGCCTCTCTCGGGGCGGCATCTTCTTCCTAGTGCAAAAAGCACCAAAACTCAAAGCTCAGCTTCGGCAGTGCTCGACGAGAAGGATACCCTGTAGGCAGTTTTTATATTTGTAAGAATTGGCGCATTCAGATTGTTGAAACTTGGACTGGGTATATATGAGATCGATTTTTAGACATACAGACAATTTAATATATATATATACATATTTATATATTCATATATATAGTCAATTAATAAGAATTCCAGGAGCAGAACTAATTATAATTAAATATATAAAAAAAGTATACAGTTTTTATACATTTTTAGGGGTTTTCTTGAACGATTTGTCAATTGTACAGGGAATAAAAACAAAGGAAGAATAATATAAATAAAAATAAAAAAAAATAAAATAAAAAAAAAACGCCAATAGTTATACGAAATGCGGCAAACAAACAAGTATCAAATCCAAATTGTTTTTTTTCTTTTGTTTTGGGTGTTTTTTTTCTATCTCTTCTTCAGTTTATCTTTTGTAGCCGACATTAATCATAATTTTTGGGGATTCTATCGCCGAGCGTGAAATAATTTTTATGCGCCGCTTTTACGGAACGAACACAACATCCGAGATGCGAGATCCGAAAAGGTGTCAATCGGTAATTTGAATTGATGAGAAATGCAGAGAACACAGAACGGAGAACGGAGAGGAAAAAAAAAAACAGAGAGGAGAGAGCAGAGAGCAGAGAAGTGTGTAAATGGATTGAGAATGCAAAAGTGCGAAGAAATGGAGATGCTTTGTGTGTTTGCAATTAGCAAATGCGCCAAATACTATCGATCGTCAAAATGGTGCAAGGTCATGGGTTCATGGGGTCGCGTCGTTATCGGAATGAGAATACAAAAACAACAGCACAAATCTCAAGTCACCATGAGTGACTTAAATCAAGCAGCGACAGCTATTGTTGAGATAGTCTATTATCTTGAATTACTACAGGTTGCAATTATTATTTGTTATAATTATTTATACCCCGAACCCACTATGTAAATGTATGTAACAAAAACAAGAAAGCATCTACGACTCCATAAAGTAGATATTTATATAGATTGTTGATCGGCATCAGAGCCCGAGTCGACCTAGCCATGCCCGTCCACCTGAACAAGTGAGAGACCTTAAGTTTGAAGTATAAGTTCTCGTAGATACCATACGTAGATTGATTCTGTATCATATTATCGAAAATACATTCGAAAATCGATAAGAATCGATTACAGTTAGCAGTATAACCCACAATTTTATAGATATTATTTACGTATTGAGCATTATTGTAGTAGATAATCGTATATTCATTCACATTCACATGCATGATTTGAATTCAGGGTATCTCCTAATCGAGCTCTCTCTCGACTAGAGTATTCCTCTCCCTCGTTGTAAAGAACAAATGGTTTATTCTTATTCTCATCATAATCTAGCTATCCTCATTAATTAATTAATATATATATTTATATATATATAAAGAGACTTCAGACAAGCAAATCTGTGTGCTCTCCAGTTTCTGGTGAGAAGAAAGTTTTGAAGAGACGATAAACGTATAAAACAACTATTCAATAGGTCATTATAAAATTCCGAAGGGTATTTAACTATATATCACTAGCATGGCTCATATCTCAAATTGTTACACAATAATAATAATAATATTAATAATACAAGATCATCTCAATAATACCGCTATGAAATTCCAAAGATACATTTTCAGATATTTGATGCCCACATGAAAACCCAAACTCAGTAGCACGGACAGTGGGACGGACGCATGAACAAGGGGGCAGAAAGGGATAGTCTGACCCAAACAGCCAGAGTAGAGCAGTTAACACACACTCACAACAGACTGAAACAGACAGACCGACAGTCAGACAGACGGACAGACAGCGATGACGCAGCAAGTGTACAACTATCTCAAGGACTGAATGACAACGGGGAATGCAAGCAAACAGAGAAGAGAGAGAGAGAGAGAGAGAGAGAGAGATAGAGCGAGAGGGAGAGAGATAGGAAAACGGGAACCTGTTGCAGTTTCGTTTTAGCCACTTGAAAAGCAATTTTTTAAAATTTATTTTTCATTTATTGCTTTATTTTTGTTTTTTTTTACCTTTACCTTTTCCGTGTGGCCCATTCTCATTCTCATTCCCATTTACATTCCCAATCCAAATCCCATTCCCATTCGAATTTCTATTCCCATTCTTAGCTGCTTATGCGATTAGAGCAAGAGGAGCTCAGCCCGAATTGAAGCAGATGATGATGCTGATGATGCTGATGCTGTCTGCCTGCAGTATGTTTATTTGTTTTGAGAGTCGAGAACAATTCTCTTTCTGAAAACCTTGGCTTGGTCTCAATGGTCGCGTACAACAATCGAAAGTAATATAATGAAATCTCAGGGAACAGAAATCAACAAGAAACATTGCTCGACTTCAAAGGGAGATAGAGGGAGAGAGAGAGAGAGAGAGAGTGAGAGAGAGAGAGAAAGAGAGCGAGAGAACTGACCGACTCGACGATACCCTATGTACCCACTTCTAGTTTCACATATATTATATATATATATATATCTTATATGTATATATTCTGGTATATTCTTCTTCTTCTCAACAGTAGAAATACATCTTCCATTCAGCATACTCTCTTTATTGATCTCACACAAACAATGGGTGCAAGCGAGATAGAAAAAGAAAAAAAGACTATTTGCTTACTCTTCTGTCTGCCTGCCTGCGACGACACTTGCCTTGATTTTTATTATCTTGGGCTTTTTCACTAGCACACACAGGTACACAAACACACACACATGTGAATATTTGTGCATTGTTGCTGCACTGCCTTTTGATTTATTGTTAGCAGGAATAACACAGACAAGCAGAGAGAGAGAGCGAGAGGGAAAGAGAGAGAGAACGGGCTAAAGGCATGTTGCATAGACCAATAACAACAACAAAAACAACAACTGCATTGTTGCTGCTAAGCACAAATCGCTCTCCCATTTGCTGACGCTGTTGTTGTTGTTGTTTTAGTTCTTGCATTCCGCACTTGAATATTTTTACCTTTTGCCAAGAATTGTGCGTGACTCTCTCTCACGCTCTCTTTCCGTTGCTCTCTTTGTGGGTCTCTGTGTGTGTGTGTTGGTTTCTATTCTTGTGCGGGCGCAGCAGCCAACGGCGACGTCGCCGTCGCATTTGTAGACAGTTCATTAATGTTATCAACAGCATGGGGTATGAGGAGATGGTAGGATGGATGGAAAGGGGGGAACTGATCGCTCATTTCGTTTGCATTTCGGCCGCATCGTTGTAGGTAACATCATCAACAACAACAACAACAACAACAATAAATCGTGCAGCTCGTATTACTGAGCGCAGTTGCTGCGCTGCTCTTGCTGATGCTGCCTGGGCTTGTGTCTCTGCTCAAATCAATGTTTAACTGCAAAGCACTTGTTGCTGTTGTTGTTTTTGTTGTTGTCGTTTCTGTTATTTGCAGAAATGGGCCAAAGTCGAGTTAATAAAAAATAAAACAACAAAAAAACACAAAACTGGTGGCAACTATTGGCCAAAAAAGGACATGACAACATGCGTCGTTCACTTGGCCAGTACAAATTGTCAAGTTGGACGGAACGGGCCAGGTTGCATTTTATGGCCAACTTGTTGACCAGATGAACTACTTTCCAGTCGTGCAATTGCCGTTAGCTGTCGTTGCAAAACAAAAAATATATATATGCTCAACTCACCTGTGTGCTATGGTTCCAGGATTCCAGGATTTCAAATCGTTGATTGCCGTTGGTTGCCTTCACTTCTTGCACTCCATTGACATATTTGCGAGAGAGAGAGAGCGCGAGTGAGAGGAGAGCGTTCCTGCTATGCACAATTGCTGTTGTTGTTATTGTTTTATTTTTTTCTTTTTTTAAGCACTTGGTTCATTCACTAGTTAACAGCGATAAAACATGAGAACCTATTTGCAACACATAAAAAAACCAAATCGTAAATTTATTTTATTTAGAACCAACAACAAAAACACAAAATAGAAGAAATAAAGAAAATCCTAAGAAATCGTATTATTTTTGTTTGGCATTGGAGTCAATTAGTTGATGCCACATCCGTTGGCATTAAATTGGGCAACGGAACATTTCCCAAATTGTACACTCCAAAAAGTAGTTGAGAAAGAGGAAGAGCAGCAAACAGTAGCAGCCGGCAAAACGTAAACCGCAAAAATTGATATTTTTACGGTTATTGTAAATGAACAAATATAATTAATGGCCAAACATTCATTCATTTTTCGTCCAAGAATTATGTTATGAAACATTCGCAACCTATACATCGGTAAATCACTTGTGTGTGAATAAAAATAAATAAATGCGCCTGCAAATAGATCAAGTTGTACATCATGTAATAATACATCATTTAGTTAGCCGATTTGTTGTATTTATGTATTTACGTATGTACATAACTGTGCATTTGAATGTATTTATGTATGCCATCTGCATTTATGTATTTATTCTTTTAGGTTTTTTATTTACATCATAGATCATACATCATTTAACCCGATCGTACATCATTTCAAGTATTTATGTCATTTTGTTGTCGTTGTTTCGTTGCCTTTTGCAGCTGTTTGCCGGTCGACGATTTAAAAATACTAACAAAATAAAAACACGGGATACACAGAACTACAGAACAAGTATAAATAAAAACCAAAATAAGACGAAATGAAACACAAAAAAAAAACAAGAAGAAGAACAACAACAACAACAACACAAACAATGCAAACGCTTTAAGCACTTCACACGCACTTTCATTGTTGTTGTTGTTCCTTTTGTTGTTGTTGTTGTGCTTGGATCTGTTTGCAAAGGCAAATTGCATTTGCTGTCATTTGATGTGAAGTGATATGAAAACAGGTAAGCGTAGCAATGCTCTCTTTAGCGTTATGATTACCATTTATATCATTAATCGCACAATAACAAAACTAAATACAAAAAAAAAAACATTAAAAAAACACTGACGAGAAAGACGCCAAAAAGACGCGTTGGGAAAACCGAATTGAGGCGCACGCTGCTGCTGTCGGATAACACACACAACCTGCCACCGTCGCGTCACGTAAGTAACTGAACGAAGACGTGACGCGGCAACAAGACCGGCGAGGGCTTCACGACGCGTTCGGCTCACATCGTTCGGCTCGCACGAAACGCTTGTCGAGAGCGACGACGATGAATGCGAATGCAATTTTACAATGCTTCTTCTAGGGATCTCACCAACACAAGCGCAGCGCTGCGTTAAGGAAGCTGCGCCTAATGAAGTCACCCACCCTCCCCCAACCCCACAGCAACCTGACAATAAACACGTGCATTTTTTTGACATTTTTTGTTTGTTTTTAATATTTTTTTAAATATTTTTTTTGTTGTATTTTATTTATTGTTATCCACTCAACAGGTTCGTTTTGTATTATACATTTATGCTGATAATAATTTTGTTGTTTAATGTTTATTCTCTGAATTAACTGCATAGTATAAGTATATTTAGTTTAAATTTATAAATTTGTGCAATGTGCTTGCTTGTGTGTATGTGCGTGTGTTTGTGTGTGCGTGTGTTATATGCAGTTGGTTGTTGTTGTTGTTGCTTGGTTGCTTGTAAGTTTAAGGACTGTTAATTGTTAAGCTGCACAACATTTTACACTGGGTTCTCAACGAAAAAAAAAACAAAATCATCGAAAATGAATAGATAAAAAAAATAAATGATTATAAAATGCTAATATGTAGTTTGTTCTTGTTTGTTTGTTGTGATTGTTGTTGTTGTTGTTGGCTAGTATGCGTTGTTGTTGTGTTCGAGTTAGTTGGGCCTTAAAAATCTATGTATATTTTATTGTTTCGTTTGGAGTTGGTTTTTGTGTCTCACTTCTTATGGCCATTGTAAGTTTAAAGTTAGTTGTTTGGTTTCATAATTATTATTTCTTTTTTTTCTCATTTTTTTTTTAATCATTATCATAACAATAATTTTGTTCTCATTTAAGATTAACAATAATAGAATAAGAAGGAGAAGGTGAAGAAGCAATTGCAACATTTCGTTTGAAGTTCTTGTTTCGATTGTTTCGCTTGTTTCTTCGAGACAAAAATTAGCGCAGTGTATAAATTGTCCCCTTTTGTTCTTTATATGTTATATGTATAGATATTCCACATTCGCATAGTCTAACATAGTTTATATATAAAAAAAAGTTGATTTTAAAAAAGCTAACTTTTGCTGTTGGTTTTTGTGTATTGTTTTAAACGACTGGTGGTTCAGTGCCGCCACGAGCCTCATCGACCCTATAAAATGAAAACAAAAAATAAGAAATAAAAAACCAAAATTAATAAATTATTAAAATATATAGAATATAATGTATAAATAGTTTTTAATGCAACTTAATTAATAATATTAAAAAAAATATATACATATTTTGTATGTATTACAAATAAAGTGTAACTGAAATAAAATACAAATTATCTTTATAGTTGTGACTAGAATAACATAATGCGTTTTGAATAGTTACAAAAGTTTAAAGCCACTTTAATATAGGTTAGCTAACAAGTTGATAATGGTCTGACAATGGCTTTGAAATGTTGGCCTTTTCGTATGAATTCATTAATTGCTGTGACTTCCATTAAGTTGAGCTTTAAGCTGCCACCAAACATAAAAGCTTTCTATTTAAAATGTGCCTTCAAAGCACTGACGCTCTTGCAACTTTGAAAGCTTTTCGTCATTCTCTAAATTATCAAAATGGTTCGCCGAATTAAGAGCTAGTTTCGGTTAATACCATTTGAACTTATGTTTCTATAGATATTTATCGTCATAACCATAAATGGTCAAAGCTAAACAAGAGCTAAGGGATAACTGACTGAGTTGGAAGCTTTATCGCTTTGCATTCTTTGTCCTATATTAAAGTGTTTGCCTATCGGTATGCAATTTCAGACTTTGTCTCAACGCCTGCGCCAGCATTCAGTATATATATGTATATATAGTAAGTATATAGAGACATACCAGTTGCTATATTCTGTATTCAGTAGGTTTATCATAGAATATATTTGTATGTATTTATAGGTATATATGTATATAGCAATTACTTCTTTGTAGTTATTAGTCAGGCATGCGCCAAAAGATTTCAGAATCTGGGCAGAACCTCCAGTTCTGATTCAAGTATTCAGTTTCTTAATTGCTATTAAATATTAAACGTTGTTTTTAACAATATTTTCGTGCTAACTACATATTTTGGCAAAAAAAAACAAAAAAAAAATTACACATTGACTATATAGGTCTGTAAATATTTAAGTATGTATTTATGTATGTATGTATATGGTGAAATCCTTTAGGATCTCTTAGTACACAGGTATATCCAATATTTATCTATGCTTTAGCTATAGTTTCTTTCTTATATACTTTGTATATATGCATGTATATTTATATAACATGATATTTTGCAATGATATGGCACGATCAATTTTTTGCTGTATTTATTTTCGTCAACAGATGGCGCCAGAGCCGAGCGCTTAGCTGGGCGCAAGCAGCAGCCAGATGAGGGTGCTTGTCAGTAGGGCTAGTGGCGCCACTAGCACGCCCATAGGCCGCACACTGGCATCGTAGGCGTTGCCATGACTATGCTGCAACTGCTTAAAGTTGGGTCGCGGATAGATGATGTGCACCGGCGGCGGCTGATCGATGGCATCGAAAAAGTTTGGATCATAACGCTTGTCGCTGGTATCGTAGTCGTGGTAGATGAGACTGGATGGATTCCAGTAGTCGCTAATCTCCGCCAGAGCCGCATTTAATGTGCAAAATTAACAGATTAACAACAGCAGCAGCAGTTTTATCATTCCGATAAACTTTCCAAATAAAGAAATCACGTTTTCTCAATGTCCAAAGCAATAAGGCAATGCTGATATCTCTTCACATTAATAATAACTCTCTCTCTCTCTCCCTCTCTCTCTCAGTTCTCTACTCTTAATCGAGGAAATCAGTAAACCAAAGGACTTCTCTTTCTCATATTGAGAGAGGTAAAATAAGCAAGGACATTGAGAGAACGGGAAAAGCATAAGACTAACAAAATAATAATAGGAGTATGGGCGCACCACAGCCCGGTTTTATTCTAGGTAAAGGGTAGTTGAAGTGATGTTAAAAGCCTAAACCAAGCAAAACACTTATAGCTACTCACACGGGGCAGGTGTCCACGTTGACGCCATTGATGGCTGCCTTGCCCACATTGATCTGTCCGGTGTTGCCCTCGACGATGACGATGCAACCATTGAAGTTGTGTCCATACCGTTGACCCGTGAAACTCATGATGTTCGGTATGCCACCTTGAAATCGAAATCGAAGTCAAAATCAATATCAAAATCGAATTTGGGATGTTTTTGAGACATACCAATGAATACGTTGCCTGGCAGATGCATCTCCTTCTTGCTGGTGGGCCGCGTCTCGACAGACTCGGAGATGCGATCGACCTCCAGTATTGCAGTGTTGTCCGCACGCTTCACAAGCACAATGTGACGGTGTCCATCGTTCACTTGCTTCTCCGAGTTGCGTATCATCGCCTCCTGGCCATCGAGTCGCAGTGATAGCTCCACATAGCCCTCGACAACGGCAAGGGCTATAAAGTCCTGACCGGTGAACTCCTCGCCCAATTGCTGGCCCCACCACATTAGCAGGCCATCCGGTTTGCTCGTGGAGAAGACAATCGCTGCTGTCGTATACTGTTGATCCACCTCGCTGTTGAACTGATTGCGATCCAGCTCCAGGTATCCATTGCCGCGGAACGAGGCATTGAAACTCACTTGGATATCTAGCAAACCAACAAGCAAGCAGGCAATTCAACATTATGGAATATTAAGATAACATCGAGACACTTACGATCCTCACAACGCTTGCCACTGAAGCCCAAATTGCAGTCACAGATCGCTTGCTGATCCACTTCGGTGCATGTGCCGCCATTCTCGCACGGTTCACTGGCACAGGGCGACAATGCATAGGGTTGCGGCTCATCATCATCAGCGATGGCTGGTGAAATGGGCAGTTCACCATCGGCATCGACATCAGCATCAGCATCGCCGATCTCATTGAGTTCGCCACAGTTCTGCACATTGGCCGCATCCTTAATGTCAGCCAGCAGTTGAATGGGACGTGTCGAGTCGAACAGACGTGAGATGCAGCCATCGAAGCCATCGGTGATGTTCACATCCCGATTGATCTTGACCGTCGCCCAATCGTAGCCACCCACATAGAGTGGCGTCTTTAGCGACAGCATTCGTGGTGCACCCGCCGCCTTGGCACGCAGCTCGCTCTCATCCCCAACACGAAGTATACTTTCGCCCTGGCGACGCTGCAGCTCGACCCGTGTCCAGCGGTGCAGTGGCAACGGTTGCTGGGAGCGCACCACAACCGGCTTGAGGCGTGCCGCCGTATTGATGATCAGCTCGACGTGGCCATCGTGCAGCAGAAGGGCAACGTAATCACCGCTGGGCAGATTCGATTCTGCCGTATATAGCAGCACAGCATCTTGCAAACTGGACGGTCGCAGCGATAGTGTCACATTTAGGCGGCCAGCACGTGGTGTACTGGAGAACAATCAAGGATTAGAGGAGCACAGAGCGAAGTTTTTGATAATAGCCTTCAAAATTCAAGAGCAACCCTGCTTAGATACCCTTTCAACGCTTGGACAACTAACTCAAGACAGTAAGACCACTAAGTATTCTAACATTTAACAGGCTCTACCGGAGATCTGCAGTTCGATTTCAACTTTGCTTGGGTTAGACATAGTCAAGACTTGGCCCGTTGTGCTGCTGGGTGGAATCTCACTCAATTTCTTTTGCACTCGTCTAACTAAATCAAAGAGTTGCGTTTATAAATTTCACAACATTTGTTGGCCCCAAATTAGCTAACTGTGATAGATTAGTTGAAAAGGGGTTTCTGGCCAGGAAGCCATTTGTCATTTGACATGCGTCTGTTTTCTTCTTCGATTTGGAGCTTACTGGTAGCCAGGATCATATATATTCCTGGATGCCTGGGAAAATTAGCGCCTTTTCTAAAAAATTTTTCCGCCTGAAAATGTCCTTGCACAACTCCGACGAACAAAAGAGTTTCGAGCTTAACATAAGATCCAAAAAGGAGCTGTTTTTGCAATCAATCTAACCCAATTGAATTCTAGGAAATCCTACATGGTAAGGAACACGCTCACTTAGATGGGTAAGGTAAGGTAGGCTAGGGTAAGGTAAGGTCAGATCTGGAGAGGAGCCAGCACTTACTTGTAGGCCGCATAGCTGTTGCGCTTGAAGTTGAGACTGTGCTCGTTGAGATGCTCGATGTACTGGCAGCGATCGCCGGTGCGATTGAGGGGGCAGAGGCATTCCATGTCCGTTTCGGTGTTCTCGCAACGTCCGGCGCCACAGAGACCAGGTGTGCATTGGGTACCTTCGACGGCACAATTGCGTCCCGTCCAGCCCTGTTGGCAGATGCAGGTGTAGGCCTGTTCTGTTTGGCTCTCGAGACAGATGCCGCTATTCTCGCAGGGCATTTGGGCGCATGGCTTGCAACTGGTGATGCCCTCCTTCATTTTGGCCTCCTTCATCAGCTCAATAGTGCGGCCCTGCAACGTCAGCCGACTAATGCAGCCAACGAAGCCAGCATCCTCAGTCACCGCCTCGGCGGGCAACTGATCCCAGTTGGGCACACCGCCAATATACAAATCAGCGATCAGCTCCAGCTGTGGTGTTTGGCTGAGAGTGGGGAAGGCGACGGGTCGCTGTTCGTCCAGCTGAATGTAGCCATCGCGACGGGAGCGCTGCACACGGATCGTATGCCACTCATTCAGTTTGACGGGCTGCTCGGCACGGACCACCAGCGGCTTGCCGCCGAAGTCAAAACGGAACTCCGCATAGCGATCCTTTAGTGAGAGGGCAATGTAGTCGCCAGTGCCACGTGGCTGGCCGTTGAAGAGCAGCAAACCATTTGGCGATTCCGGCCGGAATGTGACCTCAAAATTGAACTTGAACGAGGATTCCGGCAACTTGGGGAAACTCATGTAACTGGACTTTGGATGGTTCAGCTGATGGAAATGTGGTATTGCGCCAGTAATGACCAATATGCTCGGATAATCAACGGATTCCCCATCGTTGTAGGTGGCTGTGCACACATAGCTGCCGGCATCGTTTGCTTGCACATCCTGCAGCACCAGCTGCTCCTGTGTTTGTGGAGTGACCAATTAGTGTCATGAGAGAGAGAGAGAGAGAGAGAGAGAGAGAGAGAAGTGCAACACTTACATCATGTATATCGCGACCCGATTGCAGCTGGCCATATTGACGGGACCAGCGATAGCTGGGCTGGCGGCTTTCATCAGCACCGCAGCTGAGTTCCGTTTGGTCACCCGCCTGGGCGTGAACGATCTTTGGCTGACGCAGATCTTCCGGGTGTGGCTCCGGTTCTGGTTCCGGTTCCGATTCTGATTCCGATTGCGTCTCCGGCTCTGGCCGCTCCTCAATGCCCAGTTCGTAGCTGGTCGTATACAAATCACCATCATCAGTTCGGCACTTGCAGACATAGACGCCAGCATCGCCGGCGGTCACCTTATTAATCACCAGGCTGTTGCCCACTTGCTATAAATCAAATAACCAGTGTGTGTGTGAGAGAGACAGAGAGATTGGGAGAGACCGTAGTATTAGCCTCTTGCCACATTTTGGGCATTTTAATATTATCATGAAAGGTCCCATTTCGAAATTGAAGTGCAGCTTGAACATAGTGCTGAAATCCTTTTGGTTGATTTTTAATTGGAAATATTTAATTTTTTTGCATAGTATTTTGAACATCAATTTCGATTACAGATTTCATTGCAGTTTTGTCAGCCGATAGTTTTGACCCTACCCTTTATGACACCAGAACTTATCCTTCAACCGATAGTCCTAATTGTATCTATATAGGAAAATTATAGCCATAATTTCGGTGTGAAAGTTACCTGCCTTTATTAAGAAGTAATTATTAAGAATTCTATTTCAGAAAAACTAAGCTAAGCCCTAAGAAAACAGTGGAGACTTCAAATTTTATAATTAGTTTCTGAATTTTGGAATATGGGGAATTTATTTTTCGAAAAACAATCGCGCAGCATTTCTGCTTTCTAGATGCTTGTTGGAAATATATTCTTCATATGGCGTAATCCCAATTGGGAGGGATGCGAGCACTAACCTGAATATTGGCTGAGAGTGGGGCACCATCGAAACGCTCCCAGATCACATCCGTATAGCTGTTGTCCGAGGAATAGCATTCAACTTGAGTGGACTCGCCTGTGCGCAATTGTGACGATTGCTGATCCAGTTTGAGGCTGTAGTCACGGGGCATCACTGGCTCTGGTGGCGGTGTACGTAGAACCGGCGGCAGATATCCGCCCGCTGCAGCATCCGCACAGGACGGGGCAGAGGAGCATCGTAAAGATCACCACCACCACAAAACACGGGACAGCACAGTAAAGCAACAATAAGAGTGACGACGACGACGACGACGACGATGACGACGAGGAGGATTTGAAGATGTTTGTGTTTCGGTGGTTGCAACGTTCACAATTGGCGACAATTCACAATTGGGTTATGTGATGAACAAGTGCACGTATATGTGTGTGCGTGTGTGTGTGTGTGTGTGTAGTTGTGTGTGTGTGTGTGTGTGTTTTGTGTGTGTGTGTGGCATTGAGATGAGGAGTAAGATAGTAAAAAAATACACAGAAAGAAAAAAGCAGTTAGCAAAATACATGTCAAGAATGTCGATTAATACAGATAGTTTATGCGATGATTATCGAACGCTTAAGCGATAGATCAATTATCAAAAAATCTACCGTTTTGTGTATGTGTGTATACACTGTGTGTTTGTGTGTGTGTGTGTGTGTGTGCGTTCGATACTCATCCCATGTTTTAGTAATTTTTATTATCTTTTTTTTTTGGTTTTTATGTTTGGAATTTTGTTTCCTAGTTAGACAAATAAATACATAGAAGTTGACGTAGGGTAGAGGGGAGAGTAGATCGGTGATTTTGATACTAAATTAACAAAAATCGACAACAAAAAAATAAATGAACAAGATAAAGAAATACAATGGAACACAGCTACATCAAATAATACTAATTATTTCTACTGTTTCGAATCACACAGAATACGAGTACATATGTATGTATGTGTGTGTGTGTGTGTGTGTGTGTAAGTGTGTGTGTATGTGTGTGTGTATGTGTGTGTGTGTGTGTGTGTGATGAGAGAAGGTTACGAATGCGATTGTTCAAAATGTTTCTGTTTTTGGCAGGTTATTCAATTATTTATCGATGTTTAATATATGTAATTATTTTTTTAGGTTGTATTTTGTATGTTGGTATTTTCTGCCTACTGAATGAAGGAAATGACAGAAATGGATTACCACTAGACCAGTACGATTTCATTAACATATACTTAGCTACAAACATGTATACAAATATTTATATTGGCTACTCAGACGATACAAAGTCTACGTTTATCGATAAGATTTTGATGGCAATTTGATTTCGATCGAAAGATTTTTGTGTTTTTAGTTTACATAACGGTTTTTGTTTTGAATTTCAATATTGTCGTTCACTAGTCAAGTGTATGTGTGTGTGTGTGTGTGTTTGAGTGTGTGTGTTTGTGTGGTGCATTATTTACAAAATTTTGTTTGGTATTCATCAACATTGATTTCTTATACAATTTTCATGGGTTAGTACAAGTTGGTTTACCCACATGCGATAATACAAATACAAATCTAGAAACCATTTTTTTTTTTTTTTGTTTTTATTTAGAGTCGCGATCGGCATCAAAGTTTTTGGTGAGGTTGATGCTGTAAACGGGTGTTACCAGAGACACATGCGCGCACGGCCATTGCAGGCACGGTTTGTGTTATCGTTATTGGTATCGATAACATTAACTTTACGACTTACATACTAAGAACCCGCGCACAGTCAGAAAAGCAGCTAACGGTTATACCCAAACACACACTACGGCGCTTTTGCTACTGTTGCTGTTGCAGTGGTTGTTGTGGTTGTTGTGGTTGTGGTTGTCGTTGTTGTTGTGGCAATTGCTTCATCTGTATTCGTGTTGTTGTTGTCGTTCTTTGTTTTTTTTATTTTTGATTTTTTTCTATACTGTATGTATGTAGATAATTCTAAGTTTTAACGTGAATTGAGTGCATGTTGTTGCAATTGTTGCAGGTTTTGTCGTTTTGCATTTAAAAGTTGTGCGCCTACGACCGAAGTTAGAGGGGCCAAAACAGGCGGATAGATAGATAGCCAGATAGAGATAAGGATAAAGATAAAGCATAGATATAAAGAGAGACAGACAGAGAGAGAAAGAATGAGAGGGAAAGAGAGAGAGAGAGAGAGAGAGAGTCAGAGGAAGATACAAACATAGTATGTTGAAGATCCGTTTTCTCATGCTTCTGTCAAATTCAGCAGGCAGTTCCTCTTCCTGTCAATTATCTGACAACAGTAATAAGCCGCAGTGTTACCAGCTAGTAAAAAATCTTACATATGGCAACGCCACACATGTGATTAATTTCCTCGCTCATGAGAAAATGGATCTGTAGCATGAATGAATGGTATTGTATAGGATGAGCACAGAGAAAGAATGTGTGGGAGAGCAAGAGGGAAAGAGAAAGACAGAGAGAGAGAGAGAGAGAGAGAGAGAGACAGAGAGCGTATAGAGGCAAGGCTAAGGTAGAAGAGTAAAAAGAGTAAGAAGAAAAGTGAAAAACGGTAAGACCAACCGAAACGTTTTGCCAACTGCACAACTTGACGCTTTGTCATCCCTGCACGATGTTGGTATTGTTGTTGTTGATCCTGTCGCTGTTCCGGTCTCCATTGCTGCTGCTGATGACGTTTCTGCTTGCGTGCGTGACTCTTCTTCCAGCGCTTGAAGTTGCCCAATCCTGTTCCGGTTCCCGTTCCCGTTGCGGTTCCAATTCCGATCCCGATCCCAGTTGAACCGCTGCTGGCCGCTTTGCTGGCAAAGTCGCGCGTGCAATTGAACTCGTCCGAGTGATCCGTGCAATCGTAGATGCCATCGCACACCATGCTCGACTTGACGCACGTGTGCGGATGCGAAACGCATTTGAAATCGTTGGCCTGGCATGCGTACGAGATGACCGAGGGACGTGGGGGCGCCGCCAGTGGCTTGGCTGGCGTTATTTTGCTCACTTTTAAATCTATTTGCTCGCAGGGCAGCAGCAATTAATTTTTCATATATGTATATATGTTGTTGTTGTTGTTCATATTTTTGGTATGTTCAAAATATTTTTGATGTTTTTGTTTGTCGTATAGAGAGCATAAAATAAAAGATTAGCATTGTGACTCCTTACACAACTTCAGCCACGGTTAGTAAGTCCTGTATTCATTTCCCCTACCAGATTACGCATACGCACCGGTGTCCAATTTTTAAGCTACACTTAGATATATTGCAAGATAATGCTGAATAACTATTCAGATCGTAACTTGTGCGCTGATTGTAACAACAGTGTTTAGTATAATTTCGGGGGTGTGTACTCGGGCAAAAGTGTGACCATGATGCAGATGCACACTGACCAAATGCTAACTAAATACTAACTATATTTTGTGGCAGGCTGAATGTGCATTGTTGGAATGTGTGTGGTTTTTATTTATTTGTTTTTTTGTTTTTTTTTTTTGTTTAGTGGGCGAACAACATGTTTTTTTTTTGTCTTGTTAGTTGAGTATTTAGAATTTAGTATTTAAATGCAGAAACAATTTTATAGTAATCAGTAATATATAACAAATTTCATTAGACATAATTAAGCAAATTAAAAAATTATACATAATGACATACTAAATTATATTCAAGTCAAATAATCAAAAATTAAAAAAAAAACACTACTCATACAAAATTATAAAAAAATAATAAGCATTAAGTTGTCCTGGAAAATGAATTTCAAATGTGATTATTACGCGGTAGCTTTCACACACCTTTACATATATAGAAAACCATGCAGGGGAAATCTTGGCTTCCCTTATACGACTTCAAATTGTACTTATTAGCTATGGTGATTTGAAGTTGATTTTTTGTATTTTTTTTGTTTGTTTTTATTGTTGGTTGTTGATGCAGTTGTTGCGGTTGTTGTAGATGCGGTTGTTGTTGTAGCAGTTGAGTTGATGTTGTTGCAGCATTGCATATATATATAGTATATATAGTATATATAGTATAAATATATATACATATATATTTTATGTATATATATGTATATTTATTTATATGGTATATAGTAGAGTATGTATGCATATATGGTGTATGTATACATGATCATAGATAATTGAGTTTGTGTATTTTGTGTGGATTTTTGTTTGTTTTTGTTTTGTTCGTATCAAATGCAAAGCGCCCAAAACATTTCAAGTTTTATAAGTTATATTATATATATGTGTGTGTATGTGTTTTTTTTTTTTGTTTCAATATTTAATGTATTTCATTTTGCATTATTTATTTTGCACAAGCGCACATGTAAGAGAGAGAGGGAGAGAGAAGAGAAAAAAGCAGTAAAGAAAGAGAGAAATAAAAAAATATATGTTTATCAAATTATTCATTTGAAAAAAAGTTTTCCCTAATATAAAAAAAAAACAAAAGATTTAATTCATTTTGTTTTTTTGCTTCTTCTAAGAACTTTAGATATTGGCAGAGCAGAGCTAATATTAAGTAATACAAAAACAATTTCGAGTTTTGAAGATTGAAATGAAAGTATTTTCAATTTTGATTCGTCTTGCCAATTGGTTTACTGTAAATTTTGATTGGAAAGTTATTCAAAAGTTGCTTGTCCCGATTCATATAAAAATTCTTTTAGATTGTACGAGGACTCCATTGCTTTAAATTGCTGATTTTAACTTATTCAATGCAAAAGTACAATATACGAATATCTAAGACAATTTACGGTGACATTTTTAACTAGAGATTATTTACATTGTTTTTCATAGTAATTGGTCACAAATACATTAGATTTGTATTTATTTTTTATTTTTGATCAATTTTTGGGTATTGTTTGAGTGCAGGTGCAACTGGGTGCTTTGGGTTGGGGGAGGAGAAGGAATAGAGAGCAATGGTAAGAGGGAAGTGTGTGCAGTGCAAATTTTTATTTGTTGATTTATCGTTTTTATGCGTATTAAAACAAAACACAGTTGATCTATATGTACAACGCCGATGATCACGAACACAGATATAGATAGAAAAAAAGTAATCCAATAACCATTACAAAATGAACACAGAAAACCAGCTGAACGAGAAACGACAACAAGTAAATGTAACCGACACCAACAAAATTAAAGGTCCAAAACCAATAAAAAAAAAATAAGAAACCATAAAATAATAATCAAAAACCATAAAGGATAACAGTTATCTTCGGCATGCCGAAGCTTAAATACCCTTGCATGAACTTTATAACCGGTAAACCCTTCTATTTGTGTAGGAATTCTAGGATTCTAGAATGGTTGACGAACAGATCACTTCTATGGTAAACTATCTTTAGGCAACCAAAAAAAAAGAAGGAGAAGAAAAAGAAAGTAAAGCAAAGACTATTGGAAGACTCAATTTTCCATATCACAAAAATCCAAATTACTTAAAAAAAAACCCAAAAACTTAGGCAATATTTCCAGAGATATATATGACTTAAAAAGTCGCCAATTGAGTCAAATTCGGACTACTAAAATTATCTGCCAGGGTATACGAACTAAAAAAAAAACGTCAACATTAATCAATGTTAATAAAAACGAAATAAAAAGAATATGTTAGAGTTGTTGTGCTTTACACAAAATTTGCATTGCTTGTGTAAAATGTTTGTTAATATTTTGTTGTTTTATTTGTCAAAAAAAACCACTGCTGGCACTTAAAACGTATTGTATTAAATATGTGTCCATCATTACTTTTGTTGGTACTCTTGCTTAAATATTAGAGTTACAATGGTTAGTGGCTTATTGTCATATATACAGAGTGTGTAATACCCTAAAACCATCAGATACATTTCCGTTAAGACGATATTGCTTATTTTTGGCAGTTGTGTGTTTGTGTGGGTTTTGTGAAGTGTGTGTGTGTGTGTGTGTGTGTGTGTGTGTGTGTGTGTGTGTGTGTGTATGATTACATTTGTAGATAGTAAGATACTTGGTTATCAGCTCGCATATTTACAAAGCTCTTTATTCTGTTCTTGTTTCTGAATTAATTTCACAGAGTATGTGTATGTATATAAAAGGTGTGTACTTCAACTGTTTGTAAGTAAGTGGCGAGTACGAGTACGTGGCTTGGTGTGTGTGTGTGTGTGTGTGTGTTTAGTTAATAGTAAGTAAGTAATAGAGATATACATATACATATGGACATACATATACATATGGATATTGGATATTGATAGATAGTGTATAGATATAGAACAAAGTAAAATCAGCGAGCGAGCGTTTCAATCTTTCAATCTGCTCTTCGGTTTTTTTTTTTGGTTGTTTCGTTTTTTTTTTCTTTCATTATATTGCCAACAAAGCCTAATCCTTTTTGGGTTTTCATTTCCTTACTTATTTTTCGTAATATTTCTGTTAATAATTAATTTTTTTGTTGTTGTTTTTCTCGTTTTTTTTTGTTTTTTTTTTTTTGTATCATTTTGCATATGAAATTCTCTGACCTAAGAATCGTATAAAGTAGTAGCTTAGGATCATGTTGTGTTTTTGTGTTTGTTTTTTGTTTTTTGTGTTGTTTGAGAGAGATAAGAGAGATATTTCTGTTGCATTTGTCGGACCTGACATCTGACATAACCAAAGGACTTGTGTGTGTGTGTGTGTGTTTGTGTGTTTGTGTGTTTGTGTGTTGGAGAGTGGGGTATTGGTGGTGTTGAGTGGATTTGGGGTAGGGCTCTACTCACGCTGTACACGCAAATCGATGGAGGTGGGAGCCAAACGCTGTCCCAGGTTGCTGTCATACGAATCGCAAATATAAACACCGGCATCGTCCATGCGCAACGATGTCAGGATCAGCTCCTGGCTATCGGGACGCGCACCGTTCGGCAGCGGGCGTCTATCCTCGCGGTACCAGTGGAACTGCAATAAGGTAAGCATTTATTATAGACATCATTAAAACCAGAATTGAAGTTGGAATCGGTATCGGAACCGTTTACCGATTGAAATTGAAAATTGCGATAGGAATCGAAAAACAAATTCATTGTTTTGTAATTCCCCAATATCAGAACCGATATTATTTGTCCCAAAAAGACCGTATCGCAGCCACCAACTGCTTAGGTGTATGTTTGTGAATGTGTCTCTGCTCCAATTGGTATACAGACGGACAGACAGACAGACAGACAGACGGATATCCTGATAAACACCTTACCGTAATTATCATCTTAGCAATATTTAACCGATTACCGTGAAAATATTTTGAGTAATACCGGAATCTTATCGTAATTTTTTATAGTTTATAGTTTCCAGAATTGGAGTCGGAAACTATATTCGTTTCGGATTGACACGCTGAGTGATGTTGATATATATAGTTGTTTACTCACCCGCACATTGCCGCGATGCTCGCCACGCTGCGTGGAGACAATGCAGCGCAACTGGATGCTGTCACCCTCGCGATGCTCCTGCAGATCCGATTGCGACGGCGGAGTGTAGAAGGTTGGCCGCCTGACCACCACCTGAGCGGTCTTGCTATGGTTGCCGTAGTCATTCGTGGCCGTACAACTGTAGCCGCCGGCATCCGCAGGTGCTATGGCCACAAAGCTTAGCAAAGTTCCGTTAATGTGCACAGAGCTGTCCACAAAATCAAAGAAATGGCCAAGAAATTGCATGTTAAAGTCCATCAAGATAAGGCGATAAACATCAAAACTTAAGAACTATAAAAATGTTTGCATACATTTGTATTTCGACTGCATTATTCTGTTACTTATATATTTAAAGTCAACTTTAAACTAAAATTTGTATACATAAAGTCGAATTTCGTATATAAATTCGAAAACTATAAATCAAGAATATAATGTCTTCTTCAGATATATATTGTGGCAGTCAAAACTAAATTGTCTTTCTTTCTAATACACGTCTGCTCACTTTACTTTATTCACAACGACTCATTTCTTTTCTATCGATCGACATCGATATCAATATTTAAAGGACTAAGATATAATATATATATATATATATATAACGAATAGCTGCCATGTGTCGTAAGTTGATTTGGGCATTTTGTTTCGTATTGTGAACTTGAAGCATTATTTGGAATGTATTTGATTTGGTAGTAGTTGAAACTCACCTGGGCAGTGGTCGGCCATTGTCGGTGGCCCAGTGGACATTGTGTGGCTCGGCATTGATCACTCTGCAGTGGATGTCGACATTGGTATCGGCCTCCACCACCAGCGGTATGTTAGGGGAGAATGTGATCTGTGGCAGTGGCAGCAGCACCAGTTCGCGCACCACATACGTCACAAGGGAGCCGTGATTGTCGACCGCATTGCAGCGATACTGGCCCAGATTCTGCTCCTCGACAAACGTGATGGTCAGCATATTGCGTTCCGTGTGAGCATTCGATAGGAGCGGTTGTCCATCAACTCGAGCCCAGCGTGTGGTCAAATACGGTGCCAGGTCACAAGTGAGTGTCACATTGTCGCCCAGATTGGTGTTGAACTTTTGAGAGTTGTCATTGGGATTGTAATACGGACGCTGTGTAGGTGGCTCTGGGTAGCGGGAATGGTAAGGATCATGCACCACATCGCCATAAGCTATAGATAGAAGATCAAAACCACAAGTATGTACAAATGAATACAAATTTTAAGTGGCGTACAATGAATTCTTGAAGTGGACTGTGTTTTACACTCACCGTCACCGATATCGCCGCGCTTGGGTTGGACTTCGATGCGAATGCTGGCCCGGTCGGTGCCCGCTTCATTTGTGGCTGAACAGGTGTAAATTTTGGCATCGTTGTGCGTGACACGATAGATGTTCAGATAGGCGGTATTCTGACCCCGACTTGCCAGACTGATCGGCTGATTGGCGTCCCACTCGACGACGGGATTGGGTACGCCGCTGGCGAAGCAGGTAATGCGCACCTCATCGCCCTCGGTGTAACTCTTCACTTGCGTGTTCGGATCGAGAGTAACGACTGGTGCCTCAATAACACGGATCGTTGCGATGCCGGTAGAGCGACCAACGGAATTCTCGGCTACACACTCGTAATCACCAGCATCATCAATTTCAATGTCGTGAATGCTATCGATAGAAGGGACAGATAAGTATTAGGAGAATGGTTTGGATGGGTACATGGATGCATTTACTCACATTACATAGCCGGAATTCGCTTCGCTTATCATGTGTCGGGGTGTGAGTGGTTTGCCATCGATGCGGCGCCACTGCACCGTCGGTACGGGTATGCCTTGGGCAACACAGTAAAGGTATCCCTGTTGCTTGACTGCGAATGTCATTGGGACCGCGGGTGTTATATCAACGCTCGGAGCCTCCCGAGCTGCAAGCAAGTAAATTATGGTGGTTGTACAGATTAGTATTAGGATCAGACAGTGCGGACCTGTCTTATTACCGACTCCGTTCTTGTGCACTTGCATTGCATAACCATAAATTCGAAATATCAAATGCAATTATCAAAAAATATTTATTATATAATTAATGGAATTAAGAATTCAGCAAAATTCATCAATTTACGTTACCAATATATGTTTTTTTGTTTTTGTTTTTAGCATTGTGTGGAAAGCAACAGGAAGAAACAGAGCAAAGAGAAATGTTATGCACCTAAAATTCTTTCCATTTTCCGTATTCGCTCATCATCTCGTGTTCACTATGGATTCTACAGCTTCGTATAACTCAAATGGATCGTTTGGATATCTATTAAAATAATATGCTTTATATGTGCAGAAAAGTGGAGCTTAAAAGCTCTTACAATGAAAAAGCTCAATATCAATTAAAACCGTTTATACGCTAACCGTGAAGACTTAGTTTGAAAGCTCAGCTAGTTTTCTCTACATTTATTTAATTCTAAAAGCTCTTGAATAAGCTATGAATATGCTGAAATCTATAGAAAAACGAGATGATGGTGAACACCGATGTTGAATATATCTGGATGTTATATACATATATCAAATAGTAAATTGTACCATATACATATAAATATATATATTTATTGAGCAAAGATCAGTAAACTTACGTTCTACGTCGATAAGAACGCTGGAATGATCTGATCCGTATGGATTTTCGGCCGTACACGAATAATAGCCGCGGTTTTCTGGACGAGCATTGATGATGCGCATAACATTGCCGGTAATATGGACATTGGATGGCATCGATTCACCGTCCTTCATCCATTGGATGCTGGGATAGGGTGAGCCGCTGGATTCGCATGTAATGCTATAGTCAGTGCCCTGATCGATGGAGGCCTTCTCGGTGAGTCGCATGATATGTGGCTTAATGCTGAAAAATGGATTGCAAAACGTTTGGATTGTTAAGAAACGATTGTTGGCTTTGCCAGCGATAATGGTTCGCCTACCCGCTGCCAGGTGGCGGCAACTGGTGCTGCTCAATGTAGACGCGTGCCTCTTCCGTGTAATTGCGACGAGTGCGCATATCAATGCCGATGCACGTGTAAACACCAGAGTCACTGGCGCTGGCATCCTGAATCTCGAGCATATCGCCAGCGATGATTACGTTGCGCTGCTGCTGCGAACTTAATGGACGGCCATTGTGCAGCCACTCGTAGCGCAGCTGGGCACCACTGGTGGAGTGACAATTGAAGGTCACCGTATCCCCAGCCTTGCCATTATAATCCTCCGGCTGAATAAAGACGCGCTCTCGCACTGGTGCCGGCTGCGGTGCATTACCCCTCACATAGACCTCCACGTATTTCTCGTCCGCTCCGTACTGGTTCTGCACCTGGCAGCGGTAGCGCCCCTCATCCGATTTGCGTGGCAATTCGAATATCAACCGATTGCCATCCGTTCTAGTCCGTCCATCTCCCTGTGCATCGACATGCGTCCATGTGATTGTTGGCGTTGGATTGCCCTCCACCTCGCAGGTAATCTCGCTCGGCTGATACTCATCAAATGTCACCGTGCTGGGCAGATTGACGATCTCAGCTGGCGAGCGTTGCGATTGATCTATCACAAAGGTAAGGAGACCGAGATAGAGTGAGTGAGAGAAAGAGAGAGAGAGAGAGAGACGAAGGCGTTACAAAACCGTAAAAATAGGTATTCCACTGGTAAAACACTGACAGTGTGAATAATCATTAAAAAAAAAAAAAAAAAAAACAATTTTTACATAGTTATCTGAAAATGTGTTTATTTCACACCGTAAGCGATATCAAAAAACAACATCATCGGTCATATTTGTATCCAAATGAATCTTGGACTATATTAACACTCTTAAATATGTCTAATTCTAATTAAAAAAATTTCGCATGAGTTACTCTTAAAGTTCTGTCAGAAAACCTCCAACATTAACTTACAATATCATAAAATCTGTCGAATATTCAGTTCTTGAAACTTTCTGTTTTTGTTAGTGAAAACTCCTTAAAGAATCGGTAAATGGAAATTCTACTTCTATTCGATTATTATTATACTTCAATTAACTTCCTTGTCGCAAGTAATAAAAATTTGAAAATCCAAATAAATATTTCGGTGCAAAATTAAAATTGAAACAACTATAAAGTTGTGTAGAAGAAAATATGTATTCAATAGCTACCATAGCGAGCCAACATTTCTTCGGCATATCCTTGGGGCAAATGCCGCATTTGAATTTGTTTGGAAAGATTAGTTTAAATGTTTTGCTTTTGCATAGCTGGAATACGTGCACTTACTTGATATGGTGATGGAGACCTCATCCTTGAAGACGCGCAGAGTCTGGTTGTTCATTGCTTGACAGATATAGACGCCAGAGTCGTAGATTTGCAGATTATACAAATTGAGCACGCCGCCCTCGATTTCCGCACTATTGGGTAGTCGGCTGCCCATCTTGGACCAGCTGACATAGACCGGATCCTACAGAGCAAAATAAATATATGCTGATCAACTATATCCAATCTGCAATGTGCAAAGACCTACATTGTTCCACATCATGCGACCGCTGCAGCGCAGCGACATTGATCCGCCCACTGGCAATATGGTGATTTGTGGCTTCGATATCGACACGACGATCTGGGTGCGTATATTATCGGGCTGATCGATCGGTGGATCCGGCATGCCATAGTCTGATTGATGTAGAATTTTATATGTATATGTGGATTAGACTCCAGACTAATACGCACTTAACGGTTAGCAAATTCAACTCAATTACAATTGTATTAGTGACACGGTTGCGGCTTATTAACGTGATCGGGGGGTTTTGTGGATTGGGCTAGAGTTGGGTTTTGGTATGTTTTTTTTTTTGAGGTATGGGGTTCTTCCAAGTACGAATAGTTTTAGCCACCAACTACTACATACAGGTAATAGCAGAGAGTTGCCAGCTATGGCTGTGAGTGCTTTTGTCACAGCATTAGGCCAGCTCAAAGGACTACAGTAGATTCGACACACAAATGTAGATACTATACTATATAGTATGAGATATTATTGAGTTGTCCAGCAAGTGAGAGCGGGTTCTCAACTCAACAAGTGCATAGTACTTAAAAAAGGACAGGGAATAGGCTAGGGTGGGTCCGCTAAAATCGGGTTTTTTGGGGTTAGTAGTACAAGTATTTAAGTTTAAAATCGACTACGTGACAGCGACAGCAAGTTCTAGAGAGTATCCAAAGTTGTTTTTTTTCCTACTGTACGAGTATATATAATTTTATACACAGAGTTATCCATCTATGAATACATAGCATAGCGATGAGACACATAGTATTTCTTTTCTTTGTACACAAACAAATTACTTT
The DNA here is from genome assembly GCA_035042305.1 of Drosophila glabriapex. Taxonomy (NCBI): domain Eukaryota; kingdom Metazoa; phylum Arthropoda; class Insecta; order Diptera; family Drosophilidae; genus Drosophila; species Drosophila glabriapex. Next base: position 12,918,410 of record JAWNLN010000066.1, read on the forward strand.
TTGAAGAGGTGCTCTATATATATAAATACTATACTATTATATTTATGTATATATATGTCAATATATATAATAGACAAAACAACGAAAACAAAGTAAACAACAACATAAAGTTTAAGTCGAGACTTCAGATTGTGTTTAGTTTAGCACCGAAATATCGCCGAGCGACTGAGCTTTCGCCTCGCTCTGCAGTGAAAGTGTGAAACACAATTGGAGAGAGGGATAGCCTACAACAAACAGTGTCTACACAGAGAGAAACACAGAAAGAGGGAACACACACGAAGGAATAGAGGGAAATGTTGGCAGCTCCGCACTTGCCAACAATTATTGTTATAATTATTATAATTTTTTAGTTTTGAATGAGGTGAAATTGGAAAAAACGTTTACAAAAGTTACAATACATTTTTTTTGTAAAAAAGTGGATGTTTTTTTTTTAAATTTATCTTTAAATCGAAAATGAAGAAATGTAAAAAAAAAATTTTAAAAGAGAGACAGAGATATAGATAGAGAGGACGATGGAGAATGGGTATAAACTGATGGGAAAACATTAGGAAACGAATGTCGGAGAGATGAAAATGTAAACACATTGAACATACTAAATACACACACATATATATACATAAATATATATATAAATCTATATATATATGTATATATATATATATATATATATATATATCTATAAAAATATATAAGCGAGCTAATTGATTGATTTGACTAGTTGGTGGATGGGTTTCTAGGTTTGCAGTGTGCGAGTAGTTCACAACAGCAATAATGAATAAGAGAAAGATATATATATATATATATATATATGTATAGTATATATAGTATATATATATATATATATATATTTATATATATAGAGCGATAAAATAGAGACAGAGAAAGGTAGTTGTTTGTTTGTTGGTTTGCTGGTTTGCTTTGTTTGATTGATTGATGATTGGCGAACCTCGCAGGTGGCAGCCGTAGCGCAGTTTGGTAATATTTCCTATAATTCTGTTGCCCTTATAAATCAGCAGTGTGTCATTGTACGATATTGTCTCGTTGGGCTCAATATCGAACCGAAAGCCGTTGCAACAGAATCCCATGCTTATATCGCATATCTTGGGCGGCTCTTCAATAATGCGAGATGTGTCTAGAAAGTGGATGGATTGGATGTTTTGTTGTGATGATTTCGTATTTATTTGTCGGATACATGATTTTTGTATGATTTTTTTTTTTTGGGTGGTGTGGTGAAAAAAATAAAGTTGAGAGATTTGTTGAAAATTGTATAAAATATGATTGAGAGATAGATCGAACGAGAGGGAGAAAGTAGCTAGCTTAAACAAGGTAGAGATCGATATAAATAGATGAACACCTATATGAATAGGGGAAATGGATAGAAAAAGAGAGAACTGAGGAAGGCGTTCATGAATCAGTGGTGGATTTGGGTTTTGGCAAGGGCTTTGTATATGGCTAAAGTTTGGTGCCCATTTAGATCCCAAACTAAGGACTTAAATCGATCCGGGCTGATTGATAGATGTTATTGCTATCATATTACACGCCATATGTGGGACGAGGCAGTAGTCGTTACTCACCGATGTCCTGGCAACGATCGCCAGTGAAACGTGGCTTGCATTGGCACTCCACATAGCCGCTGTTGCCTAGACCGCAGCTCTGGGTGTTCTCCTCCTGGCAGGGACAGGCACGGCACTGACCGCTCTCATCCCGATAATGCAATGGGGCGCAATTCTCGCACGAATTGCCCGTGTAGGCAGACGGGCACTGGCACTGCTCAATGTTGACGGCATGCTCGGCACCGGGCTCAGCGCGCTCCACGGCCAGCTCCCATGTCACATCGAGTATGGAGGTGCGAGTTGTGGGTATTTTGGGTGTGGCACGAATCAGCAGATGTTCAACGTTGGTCAGCAGGCTAAGGATGTCGTGGCGGGTGGCGGTAACAGCACTGCCACGATCCAAACGCTGCCAATTATCATCCTCGCTGAGACTGACACTATACTCATCCGAATTTGACAACTCGGCCGGACGGGACCACATCAGACGCATGCCATTGCCAATGAGAATGACATCGTGACCGGGCATATATTGGCCAAAGGATTTGGTGGTCAGAGTGTAGTTCAAAAGGCCGCCATAGGCATTCAGCTTATTGCCCTGAACATTACCGCGCAGACTCCAATATTTGGTTGTGTATGAGTTAAAGTTGTACGTATACATATTATTGGGTATGTCCACCAGCAGATTCCTATCGTCCATCTCCATCTGCTCGCCGAACTCGTCGGTGATCAGCGCCTTGTTGCTAATGAAATCAATGGCAATCAGCTGGCGATAAAGCGATGCGGGTCGGCACTGGTTCGCCTGGCCGGAGCAGAAGCACTCACTGCAACCAGACATATGGTCACGGGACAGACCGAAAGTGCCATCCCGGCACTGATCACAGCGATTGCCAACCACATTCACCTTGCACATGCATCTGTTGTTCACGCAATTCTCGGTTCCATCGGCGTTGCACCAGTAGCAGTCATGCCGATCGTCCGACTCCGGCTCTGGTATGTCCGGAAGCCGTGAATTATCACTGCTCGGCTGGCAATCGTAGGGTGAGCCACCTGTTGCATCTCCCACATAACCGGGTGCACAGCGTTCGCAGTTCTCTCCCTCGGTGTTGTCGCCGCAATTCTGTTAAGGGTTGGTCACCATAAATAATTAGACAAAGCATTCAAAAATCTCGCAAGTGTTTTTGTCTCTAAATTTCAAGCAAATGCAGATCGTGTTTTTTTTTTTTGTCTAATAAGAATACGAAAAGTTCTTCAAGGTCTGTACAAAGTGATATGACCTTTAATCGTATTGTCCAAATGAAGATGTGCTACTTACCAGACACTCGCCCGTCTCTGCTTCACATTGGGTGGAATGGCCATTGCAAGTGCACTGCTCGCACGCGCCCAGATAGAGGCCCTCCTCGGGATTGCGCTTGAAGCCGGGGGCGCACCGTTCGCAGGAGAGTCCAATGTAGCCCACTGGGCAGCGGCACTCCTCCACCTCGTAGGCACGCGGAGTGCCCTGATTGTTGGCACTGGCAATGTCCAAGGCGACATGCTTGAGCGAGCCCTCCATGGTACCGGTCGTATACGTCGCCTTAATATAGATGGCATCGATCTTGCTGAGTGCCATCAACAGATGCGGCCGATTTGTGACTTGGCCATCGCTGCGCTGCCAGGCGCTCTCAACAATGGGCACGGCATACGAGCTGGATGTGCTGGGACTAACAGATGCCTTGCGATAATGGATTAGTGTGAGATCCTCGCCGCTCTTGATGACAACATCGGGTGCATTGTTGCGCGACATCTGACCACCGGGCAGTGGACTGTAGCTAAGCGTGTAGTTGAGTCTGCCGCCATAGGCGGTCAGCTTGTTGCCCAGAAACTGGACGGGCAGGCTCCAGTACAGGGTGTCCGCACTGTAGTCCGAATCGGATGAGAAGCTAATCGCATTGGACAACGTATTGAATGGCACCGCCTGTGGCGTGGGCCGTGTGTAATCACGGACCAGCGTGAAGCCGTGCGGGGCACTGGAACGGCCGAAGCTGCTGCTGATCTGGTCGCGATACCACGAGGTGCTCGTACAGTCCGCCATCCAACCGCTGCAGAAGCACTCAATGCAGCCAGTGTACGTGAACGAGTTCAGATGGAAGCTCTTTGGTGCACAAGTGTCGCAGCGATCGCCCATGACGAGATCCTTGCAGTGGCACGTACCGTTGCTGTAATGATTGTAGGTGCCTTCAACGTTGCACATCGATTCCGGTGTCTTGTGGCAAGAGCCGCCAGGTACCAATGGATTGCCCTGATAGCCGGCGGCGCAGCTTTCGCAACGTCGTCCCACATAGCCCTCATAGCAATTGCAGATGACGTCGCCGTCGGGACTGAGTTGGCAGCCATTGGCAAAGTTGTTGCTGCCGCTGTGCGGGCACGGACAGTCGCGGCATTGGACGCCTCGACGGGGATCACCATAGGTGCCGACTGGGCAGGGCTCCGCAACGAACGGCACACAGCGACCCAGCCAGGCTCCGCCGGGCTGGCGCACATAGCCGGGGGCGCAGGTCTCACAGGAGTCGCCAACATAGCCGGGCGGGCAGTTGCACTTCTCGACAAGGGAGGCGCTGCCAAGGCCTTGATCGGATGTGCCTGCTGAATCCATTGCAATGTTAATAACCTCCACTTCGCGAGCCATTGAAATGTAGCCGAGACGGATCAGAATGTTGTCCACATTGGCCAGTATCATCATGAGCTCCTCGCGTGTCGCCTTACGTCCGTCGGGCTTCAGCCAGTTGCCCGGCACAAAGCTGATGTCCACCTTGTTGGCCTGATTGGGCTGGGTGCGTACGGCATAGGTGAGAATGAAACCGTTGCCGGTGATTATGACATCCGGTCCAGAGATTGGACGTCCACTGCCCATATAGTTGATCTCGTACTTGAGCTGGCCACCGTAGGACTTCAGTTGATTGCCCATGTAATCGCTGGGCAGGGCCAAATAGGGTGCCTCCCGACTATTGTATTGCACATCGGAGGCACGGAATTGTAAGCCATGGTTCAAGTTGACCAAATTTTGTGAGGGCACATCATTGATCACGATCTGTTGATAGGGACTTAGATCGACGCTGACCACACGATGCGATATAATTGGCGGCTGTATGGCATAAGTGAAGAGATTGGCACTCTCGCACGCGCTAGCGACTCCAAAGCAGAAGCACTTGATGCAATCGTCACGGGAACGGGCCAGCATATTGAAGAAGCCGGCGGGACAGAATTGATTGCGTTCGGGAATCACTTTCACAATCGTATCGGGGTTCACGAAGTGGGTGCCGATCGTATTAATTATCTCGCAAGAGTAGGCGCCGCTATCCTGATACTGCATGTCCGGGCAATAGAGATCGCCACGTCCGCCCGCGCTTTTCGATATACACTTGTCGGGCACATGGCCCCAATTCAGGCGCCACACAATCGTCGGCACCGGCACACCAGTTGCTGTGCACGTCAAATTCAAGGACTGACCCTCCATCAGTGTTTCCATCGGTGGTGGTGGACGTATGGGATTGGGTGCCACTGTAAATTGAATATCAAAATGTTGTAGTGTGTTTTACTCTACCTTTCTTCTTAACATTAACATTAACATTTGCTACTTATTGTCAATTACCTCATTATTTTTTAAACAATATTCCATTTTAGACAAATTAATTTCAAATTGTATCGAGTAGTTAATACATGGATAAATAAATAATACTTACTGCAACCGAACTCATCACTGCCATCGCGACAATCGTTCAACTTGTCGCACTGGAAACTCTTGGGTATGCAATGCCCGCTGGAGCATTGGAACTCATTGTAACGGCAGGGTGCACCATTTGGCTCCGGATCGCAAGACTGCTCATCGGAATTGTCACCGCAATCGTCTTCGCCGTCGCAGCGCCAGGTGCGCTCCACGCACTTGGAGTTGCTGCACAGGAACTGATTTGGCTGGCATCGACGTCCCTGGCTGCAGCTGTGCTCATCCGATTGGTCCGAGCAGTGTGGCACACCATCGCAGATGTTCGACTTGTCGATGCATTCACCGTTCATGCAGGTGGCCTGGTACTCGCTGCAGGCTGACGGAGGCCGATCGTATTCAGCGTTATTAACTGTGTGGAATGGTCAAAAATACGTCAGCAGTTGCCATTGTTAAGTAGAGCTCTCAATGGAGTACAATATTAGGCCTGCGAAAGTCCGCTTACCAATTCAAAAGCCATGGCGGCATTTTGGATTTAGAAAGATAATGAGATATTAGATAGAAAGTAATCATTGGCAAGACTAAATGAGCTGAATGCGGCCAAATATCAATATACTCTATATACTCTATATAATTGCATGCTTTCAATATAAGAAATTTCGAAAACCTTGAAATATATACATTGTTGTAAAACTTAGAAGGCAACCCCGGTGGGCTCACAACTAGAGCACCCATTCGTACGGCAAACTAGTAAAATTGTGATAAATTGGGTAGCTACTAGGTATTCTAGGCACATACAGAGAATATCCCTGTATTTGGTATCTACAAGTGGTTAGAGACTAGGTACCCACTAGAAGGTACCGAGTGGGTACCTCCAGTGAGATGTGAGATGGGCGGATACTTCAATATAGCAGGAAGATAATAACAACTCGCATAAATAAACTAATTATGTATAAAAAGAGATCTGTGGATTAGACCTAAGCCAGCTCTAAAGTGGAAGATTAGTAATGCTGCACGTTTACCAAGGCCAAAGAACTCGAGATCAATATGCGGCACGGTGCCATATTTGATTCGATTCGATTTTGGCTCCTCGTATTTGTGCTCTCCCCAAGCTGCGTCCAAGTAAATGAGAAGCAGGAGGGAGACAGATTATTGATCAATTACCCAATCATAATCGTAGAAGGAACTATAACAGCTATACAATCTATCCACTTACAGCGTTCCACATTCAGGTTGACGGTGACTTGTTGACCCTCAACGTAGGCTGGATAGCCAACGGCTTCGCATATATAAGTGCCAGAGTCCTCCACCTGGAAGAAGTGTAGTTCAAATTAGGATTATTATTATGATATTATGACAAGAGTAATGCTTGAACTTACGCGAATGTTAGGTATTTCCAGGCGTCCACCCTTATCGGAAAAGCCAACGGGCAAGGGACGACCGCCGGGACGTGACCACTTGACCTTGGCACGGGCTGGACCCTCGTCACGACAACGGAAGATGACCTCGCGACCTGTGCATGCCACAAGACACATTATTCAAGCATATGGATGGAATAGATATACATATTGGGAGCATTGCGAGCAAATTACTGGATCTAGTTGGGACTATTATACAATCGTTGTGTGGGTAATATTTTCATGTGTTTTGTTTTTTTGGGATTAGGATTTTTGAGTGGTTTCTAGCAGGTGGGTGCTGAGCAGCCAGTATAATTTCGACAAGAATGTACAACTCCGGAACCGGTTGCCAATTGCTGTGGTGCAGTGGTGCAACGATAGGGCGAGACGAGTGTCAACTACTTTAATATAGTGTGTAGTTAGGTCAACTTACCCTCCCTAATATATCCTGCAGGTATTTAATTTATGGGGTTATGTCATTTTTGGTTGGGTTAAGCATTAAAAGTAATGGTAGAACATTATGTTGAGTCGAGTAAACATATTAAACAAATACAAAAAACAAAAGGAAAGAAAACAACAACAAAAATCGAAACGATCTTCGAATTCGATCAAAGCTGCAGTAGAGCCTTGCAAGAGAGATATTTTTCGATCAAAGTCAAAGTGGTGTTTGAGCAATCGATATCAGATATTGAGCTATTGACATTGTTTATCGATAACAGTTATAAATCGTTGTATCTATTGCAAGGCGTACTTTCAGCTTTAGTACTCGTGGACATCTCGCTTCTTGGAACAAACCAAACACAAAGGGGACTCGGAATTCTAACTGAATACTCACTTTCTTTAATGATCTGGCTACTGGGATAGGTCTTCAGGTTCAGCTGGCTGCGTCCAGGCTGCGACGGATCGGATGCTGTGAAAAAGAGAACAATATATTCGAGCATTAGAAAATTTGTAGATTTGTACATTGTTGTACATTTACTATTATAGATCAATTTATACAATATATATGAGCAAAAACCCTGCCGCCTGATCTATCCTTTTAGTAGCTACTTAGGTTACTTGATTGGTAAAGTTACGATGGTTGTTGTTGTTGGTGGGGTTTGTGCTGACACCGTTTTGCTAGAGGGAGGGTGGGGTTTCGGTTCGATAACCACTTACTATCGATCTCGTTAGTGATGGGCGCGCAATCGAGCTCATCGCTGGCATCGTACGGACAATCAATAACGCCATTACAGCGCGATCCGAGCGATATGCAAGGACCATTCTCACACCGGAACGTCGTCGATGGACAGATTATGCGCAGTGGCACCAACGGCATTGTGGTGGTTGTCGCACTTGTTGCACTTGTTGTGGTTGTTGTTGTTGTTGGGGCTATCGATGCGGGTCTACTGCTGCTGCTAGCTGTATGTTGATGACCTTATGTCGATCACCGATCGATGATCAATGATGGTATGGATGTGGATGTGGATGTAGATGTGGTGAGTAGATGTGTGCAGCTAATGCTGACTATAACTGAGCAACTCTGCCAACTCTGGCTACTTACCACAATCTTGCTCATCAGAGCTGTCCTGACAATCGGTTCTGCCGTTGCAACGCACCGCCGAGCTCACACACTGTCCGTTCCGGCAGCGGAATTGGTTTGCCTGGCATTGCATCGGGTTGCAGTTCTCCTCATCGGATCCATCCGAACAGTGTGGGTAATTATCGCAAACGGCGTCCAGGGGCACACAGTCGCCATCGCGACAGCGGAACTGATCATGGGCGCAGCCTGCGAGGGATTTAAGAAGCAGCATTAGTGAACCGAGTTATATTTAGATATATAGGGTATGCTACTGCTGTACGGAGTTGAAGGCTAGGTAAAAACAAATATTATATAAATCGATTATTATAATAATTATTATTATTATTATTATTATAGTTTTTTGTTCTTTTTTTTTTGATTTGAGTAATCATAAGAACCAAATTAATTTGAAGGGTGCATAGACATGTGTAACTTTAAGGAATCTGGGTATCTGACTTAAACTTGTACTAGGATTCATCTTTCTTTCTTCGAGATAGCATGCAACTGGCTTAAATAAAAACTTAGGATGCAATGCTAAACATAAATATAAAACTACATTCTATATATTTATATATATATATACATATATATAAGTATATAAATTTATATATGTACACAGAAATAGAACTAACTACTTTGAGCAGCGCTTTCACAACAAAACTTGTGAAAATGCTACAAATTTTACTGAGGCGGTGGTTGCTAAACAAGTAAAATTTAAAGTGACAATAATTTGCTGAAAAACTTATTAACCAATACAGTTCTGTTCATCGGAAAAGTCTTTGCAGTCGTAGAAGCCGTCGCAGTGCTGTGTTGCATTTATGCAAAACTGTCGATCGAAACAGAAAAACTCGCTATCCTTGCATTGAGTACCTGTATTTAGTTTTAATTTCATTTTTTTTTTGTTTTTTTTTTTTGTTTGTGCAATTTAGCAAGGAGTTTGATAAAAGCGTAAAAAAAGAAATACGTGAGAGATATTGAAAAGAGAGAACAATAATATGCATAGGCGCATTGCATGTATTTATAAAAAGTTCACAAAAAGAGGACAATGTGAGCAAGTGAGAGAGTGAGAGAGTGAGAGACACTGCGAGAGAGAAAACAAGTGTAAAGCAACCGAAAACACTAATCAAAGTGCATACATACATATACATACATATTGGATGAGTACGAGAGTACATCAACAGCAAACTTAAAGTGCCTGTGCCATATGCGAAATGAAAAGTTTCGGTTCCTACAAATACTGAAATACTGTGCTCCCATTGCAATCAATATAGATCTCCGGACTTCGGCCGGAGACTGCAGACCCTTGCAGAGAGATTGTGTACGATACGGCAATCTTATTCGAATGAAAATCTTTGACATTTTGTAGCACTCAAAACTAAATTATATCTCTTTGCTAAATATATAGATGTTGTGTTACAGTTACTTAGTAGTTCACAGGTTGACAGCATCCTGCTGTATACAGTCAACAAATAGCAGAAGCAAATCCTAAATACCCCTTGATCAAATTCGGATGGACAGTTGAATATGTCTATATCGATTATACATATACTCTGCAAGTGTGAGATAGTAATATATCAACCACATTTAGGGCTCTACTTAAATGTGTTTTGGATTGTTTCTTTTTCGAGTGAGATCCTCACAATCAATTGTGGCTTATTGAATCCCCACTACGGATTTCTTTTTAGTAAAAACTTTTAGTTTTTGTTCCGTGTGTCTCACTTGTCTGTGCGAGTGTGAAATGAGTGAGAGAGTGTGTGTGTGTGTGTGTGTGTGTGAGTGTGTGTTTGTGCTTGTTTTGGGTAAGTGGGTAATACGAGTTGGGAGCATTAAGGTAAAACTTACAGTTCGCCTCATCGGAGTTGTCTTCGCAATGACGATGGCCATCGCAGCGTTCGCTTTCCGTGTAACACCTGCCACTGGGGCATGCATGCTGTGGACAGGGCAGTGGTGGATAGTATGGATGACGTGTGTGATGCGTGGTGTGGCAGTCATGCTCATCGCTGCGGTCAGTACATTCATAATGACCATTGCAGCGTATCGAACGATCGAAGCATGAATCATCGCAAAAGAATTGATCCTGGCTGCAATCTTTGGCCGTTAAGCGAATGGTGGCTACGATTGCGATTGCGGTTGCGATTGCATGCGATATTTATGTTGATGTATGCATGTTGAAATCGTTATCGATAGCCGATTATTGATAACGTTAATGCGCGTGTGTTGGTGTTGATGATGGTTTTGGTTTGTTTTGTTTTGTTTGTTTGTTTTTTGTTTTTAGCGTAACAAGAAAGAGAGACAAGAGAACGAAATGAGCAACGCTTGTTATGGCAGTAGTCGAGATCATTAAAGCGGCGCTTTCAAGCATATAAACACAACCTCACTTAGTAAGTATATATTGTAAATATAACAATTACAAACCTGTCTGACATGATTATCACGGTAATCGGAATGCTTAGAGTCTAACTTACAAACTATATACTTAAGTCTGTGGAGTGGGTAAGTTTGGTTTTGGTAGTTTTCGGAGTGGGTTTGGACGGTTTTTTTTTTGAGTTTTTTTTTTTTTTTTTTGTTGGGGAGGATGTTGTTTGGGGGCAGTGCTTTGGTAGAGTTGGGTGTAGTGGGCGGTTTGAATGGAATCGTGTATATATCGTTACCCCGTCCCAAGCAAGTTTTGGGCAGTTCATCCGATTTGTCCTGGCAATCGGCTTGTTTGTTACACACAAGAAAAGCGTTAATGCATTCAGAGTTCGCGCATTGCCATTGCCACAATTGACACCCTATAATTGTTGTGGTATTTCTAAAATGGTTGCTGCCAGCTGTGATGTCTTTTGTTGTTGTTGTTGTGTTGTATGTGTGTGTGTGTGTGTGTGTGTGTGTGTGTGTGTTTGTTTGTTTGTGTATATGTTGTTATTAAGCCAAAAGAGAACAAAACGACAAAAATAACAAACATAAAAAAAAACGCATGAGCATTAAAAAATTCTGCAATATGTTTGTGACGGAGTGAAGGAAAAGACAAAAATAAAGGCAAAAAGAGAAACAGAGAGAGAGAGAGATAGAGAGAGAGAGAGAGAGAGAGAGAGCGAGAGAGAGCGAGAGTGAGAGAGAGAGAGAGAGAGAGAGAGAGAGAGAGAGATAGAGAGAGAGAGAGAGCGAGTGCAAGTGAAATGAGAGCAATGCAGAAATTCAAGTTTTCGAAGGCATCGTTGAATAGTTAAAAAGAGCGCAGGCAATGCGAAATAGGAGGAGCTCTAATCAAGCTACTGAAAACAAATTTCGATATCACTTTGCATAATTATCGATGTAAAATAAATAAGTGCTGGCATTGCAAAAAAATAAATAGTAGCAGCATAAGAAAGTGAGCGAGATCAGTGCAAGCTGAGAGCTTTAGCTGCACAAAGAGTTATCGATAGTTTTCGATTGCCACAAATGATCAGTGCTGATACATTTGTTGGAAAATCTGGCTGTGTGCTTGTAGATAGTATTAATAATATATGTATATGTAAATGTATAATGAATGCAATTGTTACCCTCGCAATCGAGCTCATCGATGCCATCGTCGCAATCGAATTTATTATCGCATCGCAGCGAAGAATCGAGACAGTTGCCGTTGCAGGCAAACTGATGGGGCGCACAGACGCTACCTTCAAAACGTGACAGATCAATAAAAAGATGTACAAAATATCAAAAAATAAACACTGTAAAACGCAATATTACAACTATCACAACAATTAAATTGCTACAATTCCAAAGACAAATACAAATACTAAATAGAAAACTACTAATTCGAAACTGCACAACAAATTAATAATAATAATAACCCAAAAAATTATGGCATGTTTACGATATAGGTACAGTTGCAGTGCTTGATTTTCGATATGTGCTGGTACTGGGTGGGACTGGGAGAGTTGTGTTGAAAGTGTTTGGGGTATTGGGTATTTTGAGGTACTTATCTGCTTACCACAGTTGAGCTCATCGCTTGCATCGGAGCAGTCAACGATGCCATTGCAATGCAGTTTGGATGCAATGCAATCGCCAGTGTTGCAGCTGGCCAAATGAGCGATAATCATATGGTGATCGTGTATATGGTGTTGATGACGATGACGATGATGTTCGTGTGTGTTTGTGTGTGTGTGTGTGTGAGGTGTGTGTGAGGTGTGTGTGTGTGGTGCGTTGTGTATTGTGTGTGGGGTACATAAAAGATAAGATAATGGATCAGGTTAAAACGATCAAATGCGACCGATTGTGTGTGTGCGTGTGTATTTGCTGTGCGTGTGTATTTGCTGTGTGTGTGTATGTTTGGTGTTGTATCATGTCTTACAGATAGGCGTCTTCGCGACAATAAGTACAGTTACGCTCGTCGTTGCCATCGTTGCAGTTGACGATACCGTTGCACAGCTGATCGCGCGGTATGCAGTAGTCATCGCACTCGAACTCGTGCTCTAGGCAATGCTCTGCAAAATGATCATGATTGATGCGTGTGAATGTGAGTGTGAATGTGAGTGTGAATGTGAGTGTGAGTGTGAGTGTGAGAGTGTGAGTAACATGGCTTCAGTTTGCCCCTAAATCTATTTGGGGTTAGGGTTTAGTTTTATTTCTGAATGGAGTAGTCAAGCAAGTGTGTGTGTATGTGTGTGAGTGTGTGTGAGTGTGTGTGAGTGTGTGAGTAAGGGGTGTAAGCGAATAAATGAGTGTTTGTGTTTACCTGTGAGGCCCGGACAATCGAGCTCATCGGTTTGATCTTCACAGTCCGCATAGCCGTCGCATTTCTTCTCAAAGGGTATACACTGGCCAAAGTCACACTCAAAATTATACAGATCGCACTCATTCAATGGATCGTTGTCGGGGTCTGTGTCTGTGTCAGTGTCTGGATGTTGTATATGGGTATATGCATACATGGTATGTAAAGATGATAAAATATAAAATAAATGCAGCGTCAGATAATGAAATACTCCCAAAAAGCCAAAACGAACAAGTTGAATACACCCCGACCCCCCTCCCCCACCCCCCTTGGCCCAGCTATAAACTATAGCTTAGTTAATGTATTTTCAGGTTAGTTTTGTAAAATCTATCGCAGATTGCGGGGATTGAGCATCTACCATAGTTTGTATCGTCGTAATTGATCAGACAGTTGTACTCATCGGCGCCGTCGGCGCAGTCGGTGATGCCGTTGCAGCGCTTGTAGCCGGAAATGCAACTCCCATCTCCGCATTGGTATTGAAAGCTCAGGCACTCGACGATTGGTCGGCTCTTATTGAACTTGGCATGAAAGTCTGATGTTGAAGCATGATGTTTTTTGATGATATTGTATGATGGATGTTTGTTGTTGTTGGTGTTGGTGTTTTTTGTTGATATTGTTGTAGTAGTAGTTGTAGTAGTAGTAGTTGTTGTTGTTGTTGTTGTACACAAGCATTGAGCATGGGTCACAGAGAGCAAAACAGAGACAGAGACAGACAGGAAGACAGCGAAAGTGAGACGACGATATTACCCAGTTGAGATCGTGGATAATTTCAATTTGTTTTTTTTTTTTTTTTTTTGCAGAAAAGATCATGGAGCGTAAAAAAGAAGAAGAGAAAACAGATCAGTTAGCGGCATAAAAACTAAATGTTCTACCCTTTAGCAGTTTAGAGATGTGGGAAAAACATGGGGGATAGGGGGGGGGGGGGAGAATTTGGCGATGTGCATTTATAGTAAAAAGCAATAAGCTAAAAAAAAAAAGCTAAAACCTAAATTGTACCAAAATTAGTTATTGATTATAATATACATCTAGAAATGATCGCAAATTGGCTAATGATAATTCGAGTTAATTTATTAAAATAGTAACTACGCAAGCTATCCGGAATAAATCAAATCAATATATATAAATATATATTCAAATCGTTGAATTACTTAAACAACTGAACACTCAACTTGTGCACGTGTCAGATAATAAATTAGATACGTTTCTTCAATTCAAAAATATTATAGATACCCGCTAAATATATTAGAAATTGTTAGTGGATAAGTAATTCATATCGAACTGCAGCCTAGAATTGTGAGTGCCAGAGTGAGTGAGTGAGTGAGTGAGTGAGTGAGTGTAAAGTGTGACTATGGAGGAGTGCATGCATGGAGAGAAAGATATGAATTGATAAGGTAGACTTTCATTGACTGCTATAGTTGTTGTTGTTGTTGTTTTTGTTGTTGTTAGTGTTATTATCGTTGTGATTATTGTTCTACTTACGACATGCGCTCTCATCGCTACCATCGCGGCACTGAGATTTGCCATCGCAGACTTGAGTTTTAGGTATGCAACCGCCTCCGCGCACACATTTGTACTGAGAATACACATGTTTGTATATGTATGGCATGATTGGGTGTCATTATGTGTGTGTGTGTGTGTGTGTGTGTGTGTGTAATGGGATGGTTGTATGGGGGTGTATGGGGCCAGAACTCACCTTGTCATTGCTGCAATTGCATAGCGAATAGTCCTCATCCTCATGCTCCTCGCAGTCGGGATCGCCATCGCAGACGCTCTCAATCGGTATGCAATCGCGATTGTGGCACGCGAATTCAATGTTTTCGAGGCAATTGCTTGGCAATGATGATGATGACCATGGCGATGACGATGACGATGACGATGACGATGATGATGATGATGATGAGCTGGCTAAATGGTGTTTGGTTTGGTTTGATTTGATGTTGTTTTTGTATTTGTTTTGTTTTGTTTTTAATTGTGTGGATGATGTTGGGGGATGTCGGTGTTTGGCAGACAACAAGGCATATATGTATTTATAATAATACGAGCGAGCACGTACATAAATAACAGAAAAAAAGAGAGACAGAGAGTAACAGTAAGTGAGGGTATATGAGGGACAGATACAGAGCTAGAGAGAGAGAGTGTATGCATATCAATTATAATAGAACAAAAACAAAATAAAGTGAATGAGGGAAATATTTTAAAATAACGTAACATTAAAAGCTAAATTAATCGGTTTACTTGTATAACTTGTTGGCTATGTGTGTATGTGTGCTGTGTATTTTGTCTGTGTGTGTTGTTGTTGTTTTTTGAGAGAGCTTATCTTAAGTAAGTTTCAATGTTTAATGGACGAGTCACAGACATGGCATGCAATCTGCTGTGGCCGACCCATCTCATCAAATTACACAAAACTAGCACCCAAGGATTGAGCGATGCAAGTCGACCCGTTGCTCGCCACTCGCCACTCGCCACTCGCAATACGCTAATCGTGACTTGTTGCGAGGCAACGGAGCTCGTTACTTGCCACTCGTTATTTATATAGCTCGTTATACCCAAGCATTGAGCGAAACGAAGCAAATCGCAACTCGCTGCTCGTGACACGCTACTCGTTAGTCTATTACCCAAACACTATGCGATGCGTCGCAATGAGTTACCCGCTACTCGTTACTCGTTACTCGTTAGTTCGTTACTTTATACATAGGGAACCTACGCGCTGCATCTCCTCTCGTTGTTATTTGGATTGGGTTAGTTGTTGGATGCGTTGCTGCCGTCACCCGGCTTGGCGGGGAGCTTGTTGTCTGGCGCTCCAGTGAGGCGGGCGGCACACTTTGCCACGGATAGTTCATGGTTGTTGGTGCACGCGTCACGGGTCGCCGGGTGGTTAATGGGGGAACATAGTGGTCACAATTGTCCTCGTCGCTCATATCGTTGCAGTGGTGGAAGCCATCGCAGCGCAGATGGTTCGGTATGCAAACGCCGTTGTTGCATCTGAACTGACTGCTTGTGCACGGATTTTGTTGACTTGACTTATCGTATTTTTCGTTTGGCAGGTAGAGTTCGTACTCTCTGGCATCCTCTTCGTTGAACCCATATATAGGGATATTGTTATCGTTATCGTTGTCATGGCCAATTTTGGGTCTATGGTGGTCCGCATAAATTCGTATAATGCCATCCCCATCGAAATAATCGGTATCTCTATCGCGATTTTCATTGATTTCGTTCAAATCTGTTAGCCGCATTTTGTTTGTTTTTTTTTTTTTTTTGTTGGGCGGGAAAAGGGTTTGTATCCGCATGCGAAACCGGTGATGTTTATGAATAGGGGATAGGGATTATTGAGGGATGGATTGGACATTAAGTTTGATTTTAATTTTTATTCGTTTATAAGTTTTTTTTTTTTTGCATGCAAATTTTGCAGTTGAGCCAATTGTTGTTGTTGTTCCGGGAGTTGGATTGTAGTTGTTGTAGCGTGCAATTATTCGATTAGTTTTTGGACATTCGATAGCCAAAACCACAAACGTTGAAGTTTGTTTTTGTGTTTTAATTATTTTGGAACAATTGGAAAGAAGAGAAATAAAATTTGAACTTGTTAAATAAAAGATCAAAATGTTGGCAGGTGACACGCAAACAAGCTACAACAAAGACGCGTAAGCACTTGATAAATATCATCTCGAAATGAAAAAGGAAACACAGAGATGGGGAGCAACAGAGAGAGTGAGAGAGAGAGAGAGAAAGAGACACAGGTAGATACTGAGTTTGAGCAGGAAATAAAAAGAGAGAGAGAAAGAGAGAGAGAGAGAGAGAGAGAGAATCGTTTGCAAAATTGCGCTGACACCAAAAGTTACCAAACTAGTTACCAAAAAAAGGAAAGCACAAAGAGCCGCCGAAAGCAATACACACAAGAGCTTATTTCATAACACGGACACAATTATCGATAACTATGCGAGACACAGGACTTACCGCAGTCTTGCTCGTCTGTGTAATCGCTACAATCGTAGATATTATCGCACACCTGACGCATCGGTATACACTCACCGTTCCTACAGCGGAACTGATTATGGCGACACTCCTCGGCATCGTAGCCACCTGAGTGTTAAGTGTCTGTGTGTTATTTTGTGTAATATGTAATGTTATGTTATCGGTTATCGGTTATCTATGACAATGGCTATGAGTGGGTTAGTTATGCGCTGTGGCTAGTGTGATGGTTGAATTAAATACATATATAAATCGAGAAATGCTGCACTCTCTGGGCTGAGGCTGATCAACGTTTGACAGCTGTCACAGCACGAATTGATAACTGAGAAATAGTGTTGTGTATCGATAGAACGAGGGAGTGTGGGAGTGGAGGTAGGAGTGGGAGTGGTTGTGTGACCACAACTTACCTGTATACACATCCTGAGCAACGACTAGCACACACATACTCGCACGTACACTCACACTCAGACTCGCAACAGAAATGAGAAATCACAGACACACATCGATACACACACTCACCATCGCAATAGCGCTCATCGGATATATCCTCGGGGCAATCGATGTTGCCGTTGCAGAGCAGCTCCTTGGCAATGCAAGTGCCATCATCGCATTGCCATTTGTCGTACAGACAGGCTGCATGTTTCAAACGGAGTCAGAGAGGGAGCATGAATAAACAAATTATAAATAAGGAGAGTGTACACGACAGTGTACTGCAAATCTCAACGAGAGAAAGAGAGGGAGAGAGGGAGAGGGAGAGAGAGAGAGAGTGCAGTTAAGACATACGGCAGCCTTCCTCGTCGGATCGATCGTGCGGACAATCGGTGCGTCCATCGCAACGATGCACAATCGAAATGCAGCTGAGATCGCGACAGGTGAATTTGCCCTTGGGGCACGTGAAGCGCAGCTTTGGCACAACTGGGCAGCACAACAAATAATACAAAAGAGAGACGGAGAGGTACAGAGAGAGAGAGAGAGAATGTGTGTGTGTGAGAGAGAAAGAGAGTTAGGTAATGAGCAAATTTTTGATTGATTGATTGATGAGTGCTGATCTAGCCACGGAATTTCAGAGTGTTAAATGCATTACCACAATTTCGATTCAAGTCTTTGCTACTTCATCACAAAAAAAAAGGAGAAAAGTGGATCAGAAATTATGATAAAGAAACAATTCTATTTAATATAGAAAATTCCTCCAGTTTCTTCTTATTGACTACAACAAATGAAATTGGCTGACTTGCTAATATATAAATGCAAAATTTACAAGAGCATTAAGTCTTCGTGTTTTCCTTCTTGACTGCAGCTAAATTAATTTAATTAATTACTAAATTTTTGTTGCTGTCAGTTTTCTTTTTGGCTTGGAGAAAGAAAGTTGCGAATTTATTCCTACTAAATGGTTTTTGAACTTGAGTTTTTGAATTCCGTGCAGATCAGCAAATGTTAATTGTGCTTGATTGATTGAGTGATTATCTGATTGATTGATTGACTGAGGTGATTGATACTCACTTCCATCGCAGTGGTCCTCATCGTCGCCATCGTTGCAATCGACTTGGCCATCACATTGCTGGCTGACGCTGATGCAGCGACTGCCGTCGCGACATTGATATTCCATGTCGCTGCAGCTTGCGGCTGTTGCAAGTTAGTTACGGTAAGGGGATTGTTTTGTTTGTTTGTTTTTTTTTTGTTCGGTTTTTAGTTTTAGTTGGCCCATATTTGCGTGCACAGAGCACGAGCAAGTGTGTGTGAGTATCAAAGAGAGAGAGAGAGAGAGGGATAGAGAGAGAAAGCAGATAATATGGTTAGTGGTTAGTGGTTAGTTGTTAATAACTCAAGTTAATCCATTGGGCTTATGGGGACAGGTTACCGAAAGCAAACTTATTATTATGCTTACGACCGATTGTGTATACTGTATAAGTTATCGGCATCGGTATCGGTAGCGGTTATCGATTATCTAAATGACTTACTCACGAGAAACTTAGTCAAACTTAGTTAACGCATATACGCCCCCAATTAACTGGAGTTACGTCTACTAATAAGATACGTATGTGTATGTGTATGTGTATGTGTATAGACAGTGTGCAAATGTTTGTGTGTGTATAAGTGTAAGTGTGTGTATGTATCAATAGTACTGATAGATCTTGTCTCAACTATGTACTTACGGCAATCGTCGCCCTCATCATCGCCATCGGGACAATCTGGGACATTGTCGCAACGTTTGCTGTTATCAATGCAATCACCATTGCGGCATCTAAATTCATTTGAACGGCATTCTGGAAAAAAAACATAAGATGGATTGTTTGAAAAAAACTCTCTATCATCATTTGTATACTCTGTAATTATGAGGGAGGTGTGAAAGGAGTATAAATTCATAATTGAGCTCTTAAGTTGAGTAGATAGGGAGCATTAAAGTTTGTATGTGATCAGCAACTATAAGTTTGTTAGGCAACGAGTACCATTAACAAACTTACTATTATTATTACAAACACAGGGTATATATCCAGCCCAGCACTCTCAAAGAAAAAATATATATATTTCTTTTTTGGCACATACATATATTTTTGGACTGGCAATGGTGCAATTAGCCCTCAACCGGATGCATTTTAACAAGCATTTCCCACTTTTTCGCTGAATTTGTCAGTTACTAAACTTGAAAGCAAAAGTTTGTTAGGTGTCTGTCTCTGTCTCTGTCTCTGTGTCACTGTTGTATGTCTATGTGTTGTGTGTTGATAAGTTGATAACCCTGGCAACCTACTCGCCTATGGCACACCTCCAGCTTTGCCTTTGCTACGGCATCGTTAGCCACAATTTCCTGTGCATGTTTTTGCCTTTTTGAACCCTTTTTTTCTCTGTGTGCCCCACCCCCTTCCCTTCCAGCCCAAGCTGATGCTGCTGCCGGTTTTGGACAGGATACCTAAAATTCGAGTCAACTTAAGCATTTTCACAAATATTTTTCACACTTTTCATTCATCTTTGGATTATTGCGTCGACGCTTGAAAGTATGCAACACAAAGTGGCAAGCATCGCGGATTTGATTACAAGAGCGTTACACAAAGGATGACGAAGGGGGTACAGTGATAATGGCATAGGAGGGGGAGGGGGGGGGAGGGAATTGAGGGTGTGAGTGGTATTTGGAGAGAGCAAAGGCTAATTAAAAGCAAAGACAACAGCCAACAGACAACAACTTGGGGGAGTGTCACTTAGCTCAAGTGTAATCAGAGCCAGCTTTAAATTTGTTTCAGCTGCTTCCTCGGACGAACACATAAAAAAAATAATAAATATTGTTGTTGTAGTTGTAGTTGTCATAGATTATTGCCGCAGTTTCTAGCCTTTGATATTGATTATTTAACCTCATTTTGTAATTCAATATGGCACATTTAACATGAGAAACTCAAAGTGTTTTCCTTTACTTCATTATAATATCAATTAGTTCAGATTCTTGATACATAATCCCATCGGATACAATAAGTCCCTTCTAAACTATTCTGCTATAATGTTTTGTGTATCCTTTAACAAGATTCTCATCATCATCTCATTTAACATAATCAGCTTACCATAATCAACATAATAAGCAAAGTATATTTTGCCTGCAGATTGCCATTCGTTTTGACTTTACCTCATGTCTTTCATTGTTGGCAAATTTATTATTATTTTTATTATTATTTAAATGTTGTTTTTCTTTAATTGTTGTTGGGTTATTCTTGGCGCATTCAATTAATGCAAATGCATTATTTTTTTGTTTTGGGATTTCTGACTTTGGTTTGAAGCTTTGGTTGTGGTTGATTGGGGCCATTGGCCGCCAGAAATCAACAATTGTCGTCGTCGTGGTTAACTGCAGCACCAACTTTAACTACTTTTTGGGCGCTTACAAATCGTCAAAGTTTTTTACTCAGCTCGCAATTTGCAACACGAAGCTGCCAAAAGCGTTTTCTTATTATTATTTTTCTCTCCGACGGCCTACGCTTTTGTAAGCATGCACATAGGAAGTTTGTCTGTGGCGCAATTGGCACGCCTCCGTGCCCCTTACCTGACGTGCCCCGTTCCCTCTCCCCACACATGTCTTTCACAGCAGCGAATGCAGTTTGACAATTCCGATTGCGATTGGCGGCGCAATGCGGCGCCTCCAAGTATGCAACATATTTTGACAGGCGAGAAAGAAGAAAGAGAGAAGCAGCAAGCAGAAAGCAAAAAGGTGCAGACAGCGAGTGAGAGGCAAACAAAGGTTTTGCTTATTGACATTAAAGATTCAATAATGGCCAACATATGGCAGCTGCCGGATTTAACTGCCAATCCCATCAGCCAAAAAAAAAAAATAAATAAAAATATAACCAAAAAACTAGTAAGAAAAGGAGGCGATTGCTCGGCGATGAGATGCCCAACTTTTTTAAGTATCAACTAAGAAAATAATAAAGTAGCAAATATATATATTTAGTTAGAGTAGAATGTTGAGAGATATGTACAATATAAACAATGTAAGTTAAATATATAAGTTGTTTTATGTATAGATATATACATATATAATCATATAACAGATAGACAGATCTGACAGATATTTGAATGGATAAAAGATACTGAAATGTGTCTATAGATAAAAGGATAGATGCAAATTGATCAATAAATTGAAAGATAAGGACAAAACCAACTTGGATGGACAATTTAATATAGATATGAGTGAATTCTGTAACGACGAATAGATATCTGAATCTGTTGCGTATCCAATCAGAACTCTATGCTACTCTTGGTCGCCCAACTCATGCGAACAGGGTATGTAAAAGAAAGGCTTCCAATTATGAAGGAGATTTAGAATGCGGGAGATACGGGGGGAGGGGGGGGGGCAGACAGCTGGACAGACGGGTGGTAAGCCATTTGCCGGCTCGTTTGTTGCTCAGGACATGGGTAAACAAATTACGTGCAGCATTTATAATCCGCAGAAGAAAAATCCAAGCAAATAAACAAAACCAACATTAACCGTAATTTGTGTGTGTGGGTGTGTGTGTGTGTGTGTGTGCTTACTTATTTTATTTTTTTGCCACAGAGGTCAAAAAGTTCACACAAATTGGCCAACATTTGCCAAAACAGGCAAACAGAATTTGGCTTCAGTCGCAGTCAAATCACAGTTGCAACAGAATTTGTTTGACTTCAGATGCTGCTGCTGCTGTACGCCTGTTGACTGTGCTGTGGCAGAGTAAGCAGTTGCCACACACAAACAAACACACGAAAACATACAGGAGCAGCTGCAACTGTTTCTTGACGTATCAAATAGCCGTGTGGAATTTCTCTCTGCTGCTTGCTTCAGTCTGTCTCTCAATCAACGCCTCTCTCTCTCTCTCTCTCTTTCTCTCTAGCATGTAATGAGAGGCTTGTCAGCAGGCGCACAGCAGCTCAAGTGAATGAGTGAATGAATATGTGAGTGCTTGAAAGTTTGTGAACGAATGTCATGCTGCATCTTCTCTGTACCCAGTTGGACTGGAAGTTAAAGCGCGCCGCCTGCAAGTATGCAGCACATAAAAAGCAATAGACGAAAACTAAAAACAAAGATAGAGAGTGAGAGAGAGAGAGAGGGAGAAAAAGAGAAAAAGAGAGAGCGCGGGAGAGACGCAAGTTGACTTGGGGCCAGGTACTAAATTCGAGACGATAATTGATACGCCGAGCATGGAAAACGCAAAGCGCGCAAGCCAAAACCGCAAACAAACAAAGTTGAGTGGTGTACGAGTTTCAGGTGGTGCGGGTGCGGGTGCGGGTGCGGGTGGTGCACAATGGGTGACTAGATGTTTGGGTTACCCAGCCTTGGGTTTTGTTTGCTGCTGGTTAGCTACAACAGCTATGTAAAACAAAGCAAATACTCGCGCTGACTCGACTACCAAGCTACTCTGTAAAGCGGATAAGGGCAACCAATTGCAAATGATTTATAATAGCAAAATCAAGAAAACTGCATAACTAGAAAACTAGTTAAACTTTGATGCCCAAATTATGTGAATCGATTGATGGCAAAAAACATTTGGGCATAAAATGCCTCATTAGATGTGCAATAAATTTTACAATTCTAAGTTAAATATAAATGGAAAAAAATGGCAAAGTAGACAAATGCAGCAATCGAGCTACGCAGCGGCACCAGACTTAAGATAAGTCAAATATCGCCTTAGACAGAAGAAGATGAAGTTGGCTACTAAAACATATCCTAAATTCGGAACACGTAAAGACCCTCAACGCGACAAAAATTCTGGAATTCCTGCAAGAATCAGAGTTAATGGAAGAGTTGTAAGTGCAAAAGGGAACGCAACAGATCCAATTAGGTCGCAGGCCTAGTAATAATAATAAAATTAAACATTTCATATAAGTATTAAATAATTTAATTTTACAGCTTCAACTGTTGAAAGCTATCGAGTTTGCCCGACCTATAAAATAAGTAGCTTTATGTTCATAACTTCAACTTTATAGCTCTCCTTTATTACTGTCATAGCTTTTACCTGTTATAGTACTATATAACTGTATCTATATTTTATTTGTGTAAAGCTTTATAATACCATCATATAAATATATATCTACCATACTAGTTGATGCAACGATCTGCTGCTATCTTAACATATAAGTTGAATAAGGCATTAAATCTGTTTAAGCTTTAAGAAGTAAATTGCAAAGCATTTTAATTCTCTGCTTCTGCTCTACATCCAACAATCCCATCTGTGTGTGTGAGTGTGTGTGTGTGTGTGAGTGCTGCTGCTGCTGTCGTTTAAAAGCGCTTGTTTTTTAGCAGCTTAACAAATTTTCTTGTGGTTGCTATTGTGGTTGTTGTCGTCGTCATTTGCTAGTAATAAAAAGTATTTTGATTTGATTATTGCTCGTTAGCGACGCTGTATCCCCCGTCACCCCGTCACCGACTCGCTCAACCACTCAGCGACATTTTCGGTGTGCGCTGATCGACTCATTAACTCACTTATTTGCGACAAAGTGCACACAACAGACACAACGCCCTCCTCCTCCACCTCGCCTCTAGAGCACCCTAGCCCAACCCGAAATGGACTAAAAAAATGGTCCTTTTACCGCTTTAAAGCAATTTCGGTTCGAAGCATTGCTTAAAGTCTGCCACGCAATAAACTGACAAGTTTCATTCACCCATGCAAATGAGTTATTAGGCAGACACCCCTTTCACTTGCAGACTTCTCCGATTACTAGCCGTTGCTTTAATTAAGCCCAAAAACTATAAGCGATAAGCATTTTGCCGTCATGTCATGGCATAATCGATTTCCGTGCGTTGCTCGTCGCGTATACGCAATATTTTTCCAGACAAGCGGAATCAACCCGCAATTGGAACTGTAAATGTCCAAAAGGATCTTGAAGCACACACACACACACACACTAGCACACACACACTCGTGCGAGTAATTACAGCATGTTTAATTTGTTGCTGCCTCTGCTAAAAAAGAGAGATGGGCTTGCGCCAATCGGAAATTAAACAGACAGGCAGCTTTGGCCTTACAACAACTAAAGCCCACCCCCCAGAATTGATCGAACAAAATGTTAATTAAATAGTACTGAAGCTCAGTCTAAAGTTAAGTTTACACTTAAGTGCATTTTCATATTAATAAATTCAAAGCAAAATATTTTGGGCCAGCATCGATTTTTTTTAAATAAATGGCTTTTTTATTTGTTAATTGAATAGGTTAGAAGCAATCGCTCCCAAAAGTCACACAATGAGATCATGAAAGCTCACAGGAGATAGTATTGTTCAAGCTGCATTTTCTTAAGGACATTTACAACATCTGTTTACAAAATGTTTAAATTGCTGACAATAATAAAATGTGAATTTTAAACTTTTGAATATGAACATGAATAAAGCAATATTTGCATATTCTGAACCCTAATAAAAAAGGGAAAATGGGTGAAATGAAACTGTGCAAAACTAAGAAAGAGAAATAAGGAAGCATCTTTGACCCCATAAAGTATATATATTCTTGAACAGCAACAATAGACAAGGCGCTTTAGATGGGAGGGTCGAGGTTATTTCATTTAATCGACAACTGAAAGCAGAAAGCAGACCTTTCCAATTGATTTATAATAATTCTTGACATATTATTGATCAACAGTCAAATTTTGATTAGGATCGGATAGGAAAGGGTGTCCACTAGTCGAGCTCTCTCTGTCTCTGTTTCTGTGTCTGTCTCTCTCTTTGCATTTGATTTATAATTTATTTGTTTATATTTGTTGCGCATATCTATTGAATATAAATGCGAGTTAGCGATGGCATGCGTGTATTGTGCATTAAATTGAACCGCACATTAAGTAAACGAGTTAATTTCTTAGTTTTGCAACCCCTGCTGCCTGGAAGCTAACCACTTGCCACAAAATTCATGTCAAGTATCTTTCGTGTCGGTTCTCAGTGTCTCTGTCAGTTTGTTCGTCTGTCGTCTGTCGTCTGTCGTCTGTCGTGTGTCGTTTGTCGGTTGTCGTCTTGTCGTGTGGTTTAAGCAAACGAATTTCAAGTTGCGTTCGACTGACGCTCGCTTGATTGATTGTCGTATTCATATTCATAATCGTACCCATACACACACTCATTGTCATTCAAGTGCACTCTCTCTCCCCACTCCCACTCCCACTCCCAATCCCACTTCCAATGCCGCTCCGCTCCGCTCTTCCTCTGTCTTTCCGCCATACTCTTTGTTTTTGTGTGTAAACAGTGGCAGGACGAGGACGACGTCAAAATGGCAGCTTAACACGAAGCTGCTGCTCACGTCGCTTAGCTCATGAATATGCACACACGGCCAAGCAGTAGATTGTGCTGCAGGGGGCGGGGTAGGTAACGGGTTGTAAGAAGACCATGCCACCTTATGGGCATGGTTGCAACGTCACCGCAAGCGCGTTATTTAATGAGTCATTAGCCGTCGGGCATTTCGAGCCCAAAGTTTGGCCTGGTTGCAACCGACTACTATTGGATGCGCCCTGACACACACACACACACAGACGAGAGAGAGAGAGAGAAAGATGGGTGGGGTAACCGTGTCAAAAAGCAGCAGAAGAAGAAGCGACGGCAGCAGCAGCGACAGTTGTCAGTTCAGTTGTGTTGCAGCTGCAGTGGCGACAATTATGTGGCGTCTGCAGTTTTAAGTGCGCCTTTGCATGTGCCTCTGTTTGCAGAACAGGGGGGCGTGCACAACGGTGCCACGTGACAGAGGCGGCAGGAGATAGAATGACTAGCACGGGGACATAGGCATTAACACACAATGTAAACATTGCATAAATACTTGTAAGCCTGCGCTTCATAGTCGATATCAGTGGCAACAACAGTCAACAGTCAACAGCCAACAGCCAACAGCCAACAGACAACTGCCAACTTGTTGGCCAAATTCCACAACTCCAAAAGTCGGTGTATACCCTGTGCTCGGTAAACGCTTGCTAAAGAGTATTATGAACGGCTGTGACACTCAGAAAAAATAACGCGCTGCATTTTAGAAGTTCGAACAATTCTTCAGAAAAAAATATTTATCAAAAGCAGAATTTTTATTTTTCTTGATTTACATTTTCCTTAAATTTAGAAAAATTATGTCTAACTTTTCCATGTGCGTACAAAGAACGCCCACTCCCGCCTCCAAAATTCACAAAAGCATATATCTAGATTACTATGATCCTGCTTCTAGGATATTCTTGGAGTGTCTGCCAACATCCACCTTGCTTAGTGATGCAAGTTATTTTCAAATATTAAATTTGAGTTGTTCTACTTAAGATCAGTGCATCAATTGATTAGCTTAATTTACAGCATATCTGGCAGTCGCGCATGCTCGTTTGCTTTTGGCATTAAAATCCTTTTTGGTTTTTGTGTCTTATGCCACCACAAAATCGATGAAATTGTTTGACGCTCGCATGTGTGTGTGTGTGTGTGTATGAAGACATATTGTCTGCCTGCCATTGAGCGTGCCCTCTGCAATTCGCACCCCTTCCCCCAGTCCACCCCTCTCCGCAGCACCCAATGAAAGTTGCCAAGTTGCCACTGATTTGTCGCATTCCCTGCGCAATGTGACAAACGTTAATTTTTGTGTCTTGTTTTGCATACAACAAAAAAAAAAATAAAAAAAAAATGAAACACAACTTTTGCCCCGCCAAAAGGTAACGCAAGGGGTGGGAGTTGGTATCGGGGGTTGCGCGTTGTGGTTTGGGCTGTTGCTGCCACGACATTGCGTGCGTCGTCTTAGTTACTTGAGCAATTTATGGCAAATTAAATAAATTTATCATTGTGCCCAGGCTGCGGTTATCCCCAACTCGCAACCGCCATCCCTGCCCCCTCCCATCGTCCGCGTCCCTTACAGGTAGACCAGTGGGCCACCAGTGTCTGCAACTACTGCTGCAGTCCATTGACAACAGAGTCCAGTTGCAAAACAATAATTGCCATTTGCTGCCCACAAAAAAAAAAAAAAACACACATAAAAAAATAAAATCGGTTGTCGCCTGCAAATGCAATCGGATTTTGTTGTTCTTGCGGTTGTTGCGGTCGCTGGTCTTGTCGTCGGTTACCTACCACCCCCCCTCCATCACCCTTGACGAAGTAAAAGTGTCAGCGTGTGCCTGGCACCAAAACCTGGCAGCCCAAGTTGTTCGCCAACTTTCTTAAATACTTTTTTTGCGGTTTTGCACCCCGCGCCCCGCCGCAACAACAACCAACCACAAACAGCAGCAACCACTACTACAACTTCAGTAAAACAACAACAGCAAAGACAATAACAACAATTAATGCCCCATGCCTTGAAATTGGCCAAATGTCAGCACAGCAATACCAGTCATCCACAATCTGTGACTTTTATAATGTCTGTCAGTTTCTTTCTGTCTGTCTTTTTGTTTTGGATAACGCGGCGTATGCGTATTTCCATATATGCATATTCTTGTTTAATGTTTCGGTTTTTTAACATGCCTACTGTGGCCTATGAAAGTTTAAAGTAAAAGCAATAAACATTTTGGGGCACTTTAAAACTTTACAACCCAATTGCGGAAGGGTTTTCAATTTCAATGTTTACCCTTGCTGAGTGGCAATGGCACAATTAGCGGCACGTTTTCTACGATCTGAAGAGTCGTGAAATAATAAAATAATTGGTTAATTAGAAATTAAAACTAATTAAACAACCCCTCAGTAATGCCATCTACTTGGGCCGACCAACTACTAAAACACTATTTTCGAGAATCCCTTCAAAAAACAATAGCATAAAAATTCATTCAAATAAATATAGGGCAGACTACTCCCTTATATGATGCAAGGATACCCAAGTTATTGAAGCTTAAAGTCTATGAAGGACACCTGCAAATCATCCATAACACATTGTGTTTGTGAATCATAACGCATTACATTTTCTCCTTCTGCCACTTGGCTTGGCAGATTATTTTAGAGTCGGCGGATTTCCTTTTGCAACTTGCCGACAATATTGTATTGCAATGCCAACGAATATTTATATTTATATGCATATATAATATAAAAGTATGTCTGCATTTATTAAATATGGTAAGTTTATGCTGTATAATTATAGTCATGTTTGCTCTTCTTTATGTATTTTATTTAATTTCATCACCCACCGACCCCTGCTTCCGCTGCCAATGGTCTTCCCAAGCCGAGCTCATCATGTGTTGTGCTATCTTCTGATATATCGCTTCGCAATTAAATATTATCGGTCACAGAGACGTCCAAAGAGATAGCAACAACACACAGCACGCAGAGGGAGTGAGAGAGAAAGGGACAGATAGAGGGAGAGAGAGGACGGAAGAGGTCACAGTGAAAATAGGAGAGACAGTGAGGGGGACAGAGAGGGGGAGTGATAGGCAATCGGGCTCACACGGACATGGACACGGCTATGTCCGAAAAATTGTCATTAATCATCGCGAATGACGCGAGCTGCACGCAATGGCAACAGCAACAGTAACAGCAACAACAACAACAGCAGTAACAATAGCAACAACAGCAGCAGAAGCAGCAGCAATAACAACAACAATCATAATAACAATTTGTGGTCAAATATTTGAGAGACTCCATTGAACGCAAATTTTCTATTGCCAACTGTCCGTCCTACGAATTGACTCACATATCATCTGAAAGCACCGCCGCCCCTCAGCCCATCAGCCCCTCAGCCCAGCATCCCTGCCTGCCCCTGCAATGCACAGCTAATATTCAAATGCAGCGACAGCAGGCAGCGCAAGTGATTCATTCATATTCATACACATGTCAGCTATGATGCAATATTCATGAATTCTTTCTGATGAGCGTCTCCCTCTCTATCCTTCCCTCCCACTCTCTCTCTCTCTTTCTCCCTCTCTCTCTCTCGGCCTCTCGCTTTGTTCTGCAAATATCGTGATCTCAGGAAATGTGGCTTTAAATGTCGTCATGACAATGACACAACTCTGACTACTTTGGCTGGTATCAATATGAATCCGACTGTATTCACATATATTCAGGAGTATTATGCAATCCACAAATGATACCACTACAAATGCGTTTCTACGATCTTATCAACAAACGAAATGAAACAATGAATTCACACACATCATCAACCCGTGTTCATCACAATGCATCACAGCTGCTGCATTACTCATTGTTTTGCAATATATTATCTCAGCTGACTCGATTCGTCTTAATCCATTTGTTATAATTTGCTTTGAGCTAAGCATAGGAATATTTCTATGAATAGCACTATCAGTTTTCAAGTGCCACACAAAAGGGGTAGCAAACGGGGTATATAATTGGGTCAATGTATGTCATCAGCAGAGTAACGCATGACAAAGATTTCAAGTCAATATATATACCATAGGTATTTATATTCTTAGTCAAGATCACAAGTCAAGTCAACTATCAGTAAAAAGCTAGATTTTAAATTTAAAAAAAAACCCTAACATTCTTTCGAAATAAAAAGAGTAATTAAAAACAATATTTGTAATCCGATAATAAAAACTCTTCAAACTGATCAACTTGTTTTTTTGTTGTTGTCCGATTTCTATTATATATATAAGTTAGATTTACTTAGTTTAGATTTGAAGTTAACCTAACATTCTTCTTAAAACTACTCAAACGGATGATGTCAAGTTTTGTATTTCTTTCCATCTCATTTTTAAAATCAAAAGTTGTCCAGGCAATTAGCTTCTAAATTACTACAGAGTATCTACTAATCGAGCGAGCCCGTCTATGCCTTTTGAGCTGCTTATCCATTGCCATCGCTTTATGTAATTTCTTATCATTATCATTATTATTATGCATTACGCTTTTCATGAGCAGCGTGACGTTTGACGTTTGTGTACTCATATCCTCCATGGTCACATTACTCAGTCCCTTCCCGAATATGTGAATCAGTCACATTACTTTAATATATTCGACTTGATTTTGTATGTCTCAATAATTGACGTATATAATTATTGCATACAATAAGAATACGAGTAATGTCAGGTGTTAAGTCAGTTGCAAGCAATAAAAAATGCAAATTGAATTCGAGATGTTGTTGACATATGCAGATTTGAAGCCCTTAAAATGCATAATACCCCTATTAGTGAATAGTGAATTTGCATTCACAGTGCACTCAGAGCGAACCAAATGCGATAAGCCAATCGCATTGTTTGCCGGATGCAATAATTATCCAAAATCAGAACAACAAATAACAAATAACAAGTGACGAATGACGAATGACAACGATATGCATTGAAACCAGCTGTTAAATATATAAATATTAATCACAATTTTAGATCTCTCCTTCCAATAGTCTCTGACATCGACTCAGCTGTTGTTGGTGATCAGGAATATATATATATGTACATTATGGGGTCGGAGATGCTTCCTTCTGCCAATTACCCATTTTACCCATATTCATTGGGTTCATGATATCGAAAAAAAGAAAACACATCTAAGTCTATTTTGCAACTGCAACTCATGACACTCAAATGCCACTGTCCACTGTTCGAATGCATTCATAGCTTCATATTAATGTGCCCCACCCTCACCCCCCGCTCTGCAGTCAAACATTTTTGTATGAAACTCATTCAGATTTCAGATTTTATAGCTAAGCTGCGCGGCACTTTTGTGGTTGTGATGGATAATGGCATTTGGATTTGGATGCGGATTGCGTTGAGGATTGCGAGCTGACTGAGTGTGTGGTGTGTGTGTGTAATGGGAATGGCATTTACATTGGCACGCGCAACTTATGATGCTAATGCTGCTGCTGCTGCTGCTAATGCTGCTGCTACATCAGGCATCGGTAATTTGCATCAAGCAGCTGCCGCACTGCATCAGGCGATGATGTCAAGCGCCCAGCAATTGAAATTGCAATTACAAATTGCAATTTGCGAGACGGCGCAAACTGTGTTCGTATGTCATACGAGAAGTTTGCTCGTGCCAGTCCCGTTTTACAACCCCTACCCACCCCCACTTCCTCTCCAGCCTCGGTGCTTATCATCTGTGCATCTTAAGCGATCTCTGCGCAGCTGCGTCGACGTCGCTGTCATTTATCGTTGACGCTCGATTAAAATTCTTGGCGTAATTTAGCAATTGCCAACCCAGAGATACACGGAGAGAGACAGAGAGAGAGAGAGAGAGGCAGATAGAGAGGAAGATCGAGAGAGACAGAGTGGGGGAAGGGGTTGTAAAGGGGTGGAGGAGTCGTTGGCAACAGCGCTGATATCAACTCAACTCGTGCATGGATCGCATCGCAAGAGATACGCGAAGCAAAAAAAAAAAACACGCAGTAACCCAGTAAACTCGTTACCAAAAAGGCGCAGCGTGCATTGCTAGTTTAATGTTCTTTTTGTCGACTCTGTTAATACCCTGTAATTTTGCAAATTGCCGCTTAATGGCCAGGTGTGTGCCAGCTAACAACTATCAACAATTTGGCCAACGAACTAAAATATACTCACTAATTTATGCAGCCATTCAAGCGATTCACTTACTCACTCTTCCATACAAGCTGATCATAGACCCAACAGTCATCCTGTAATTGCCAGCCAAGTGCAATAATTGAAAAAGTCATCAACTAACTTAAAGATGCTCGATTATATTCTTACACCAATTGAAGCCAGATAACTAAATCACCAATGTAACCGAATCGTTATTTGAGAAAGAAATATAATTTTGTTTGACTGCTAAGGATGATTAAAATAATGTAATAATGTTTAAGGATACTAAGAAATATGTAGCAAAAGCAGGACACCCCAAATATAAAAAATTGATAAAATGAGAAACAATAAAGTGAAACTGAAAGTGTGCAAATAGTTTTCAAATTAAAAGATACTCAAGAATCGCTCTTCAAGCGAGCTTTAAATATCAAAACTTATGCGTAGATATTAATATATATGCGATCCGCCACGCCCACTTGGCGAGCGCAACCCATCGTCATCATCATCATTATCATTGAGCATTGAGTGCTTTTCGAGTGGCCCGTGAATCGATTGGACTGTTTATGCGAATATTTTCGATAGCGTTGCGTCGCACAATGCAACAAAAATCGAAACGCGCCGCAACCGCAGCGCAAACAATTTATTGTAACATGCAACAAGCTAAGCTACAGTGGCGTTGTATCTGTATATCTGTGTATCTGTAAGATACTTTATGCGATATCTGCACTGCGCTCGTAAATTCATTCTTCTCGCTGAGCTTGTCATTTGTCATGCAAGTCACTCACTCACTCAGTCAGTCAGTCAGTCTGTCAGTCTGTCAGTCCGTCAGTCTGTCGAGTCAACATTGTTGTCGCTGTTTGCTGTTTGCTGTCGCTGCTGTGCCTCGATTTGCATAAGACAAGAAAAGCTGGAAATGCAATGCGGTGTGCACAAATGCACGACTAACAAATGCCCTGCAATTGCAATTGAATACACCAAGATACACGGACTAGACTGACATGCAGTTACTCTTTAATCAAATCTTTCGCATTTGCCTCGAGACTTGCTATTTTTCTGCGATTTGCGATAATGCAAATTCCATTTTCATCCTCCAAGCTCAGTTTCTTTTCTAATTGGCCGGAATTTCCCTATCTCTATGCTCACTTAACGTTTGACTTTCCTTAAATGGTCTATTTGATTTTCTTATTCTTTTGGGTTTCCCCAATCCATGTAATAAATGTTGGACCTTTAACATCAGAATACCCCCGACTTATTATATTCTTTATATATTTATTTTTTCGTTCAGTTTTGATATACCCTTTATTTCATTGATTTAATGTTTTCACTTCATTCAGATTACCTTATTTTATTATTGTTTTCCATTTTAAATCTTTAATTTACGTTCTCACTTTTAATATTATTTAATTTAACTTGTAAATCTTATTTTAATTTTGACTTTTTGATTTTGTAAAATCTTCTTAAAACAACATTGAATAAATAAAAATTAATAATAAACATTTGAGCTGCTTCTGATTCGTAGACAATCTAAGTTTTTAAATATTTCTGTCACTTACATTTTGAGCGAGTTATGTGTGCAGCTCTCGCTCATTTACAGGGTATGCGACGCAATGCTCAATTGCAAATTTAAGTGCTGCAGATACACGTGTATATTTGTTGCTAAGCAATTAATTGCGTGTATTAACATTAAAACTTTAGTTAGAAGTGTTTGCCTGTCAAAATACGGCTGAATATTCTCCAAAAAGTGCTGAAGTGCAATTGAGCTGAAGTTGGTGTTCGATGTTGCGGTAAGGTAAGGGTAAAGAGAGGTGCTTGGAGGAGTCATGGCCATGTTTGGGCTCAAGGTTAAGTCGTGCGCCGTTAATCGGTAATCGATTGCTGAGCGATTTATCGATTCTATTTAGCCAGCGCCCAGTTCTGCAATTCGCGTGTCAAACGCCAAAGACAGCTGCATAAATTTGCATGCGAAATATGACAGCTAAAGTAAAGTATCTTGTAGCTTGCAGCTTGCGGCTATCAGCTTATTGCTTATTGTTGCTGGTATCTGGTTGCATATGCTGTAACTGTAAGTGTGTAGCTCATAAATTTGCAGCTAGCTTCGACTTATTTATTTGTGGAGTGCAGCTTTAAGTCGCGCTAGCCAACTGCAACAAAATGAACTTGTCAACAATAGAATGAAGTCACGTATTTAATCAGCTAAACATTATGCCGCATTGTATGAGCCTGTCTCGTTCGGGAAATGATCAAAATGGGAAAATAAACACGGATGGCAGGGCTAACACGGGAATTGCAAAAAAGTTGCGCAGACTTTGCTGCTGCCAGCTACATTTCTAGATTTCA
Source organism: Drosophila glabriapex (assembly GCA_035042305.1). Lineage (NCBI taxonomy): Eukaryota > Metazoa > Arthropoda > Insecta > Diptera > Drosophilidae > Drosophila > Drosophila glabriapex. Next base: position 12,952,488 of record JAWNLN010000066.1, read on the forward strand.
AACACATTTCGCACAAAATCACACACAAAAATCAAATCTCATTGCGAATAAGAAGAAGCAAATACAAACCTATATATATATATACATATATACATACATATATATGCTATATAGAAAACTTTCTTATCAGCAGCAGCTCTCTCGCCTCGGCGTTCTTTGTGTGCGCTATTTGCTCTTTCAGTTTGCTGTTATTTTATTAGACTTTTTTTTTAACAATTCGCACGCGCCCCAGCAAGCAAATTACGTGCCACGACATGGTGCCCCCTTTTGGGGGGTTGGGGAAGGGGTACAGCGGCTGTGGGCGTGGTTGCATGCCCAATGGCATTTTGACATTTTTGTTAATGGCATAAGCATCAAATTACACACGAGGCCCGTCACGACAGATACATCTACAGCTACAGCTACAGCTACAGCTTAAACAACAGTTGTAGAAAATTTTTTTTTGTTTTGTGAGAGCGTATTTTGTTACAGAGTTAGTAACTGTGCTGCGCCGCTGGGCAGTTAAAGTCAAAGAGTTCTTATGCGCTGCAATTTAATTTTGTTGCCACAATTTGAAAAATACACAAACAAACAAATAAGAAGCAGCAGCAGAATTCTCCGTCTCCTTCTGGAGCTGGCCATGAAATGTGGAGTTTGTTGTCAACACAACAAACAAACACAACATACTCACACACACACACAATGCAGCAGCAACAATGCGCACAAGAAGCTGTTAACTGTGTTTGTGGCAGTCACCGTTGTTACACACACACACACGCACACACACACAGACACCCGCACACAAATAGAAATGCACTGAAAAGTATTGCACACTTTTAATTGTGTTCCCACACACACACACACTCACACACACACTTGAACCATGCTTACATCAGCGCATGAGCATGCAGCTAGACAAACACACTTTCACACACTCACACACACACACACACAGTAGCAGTCGCATCATTTATTTATATAGCAGATCTCATTTCGGTGCTCATTTCATTTAATGCTGCTGCTGCTGCTGCTGCTGCTGCATTTTCTACTTTTTCCGCTTTTGTTTGCTGCTTCTTCAATCGCTGCTTTTTGTGGGTTTCTTCAGGAAGCGCTTGACGCAGGCAACCAGAAAAAGAAGAAGAAGAAGAAGAACAACAACAACAACAGCAAATAATCGCAAGTTGAAGCTTTTGTGCAGCAGCTTTTGAATTACATACGTGTCTGTGTATTTGTGTGTGTCTGTGTCTGTGTCAGCGTCTGTGTGCCTGTGTGTCTCTGTGTGTGGGCGTTGGGCTTTGCATTGTACTAAAAATAAACATTTTGCAGGCAACCTAAACAACAGCAACAACAGCAACAACAACAAGGAGAGCGAATTTCTAGCGGCCGTGTCACAAAATAAGAAAAATAAATTATGAAGTCATTCGAGATGCGCAGACTAGAAACCAGAGCGTAAAAGCCCAAGTCGAAGACGACACACACGCTCAGGCCTCATAAATTAACGACTTTTAGTGTAAACTAAAATAAACAAATATTATAATAGAAACAAATAATTATCAAAAAAAATAATAAGCACTAAACAGCAGACACTCAAGTTGCTCAAGTTGAAGACCACATTTTCTATCATAATTCAAGCTAAACAGAACTTGAATCAGACATGAAATGTTGGAGCCTTTTCTTAGCTTTTCATATCTCTGATCCAGTTTTGAGTTAATTAAAAGCACTGTTCGCATTAATTTCAGTATTTCAAAATCAATTTGAAAAATGTTAACGCCTGTAAAAACTCAAAATATTCAGGGACATTCAAAATCAAACAACTGTTGTCGATAAAAAAAAACCCTTTTGCGAATTATTTCATTTCATTTTTCATATCATTTTTCATTTCATGTCAATTTGAGCAACATGCATGTATTTGAAGAACGACAAAAAATAACTGGCATTTTTTTCATCATTTCAATAACAATGTGTGCGAAAACAGACAAAAAACAAAAAAAGGGGGAAAAAAATAAAACAAAATAAATATTGTTATCTTAACATTGGTCGGGTCTTATATTTATTTAATTTGCGTCTGTTGCTGCTGCTGCTGCATTCGTCATAGATAAAGTTACATAGCTGCAGCTGCAGCAACGGCAGCGCATTCAGATTCAGATAGGTACATTTGTATCTAGATACATATGTGCATAGCTACAGATACAAACACGAAGATGCGGCGGCACACATGCCGTTTAATGAAGTCAAGGATAACATTGTTGCAAATACATTTAGCTACAAACAGACACACACACACACGCACACACATACAGACACACACACACATACAGACACACACACACTGCAGTTTACAGTTTCTAATTTCTATGTACCTTTGTCAGCTTACATTGTCTTTCCTGTGTATCAAATGACCAAATCAGTTTAGCTAGCAGAAGCTATTCCCTCGTTTCTCTCTCTCTCTCTTTCCTCTCTATCTCTCTCTGCCACTCTTTCCCTGCCATTCATTAAGAGGCTGGCGCTGACCGTGACCAAAGGCCTAGAAAGTGAGAAGTGCATAGGACGACAATAAGCAACAGATAAACCTGTGACCAATGAAATACCCTTGAGTTCTTTGTTAAAACAAAAGATTTACAATCAGGAAATATTAACGTGTCACAAAGCCACTCAGCTATTTACACAGATGAATATATATATATATATATATACATGTGTATCTACATTATATAATGCACTTGAATTCTACGGCACTTTGTTTGCACTTTATTTGCCTTATTAGCTGTAGCCGTTGACATATTTATTGAGACATATTACGAATGCTTCATTTCAGCTAATTAACCAAAACTACAACAAAAATCTCAGTCTCAGTTGACTCAGTTGTAGCCGCATGAGTGGTAAAATTACCACATTGATACGAAATTCGATAAATCATTGCAAAAACTAAAATACTCGGTGCGAATTTCAAAAATTCGCAATATGCTTTAACAATGTTAAGTGACTGAATCGTATGGAAAAAAGCACATGCATTCATTTTTTGCTTTAAGTTGAATAGTTGACTATGTTTTTGCCGTTTGTTTGTGCTGCTGAGATCAGCGCTTGAGTTGAACACGGACTTAAACCGAAAAATATCGAAAATTGTAAACAAGAATTTCACTGATGATTTTCCATATGCATTCGCACTTGTGGAATTCAAATGCATTCGAAGTGCCCATAAAGTCAAGTACGAATAAAAAAGAACGCGGCTGAAATTCATAGCCGAAACGAAAGCCCAGTTTCAAGTGTGGCCCTCGCAATGTTTGAGTGCTCGTCGGTATCTGTGTGTATCTGTGTGTGTGCGTGTGTGTGTGTGTGTGTGTGTGTGTGTGTTTGCTTCTCTTATTTATAAATTAAGATGTTTGTGCAAATTAATTGGTCGCTGGCATCATTATTACAAAAGCGACAAACAATTAGCCTAGATTTGAGAACAACGGCGATTGAGACGAAAGATAGTGTGAACGAATATGCCATCAACTATTTCATTGTCGTGTGTGTGTGTGTGTGTGTGTGTGTGTGTGTGTGTGTGTGTTAGCGACTCCTGTTGCGGGCGCCAATCTGTGCAGCTGCTCAGGGCAATTCTTCGTTTTTGTTGTTGCTGTTGCTGTTGCAGTTGCTGTTGCATCTTCTGTCGCATCGCAGCGCGCCCAATTGAGCGGCAATTAAATGCGGATGCCATTCACTGATTGAAATTAATTAAACCACAATCGATGTGTGTGCCTTAAATGTATGTGTTTGTGTGTGTTTGTGTGTGCTGCCACAGAAACCGCAACGTTGTTGCTATTGTTCTTATTGTAATTATTATGATTGTTCCATTGATTAGAAGCGCAGCGATCGCAAATGCAAAACACGATCAGCTTGACAAGCTTTACAGACTTACCAATAGGATTCCAGTTGCTCCAGCCATGCCCCTCGGCGATTCCAAGCCGCTCAACGAGTGCAGCGCCGAGCAGCGCCCAAAGCAGCCACGTGGCTGCCAGGGGCTGCATTAGCCTTGCCATGGCCTTTAACTTTTGAGTTTCTTTTTTCCTGTTATTGGTCTTTGGTTTGCGTTGCCTCTCACAGATTTCTCACTCGCTCCCCCTGATCTGAAGCCGCAACTGCAAAAGATTGCAGCCTATTTAGCAGCAGCAGCAGCAGCAGCAGTAGCAGCAGCAGCATCAGCGACAGCGACAGCTCTTGGAGTGGCAAATACAAATATTAAACAAATGCTGGCAATACAACCCACACCCTCCGCCTAACAAAACTACTGTGCCCCAACCGTTGGCAGCGCATAAAGTTCACAGCGGGTGACGGGGCAACACCGGACAGTGGAGATGTTTCCGGGGCAAAGTCAACGCATTAACACCAAGTATCCAACGCCCAGCAGACACCAGTTGTAGCAGCCAAAGCAGGACACATACACACACACACACACACACAAAGGGATATTTTCACAAGCATTTCCGTTACAAATGAAAGCAATGAAGAGGCTGCCCCGCCCCAGCCCGCACTGGGGACACTTCCGCCTTTGTCTATGCGGGTGTAAAAGTGAAAAACTGTACACAAAAAAAGAAAGAAGAAAAGCCAAACAGAAAAGAGCTGAAAACAAGCGGCACAGGACACACACTGAGTCAAAGTGAGGGGGGCAGCAACTGGAGCACATTAAATGTTGCTTAATTTTAAATAACGCAATATTTTCATATGCCCAACAACAACAACAACGACAGCAATAACAACAAACGCCCAAAAGGGCAACCGAACAAAAAGAAGAAAAAAACGATAAGGGAAACTTGCGGAAAATTGAAGAAAAATTCACGGCTCACTTTTGGCAGGCTGCGCGCGCCTCATCAGCATTCAATTGTTCAATTGTTGTCGACAGTCGGCATCAAAATTTCAAATTCCATTCTTTTCTCTGCTGCTCTTTGCATTCGTTTCTAGTGTGTGGTGGGGTGCAAGGGAGGGGCGGGGCTGGCAAGAAAAGCGTCTAACCTCAAACAGCAATCTTGGCTGCTAAAAAATGGTAGCGCGTCCATTGAATGAGTTTTCTAATCAATTTCGATTAGTGCAACGCTCAACATCAAATGTCAATTGAAAATATGAATCTCAGCAAGCAAATAAATAAATTAAAATGTATATTTTGTTAAAGTTAAGTGTAATTTTTACTTCTACTCTACTTAAAAGGTTCTTTTTTTTGCATATTATGAAAACTCGAATAGATCATATCACATTATTCAACTATAATATCTTGTTAGATAATTAATTAACTATTTACTGGCAACACTTTTTTTGCACAAATTGAAAGACATTTTGTAGATTGCATTAATCTTTTTAAAAAAAACATTGTACGATTCACATTTCAGTTATTGTTTCTTACTGTTTTCTGGCAACTTCTTGCAAAACAACTAAGCAAAGAAAAGAAAAATGGAAAAAATGTCAAAAGTTGGGAAAATGTTTGCCCAGTTCACAAAACGCTTCTAACTCGTTAACTGTCTCACTCTCTGTCTCCCTCTCTCTCTCTTTCTCTCACACTCTCTTGTTGTCTCTGTCATTCTTTCTACGCTACGGCAAATTGTGCAAATATTGCATAAAATTTTGCGCATAAATTACAACAAATTGCGCGAATATTATACAGCAAATACAAAAAAAAAAAATAAAAAATAAAAAAATAAGCGCAAAAAAAATTCCGATTTCATGTGGTGCTGTAATGAACTTGAACTTGAACACCCTAAAGCACCCTCCCACCTCCCTCCACTGCTCGCCATACCTTTGGCCATGTGTGCTCGCTGCTCGGCCAGGGGGTGGGTGAGGGCTGATTTGACCATCTGCGCTTTTATGAGTGCGAAATAATGTCGAATGTCGAATGCTGAATGTTGAATGTTCGAATGTTCGAATGCTTGAATATTGAATGCTTTGAATGCTGGCTGTGACGTGAAAGGTTTTGTTGCTGTTCGTTTTGTTGTTGCTAGTCTGGCTGCGGTATCCGTATCTATGAGATACGCGTAAAAGCTTTGTAGTTTATGCGGTGTTTGGCAAAATGCCTGCATATACACATATGTTTATATATATATATATACATTTTTTTTAAATTATTAAATGAAATACAACAAAAAGCTGTTGCTGTTGCTGCTGCTGCGTTAGTTGTTGTTGCTGGCTATGCTTCAATTAAGTTAACATTAAAGGAATGCTTTTAGCTTGGCTCGGATCGGCAATAAGTGGACAACAACAGCGGCAGTCGAGGCTGCCAAGTTTTGGCTTAGCCAACGTGCTACGCATAATAATTGGTGAATTGCAACACAATGGAAGCTGCAACAGCAACAGCAACAGCAACAGCAACAACAAAAAGCAACAGCGAAAAGCAACAGGAGCTGAACATATATTTTGGATGTAGGCACCACTAACGAGTGGTTTTAATAGAAATGCGTAACAATCAAGAATCTCATTTTGATGCAACGTTCCAGCATTAATATATTCTCCACAGATTTATGTTGAGCCATTAATACTTGGCCTGGAATTTTATAGCGAATATGTACAAAAGTACAAAGGAAAATTTCTTAAGGCTGCAAAATAACTAGCTGAGCTGTCGTTAATTTAGCTGTCGATTCTATTTATCATAAAAAACGATAATATATATAAATGCCCAATGATTCTATAGAATACGTCTCAGATCTTTCTTTTTAAATATAGATTTTTCCAATTACTGTTTAATATGCTAAATGACATCCCACATTTCTCGTCCGACATATTTTAGTTTGGAAAATAATAAGATAATTTAGATTCTCATACAAATCTCTGCAACTAGCAACAGTTGCAATTTGGAAGCTGAACCCTTAATTAAATTCTCAGACTGTTTTAGTGTCACTTAAAAGTGTCAAAGATATGCAATAAATTGTAAGCTGTGTTTAACTGTCTATTTAATTTAATTTAATTTTAATATATTTGTATCTATTCACAAAAGGCAAGTTGCATCAGCTGCCCCTTGCACCTGCGTGCGCTTTTCAGGCTGTCTTTTACACAAACAAAAAAAAGAAGAAGAAAGTGGAGCGTTTCAAAGTTTTGTGGCAAGTTGTTAATGATGCTGCTGCCTGTATGTATGTGCTGTGTGTGTATGTATGTCGGATATTTAAGTAGATATAATTTGCATATTAAAATGCCATCATTAAAACTGAGCTAAGCATTTTAGTTAAGTTCACATTTGTCGAGTGAAAAGTCATTAAAATTAATGATGCATAATATTGCAGGCGCTAGACTTCTGGCAACAACTTCTCAAAGCGCCTTTGAGCAGCTATCATGCCATTGTGCCACTGTGCTACTATGCAACACCGCTCCACTAGCCCCTCCCTCGCTGCGTTAGCTCTAATGTCCAATAAACGTTTCTGTCGTCGTTCTTCTGGTGTTTGCATTTGGCATTCCATTGAATGTTGAACATTGTCTGAGAAAAACCCAGAATCAAAATTGCAACGTTGTCTTTTGCAAAACGATCCTCAACAACAAACAACCAAATAATAAAAAACAAAAACAACACGATTTAGAAAAAAAAAGGAATTCACAAATTTCAAATTTTCTTCACTCCAATTGCAGAAAAAGCAAATGTTGCAAAAACGAAAAGAGCAGCAATAAGAAAAATGTTAGAGCACATCTACAGCTGTTGCTGGAGGGATCTTTTTTTTTTCTTTTTTTTTTTGTGAATTGAAATACTTGCGTTTGTATCGGCTACGAAAATAGTTTTTGTTTTTGTCGCTTCTGCCATATTTGGGCCTGTTATTTATAAGATTTGTCACCCCCCAAATAAAGCAGAGCAGCGCGGCGAGCGCTAAGGAAAGAGATGCAGGGAAGGGCAACAGATTGCATTGCTAGTTGTTTTCTTTTATTTTTTTTTTTGTTTTTTCTTCTTCTTTGTTTGGTTTTGTTGTGTCGACAATTTGTCAGGCTGCACAACTTTCGACACTAATTGTTGTTGTTGTTGTTGTTGTTTTTGTATTTGTTGCTATTTCTATCGCGCCGCGCAACGCTGAATCTTTTGGATACACAAAGGCACACGAGCTGTGATCAATGCCACAAACGTTTAATGTTCGCAGGCAGATTTTCTCGATTTATTCGCTGGCTCAGCGATTGTTTGACTCTCTCTTTGATTAAGATTTTCTGCCGACAACACAAGCAGCAGCAGCTGCAGCAAAAAAAAAAAAAAAAAAAAAACACATCAACAACAAGAATGACATCAGCTAACTGCAGAGCAAACAATGGCCATAATTTATAACTGTTTCACAGATAGCCAAGTTATTATTTTAACATAATCCTGTTGGACAGCGAACGACAAAAACTGATCTGTTAACGTGGTCCACACGACATTGTCAGATACCAGTCTATATAAAGCATTAACCTTCCTGTCAACTCTCAATTTGAGCAAACAATGCTATCTTCGCTTTTCTTTTGCTTTCGGTAGCGATAAAACTCTAAATCTGCTTTGTAGAAATGTTGGAAATATTTTCTTGCTCTTTCAGCAAATGGCTTTTTTCCACAGTATTTTTGTCTTGGCCCCTTTACAATGTAAGGTAGCCAACTAGTGATAATTTTTATTTGAATGCGTTTTGCATTTATACGTTTTTGGATCTTACTGCAAAAATAATTTACGTTTTGTTATGCTTTATTTAATCTCAAAAATCTTTGCTGTTGAGACGTAATTTATTAGTTTTAAAAAGTCCTCCAAATGGAAGGTGGTTGAAAAACTGATATTTAAAAAACACAGATCGGGCAGAGTCGAAAAAAAATCAGCCAAAAAACTCCAGCTATGATTAAATATATAATCTGATTGATTGGTTCAATCCAACCAAAAACAAACCCAACAATTTTGCAGATCTATTGACTGATTTTTAGAAGCTTCACTTAAGAAAAAAATCTATTAAAAAAACATTAAATGCCAACATACTTTGGAAACAATGCTAAGCGCTTTTTTTTAACTTAAACAGCACTTCAGAATATTGAGCTTGTATTTGAACTCACTGTGGATTAATTCTTGCAACAATTTGAAGAAAATGTTAAAAAGGAATATTTGTAATTATATTGAAAGAGTCACAAAATATCGGTGAAAGACTTTAACAGAGTCGGCAGAATGTCTAAAAAACGATCAGTTAACTGCAATTTTTCGAAACACACATAAAAAACCAGACCATTTTTAAAATTTCATTATTTGATTCACTGATAATTCGAAAGAAAATCCTTCTTTTATTTCGACAAAATATGGACTTCATTTTCCATTTCAAATTTTGGCTAAGGCCTGAGGAATTTGCAAAAAAACAGGAGCAGTTAAGATAGAAACTTTAAACAAGACAACTGAACCAATAAGCTCGATCGTTAAAATTGTTCGAAATTATGAAAAACAAAAAAGGACAACTTTCCAAAAGTACTTGCTGATTTGTAGACACTAGTCACCGCTCACTCGAAGCCTGTTCAACTTTTGGATCACAGAACAAGAGGACAAACAACGATCGAGTATACGACGAAACACTCCAAGAGCTGTGCTGCAAATCTGTATATGTTCAATATTTTCCAAATTGTACACAATACAAAGCATACAATTTGGCACAATTTAGAATTTGTTGATTTAGTTTTTTATTTTTTTTTTTTTTAATGTTGTTTAATTTGTTATTGGCACACAATTCAATTGACTTACTCGAAAAACAAGAAAAAAAAACTATTTTTCTATTGGAAATTTTGGCTAAAAGAAAACTTGCAAAAAAAAGAATTGAATAAAGTTGGTTCGCTGAGTGGTTTTGCACACGCGCCACTGTCCCAGTCGAAGTCGTAGTCGGAGTCGAGTCGACCAAGTCAAGTCAGCAAGTCACCAAGTCAGCAAGTCACCAAGTCGCTGCACAACGTAACGCACACGCAAACGCTTCAATTTGAACTGACGCGACAGCGATGCAGGCAGCGCCGGCATCGACTCGCCCAGCGCCCCAAGCAGCCCAAGCGCCAAGCAGCTAAGCAGCCCAGCAGCAGTCGGAGGAGGCGTAAACACGAGCAACACTGAAATCGACGACGAACAGTAAAATGAACCGAAGCAACCAGCGTAGCCGAAGCGATAACGCTAACGAATAAAGGCGCACGATGCATTCGGCTGTGTGTTCGGCTCGCACACGAAGGCGTGCTGGGTGCTCGGGCTGGAAACGATGCTTCAATGGGCACAGCCAACCAGGTTGCATGGCTTGGCAACATGTACAGTGTTTGCCTGACAGCAGCATGTTGCTAACATTTAACTGCTGCTGGTGTCGTTGTTGTTGCTCTTGCACGACAGCAACATGTTGCTTGCTTGTGTGTTGCGCTTGCGCCAGTCGCCGTTTAAGCTTTGGGGCAACAGGCTCAAGTTTAAGACACACAAGCATTTCACTTAAACCCCCCCCCCCCCCCACACACACACACACACACCCAACACAACTAATAGAAACAACAGGCGGCAACAGCAGCAGCAACAGCGACACAGAACATCCAACATAGAGCACAAGCGGAAGTTGCGCGCATTGTTTTGTATCATTCAGCTTTCTTTGCATACCCTAGGAGAGTGGGTATTGTTATTAAGTCATATATGTCAAATATACCCCATTTATACTGGTCGGAAATTTATGTGAAAAATCAGATAACCTTTGCAATTATTTGACTACAATATATGAAAGTGTATTTGATATTCAGCACAACTCGTAGATGAAAACACTTCTTACATGTTCCAATTTGAATTTTTTGTTTTTATTATGATTTGCAGAACTTATCAGACATGCATAATTCCCCTGTGTCTGTCTTGTGGGTGGGGCGGGGGCGGGGGCGTTGGAGTTCTGTTGTGGGCAAGGGGGTGTTTTTTTTTAGTGGGTTTGCAGTGCTTACATTGTTAGCTGTTATGATTTTTATGATTTTGAACAAGAGTTGCTGCTGCTGCGGCTGCTGATTGTTGTTGTTGTCTCGTTGCACTCGTTGCCTTAATTTTAGCAAGCTCTTTCTGTTCTCTCTTTTTATTTTGGCTCGAAGTGTGAAAAGAAAAGCGCTGGCCAGCAAATTCAATTTGCATATGTGGTCCCCGTAGTGCAAGTGTTTTATGTGTGTGTGTGTAAGTGTGTATATGTTTGTGTGTGTCTCCGTGCAGCAGTCAAATCGGCAGCCATTTAACGCCGAGCAGCAAGTAAAGCTGCTAATTGACTCTCGCTGCTGGCTGAAGATTCGCTGACTGGTTAAAGTTTTGGCGGGGTGGGGATAGATGGTGGGAGTGGGGGGAGGGGGGGGCGGGTGAGAGTAGTGGTAGGGGTGTTCGAATGGGTGCCAAAAGTGCAAGTGTCGAGCGCCCAACGAAGAATCGATGCCAAACAATTATAAACAAGATATTTAATCAACCAATTGAGTCGAGCGAAATGCAACCGCAGCACCCACAACCTCAAACAAACAGAAAGCAACAAACAAATAAAATAAAACTAAACAAAAATAGCTGTTAATTGAGCCGACGCCTGCTTATGCCACACCACCCCGCCCCCTTCCACCATACCAACACTTCTAATGCTGCACGCTCACAAAATAAAGGGCAAGTTTTTGAATAGAACATAATACAACTGAGTGTGCTTGTGGTGGGTGTAGTGTGTGTAGTGTGTGTGTGTGTGTGTGTATGTGTGTATGTATGCGTGTGTGTGTATGCGTGTTTACATAATAATTAAAATTTAGCGGCGTTCAAGTGCAGCAACAACAACAGCAGCAGCATCAGCAGTAACAGCAGCAGCAGTTGCCCCAAATGATGCACTTTCGAAACAGCAACCGAAATATATAAATCCGACAACAATAACTGCCACAAAAGTTCCAAATTTCACAGCACTGTGCCACAGAACAACAACAACAAAATAATTCGATTGCAATTCCAGAACTCTTTTGGAATAGCCGAATTAACAGCTCTAACAGCCTCAACAGCGCTGAATATCTTTCTCAACAATGCGGGCACTTAGCTGTGTATAAAACAAACACACACACCTACATGTATATATATACCCACAAACATACATATATATATATATATATATTTCCACAAAGTGTCAACTTTAAGACGCCTTTGAAATATTTAATAATTAGAAATGAGTTGAATTTTTTATAACTTCTTCTTTTTGAGCTGTAAGCTGTAAGTGCTTTAAATGTGGACAGAATTATATATATATATATATATATATATATATATATATATATATATATATATATCGATTGAGCTCGCAATGAGAGCAATTTCAAGAAGTCAAGTCAATTTCTACTCGAATTAAAATATTATTCCACGAGAAACCATTAAAATGAATAAACAATTAATAACAATATTATCGATTAGTATAGAATAGTACTGTAGTATAAAAGTAATATTTCTCAGAAAGTTTGATATGGACATAAATATGTTTATGTACATTTTGATGCCACAAATATCATTATGAAGTAGTACAGGTCTCTTTCAATGAATTACAAACTTTACGATATAATTATAATACAAATGTTAAAAAATGTATTAGAAATCTTTAATTATATTTGTTTTTATTCAATAAAGTATGATCGACCTGAAGGTATAGTTGGTAGTGCTCTTATCTGTAATATTAATTAGGGTATTATTTTTTTGTATAAACTATTATTATTCTTATTATAATATTATTATTATTATTATTGATACACTGCGACCTATTTTGAACTATTGTGACCCTCTTCTGGCCTGCAGTGCCTCCATCAACACTGATGGCACTGATGACAACAACTTTGAGGATTTCTCCCCGTTATCTTGTTTAACTAACTGACTTCTTTAGTAGAGAATTTAGAGAGTATTGTATTCTTCCATAAGCGTGTAATATTTAGTATTTATAAAGCATTATTAAAAATCGGTACACGACTCCAAATTGACTTTTTATTCAAGCGCAGCATATTGAAATCAGTGCGTAAATCACTTAAGACAACATATTTCTGCTTAAGTTAAGTTGCAGTCCGAGTTCCAGTTACACTTTTTACTGGATTTCACTCGCCAAAGCCAAAGGGGAAGTGGACCAACAAGAACAACAATAACAACTCAAGTGGCGAAAATTCATTAAATTTACAAGGACACAACTTTGGGCTGCGTTGGACTTGCTGTGTGCGTGTGTATGAGTGTGTGTGTGTGTATGTGTGTGTGTCTTTTTTGTGACCTCTGACATTGCATTTAATCTCGTTGACAGTACTTAACACGCCCCCGTGTAGCAAAAGCGGCGACGCCCGTCTAAATAAAAGCTCACTTCAACAAACGGGCTGCGGGAGTGTGAGTGGTGGGGGGTGGTTCGCAGGGTGGTTGCTATTCTGTGTAGACTGTGCAGCGGATTATTTAAGTTTATAATACGCTTAGGGGTAATTTTAATCTGTTGCAAATTGTTTTTGTTGCCATCCCCGCTGCAGACGCCACAATCGACGATCCCAGCTCGCCAAACCACTGAACCACCAAGCCACCCAACGACCCAAAAATCACCATACATAAAACATCTTTTTGCATTGCCTGCGATGCTGCTGGTTTTTTATCTCTGTTTGCTAATTTTTTTTTGTGGCATATGCGTGCTCGTATTTGTGGCATATTTCATAGATATTGTAATCCACATGTGTGTGGAGCGAGGGGAGGGGCACCACTGCGGTTATGATTTGGATTTTGATTTCGGTGCTGCATGCTGCATGGGTCGTTTCATTACGAAAGTGGGGCGGGGGCGACGATGGCAGAGTGGGCGTGGCCGTTGCCGTTGCCGTTGCCGCATCGTCCTGTTTGGGGAGCAATAGTAATTTCACTTTTTGGAATAGGTTTCCATATTTTGTTGTTGTTGCTTTTGCAATTTAAGCGTCGATTGCTTGGAGGAGGGTCAGGGTCATAGCTGGGCCATTTCACTTATTAAGCGCTGGTACAATGGGAATGGAACGGGAAGGTATGCAACTTACAACAGCCAGTGGAACAGCAAAATTGCTGACAGCAAACAGATTGCGCCTGAGTATTCAGCTGGTGTTGTGTTTTATTCCAGCATTCAATTGTCCCTTGTTTCATTTCTACTGTTCCGCCAGGAAACAAATTGACTCTGACTAATTAATTAGACACCGACTTTTTCCAAGTGAAACGCTGAGAACATCATTAAAAGCCGCCCGTTAAAATCTACCATAGATTTATTCACAGAAATTTAAATTAATTGAATATGCTTTCTGTTTAAAAGAAAATAATATTATATATTAAATGACGGCACAGACGATTTGGATTATTACAGAGAAATACTTGGTTTGAAGCGGCACGTACCAAAAATGAGTCGAGCACAGTTTTGTAATTTATTGAATTTATTGTTGCACTTGATGCAACAAATATTTCTCAATTGCAAAATCAACTTTTCGATATTCGCTGATCAATTACGGCATTCTTTGAAAAAACATGGCACGTGGCCCCCTTTTCGCAAATGAGATCAGCGATCGTCGCTGACATCACACACGCAAATAAAATAAAAATACAAAAATTACATACATACATAAATGGAAAAAACTATAATATTGAGAATATAATGAAAAGATAACTTGAGGCAATTTAAGAATACTACTCAGATCAGAAAATAATCGAATTTTATGGGGCAATTATGAGGAATAAATTTAATAAGAAATAAACGAAAATCAAAATAAGAAATTTTAACTCACCCTGCGGCACTTCGGGCTCTTGCTCTCGCCCGTGCTCTTGCTCTCGCTCTTGCTCTCGCTCTTGCTCTCGCTCTTGCTCTCGCCTGCGCTCTTGCTCTCGTCTGCGCTCTTCGTCTCGTTCGCGATCTTGCTCTTGCTCTCGTTCCCGCGCGCGCTCTTGCTCTTCCTCTCGCTCGCGCTCTTGCTCTTGGTCTCGCTCGCGCTCGCGCTCACGCTCTCGTTCGCGGTCACGCTCTTGTTCGCGCTCACGCTCACGCTCACGCTCTTGCTCTTGCTCTCGCTCTTGCTCTCGCTGGCGCTCTTGCTCTTGCCAGGAATCGTAGCCGAGTGGAGTGTCGGTTTCGTTCTCGTCCTCGGGCTCATGCTCATGCTCTGGCTCGCGCTCTGGCTCGCGATCGGACTCCGACTCCGACTCGTGTTCGGGTTCGGGTTCGTCTTCATCGGGGCAACCAGCCTCGTCTGTCTCATCGTAGCACTGCACTACCTTATCACAGCGCATGTAGAGCGGATGGCAGCGATCGTCGCACTTGAATTGGTTTTCATTGCAAACTAAGTTAGGCAAAAAGCGCAACATAAAAGAAATGCAAAGAAAAAAAGAAACACAAACATATCAATTTAAAATAGCTGACTTAAAACAAACGCTTACAAAAAACAGATGACTGATGATAGTAACTTATATATTTATATATATATATATATATATATGTATGTATGTATGTATATATATATGCTTAATATTTGATCTCAAATAGCAGATGATTTAATAATTGATTCATTGAGTAAAATTTAGTTGATGCTTTGACTAGATTGCTGATTCTCAACTCCAATTTCGTATTTAATGGCAATAATGTGAAATACAAGCTGACGTTTGACGATTGACGTATTTTTTTTTTTTTTTGAGATTATCATTACCGATGTTACTGTGGCAATTCTCCTCATCTTCACCCATGGGACAGTCTACTTTGCCATCGCATTTCATCTCGTCGCAGACACGAGTGCCGCTGCGGTAACACTCGAATGTCGCATCTCCGCGACATTCCTCGTATCCAGAGCCATCCTCATCTGGCGACTCATCGCCGCTTGTATCTAAGTCGTGTAAGTGTGCGTGTGTTGGAGTGTGTGTGTGTGTGTGTGGAGGGCACGTTAAATAAATTATAGTATTTCAAATTAAAAATATAACACAAACATTGAGTACACAATTGGACAGTTTCGTTAGGGGATACAATGATAGTAGCAAGAGAGCGAAAGAACAAAACATATATAATATATTGTGAAATGCAACAGTGAGAGAGATAGATAGAGAGTGGGATATACAGAGAGCGAGAGAGATCGAGAGAGAGAGATGGACAGACAACAAAACAAAATGAAAATGTAATGAAAAAGTGATTTGCGATTCTGCAAAGTTGATATGCTCAACAGGTTAGAGCAAATGAGAGTGAGGGGAGACTGAGCGCAAGAGAGCAACATGCTGCCCAAAGGTTGAGCCGAAGTGAGCATGAGAGAGAGAGAAAAAGACAGAGAGAGAGAGAGAGCGTCTGAATAACAGTATGACAACAGCTTTGATGATTTTTCTATATATGTATAGGTTTCTCGATTTGCAGTAAGTAATCAAAATATATACGTTAATGTTGAAAGGTAGAATTGGTTTTGAAATCGATTTTTAGATCGTAAATTTTATTTTCTATCGAAGGCTTTGTTCAATTGGTGGGATCCAAATTGATTTTATTCTCAAGTCAGAAAATAAAACAACGAACATTGTAATCGAAACTCCAATTTTTCTTTACACTTAAAAGAATCGTCAAAATTAAAAGCTGTCAAAATGAAAATGGTTTTAATACTTTTACTGAGACATGAAGAGGGTGCATACATATAAAATTTTAGTTGTCCTGTTTAAGCTGATCAGATAATAATTCAATTAGTACTTATATCTATCTATCGTCTAAGATTTAATAAAAAAGGAGGATGATAGTAAACAACATTCCAATGAAAATGTCAATGTTGATTTTGAGTTTCAGCGCACTGAACTACATTATAAAGATATATGTGTATGTATATATACGGGCGTATTTCAATTTACGAAAAAGTTTTCCGTTTTCGTTTTTAACAAACAATCTTCCGTTTCTGGTATTGTCCATTTTGAAAATGGGAAACTTTGCCGTTTTCACAAATTGTTGCCTCTTTGAAAATGAGACAAGAAAGCTTTTCCGCTTTTGCAAATTGGAGCACGCCTAAAATATGAAAATTGATGAAAATTGATCTTGCCAGAATATGCTGCGTTATAATGTAGTGGGTTAGTCACAGTCACAGTAACAGTTACAGTGACAGTGACAGCTGTGCTAGTTTACAGTTACACTTAAAATTACTGGTTATCAATTAGAGTTTAGCATTGTTTGCGTGTGTGTGTGTGTGTGTGTGTGTGTGTGTGTGTGTGTGGGTTAGTGCGTGTATGTGCTTATCTAATATATATAGTCTTGGTATTATTAGAGTCGCTTAGCCGGAACACGTAACACGACGAGTATTCCCCAAGCACATCATTGCGTGCTCAATGACAGACAGACACAGAGCGAGAGAGAGAGAGAGATAGAGACAGGGAGAGAGAGAGAGAGAGAGAGAGAGAGAGAGTGGGATGACAAACCGTTATTTCTTCGCTTGCACACTTGATTCTCGCCCTCTCCGGTACAGACGACATCCGCATTGACCCCCACCATTAGGGAGTGACACATTTCGGCATTCTCATCGGAGCCATCGCCGCAATCATCATGATTATCGCATCGATCACGGCAGGGTATTGCGAAACCATTGTCGCATGAGTACAAGCCAACATTCCCAACGCACTGATACTGTTCAATTTCAGGATTCGGGGACTCGATGGGGGGCACATACTGAGCGCCACAGAGTTCGGGAGTTTCATCGGAGCCATCGTCGCAATCGTTGCGTCCATTGCAGATGTTCGAGCAGTAAGTGTGCAGTTTGTTTCCGCTCTCGCATTGGAAGTCGTCGGAGGAGGACGTACAGCCGCTGGCATATGGGAAGCTAATCGATCGATTCTCGCGATTATCGCATAGCTCCGGCTCCTCATCGGACCCATCCGCGCAATCATCTTCGCCGTCGCAAATTTTCGAGCAAAATATCATATAGGGACTGCCACTATTACACAGAAACTTATCGTTCGGCGAATTGCATTGATTCTCTGACTCAGCCGAATCATAATCCTCTTCGGGCGGTCTGACCGGTGCCTGAGGATGCATCACATTCGGATTGGGATATTCTTTCCGGCGACGCTCGCATAGCTCCGGATCCTCATCGGAACCATTTTCGCAGTCCTCCTGATCATTACACATGTTTGCACAGGGAAAACTGTCGCCGTTCTGGCAGACAAACTTATCGCTTTCCAGCGAGCTCAAGCATTGATTATCTGCATTTTACCGGTTAAAAGTGTGTGTGTGTGTGTAGGTGTGTGTGTGTGTGCGTAAGTGTGTGTGTGTGTGTGTGTAGGTGTGTGTTTTGGGCGTGTGAGTAGAGTTTTGTGCGTTTTTGTTTAAAGCTAAGAGTACTTTTTATTTACAGAGACAGATGGGCGCTACTTGGAGAAGCTTTTTAGGCAGATAGCTTTGTACAGGTTGTGGCAACAAGCATCGAGTAATAAATATTTAGTACGTTTTAGTATTACTCAATGTATAACACCCAAAGCAGCCAAATCCAAATTGGTGTTGCGGTGGAGGAGGGAACGGGGAAGGGGGAAGGGGGAAAGGGAATTGTTAAATTGAATCGCATTTATGTGCAACTTACCCAACGCGAGGCGGAAATAGAAGTCATCGCCGAGGGAGGCACTCTGATCGCCAATGCTATTGTAGGTCTGCAGCTGGTAGCGCAGCTTCTCCTCGAAATCCAAAACATTCGTCGGTATCTCCACATTGAGAATCACATTAATCTTGTACAGATCGGGTGTGCGCCTGGTCAGCGAAAAGCAATAAATGAAACATTAAATTGGGAAAAGAGAGCAAGTGAATTAACATCGGGCTGCTAGAGATGGACACGTTTCGTATTTCTTCTTCTGCTTCATGTTTTTTTTTCTCTATATTTTGTTGCTTTGTTATAATATCTGTGTTTATTAAAAAACGTTTCTTTTGGCAAACTAAAAAGGTTCTTTAAAAATGTTGAAGTACATATTTTGTTTCTATATTTCAAAATATTTGAACTAAGAATCATTGATTTGCGATAAGTAATATATTTGCAAAGAATCTGAAATAGTGTCGTTTTCTTCAAAAAATAAATAAATAAAATAATTAATATATTTTTTTATTTTAGCAATAAGTACTAAGCATAACTTCTCAGCAATGACCTTCAACTCGATAAATAAATAATAAACATGTTAAATATTTATTTCAGCAAACCGCAATTAGTTTGGCATTTGGCAATCAAACATAAATATTCATTTAACTTGATTTGTTGTTTGAGACACGAACTTGCCACGGTACACGAAATCACGAAACGTACGCAGTTTCCAGCTGCCATCTGGTTGGCACTTGCCACAAAAGAGTCTGCTGATAATTGACATACCTGACATGCAACAGAGTGCTGCGTATATCAACATCATCATCATCGCCCGGGTAGCTTTCGTGGAAGAGTTTACGGAGACCGTTTCGGATATCCTCGGTTAGATTGAGAAACTGTTCGCTTAGCTTGTTGTCGAACTGCATCTGATAGGGCTCATTGACGGTGAATTGTGTGCGGTCTGTAAATGTAATAAAATGTGATTACGATTACGTTTCCGTTTCCGTTTCCCTTTTCCATTTCCTTTTCCATTTCCAGTTGAACAACTTACAGATTGAAGTCTCCATGCCATCATTGCCGGAGCCAACATCGCCCTCGTAATCGTCAGAGGCGCGCTTATGGAGCAACGCACCATTCTGTCGCTTGCCCACGTGCCTCTTCTGGTTCGGTTTCTTGGCGCGCTTATGCCTGGGAGCATCGATTCCCTTGCCCTTGCCCTTGCCATTGCCAAAGAATCGGGTTAGTTCGCGACGCACTCGCCGCACACCCTTGTTGAACCAGTTGCCCTCGGCAACGGAATCGTCAATCAGGGGCGCAAACGCTTCCAGGCTGTCGGAGTCTGCGAAGGCCGTCTGATCCTCCAGATCGAAGAACATGTTGTCATTGTCATCGAGATTTGAGCTTTTCTGCAAGTGAAAGTCAATAATAACAGTAAGCAATTTGATCTATATTTACAGCAAACGTTATGTTTAATTCGTCAACTAACTTAAGTTATGACTTTTGAATTTATATAATAAGAAAATGTCTGTTTTAATAAATAAACATTTTTAACGCATTAAAATGATAAACTCGGAAAACTTTCAAGCTTTTCGTGGGTTGTGTTCCATGCTAAGTGCTATGATGTATAGTTGCGCAAGCACTGTTCAACTTAACAGCTTTTTAGCACAGAGTCGCGCACTGTTAAGTTTAACAGCAAAAGCTCGTTGCTGTGGCACTTGCGTTCCTTGAATTTACAGTGTGTTGAGTTTTCATTTATTCAAATTATTTTCTGTGTAATTTATAGAGGTATTTATCTCAAACAATATATATTCTATATATACAATATATATATATAATACAAATTTAAGTTAATCAGCATGACTAACTGCTCATCTGAATATTAAAATGTAGACTTTTATTTTAAGTAACAGTTAAATCGTGATCAAAAATCAAAAAGTCAAATCGGCTTTTGATGAAGTTTGAACTCTATTTCTATTATGAAATTAGCTGTTCCTTTCAGTGTTGTGGTGCTTTTCTTCTTTTTGATTTGTTTTTATTGTGCGTGTGGTCGAATGTTGTTCTTGAGGAACTGAATTCAATGACTTGAACTTCTATAAAAAGCTTTTACGCAATTTGTGATTCAATAGAAGCACTTGTTTCTCTTTCTTCTGTTTCTCGGTTTCTCTGTTTGTCTGCTTTTCGAGCCCTTAATCAGCCCGGCACCAACATAACAAAATGTGAATTATTTCTTCTTCTGCATTAACTTCTTCAGCTACATGCTGCTGGTGGCTGTCAAGCTGTAAGGCAGGCATTCTCAAACTTTCGTATTCGATTTGTATTTCAATTTCAGTGCAATTTTCGTTTATTTATTTGTGTTTCTGTAGCATTTTCAGTAGCTCGAATATTTTCCAAGTGACCCATATTCTTGAAATATGTATGTATTTTTTTCTGACTTACTTCTGCTGCTGTTCAATTTATTGCTGTCTGATTGGGGCACAACAAGTTTTCGGTGTGGAGCGGAAACGGGGAAGGGAGCGTGGAGTGTTGCTGGCTATTTTTACTCGGCCAATTGAATTCAAGTGTCAATTTTTTTATGACTATTTACTTAACGTATTTTAGATTTTAGATTTCTTTGCTTATGACTATCCCCCATCGGCACTGTATGCCCCGGCCCAGTGCCCTACCCCCTCCAAGTAATCGACTCTGTCTGTGGTCCTACGTCATATTTGAATCGTGATTAGTGCAATGTCGAACAAACAACTTACAAATACATATTATGCCTCTCTTCGCCCTCTCCAAGATCGTATCTGTATGCTAGAAATTAAGTTTTCACATTTCGAGCTCTTCATTCATTCATTAGTCATAATAAAAATATAAGCACACATTATTATATTAATTATAGTTAAGTACCAAAAAAGAAATCTAACTAAAATAAACTATAAACTGTAATTACTTTAATTAATTGTAATTATTCGATGTTTGTAATTAATTACGCTGCCAACTTAACGCTGAAGCCAGACCGTTTAACGTGGCTAAAACTCGCATTCCTTTCGTTCTTTTGTTCTGTATAAACATGAATGTATGTATACAAAAATATCGTCACCTAAATCTTTTATCTTTTTGTGGAGCCTCAGACAAAGGTGTATGGAATGTGGGCCAAATGTGCATTGAACAGACGGTATCCAGCCAACCCCCCCCCCACCTTGCCCCCCTCCACCGAATACTACACAACTCATTGATAACGCTGATAAGGTATGCACACGAAAATACGGGAATTGCGGGGAATTGAAGGGGAATTGCAGGGGAATTGCCTGTTGCATTTTCATCAGTGTTGCTGCATTCAATCAGTGCATTCAGTCAGTTTTACGGATCGTATATACATATGAATGTGTAAGGTAAATGCAGCACTTGGAGTTCTGTGGAAATTGAATCAATCAAAAATCAAACTAAAAATATATAAACAACAAACCAACAAACAAACCACTCAAAACAAGGGCAACACCAACAACAAAGTTGAACAAACTTTTCAAAGTGTGTGCGGTAATTTTTCTCATGCCTTATGTTGTTGTTGTTGTTGTTGTTGTTACTGTTGCTGTTGCTTGTGTTCTGCTGTTGTTGGTGTTATTATTTTGTTGTTGTCATTTTGTTTGGCTGCTTTTATGGTTGATGCCTTTGAGCGTTGTCTGCGCTGCGTCTGCGACATTGTCTGGTCCCCCCAAAAAACTGAAGAGGCTAAGTAGTATGTACGTGTTGTGCTTATGCTATGTCTCTGCCATATATCGATAACAGTAACTCTGTTGGGATGGGGCAGCTGGCAGGGGGCAGGAGGGGGCGGAGCGAATAGGCTTACTTAGAAAACTGCATAGTCACGTGCAGTGTGCTTGAACTTTTAGTTTTTGGCCTGTCTGCGCCCTTGTCGAGGGTGCTTTCACTTTGTCATGAAATGTGTAACGCATTGAAGCAGACGTCTGCGCACCCATAAGGTATATATATATATACATACGTTCTCAATAAGAATCACTCAATAAATGTATATAAATGTCGATCCTTCCGTCCTATCCGAATTTGTTGCTCTATAAGTACAACGCTTAGCTTTCTTGCTGAATTGAATTTTCCAAAGTATCTGGACCAAACCTGCAGAATATGTTATTAAGTTGCTCAGATTTAGCAAATGAAAAATTATCGACATCTCACCACTATATTATATAGCTGCCGTAGGAACAGTCGATTGAACGTTGAGTTTTGAGCAAACCGAAATTGTATTCGGAATCGGAACCGCATTTTCATCGATTGAATTTTGGAATCGAAATGGAAATCAGAATATAAGTTCAGCTTTCTTTAGAACCGCAAAACCGGAACCGAAAAGATCGAAACGATCCCGTTACTTAGGTGTATGTATGTGAATGTCTCCCTGTTCCAGATAGTATATAGACGGACATGGCTAGATCGACTCGGCTGTTAATTCTAATCAACACTGTACCGTTAAAATCAAGGTACCAAATAGGTAATTGAATAGCGTAAAAGCGTTTTGAAAAATACCAGAATCCTTACCGGCATTTTTAAGCTTTACGTACCAGAATCGAATTGGCAACCTAAATTGTAGCGGTTTGACAGCCTGTCTTTAAGCTGTCACTTTTTCTGATAGATATCAGCAGGTTAGCTCCGGCGTACAAGGGCATGTAATATTCGGTGTGCCAAAGAAAAATGTTCTTTCACGTTTTGACAATTGTTGTTGCTGTTGTTTTGGATGTGCGTGTGTGTGTGTGTGTGCGTGATAGTAAGCCTGTACATATGTACACTTCTCAATGGCAAATGGCAATGACTTTAAGAATGGGCAAAAATTTATAGATAGTGTCAAAATCTAACAATATGTTTTAAAGCCATTTCAATTATTTTGAATAAGAGCACATTATGATTATTGATGAATCGGCACATTAAACAGTTAAACAGATGTCCACAAAAATCATTTGAATCTAAACACTAAACTAAACAGTAGACAATTGGAGCTAATACGTAAGACAAATGTGCGAATATTAAATTGGCATAATTGGCACAGAATGTGTTTTCTTTGTTTATTATTTAGCGAATGAGTAGCAGGTTGCTCACGCAGTGCCCGTCAAACTGTAAACGCAGCATGCACCGCCCACGCAGTGTCTGTTGCATTTAATATATTGTTACGCATACGCAGCGTTAAACAAACAAGTAACGAGATCGAGCAACATGCGTGTGTGCACTTGCATAATATTTGCGCAATTAGACGGACAACACGCAGATGTCTGCCTGAGAGATGAATGAGAGCAAATGTCCTTGAACCAATTGTCAGCATTATGAATTCTTAAGTGCCAGCACAAGGGAAAAAGGTGGCGATGCTTGGTGGGGGACCGTCACTTGTTGCTGACACAAATAACTATGTGCCACATACACACACACACGCAAGTCGACAAGGTCAATGTAGGTGTTTGTCATGCAAGTATTGCACTTCCCATGCCCCTGATTACTCGCCACCTTTCGGCAGGAGTTTGTTTAAATGACGCGTGCATTGAACCCGAACCCAAATGTGAGCCCAAAAATAGACAGCGCACAGAAATCAAAACAGAACAAACAAAATCAAAGCCCAAAATGAAAAGCCAAAAACCACAAAAATATGAATGCAATGAGACTTGGCTGGCAAATTGGGCCGGACCGACCCACAGACACATAGACAATGATTTTCGCTCATTTCCTGCGAATACATACTGAACAAATTCCCACCCAAAAAAAAAAAACTAAAAATTCAAAAAATCAAAACTCGAATGGAGTTTGCTCAACTGGCAGTTATCCTCTGATTTTAAATATAGATATACCTAAAGTAAGCCACAGCTTAACAAATCAGAACATCAGTAAAATATATAACCGTCGGAAACTTGGAAAATCGCCCCGAAAACTACAACATTTTGATTGATTATAGACATTATTTTTAAATATACGAAAAATATGTCTTAGAATTAGAAATGCAATTTTTTCATATTAAGTACATTATCAAATTCAGTAAATAGTAATTAAATTTGCTCTTTCTACTGCCATATGAATTTATATATTATATCTAAAATGCTTGGATTTGTGAAATATTAAAATATGAATATTCTATGTTCTATGTTCACATATAAAATGCATCCTAGAAATTAGGCATATTTTTTTAGTTGTAGAAAAATTTACCTTGTAATTAAGAAAAGTTAATCACACGTTTTTAGAAAGACACAACAATCCCGTTCGGAAATATAGTTTACAAAGTTTCATTGCAATTTATGTTAGAGCTTACGAAACTAGTCCTAGCTACAGGGTATATACAAATTGCAGAGCCCACAAATTCTTGCACCTCCATCACATCCCCCACCACGCCCCCACACTCAGCCACCTTTGGCGGCTCATAAATTGTGCGGCACATGTGTGTGCTGGCAATTTATTTTCATCTAGTCTCGCATGTAGTCAAAATGTGAAAATCGCTTTTCGCCAGACAATTGCCGACAACACAATCGATTGCACAAAATACATGTACATATATATATAAATATATATAAAGGAAAAATTAATGCGCCGACTAACTGACTGACTCAGAAACATACAGCTCCACCCCCTCCCCCTCCCCCCCCCCCCATTCCCAGCCATATGCATAGACACAGTTGCAAAACTAAAGCAATGTTTGATTTGTTTTCTTTGCTGCAGGCCACAATTATAAGTAACGGGGTAAAAACATGTGAAAATTTGATTAAAAACTAACGTCAAAGTAATTGCCAAATGGCAAATGGCTAACAGACAGTTGTTGTTCTTGTTTTTAGTGCTGTTTCTGCCACTGCTCCTGTGCATTTGTATGTGGCACATTGCGCATACGACGTGTGAGCCACCGACCAAAGGATTGGCCGAGACAGAAAGGGAGTGTAAGCGGCAGTGAAGGTGTGTGTATGGTGGAGGTTGGTGGGGGGGGGGGGATTATTGCAAGTATTTTGGTATTTGGAGCAAGTGCAAAGCAATTGACGCCTCGCAAAAAGATTACGCGATTTAAGTGCAGCGCGTCAATCTTCATCAGCAGCGGCGCGAATAAAGATAAAAAGATAGCCACAAAGGCTAAAATAAAAGCGAAATAAATACAAAAAAGTACATGAATATATATCTGAGTAGCTGAAATTTGAACCTACAACTTGGAGAAGAGGAACAGATTGGGGTGGAGGTGTGGGACCTGGACACACACACTCACACACACACACACACAGCAAATTGCATTTGGACATTGAGCCGGAATGCGATGCAATCCAAAGCGATGCGAGGCGATGCGATTAGCTGTTGCCAGGTCTCGTCGCAGCAGGAAGTATTTAGACTAAAAGATGCTTCAACTCAATTTGTGTGGATCTACACATGCACACACAATCACACACGCACACACACACACGTACACACATATATATATATATTTGCAAATTTGCTTTGGCTTTAATTAAACGGTGGATTTATGCAATTGCTTTGATTTAATTAGTTTTTATTTGCCCCTTTTTTGCCACATAGCCTTCTATGTGCGAGCTTGTGGCATTTTTTTTTTTATCAGTGTAGGTGTGCAACAAACTTAAGGCTGGGATTGTGCTTCATCGGAGCTAGCCATTTAAATTAATTGATCCCATTGCAGTCGTTTTGGCATTGGCGAAATCCGTGAAAATGCCTTGCCAACTAAGCTATTAAATAATATATGTGTCTATGCATTGACTCAATGGGAAAGTTTTCATTAGGAATTGAACGTATGCAGTTCAATTTGCATCACTTCTTAACCCTACAAACACAATTGGTATTAATATTACAGCATATTATCCGCTTGTTCATGGGGCAGTTCCTACAGAGTATTCTAGATACGACATAATGCTAGGCAATTTAAGTACTACTTCTTAAAGTGCTGATGAACGACATCGAGTCAAGGAATTTTTGCTTTATGAAGTAGTACTTGTCTGGACTTTACATATATATAATTATAAATAAATACATATATACAAGTTAACGAATTTTTCACCTTAAAAAGTAGTGCTTTAAATAAAATATTTCCTGCTTTTATGGCGTTCTTCAGCACTTGAAACATGTGCTAAGCAATTTAATTGAGCACGTTATTGAGATAAGTAAGCTGTACAATAATAACACTCTAACAACTTTAATACTTTATTGTGTGGAAGATCTGCCAGTTGTAGCAATGCATTACAGCAAGTGGATATATATCCAAAACGTATCAAAACTCATCTTTATTTATAAACTAACTGGTTTTTTCTTAACTTTAATTGTTGGGATTAAAGTTGAAACGTTCTTTAACCTGGCAACAACTGGTTATTGAATCACTTATGTTTAATTCGTGAAGACCCACAAAAACTTCTCACGCTATCCGTCTTCTGTGCGCCTTCGCTGGTCTGTCAGTCAGCTGAGTGTTTCAGGTAGTTTGTGATATATGCAACTGACCCAGTGACTTACTGGCCCGCTGTTCCCCAGTCAACCTAACCCGACCCTCAAAGTCAACCCAAACGCGAAGCATTATGCAGGCAGGAAATTAAATTCAATGTTACAATAAACAAATAGCAAACAATGCGCTTACTGGAATGTTGTCTCCCATAGAATATTATGCATACTTACACATAGATGGAGACAGATAAATAGCGAGAGAGAGAGAGCGAGAGAGAGGGAGGGAGAGAGAAAACGAGAGAGGGGGACAACCTGACAAGTGACACCTGCTTGCGAATTAGCCAGAGATTGTGGATGGCTATCATGTGGTTTCCAAATCTGGCATGAGAAAAATAACAAAGCCAAAGTTCAAACTGAACTGAAACTGTCGCAATCGCAGCCGCAGCCGCAGTCGCAGTCGCTGACGTTGTCATTGTTAGGGTATATCATTGTTTTGAGCACTTGATAAATCTGTGCTGTTAGTTAGTTATACTCCACACACACATACATATTGTACACACACACAATGTACAATATGCAACTCATTTAAATGTTGTGCCCCCGGAGCACGTTTCCTTTTCGCTGTAAAGCAGATTTGCTTTCTGTTGTCGTTCAGCGATATTGAAGGAAAACACAACTTTGAGATATCCTGTGAACTAATGCAAGTAATCCTGAGTCACATATTCAATTAAATATTTAACAGCACATCATTTACAACTGATCATTCTACAATTTGAGAATATTTGGCTAAAGACCTTCAAAGCTTTAGATTTCTCAGTGTTTTCTCCTCAGAACGCACTAAGACGGGATTTAGCAAAAAAACTTGATCTCAATTTGGAAAATTATGGATTCATTTTACACTACTATCGATTTTGTTGATCATCGAATTACCACGAATCTAATTTTCAATCACTTCCACTAGGGTGGAAAATGTAAGTAGAAAATGCTGTGTGCAAAACTCAAGTTTTTGTATATTAATAAATAAAATATATGCTGATATAAAAGATATTAAAAAGGTTTTAATAAATAAATAAAATTATTTAAATTTAAAATTAAATATATGTATAAAATTATAAAAATTAAAAGGTGGAAATTAAATTAAAAACATAATAATAAATAAATCGGGTGGCATTAAAATGTAAAGTGGTCCAAGGATTAGGGAGTCCCAAAAAAATCATATATATATATATATATGAAACAAAATATATATATAGATATAGTCTAATATATACTAAATATAAAGAATTCAGTTGCGTCTTAAGAATGATTCTAATTTGCACATAATTCCCTTTTCTGAAAAACTAAAATATTACAAATATCAAAGCGTGAAAAGGATAAACCTTTCTGAATGCCCTTTCCAACCCATTTAATGTCTACAGGGTATGCACAACTATGAGTAGCAGAATAGAAAAAAAATGATGGCCAGAAATGCCATCACGCCCGTTGACTGTTGATCCTGGCGCTTTGATGTTTTACAAAGTCGTCGTCGTCGGCAGAGGCAGCAGATTTTGTTTTCTGCAGCTTGCCACCGAAGCTGAGAGACGTTGACGAGGTTGGTGGCCTGTGGCAAGTGTGGCACATCACATCACTTGGGCATGCGGTGCACGTTTTGGCAATTTCTCATAAAACAAACGACCATTAACGCCTTTAAGTTGTCGGCAGACTTTTGACGTGGCTCTACGTTTTGGTGGTTGGTTGGCTATGGGTTGAGCAACGAGTGGGTGGCTGGGTGGCTGGGTGGCTTTTTGGGTGGTTATTTCGACAGTGGCGCGTGTGCGGCTCCAGCAGCGTGGGTGTCACTTTGTTCGTGCCACATATTAAGTTGTCAGCCAGCGGCAAACCACAAAACACATTGTCAAGCGTGAATAGAGAGGGAGAGAGAGAGAGACGGACAGAGAGAGAGAGAGAGAGAGACAGATAGAGAGAGTGAGTGGGTGTGTTGGGTTGGCAAGTGAAGACACTTTTGATCAACTAAGCCACGTTTAATGGGCATATTTAGGCCGGCGCCTGGCTGCTGACCAGTTACGTTGCAACTGCCATCATGTGGCAACTATTGACTGATATGCATATGGTGGCAGACTCGCACAATCTCCGACTCGCACAGTCTCTCAGACAGGTGGCAAGTTGGCAGCACCAGCAGCAGCAGCAGCACCAGCATCAGCAGCAGCCATAACAAAGCCAATTTGCGTGCGTAATTTGTGGCACTTAGACGCTACGTGCCGCACGGCGATGCCACTGTTAAAGAGATGCGGCTACCAGGTGGCAACGTCTTACGCCTTGTCATTTGTCTGCATTAAGTTGTTTTCCGCCACCACACCCCACTCCAGCTAACTTGTTTGAGCATTGAGCATTAGCTACTTGACCTGGCCAAGAACGGGTCCACACGACCAACCTCCAGCATCCCCCTGGATGGCCAATTGTACGTAATTAATGTGGCCAATTAGCTTCCAATTTGCCACCAATTTTTGAAAAAGAAAGTGCTTTGCATTCGCATCAAAAATATATATAGGCGGCACTTTGGAGTGCTTGACTTCTGCATACCCTGCATATATTAAATGAGTATCTTGACAAACTGCAGATTTCACAATCCACAAAATCATGTTGAGCCAGTTAAGATGTGATTATTATGATAACTATTTGTGTATAAGTTGTACTCATATCTATCATATTATGTATATGCATATAGGGCATGGGTTAGTCCAGCACAGCCAACTAGGGCCACTTAACTTGTTTTATAACACATTTAAGTTAGTTGTTATGTCATGACTTGACTTTATGAGCTGCGTACTGAACTCGAAGTACTAAAATGAATTTCCAGCTAATTTTAGGTATATTAAAAAATAAAATCACATCGTTAGTTAAAAGCAATTTTCACTTTAGACCATTTACGCTGACCTTATATGCTATATATATATATGCGTGTGTGTGTGTATATAGGCAATTTGATACTTGAGCAAAATCTGGCGAACTCTTCACACGTTTTTGACTTTATGATTATTATGATCTTTATGCTTTATATTGCCTCTCGTAGCATCTTCTTATTCATCATTTTGTTTTTGCTGGATTTTTTTCGCGGTATTTGGTGTACTTTATTGTTACAAAGTTTTATGTGCAGTTTTAATGTAGCGTATTTTTCATTCCTGTTTTTTTTTTTTTTGGTTTTGGTTTTTGCGTGTGTTCTGTATTTTGTAATAATCGTATTGTCGGTGCTCAGTCGTTTGGTTTTGAGATTTTTATGTCTCTGCGTTTGAGTCATCTTTTTATGGCAGCTGCTCAGCAAATTCACCACGTGTATATTGTGTGTATGTGTGTGCGTGTGTGTGCGTGTGCGAGTGTGTGCGGCATTGCAATAAATGTTGCATTCCAATGTTTTGAGTTGCTGCATACATATTTATAGAAATGACTTCAGGCCGGCATCATCTATGTAAATACAAATTTGCTGCAATAAACCAAAACAAACTGGAATACGAAGAACAACCAGCTGAAAGTATGCAACAGTTGTGGTTGCAATGTGTTCAAGCCTCTACAGAGACTAAAGACGCTGTTCCTCTTTTTATAGAAGATTATCATTTTGGCAAGATTTTGGTCTGTTTTGCGAAGCCTGCCCAACTTTGAAACTAAGCTGCTTGCTCTAACCCTTGCTGAAAATTTCTTGCTTTTGCGTTTAGGGCTGCCCTGAAATCTGAGCTCAATTAGTCGTAAGTAATAACCAAAAAACAACGGAGACGAAGAGGCCAAAGCGCAGGTCAGAGGCACAATCTGAGTTATGGTAGCAGCAACCATATTTTTGGCTTCCGTTTGGCGCTGACTTAATTACTTCAAGAGCAGAGCTTGTTTCGGTTATAATTTATCAAACTTTGGCAAGTTGGCCAAAAGCCTCTATGCAAAAATAAAACCAACAACAACAACGATAACAAAAAGACCTCGTACAGTTTGGCTATCAGAGTTAAATTCGCCTGCTGCTGCTGCTGTTGCTGATGTTGCTGCTGTTGCTGATGTTGCTGCTGTTGCTATTGCTGAGCTTCGAGTCTGCGGCGCAATTAGCAATCTGACCTTTTAACCCTTTTGCGGGCCCACCGTAATGGCAGCCAGACGACCTTGTTACCACAGCGACTACAAGTCGCAAAAAGGGAAAGGGAGGGACTGAGGAGCAGTAAATGCAGATGAGGTACGCCAGTTGAGCTGCAGCGTTCCGCAGCTGTCATGTGGTAACATCAACAACATCAACAACAACAAAGAGCTGACAATCATCATGGCAAATGTGGCATTTGAATGTCAATGAATGATGTTAAATGAACTTGGCGATTATATATCATAACAAACAAGTCTTCCGCACGTTTTTCTGCTCTTTGAGTTTCATTAAATTACCATATCTCAAAACTAGAAAGTCCTCTGCGCCACGCTTGAAACTGTGACGGTGACACCAGTGCTGTTAAGCATCCAAATAAAAATATTTTTAATTCGAAAAGTAGCAGCACTTTTGCAATATATATAATCTTTAATTTTCTTTCATTGCAAATTTGAAATTCATTCAACATTTTACCTCTTAATTTTATATAATTTAACTCGTAACTTTTATTTTAAATTTCATTTATTAAGACCTGTTTTTAGTCCATCCTAAATAAATATATAACCAAAAATTATACGAAAAAAATGTCTTAAAATTCGAATGAATATTTGCCATTTTCAGCTGCATATGGGAATAATAAATTATATTATGATTTATTTTCCATTTCTAATTTATGTATGCTGTACATTACGTGCAGTGTTGTAAAATAATGTGATGCGACAGCGGCAATATTGTTCTTGCCAAAGTTAGACACATTGATTTACAAACAAGAGTCAACAGTCAACACGACCGCAGTAAGATTCTTGAGTCACTGCCACAAATCAAACAGTTAGTTGACAACTGTTTGGCCAGAATTACATACATGTGTACATTTGTATTTTAGTATGCATGTATAGCCAACTAAAGCCAACTGTACTAACTAGCCTTCTGTCTGTGTATTATTCAGATAAAAGATAGTTGATGGAAAACTAAATATAAATGCAAATATTGACTGTGTGCAATGCAGTACATTAATTAATACTGCTGCAACTAAAAATAATTTGGATCAGCTAACAGCTGACCAGCTCAAAAAGTAAATAAAAACAACCTTCAGTTAAGATGCTCCATCTCCTTAGAAGACTCTGAATTTGCATTACAGCATTATGCAACACTGCTAATACATATTTAATGGAGAGTCAGCAACTTGATTAAAGTGTTGTGCACTTGGCTTAAATGTGTGCAATTAGCACAAAGAGCTACAGCATTCAAAAATGATAAATACGAGTTGAAAGAAATAAAATTGAAATGAATATCGCGTCACAGTTGCCATAGTTGGCATAGACATCAGAAATCGATGATGTCATGGAGTATAGTCGATATGCATATGATATCATAGCCGACAGCGTTGCTCTTGCTGTTGTTGTTGTCGATGTGGTTGTAGCAGAATTGCTGTCGCTGTTGCAATTGCAAGGCATAAATCATGATGCTCGCCCCTGGCGCTAAGCTGCATGCAACTTGTGTTTATGTGCAATTAGCTGCGGCTATTGAATACTATTTCTTGACTTGTCGACTGCAAATTTGACTTCAACTTGGCCGACAGCCAAGTTGCTGATCACCAATCGCCAATCACCGATCACCGATCACCGATCAAAGATCATCATTATCATCATCATCAGCATCAGCATCAGCATTTGTATTATGATCATGCTGATCATAAGCTGCAAGCTTTCGTTGTTATTTTTCGGGCATCCATTAATCAAACACAGCCGCAAATCGCAAATCGGCCATCAAGATGCTAACAGCTAAATTATATGTATTGGCCAAAACAGACAAAGCTGCACTCGAGCTGGAAGTCAGCGCCAGCGCTCGCTCAAACGCCGGTTACAGTTAGTCAGAGCCAGCTGTTTGCCACTTTTGCCGGTGGCCCGATGCATATCGTAAATGGCAGCAGCCGCGCGCCGAACGCTGCTCGCCGATTGCCGAATGCCGTTCGACGAATGTCGATTACCGAATGCCGGTTCTGACGATGACGATGACGACGGCGACGGCGACGACGACGACCCTGACGCTGAGGTTGACGCTGACGCTGACGCTAACGCGAACGCTGACGGTGCCGACGCCTTTCAGAGGATGACGACGTCGCCGCGTGGAGCGTGTTTAATTGCGTGCAATTTATTTTAGGCCCGTCCAAAGCTACCAATTTACAAATACACACACACACACAAACACACACACACAGAGGGACATAAGGAGAGACAGACAGTTAAAGAAATAAATATACACACACATACACCCAAGTGTACAGGATGACTTGGCTACAAGCTTTTAACTCTTAATTCATAACTCATAATCTGATCATTTAAGTTTTGATCATGGTTTTTTTTCTTTAGATGCAATATTACACAACTGAAATCGAATCGATAATAAAATAAAAATTGTATAAGCAAAATTATAGTATATCACTTAAGGGTATACTGCGAGTTTTGTATAAGATTTATACTTTATTATTGAATCGAAAAAATGTTTGTTAGGCCTGATTATTGTCTGAGTCAAATTTAAGCGAGTTTTAAAAATACAAATAGTAGCTTGTACAGTTTGCAGGACTTTAAGTGAGTATTTAATCCCATCTTCATTTGAAAATATGCAACACATTACAGAAGACGTCTCCATTAGGTATATACATAATTGAGCACCACTTGATGAGTCCATATAGCCATATTTTAAGTCTTATATTATATATATATATAACTCTTTTTGCTGCAGCCAGTACATAGGTCAGACATGACCGGATTATATAGCTGTCCAAGGAGCAATCGCAAAGCACACTTATCTTAGATACGCAGACGATTGCATAGCTTGTCGATCGTAGTTAATCTGCTGGCATCTTAATATAGACATAGACAAATATGTCACACATTTTGACAGAATATAATATAGAATATTCGGTTATTTCAAATCCAGATCTCAAACTGAAATCATTAGAAAAATATTTGAAAAAATATAAAAATATTTGTCGAATATTGTCTACACAGCAGGACGTCTTCAACACGTACAAAAATGTAATAATATTTCAAGTTGAGAACAATAATTTATTTGCCATAGGGTTAACTTCGGTCGACAAGGGTTTCTAATCTGCGGCATTTGCCCGAATTTAGTTTAGGCAGGCAACACTGTACTTGCCTTCTAGTTTCTAAATAAAAAACAAATAATATCTGTGGCTTTTGGTGTTCCCTTGTGTGTGTGTGTGTCTGGGGGGGTTATGTATGCAAATACATATGAACATATACGCATATAATATGCAATTTTTATTCGGCTTGGCATTAGAGCAACTCATTAGGCACGCACAGACGACAGATGACAGACGACTGCAATTGTGACTGTAACTGTGACTGCAACGCCGACTGCGACTGCGACTGCGACGGGCGACGGCATCGAGTCAGTGGCTCCGTTGTAGGTCAGTCTGGCGACTGTTGGCTGTTGGCGCTGTAACTGTGACTGGTGGCAGCTAACTGCTAACTGCTAACTGCTAACTGGTGACTGTGACTTGGGTGACTGAGACTTGGGTGACTGAGACTCGTGACAATGTGGTATTTTGGGTGACGACGGAGCTGTCAACGCTGAAGGCGTCAAGACTTCGACGATGCTTCACAGTCCACTTGCGTTATGCCTGTGTCTAAACTTTAAACTAAATTACCTGACCGAGTCTCTATGTACACACTTGTGTACACACACACACACACACATACATACATAAGTGGATATATGGATATATGGTCAGCAAGTTGGCATAGTTGAGTGATTGTTTAAAAGCCGCAGCAAAAGTTTTAATTTTATTATTATTTGTATTTCAGTATTTTCGTTTTCGTTTTCTTCTTTTATGTTGTGTATGTGTTTGTGTATGTGTGTGTGTGTGGGTGTGTGTGTGGGTGTGTGTGTGTTGCTGCTAACTTCTTCATGGGCATTTGCCAAGACGAAACACTGCACTACAAGCATGCGAATTGTGAATTGTGAGAGGTGCTTTGGACATCTGAGTATGGCTTTGAATATGAATTCTACACCCTCAAATGTGTGTAAGTGTGTGTGTGTGTGTGTGTGTGTGTGTGTGTGTGTGTGTGTGCGGTGTTTCGAAATACGATCTCTGTGCAAAGTAAGACCAAAAATAAAGTTTACTGAACTTGACGTTCAAGTGTCAATGTACTCTGACTAGTAAATGAACTGAATACATACGAAAATATATATGTATAAGTTAATCAAACAATTTCTAATGTGGAAATTCAATATGCAATAAATATAGAAAACATTTTGTACGTCTTCAATTACACTCGCTCAATTAACGCTAACATTCATAGTCTGCATTAATTGGCACCAAACATTCATTATCTGATCTCATCCGAGTCTACAAATATGATAATGCAAACATTTATATGTAGATGGCATAGCATACGAATAATGTTATTCAATTTAAGCACTTTAATTTTATAACATGGCTGGCATATGTAATTGAAAATGACATTATCAATCTACATATATGCAAATCGTGCGGCAGTCAACCGATCAAGATGTCTCATTATGCTAATGCCAACATTAGCGTGCAGCACATAATCGAACAATCATATTGAACACAATATAATCTGTTAATGAGTGACATTTACCTATAATGAAGAATGAGGCAAAAATAGCTGGATATTGCATACATATGCCTATATACTTATTAATAGTCTGATTCCATCATGCCCAACATTTCGAACATTCACATTCCTAACATTCGTTGTCCTTAAAGTGCGAACAGTTTGTTCTGCTTGTACTTTAATAAAAATATCAACTTTTTGCCATACTTTGCCAAACTTACACACGAAATTCGAAATTCACAACATACTTTACGAATGTTGAATGTACAGAGTGTTGTTCTATGAAAATGTGCAGACAACATACCCTACATACTGTAAGCATTCGAGAATGTTAGAAATGTTAATAATAGGCAATAGCTGAATATTGAGTGACATTTAAAGAGCCTTGTAATAATTCATAATATTTCAATAAACTGATGGAAATACGACGAAATAACAATTTGCATTCTACGAGAGCAAGCAAAGATCAAGCTAGGCTCGAACAATGTGTATTATTGTGTATTTCATTGCAGTTTCGGGAGGTAGTCAGAGATGCAGACAGAGACTGAAGTTAAAACGGTAATGAGCGTGCTACTTAAAATTGACTCGCCGATGATTTACACACATGAGCAGCCGTGAAGCTGGTAAAACAACAGCTGAGCCATCGATCATACTTATTGTTGCTGGATGCTGACAGTTTTTCCTTGTCGTGTCGCAGTGAGTGAGAGACGCACATTTGGTCGACAGGCTGTCTGCTCAGGGTTTTTTTTGTCTCCCATAGTTTTTCCCATTCTTTTTTGTTTTGGTTTTTGGGGCCACTGCGTTTGCTTATTTGCGGGGACAGTGTAAACGGCGTCTGTGCTCCACTCCGCGCCGTCCATATCAATAAATTAAATATTGACGTAGCAAACGCAGCCGGCGATTAAGTTATCTAGAAATACTGAGCCACGCCAAGGCCCATACATTCTCCCCCCGCAGACAGACTGAAACGGAACCCGCGCCAAGTAAAGACCACAGACTCATGGGGCTCATGCAGTCGCTGGGAGCAGAGCAATTTATACGCAGTCCAGCTTATCGCTTGCCCCGATATTACCTCATCACCACTAATAGCATACAAATAATATAAACACAAAAACAAAAAGAAAACCGATATGAAAATTCAGCGGAATCAATCAAATTGTCCACCAAAAAAAAAAGGAAAAAAAAACACACTTGCGGCCTACCAAATTGTTTTGAGCCATAAAAACTGAAAGCGTATGCAAAAGGCATCCAGAATTGCTAATATTGTAGTGGAGAGAGGGGAATGGAGGCATAGAAGCTGCATAAATTAATGGCCACTCGAAGACCATAAGGAAGCCACACTTCAAGCCAGTCTCTTGACTGAAATCGCGATTAGTGATTGTTTACCCCAGTCCCCTCGCACCCCTTCCTTCCCCCCCCATCGTCCCCCTCCACCCACCTCTTCTTCTGTATTTTTAGCAACGTGTTTGGCGCATTAAGTGGGCGCTGGTTTTGATTTCAGTTTCGCTGACAGCCCAAACATGCAAAGCACGTTGCCATTGCCCAAGCAAACAAGTCAACAAACAAGCAACAAGCGAGAAGAAATGCCTGGCTAACACATACCCTGCTGTGCCAAAATCAATTTAAATTTAAATACCTAATGAGTCAATCAGCCAATACATCTATTTTTAATTTTGTTTTTCTGTGTGCCCCTCCCTCTATTTACCTCTTATTATTTATTTTAACTTTAACTCTGACGGTATCTCCCTTGTAACCAAGCTGTTGATAATTCTA
Organism: Drosophila glabriapex; assembly: GCA_035042305.1. Taxonomy (NCBI): domain Eukaryota; kingdom Metazoa; phylum Arthropoda; class Insecta; order Diptera; family Drosophilidae; genus Drosophila; species Drosophila glabriapex. The sequence goes on from JAWNLN010000066.1 coordinate 12,989,778, forward strand.
AAAGGTATACACCCCATAGGCTTAGAGCTTGGTTCTAGTCATTTACATGCGTTCAACATAATCTTTTTCTTAGCCATTTTATGCGTCAAGAGTCGTAAAAGACGACAGCCCAGCTGAAAATGAAAGCATGCTAAAAGTAAGCTAAAAACGTGGCTGACGATCATATGGATAATTAAACTATAAATAAATAAAAACAGGAAATGTGCAGATTTAGCAAGAAGACCAAAACTAGCACTGAAAATGTCAGCGCATTTTTCACAAATACTTAGGCCTACGAAACACTGCTAAAGATATACAGTGAAACTAGCTGAATACTAACCCAGTCAAAAGTTGCAAATTAAAATCAAAATATATTTTTATTTATTTTTTTATTGTTGTTGTTATTGTTGTCGTTTGCTCGAAAACAAAACTAACCTCATAATGTGGTTGCTAAGAATGGGGTTCATTATGTGGCAGTCAGTAGGGATCGGGGTGTGGACTCCACAGTTTGCAGGTGCCCGAGGGCAAAACGGGGTGCCGCCTGCCGCCAGCCGCCTCGAGTGCAGCAGTCAACGCTAAACAAAGGTATTTCCCTCGGCTCTGCTCTGCTCTGCTCTGCTGTGTTAAACTGCAGTTGTCGTCGTCGCCAAGTGCAACGTCATCCTGCTTATTAAAGGTATTACACCTACACAACACACAACACACAACAGACAACACACAGCAACAACGACAACAACAACAACAGCAGACAACAAGTAAACGTAATTACTGGAGGAGACCCAGACTCAGACTCAGACTCAGGCTCAGTTTCTGCGCTCGAGTCCCAATTAGAGATGCGCACGTGAAAAGATTCGATCAAAAAACAAGCCAAATTTTGACAATGAAAATACAAATATAATTGATTATAACAGCGATATTTTTTATTTGAATGTTATACCATCCATATCCATATCCTACTACTGTCCTCTACATAATTAAACATAAGGTAAAGCTAAATATTTCCAATTAGCTTAGGTTCGGCAAGAGAATGCTTGAAAGCAAACGCTGTCAGAGTTTAATAAGTTCAAAATCTAGTTAAGTTTCTGCTTCTAAACAAGACTGGGTAATTGGGAGAAATAGTGCTACAAATTTGATGGTTTATAAGCTGTTTTTTTTTTTTCGATTCACAGCATCCGTTCAGTTGCTGTAGTGTTTGAAACAATTTCATATATATTGGGGTACATACAAAATAAAAAAAAGTAAAAAATCACTTGACCTGAAGAGGCACGAAGAAAAAAACCTTTTTGAATTAATTTGAATTAAAAATTGTCGCCAAAATGTTTAAACGAATGCATTATTCATGTTGAAGTGAAGGAGTACAAAACGTTGAACTGCATAAGTTACTTTTGAATTTAAACAATAAAGAATACAACTCGTTTAAAATTCAAAACAAAACTAAATGTCTTTGCTAGAATTTGGCATGGTGAGTGTATGTTTGTTTTATTGGAAGTTCGTGTCATTTAGGAAATAACAAAATAAATGAAACACGTGCGCATCTCTAGTTGCAACCTCAATAGCTGCCCCTGCCACTGCCTCCTCATCTTCATCTGCTTTAGCCGCAGTTGTCGTCTCGCATCTTTGTAGACCTCCTTGTCATTGTCACAGCATCTCAGTAACACGAGTGCTGCTAACACTGGAAAGGGGGCCGGAGGGGGAGGGGTATGTGTGTGCCTCTTGAGCGGCTTGTTGATTTCTTTAGCGCATTGCTGCACATTTACCCAGAAACTCTAAAGAGGTGCACGACTGGGGGCGAGTGGCGCACGGAGAAGCCGCAAAATGAGTTATTTCTTCTATGTTTCTAACACTTGAACTGCATTAGCGTAAGCTGCGACTGCAACTGCAACTGCAACTGGAACTGTGACTGCGACTGCGACTTATGAGTGACACTCAGCACACGCCCCATTCCTCGCCATCTATCACTCTCTCTCTCTCTCTCCCTCTCGCTCTTTATCTGATGTGTTAGCAAGTTTGAACTGCTGACAATGCCGGCCAAAAACTGCTCTGAGTCCAAAGTTGCAAAATAATTTCGACATTTGTTTGATGGCGTCATAAAAAAAAAAAACAAAATTTGCATTTGTTCATTAGCGCGTTTTCGCATATGTGTTTTTCTAATATGTTTTCAAAGTTAACAAACTACACATGCATTTATATATTTCATTATTGCTAAAATGATTTGCACTAATTGCGATCATAAAAGTCTACAAAATAAAAATTATACAACTAAAATGAGCATGTTTTTCAAATATGTTTCCGAAAGTTAACCAACTACATATTTATATTGCTCTACTGATTTGTACTAATGTTGAACATAAAAACCAAAAAGAGAAAATAAAAATAAAAATATCACTGAAATGAACGTGTTTTTCATTCAAACAACAACTTCAAGCAATATAGCAATATCGACTACATAACATATGACAGCCAAATGATAGAACTATTCGCCTTTTGAACAAGCTAGATTTTATTTTAGATTGTATTTTAGCTCAGAGCAAAATCAGTAGAAACTAGTTCAACTAGTTCTCTTCTTAGGTCGACTGCAAATGCAAATTCCTTAAAAGAGAGTAATTTGAAAGTGTCTGATTTTTGAGAAGTTTCAAATAGCTCATCAAATTGTGTATTTGAATTAAACAATTCATATCATATTTATTTGTTGGTGACTTTTAAACTTGACCATTGCTGCTGCTACTGAATGGACAAAAAGGTTGTCTAATGGAATGGACAACAACATGGCTCAAGGTCAAATTGTTTGTTGTTGTTGATGTTGCTGTTTGAAATTTTCTGTTTGTTTGGCGGCACGTTTTATTGTGGCCAACAGCAACAACAGCTGAAACTGCGCTACGCACACACACACATACACACACACAGGAAATAAATCAAGTTCGGCTTTTGGTTGTTGGTTGCGGTTGTTGCCAAGTCTAGTGACAAAAGCAAATATTTGCCTTTTGACAGCTAATGGGCACATTTAGTGACCGACCCTTGGCCCAAACCTGTAAGGCGCCCATGTCCAGCAAGAAGGGCGTGGCGCGAACAGGTGGGGGAGGCTGGCCACGTGGGGCGTGGTCGGCTTAGCCCAAAGACGAGCTCAAGCGTCAAGCTGTCTGTTTAAACTGGCTTAAAGAGCCCACACAAACACACACACCCAAACACACACACCCAAAAACACACACAGATAGAGAGACTTACCGATCTAAAGCAATGTGAGTGTTAGAGCATATTAAATCGAGACATACCTGAAAATAGATAGAAACCAACCAGAGATGTGAAAAGGAATTGCAAATTATTAAAAAATTCAAAAGTTGTTGCTAATTGAATTACTAATGCATAAATCAATGCGAAATAAGGTGCTTGATAATCATAGCTTCATAATGATTGTAAACTTGTTTTTTTCTTTTCTTTTATTTATTCATTTCGCGCTCAACAGCTCTTGAGATCGAAAACGTTTTTGTTTTTTCAGCTATTCAGTTCATAGATACATTTACACATACGCATACATATAAATATATTAATATAGTATATATATATATATATGTATATGTATATGTATATTTGCATATCTAGTTGTATATTGTCCACGCATAGGAAGTACAATTAAAAAGCCATCGATCAATCAAATTGGAACAATGAAAATACCTCTTAACTGTTGAACAATGTTTTAGCAGCTTCTGCCGTTTCTTCAACTCACTAAGCCCCATCAAAGACACAACTCGAGTTATGGTGACACTTTTGGCTACTATGAGCTTTAGTTTTAGTTCAGCTATTGTTTCCATACAATACACTTTTAAGCGAGACCTCTTAGCTCATTAACTGACTGCATAAACTTACGAATTAATTTGTTTTGACTTTTGCACTCAAGCTAAGACTCGTTTAATTAAAATTTAGGTCTTAATAGCTATGAATTTTACTATTTGATCACCCAAATGTTGAAAAAGAAAGCTAAAAGAAATCAGTAATGGCAAGTGAAAAGTGAAACGAGTAAATAAAGACACACAGACTAATATTAAGACTAAGATTTATAACTGAGCTACGCTACAATGAAAACAAGTAAGAATACTCCAGTCGACTCGGCGATACTCTGAACCTAAGTCTTTACCTATATATTCAAAGTGATAAAGATCTAAATAAATTGTACAGCTGATCAATATTCGATCACGATATCTAAATTCTCAAACAGAAATATGTATCCTTAAAATTGAGCCTTCTATTGACTTTGAGCTTCGCTTCTTATAGTCTCTGGAATCTGCTTGTTTATACAGACATACAGACAGACGGACAGGGCTGTATGGACCCGGTTATGGATGCTTATCAAGAATACCTTAATCTTGATATACACATAAAAAAAATATGATAATGTTATATATAAGAATTGTTTGGAGCTAAGTTCATTATAAGGAAGTTCAACTGTATGCAAAGCAAACTGATGTCAGCTTTTGTTATATGGGATATTTGCGTTGAGTCATTTCATTGCCAGTCAACCGACCAGGTCTGCAGACCCAGAAGCTAATGAACTTGCCAAAGTTGGCTATTATTGCTGACTGCAGTTCGAATTGCAAATGACACCATTTTGCCGATGAGTACACCCATGAGTATGGAACTGAGTATCGGATCGGACTACAAGTAGCGCATATTTGTGCGATGAGTCAGCGAGCTGGAGTTGAAACAAACTTGGTCGGTTTGTTGTTGGGTTGCGTTGGGCTGCTTGGGTTCAAACAACTGAATAGTTTTCGGCACCTGTGGCCAAAATGAAAACGAAAATAAAACAAAAAAAACACCAAAATGTGGCTCTTAAATGCCGAAGTAGTGATAAGGCGACTAGTTCCGAAGAGCCGCAAGTAATCAGAAATTGTGGCAAGCGTTGCGGCGGCGTCGTTAAGCGCCTAATAAGCCAAACCGGTTGTCAGAACCAAAAAACCAACACAAAAATAGAAAATAAATAAAAAAAATAAAATACAACTAAAAACCAAAGAAAATAAAATAAAATAAAGCAATCAAACGTTTCTGTCCCAATAGACTTGAGACAAACGCAGCAGGCAAACGGAGGGGCATCAGAGGGGCAATCTTAATACATGCAAATGTCACAATTATGCATTCAATTAAGATTAATTAGCCCGCTAACCACCCCACCCCCGCCCGGCTCCCTCAACACACCTCCAAAATATTGAATTGGTCGACTCAGTCGAAATTCCAAAAATGTAAAAAGCGGAAGAATTGATTTAAAAATGATGTTTACGCAGCAAGTATAAGAATCTGCTGTATGCAGATGGACTATTTGTTTGAGTGTATGCATTGACAGTTTGAGCAGCACAGCACAGCACACACGAAGGCTATCGACTGCTATCAATGCCGCTGCAACACGTCATGTTGCCGTGCTTATCATCAGCTTGGCAACAAAAAAATATAGCATGAGACCAGCAACAACAAACATAAGAAAGAAGCAGCACCAAACTATGCCAGCTATATAAAATGCGTGTATGCGTGCATGCGTGTGTGTGTGTGTGTGCGTGTGTGTGTGTGTGTGTGTGTGTGTGTGTGTGTGTGTGTGTGTGTGTGTGTGTGCTCTATTAGTTAGTTATATCTTATCTGCAATTGACTGGGTTTTCTTTGCTATAATGTATGTTGAGAGCTTTACATTTTTCACTTAATTGAAACGAAAACACACCAACAACAAGAAGAAAAATAAGAAGAACAAAACTAACTAACTAAACCAATAACAACAACAAAAACTGGCTGACTAAGCCAAAACAGCCAACTAAAACATGGCTAACACATAGCGCATAATTAGCAACATTTATCGGCAAACAATACGAAAATGCCATTCAAATTATTCAAGAAATCGAAAATCGAAATGTGCTGGTTTTTACCCTTTTCAATCCGAAAGTATATTGACTATTGCCAGACAGATCTACAGTCAGATAGACAGCTAGCTGTCAAGTTGAAATATATATATCTTACTGATAGTAAGTTGAAGTGTAGAGAGGCGACTTATTACCCATTTAGAAAGACTTATTGATTTAATTTGAAAACATATTTCAATTATAAGAAAATGCCCAATTCGATTTGATAAATCTGTTAAATTTGCTGCGTCATACGAGTCTACATTTTAAAAATAAAAACCTAAACAATACGGAACTAATACAAGGGCATTTTCAAAGATAATAGTTTATAGTTCTGCAAGGACGCAGTTTTGAAGCCATTTGGAAATATTTAATAATTTAATCTCACGTGAATTGAGTCAGTTTTTAAGCTAAGAACAATTGGCCCAGGGATCAAAAACGGATACAGTATGGAATGAAGAAAGCTGGCACAGAAATATTTATAAAATATTCGATTTTTCTTTTAGTAAACTGCTATTCCTTTTCTTATCTGAAGCAAAATTGGAGGATATTTAATCAAGGACAAATGATCTCTTAATAATTAGACACAAAAAATGATTGCTTTGAGTAAGTTTTTGGCTGGGAGAGCATTTAGGGCTCGGCCAGCTGAGATTTTTAGCTCTACTTTCTGGTTTTATTTTTTTGTTTATTATTATAATTTTTTTTTTTGTTTGTATAAATTAATGCAATAGCAAATTAATGAATTAGCATAATTATGCATTTATTGCTGCCTCGTTTGAGTTTTGTTCGCTTCTGGCTTTTATGTTTTGTTTACCAATTAATTGACTGCCAAAGACCAATAAAAGCAAATTAGGTTTTCCTTTATGCTTACATATATATATATTTTTTTTTTTATTAATTTCGATTTGTTTTAATTTTTTTATTTTTTTTTTTTTTGTTCTTTTTGATATTAAGAAATTGATGTAAACAGTTTTGGCAATTAACGCGCGAGCTTCAATTAATTCAAATTGAGCAGCAATTTCCCATGAAGACCCATTTAAATATTTTCATATGCTTTTTTGATAGAACCTCGAAACGCCCAGCGGTGACACAACGTCATGCTTCAGTTTCAGTTCCAGCTTCAGCTTCAGCTCCAGCTGCAAGATGATGCAACTCCAGACAGACACAGACAGAGACGGGAAGAGGGACGGGGACAAGAGTGCAGAGATCCCCACGATAGCATTTTGACTGAAGGCTGGCATTCGAATTTATTTCAATTTCCACGAACCGAAATGAAAGATTTATATAGCGATTATAAATTGGCGCATATTGACGAGTTGCAGCTGTTGATGTCACCCCAACCGCAACTGGTGGCAAGGCCACACCCAAAAAAAAACTGACTCTTTCCCAAGTCCCAACCCATAACAATCTGTAGATCAGATAAGAATATTATGCCCAAAACCAAAAGAAAAAAGACAGACAGCTGCACCAATTGCGATTTATGTATAGGCATTTTAGCAGAGTCTTTGTGTATTGTAGCCCAATTTTCATATCTTATTAATTTGATTTTAATTGATTGTGAAAAATTGGTTTTCGCAACTGAGGAAAAACATACGAACAACAAATTTTCTTTGTGTTACCATAAAAAGCACCCCTTAGAAATAGTACTGAGGTTATTTTCGAGACTTCGAATAGTCATCTAGAATAATTCTGTTATTAATTCGAATGCCATTAAAGCCATCAATAAATAAATAATACAAGTAAGAGTGCTATAATCGAGTGTGCTCGACAACGATATACCGTGAACACAGCTGATTGATATTTTCTAGTTTTATTGCCAAGTTTTTAATATTAAATTTAATATTAAATTCCAAAATATTTAATATTAATATTTAAAATCTCATATCTTGTGGCAGATACAAGTATTGAAGAGTCAAAAATGGTAAGGCTTGGGTGTTTCTAAGCCAATCTTGATGACATTTGTCCAGTTGATCAATAATATGCATATGCACATTTTGTATTAATTTGCCATTAAAATTGTTTCTTTTATTGTTCCAGGAAATCGAAATGCATCAATATTCGAGAAACGAAGGCAGATAGCGATAAAATGGAACGCCCTCCCCTATAAAAACAATATTCGTCTTAATACAATGCGAATAGAGTTTGGTGATTTTGTCAGTATTCTCATAACATCATCATGCTTGTCATTTTTCTAGGGTTGAATGTGAAAATTAGCCACATTCGAGCATTTGGGTGCAGTTTGTCAACTGATTTTATTGCTAATGTGCTAAATGTGCAAAATGGTTTGTATAAGTGCCATTTTTTTTAGTGATTTTTTATGCTTTGCTTTGTGAATACCCTGTAACTGACTAATCGAGGATCAAAGCATAAAATATTTATTAAAGCGAGGATCAAAATATTCGAAAATGCATCTTTAATGTAAATCAGATATTTAATACAGATATTGAAGAACTTTATTATTATTATTACTCATGTACAGCTGAGAGTTATCTGCAACTGGGTAGCTGTAGGTCGAGCAGAAACGAGTCGAGTCAAGTCGCGTCGAGACTGGTCAGCTAGTAGTTAATTACAAAGGCAGCTGCCACTAGGATGACACAATAGATACAGCTACACACAGATAGATAGATAGATAGATAGATAGATATATAAACAGATAGATACATAGATAAATAGATAGATAGACACCCACTCGACGCATTTGAGACTCGGCCATTTCTGCATTTTGTAATAACTAAAAGGCAAATTGTGACAGTTTGCCCCCTGTGGGTGGGGTGGAGATGGGTTGGTGAGGAAGCCTCGTCTAGTTGTATTTTTCTATTTTCAAGATTTACGCAATGCAAAAGCCAAACAATTATTATTCATGAGTTGAATCGAATGTGTGAGTGAGCGAATATGAGTGTGTGAGTGTTTCGAGTGCCAGTGTGGCACACTCATTGTGGCAGACGTGCCAGATAAATATTGAATTACAAAAATAACAGCAGCAAGTCTATTAAACAATAGCATCAACTGAAATTGGTTTACACCATTCGAAGCCACCGTGCAAACAACGCCGGCGCCAAATACGTTCGGAGTATCTGTTTAGTCTATGGCGGGCATTACGTAGAACTACGAATCGGATAATTCCCTTAGATGCGAAACACTTATCCGGTTCTCGTGGCATTTCGCCAGTGTACTCAAATGTTTGTCTTATTGTCTATGTTTAAATAATGGAAACGCGACTCGATTCGACTTGATTCGACTCCACTCGAGTGTCACAGCAGACAGCTAATGTCTGTTTGCTGACTGATTCGTGCCACAAAAATAACCATTTCGCCTCGATTCCGCTGGTGCACTCCAAACATTTCGAGTTAAGCCGATAAGTTCAATAAAAATGGGCTAATAAACCAACAATTACGTAACTGATAAAACTCAACGTTACGTCAAGCGACGATGACGTAATGAATGAAATAATCATGATGAGGATTTAATTGGCATGTCATCGAATCGAATTTAGTTCGATTCTGTACACATTTAGTAAAAACTTAAGCAGAGTTTCAGTTTTAACTGTCTGTTTACATTTGACTAGCACACAGGCATGTAAAAACAGGAAGTCATGAAATACGAGAAATAACTTTTAAAGTGTTTCCTATTTTTTTCACTTGACTTGCTATCAATTTGACCTTCAGTCGATAATTGGCTCGAACTCGAACTTGAAGTGGATGCTTCTTAGAGTATTCACAAGTCAGTGTTCTTATGCTAGTTTGTTGCTCTTCTTATCCATTTGCGATTTACGATTTACGTTTTCGATTTGATGTGATTCTGTGTATCTGTATCTGTTTGTTGTATAGTTTTGTATCTTGTATCTTTTTGTGCGGCGTTGTTGGCCAACTATTTATAGATGTTTGCTTCAGACTTGTCTATTACAAAATGCATACATCTCTTCTTCTTCTTGTTGTCAGTTGTTGGACGTTGGCCAGCTGTTGGCTGCTGCTGCTCTTGTTGCTTTTATTGTTGTTGTATTTTTGGCCAGTTTTGGTATTAAAAGGCACAAAAAAAGGGCAACTCTATGACTAATTGCTAAAAAAGCAGAACCCCCCCCGCAACCCTATCCCCTTGACCAACGACCAAACAGCAAAAAACAAAACACATGGCGGAAGCGTCGCATGTTGCCAATTGACAAAGCCAAATAGTTTACACTTGCAACTTGAGGCAGGTGGCGGGAGTGGCCGATAATGTAAGGGAGGTTTTGCTGTGAGCTGAACTTGAGCTCGAGTGTCAGACGACAGACAGCGGCAACTATTGCCGTTGTGCGACGATCGCTGCAATTGTTGTTGCTGCTGTTCATGTTGCTGTTTGTTCTGGTTGATTCCAGTTAAAATTGCATGAGATCGCACATGCCAAACCAAAATATATATATATATATTTATAAATATATATATATATATATATACATATATATTCTGGGGTTTTGCTGGAGGCATCAGCAGCAACACATGTGTGGCAACATCTTGTGCCCATATGTTGTACAAACAAACAATTGAGCAGAAAGCAACAGAAATGAACGCACTAAAGAAAGCAAGTCAAATGAAATTCATCTCAAGAATTGATTTGCTGAGAAAAAGAAAAAAAGAAAAAAAAAACCGAAAATGCAAAAGAACATGAACAAAATTAAAAGGAAGAGCAGACAAAGACAATGCTGTGGCACTTATTGTTATTGTTGTTGTTTTGTGGCAACTGTTTGCTGTCTTTGCAAATATTTTGACAGAAAGACAGACGAGCTGAGGGGGAGGGGGAGGGGGAGGGGAAAAGAGAGACGAAATCTGATGACATGCAGGCCACATATGTCAGTCCTATAGAGATATAGATATAGCTATAGATACACTCGCACATACATGTATGTAGATACGTTTGCAGGCGCACATGTGCAGATACATTTGTATCTGCTGGCTGTGATTAGCGTATAATAGCTAAATACAGCGGCTCCACCTAAAACTTTTATTATTTGCAGTCGGCACGACTTTTATTAAGGCCACACAGCCCACACAACCCAAACCGACATGCATAAATCTTATATATGCGTGTGATCAGATTAACTTTCAGCTGTTATAGTTGAAGCGACACCTGTGGGTGTCCAAGTCAATTACGCTGTTAACGCTGCCAATTCGCATGTAAATGATGAAATGTTATCCCTTAACACGTGATCAGCTAATCCGTTCACTCTGCTGTTATCCCAGCCACACTCTTCCTCGGCTCTGTTAAGCAAATCATGCAAGTGATCTTAACAGTTATTATCTGTTACTTGAAATGTTATCCTTACACGCTGTTAATCTCTCGTTCAGCTTATAAGCTTAACATAACAGCGTATTCTCTGCATTCTCTGCATTCCTTCGCCTGTCAGTTAAGTTGTTAACCTGTGCGTATGCGTGTTCTGTAAACGCAATGCGCATATTGCGCATACGCCGGATGCAACCACATGCACGCATATCGCTAGCATGAGGGACTCTTTGTTGCTGACTGACCCCATTCGATGGCCTGCTCTTAATTCAGTTCGTTTTCGTTCAGTTTTCTTGCAGAATACGTTGTAATTGCTTGAGCCAGTCTGATAAGACGCTGGTTACATTGACTACTAGCATATAATTGCCTTTTTTTATTCTGTTTTTTTTTTGTGGTTGTTGTTGTTTTATTTTTATTGAAATGTTAATTTAAGAAATTATTTCATGGCAAGACGACGGCGACGTTGACTTCTTCGACTACATGTCATTAACACGCTGATAAGAGGCTATCAGCCATTAGCTATCAGCTCATTATGATGGGCACAAACACACACACACACACACATATATATATATGTATATTCACGCGTGATGGACAACAATCAGGCCTTTCATAATTGGCAAAAAAATATATATAAATTTCAAACAAACAAAAAAAAAGATTATATTTATGTATTCCTGTAATCGAAATTGGCAACCAAATAATAATTGAATGAACCTATTAAAATATACATTCCGTCCTTGTTTTTTTTTTTTAATTTGGACTATGATAACCCCACTGACCCATAATGGAGCTCAAAGGCGTTTGGCCTGACAGACAAAATAATTGTTTTTCTTAATTTAATTGAATCCAAGAATGAAAAAGAAAGAAAAAAAAACTGTAACGAAAAATTGTCGCAATCAAATCCGGTGTCAGTCCAAAAAACGTATGTGTGTATTTATGTGTGTATGGATGTGTGTACATTTTATAGGGTATGCTTATTTTGGTACCATTATGGAATTCTGACTCTGACTCTCACTGGCTCTGTTGCTCTCAGATTCTGTCTCTGTCGCACACTGTGCTGATAAGTAGTGCGTACACACAAGTGTTCTTTTCCTCAACTCCACACCCCCCGCCTGCCCCCCCCCCTCCCCATCATTCTGCTTCTGCTTCTTGTTCAGTTTAATGGCTTTCATTTTCATTAGTTTTTTATTAATTTGTTACAAACGAGCAAAGGTCAACATCAAAAGGTGGAAAAACTCTTGCAACAACAAAGTACGTACATATATATATATACATATATATATATATATATATATATATAGTATGCATACCAACAGAGTATTGTTGTTGTTGCTTTGTTGTTTTTTGTTTTTGTTTAATATTTATGTATCTGTCATGTAAAATAGATCAAGTTCGTTGTTGCTGTTTCGGTACGACTCGTGTGTTGTGTCATCTACATAAGACAAAAACTAGATCATCATGTGCTTGGGCATGTGAGTGTGTGTGAGGATGCTGTGTGTAAGATTCTTGATGCTTCTAGCCAGACTACAAGTATGTAACACATATACAAATATATATATATATATATATATATATATATATATATATTCTCTAGAAATCAAATTCATTGCTTTGCCAGATGTTGTCACAAATAGCAAAAAAAAAATGCCGAAATATCCGAAAGATCTGGTAATAATTATGTCTTTCTATATACTCAACAAGAAAGTTGAATATTTAATTGCCTTTACAAATCGTTGTAACAACAGCAATTTTTGATCAGCATTCATATCACTATCTTATATCTGAGAGATAAGCGCTTAACGCTGCAAATAAGTCATATTGTTATGGTATGAAAAGATGACGCTGTAAGCAGAGTAGCGGACTCATGCGGCATTCTCAAGTGCCTACGAATCAGAAGGATATTTTTGGCAAATGTGTTAATATCTCTTAGCAAACTTTGACCGAAGTGTGATGTACAATTTCGATAATACGTTTGAAATTCAAAATGACGTAGATTTATACAACAAATGGAGATAACATTTTAGATGAATTACCAAACGCAGAATTATTAAGACTTATTAATATATTTATGTTTACCTACGAATTCTAAATATGATGGAAAACTCAAATAGTATCTTAGCATTTTTTATTGTTAAGACGCTGTTCCCCTTTGATAGTCTTCTATATTACTATATATCGCTCTGCTTAAAATGTTAACTTGATGTTAGCTCGTGTTCCCTTTTCAGTTTGTTCAATTCAGTTAATCTGTTAGCGGTCAGCTGTTACTCACCTTGGCATTGAGCAGCTGCGCATGGCAGGCGTTCAGTACGAGGACAACGGCGAAGAGGCGCCAGAGCAGCGACATCGTCTGTCGCTGACGGAACGTCGAAGCCGTCGCTTGGGATCCCGTTGATCCCATGGTTTGTGTGTGTTTTAAGTGAGGGGTTTGTGGATTTGGCAGCGATTTGGCTATTGTGATTTATTTGAGTTTAATTGTATGGGGCAGTGTTTTGGGGTTATTCGTATTCGAGGTGTTTTCCTCTGATGCGATCGATGCGTTTTGACGTAAGAAAAAAAAAAGAAAAAAGGTTACGATGTTTATGGCACTGCAAGAAATGAGGAAAACAAATTTCAGCTATTGTCAACGGGCCGACAAAACCGTTTAGGAACTGGCGAAATAATAAACGCATGAGCTGCATCAGCAGAAAACCAAAAAAAAAATATAATAAAAATAAAAATAAAAGAAAACATATTTCATGTATGAAACCAAAAGCTGCCAGTGCAGACAAAAAAAAAACAAAAGACAAAAGAATTTGGGTTGCATTTTGCATTTCGCGCGCGACATTCAAAATTTTAGCAACTTTTTGTCGGCCACTTTTTTGAATAGGGTTCGGCTTTCGCTTCCTTCTCATTTATTTTTTATTCAATTTATTTGGTTTGTTCATAATTATGGACTTTTCGGCTTTGCACTTTGTTGGTTATTTCGTTGTTTTCAGTTTGTATTTTCCGGTTCTTAAGCGAAATTTAAATAAATAACTAGATCAATAAAAGCCAACAAAGTAGCCAAAGCCAAGAATTATTTTCTTGCGATCCTGCGAGAGAACGCGCGCGTTTTCCTTGCTTGTTTTTATTTTTTGTTTTTTTGCTTGTTTTTTTATATCCTTGGTGGCACCAGAACAGTAAAAAAAATATTTAATATTATTTGACACTTTAAGAGAACACTTAAAAAAAATACTTTGTCCAAATTGCACTTAAAGAACACCAATAAGAACAAGAAGAAGAAGAAAAATAAGAAGAAGAAAAAGAAGATGAAGAACAACAAGAACGAGAACAGAAATCAAGAGAGACAGCCTGGCGACCCAGGCGAATCACAGTCGAATTCGCTTTCGCAGGAAATAGTGTAACTAACGCACCGAAAATTGTGCGACCGTCTCGTACAACGGCGCGCAACCGAATGTAGAAGTGGAAGAACTTCAACACGAAAGCCGCTGCACCGTGGAAGAAATAGCGTCACGAGCAGCTTGCGAACACGACCGCAAACGGCCGAAGAAGCCCGAAGCGTTAGCATGTGCGCACACACACACACACACACAGAAACACACAGACACACACCGACACACTATAGCATACGCACACAGAAATGCTCACTTGCTTAAGTGCTGCAACCAACAGGCAAAACTTGAACGTGAGAGTCTACCGTGGTGCAATGTTGCTGAATATTTTTTATGAAAGCTGCGTTTATTTGATTTTGAACTTTGAACTTCTCTGCGCAATTAGGAATTTTATTAATATTAATGCATACTTAATATTATATAAATCGAAAAGCTAATCTGAAATGAATAAATGCTGTAAGTAAATATACAAATATATTCATATGTACAAAAGTAAATTGTTGTCACCTAAACTGTGCCACTGTTCGTGCCGTGGGTGGCTTTCATTGCTGCGTCGCTTCGCGTCGCATCGTTTATCGCAGCGCGCTTGTGCAACTGGCTCTTCTCACATTTGTCGGTAAACAGGATGCAAAGTTGATGCTCTGCACTAAATTCGCCTCATGGCGAAATGAGAGAAATGTGTGTCTGTGTGTATATGTGTGTGTGTGTCTATGTGTATGTGTCTATGTGTGTGTAAGTGTGTTTGTGTAAGTCTGCTCCAGGGCCTGGGCCTAAACCAGACAAAGCCCCACTCCGTATTCTTTATCGCTGTCAGCTGTAGGGAGCGGTCGCACGTTTAACTGGAACGACGACGAAGGCAACAAATGCAACGCTGCCGCTGCCGACGTTGACGTTAGGCTGCTGCTGTTGCTGCCGTTGCTGATGTTGCTGCTGCAGCTCTGTAGGTCAACTGATATATTGGCGTGAAGAGGCCAACACCAACCGAAAAGGCAACCCAAATGCAGCACCCACTGATAGTGCACAAACAAACACATATGTGTGTGTGTGTCTGAGTCTAGATTTGTTATTTGTGTTACGGTCGCCAGATGGCGCTTTGTCCATGCTTGCATTTGTTATTAGTGTGACGCTTTCTTATACCCTGGAATATTGAAGTTATTGTCTAAAAGTATGTAACAGATAGAGGGAATCATCTCTGCCCCATAAAGTATATATATTCTTGTTCAGCATCAGCGTACAAGTCGATCTAGCCATATCAGTATGTCCGTCCGTCCGTCCTTCTGTCTGAGCTCAGAGACTATAAGAGCTATAGAATTTGTAATTTTGTTCTGGTGTACAATACGCAGATTAAGTTTATTTGATTTTATCGAAAACTGCCTCGATATGTGAATATCGATACATATCGGTTATCGATGGCACTAAAAGACACAATTTGAAACACAGCATTTCAATTGATTTATAACATACTTTGACATGTCATTCATCAATTGTAAAAATTTTATTAAGATTTGATATTCAGTACACAAGTTATAGCCCAAGACGTATTCCTATATTGATCTCAGTATATATATATATATATATGAACTGGATAAATACATTTAACAACTGGGTTCAGGGTATCGGACAGTCGAGCACTTTACACTAGAGCATTCGTACTTGTTTTATTTTTGTGTCTCTTCGAATACCTTCTTGGAGTTGTTTGCATTTCACACGAAGGAAACGAATGTGGCGAACATAATCGAGCATCGATCGTAGAATACCCTATGCTGAGGATACAAAGTATATTATTTTCCCTACATTAATGATGAATGTAAATTTGACTTAATGCAACAATTTCATGATATGTTGTTCGGCCAATAACTAATATACCCATTGCACTCCAGATTTTGAGGTAGCGGAGGTAGAGAAGTACAATAAAAAGCGAAGAATGTGAGAGTTTCTTCTTTTCGTTCTTTTACGTCGTCTACCAAACAAATTTTCACTTTCTCTGATCTAAGAAAGATTTGTAGGCATATCCATATATAATTTGACTGTATACTCATCATAACGGTAATTAATTAATTGAGTAGCCAACATTTATTGCATTTTAGATTTACCAAATTCTATCTATTAAATTAGGCTCAAAATTTGGCGGGTTTCAAATTGTATCTTATCTAATGGCTAAAAATAAATATGCTAGCTACACTTTGTGGAGTTATCTTCGGAAATCAGATTTAACTTAATAGTCCCAAAAGCGAAACTCTTATCAATATAAATACCTTTGTTGGATAGTTTTCTAATTTATAAATCCAATACGAGCCGAAAGTGAAACTCATTGATCTGTTTTTCCATTAAATCATATTCTTACGTGAAAAATAAGTACAACATTTAAATAAGTATAGCTTTTCGAAATCGTTCATTTATAAGCAAACTGAGCTATGTTCAATAATAAAACTGCTTAATATTCCAAGACTTAAGCTGAATAAAAAACCATCTTACGGTTTTTCAAACAAAATCAAATTTTGCAGCGGTTTCTAATCGAGTAAAATTTTATAAATAAAATTAATTTTATCAGTTGACTTTTAAAATGCAGCTGAATGCAAAAAATGCAAAAAATGACTCAACTGGCTAGTTGGATTTAATGTTTTGCCCACGATCATAAACAGAAGCGTTGACACTTTAGGGCCGCACTGTCCTGGCGAATTAGGAGCAGCGCCTGTCCGCCCAGCTGCCACCCACAGCAGGCGGGCTTCCCATTGGCGCCCCGATGCCAAAGCGACAGCTGAGCGCATGTGCCAACCCCAAAAAGGGGCAAGGGGCAGCACCACCCCGCCCCCCGCTGGCTAGCTAACTGGCTGTGCTGGTGGCTTCGTATGGCGGCAGGCAACGACCAATCGAAGCGTTGCCTTTTTTGCGCCCAGCAGCCCGAGCCGGAGCCCGAAAGATTTGGTTTGTGAGTGGCTTCCGTTCTTGATAGCAGCTCGAGTCTAAAAATAATTTCAGATGAGCACTTAATTGCTGGACAAAAGATTATGCAAATGACTATTTGCTATTGCTATTACTATTGATATTGCTGCTGCTGCTGCTGCTGCTGCTACTGCTGCTAATGTTGCTGCTGTTGGCGCGACCTGTCCTATCAGCGGGGCGCCACTCGATTTGGGTCAGTCTCACCAAGAACAGTGACTATATACAAGCATCTATATATGTACGTATGTACGTATGTACGTATACGTACGTGCACATATATACATATTATTAATGTCCACTGCTCCAGAGCTCTGTCTTCCGACTTAAGTCAGAGGTGGCCGCAGCTTATCTCTGGCACACAAATTCATATTCATAGTTTCATATTCATATTCATGATGTGAATGAAGTTGCAAAAGCCGCAAAAAAAAAAAGAAACCCCAAGAAAAAGTTATCAACTCGTTAGAACTGACGTAAAATCGCTTCAATTCACACCACGAAATGTAAGGGCCAACGAAATTCACCACACTTGCTGTGGCGCCTGTTAACCGTGTTGAGCACCCGCTGCCACAGTTTGACAGCCACTGTACAGACGCAAAGCTTTTCAGCCAAGTCAATTGACGCGTGCTTTTACTATTGCAGCTTTTAACCAAAGTTTTCAAGTTTACACTTATTGCCATTTTCTAGTTTTTTTCATTGTTCTTCCTCGCATTCCCCTCGGTCTACGAAATGTGAAGGCTAAAACATATTCAAAGTGGTATTGCTTTTGAAAATCGGTTCAGTTTTAACCAAGTAATAGCTAGGGAAACTGCGGAATCGACTTAAAACTGTTTTTTCGGCACAGAATTCTTATTTCTTATATATAATATAGTAGGCCGATGTGACTGATTTTTTGTCCATGTGTGACGCACATAATTAAACGCATATTCGTTAAGTTTGGTTCGAATATTTTGTTACAAGAACTCACTTTCACCGATCATTCCTATGGCATCTATATGATATAGTTTTCCGACCTGCTTCATTTCATGTACGGCCTGCAGACAGACAGACTATATGGCTATATCGAATCGGCTAGTGATGTTGACATATTTATATATATGTATATGTATATATACATATGTACAATAAATATAATACACACCTAGAATTCATTAAGTCCTTGGCAAAAACCTGAAGCACATAACTAATGAATGAGTGTGTGAATGCACTCATGATAATGGTTAAGTTTTTTACGTTTTTCAGAATCTAAATGCTCGTACTTAATCCATTTAAATCGAAATCGTTGGAATCGCAATTAATAACGATTATTGAGCACTTTTCACATTGAGCACAATTTCGAATGAATTTCGCTTTCGTCAGCGACATCAAAATGGACTCATTCCGATTTCAATGAAACACGCGACTTGCGGTGGAAGGAAGGGTTTTGAAAGTGAGGCGAAGGGAAAATGCGTTCATTTGATTGCAAGTCACGTGTTTGGCTTGCGGCAACTTGTTGTGCCACATAAACTTTTTGTTTTGCTTGTTTGCTTGTGACTAGGTGTATGTGTGTGTGTATGTGTAATTCTCATTCGCGTAATTCTCAACTAATTGTCGCTGTTAATAAATCGGAAGGCAGATAAAGTCGCAGCATTTATTTTTGACAGCAACACAATTTGCTGCTTCCCATTCCTGATAGAAGTCCTGTAATGTTGAAACTTCAAAATTGTTGCATTCATATATATATATGCAGTGCCTGCTGTCGAATCCACCTGTTCCCGCCTCATTCCCCTCCCCAATTCGGTTGGGTCATGGAGCTTTTTGCATATGCAACCATGGATGTAACAGTCCAGTGCACACTGGTGCCATGCCCAGCAAAACAAAGTTAAAATACAAGAAACTTATATATATTGTATTCATTCTGTCAGTTATATGATTTCATGAACTTTCCATTCCTTAAAGATGTCAAGACTTGACTTACATTTCTGACGCCTTAAAGTATGCAATTGATTTAAAATGTTAAGACAAATGTTCAATGCATTAGTTTAATATTGAACGAGTATTATTTTAAAGTACGTAATTGTCTAGATAGGCAGATAAATAGATACATTACTTGATTTTCATAAATTATCATATATTAGAGCAAAGATAATGAAGTACATGTATTATGAGTAATGGAGCATATGGAATAATATACATATAATTTCTAAGTATCTAAGTATCTTCCAGAAATGTATTTCTTAATATTAGAAATTATTGTTTAAATCATGGAAATGCAATCACAAAATCCATTCTGAAATTTAGAAAATAGTATGTTTGTATTTGTGATATCTGAAAATACGAATGTTTAATAATCTTATTTACTATCCTTAAAGATAAAGAGGGATCAAATATTAACCGTTTCTTTTTCAGTCATTTAGCAAAAACTACTTAATATAAATACATTATTGTAAGCTGAACTTGACCCAAATATAACTTATATTTTTTAATGTGTAGAATGTTGTTTGTAATATTAGAATTAATGTTTTTTTAGTACACTTTTCTTTAACGCTGATGCACGCCAAACAAACTGTTGGGACTTGTGAAGAATGCGGTCATTGTCTTACACCCCAATGCTACTGTCAAAATTTCTTACTTTCTTCTTTGATATACACCCAAATATTTAAAATTTCTGAATCATTTCTAGGGCAAGGATGAATTGAAATCGAATTTTTAATTAAATTGTATTAAGCCATCTGCTCAGTCCCATGGAATGTCCTTGATGAAATTTAAAATTACGAAGTAACAAGGGACATGTTTTACATGCTTAATCCACCTCTTCATGACTTATAAATTATTAATGTAGTTTGTGTCAGTGTGCCGTTGAGGCGACTCCCGACACCCGAGGGGCATGTTTATTGCTTATTGTGGTTAAGACTAGTGAATTCTTTTGACACACTTTCCGTTTTTATTTGGCTTGCAACTTGCATAAGGCTGAAGCCCTTGACAAGTTTCTCTGTATACCGCACTCCCTCCCTTCACATTGTACCCATCGCCAGCCGACTGACTGGTTGTTGACTGGTCTAAAATGTTCTGTCGGCTAAGCGATTTGTTACCCATTTTCATTTGTAATTTTCTTAAGAACTTGATAACTGACTTTCAATTGTTGTGCAATTGCAAATTGAGTTGAATGGGAAATGTGAAGCAATTTCAATTTAAAGCGCGACTCACTTTGAACTTTGTTTTGCCCAAGTCCGTTGGCCGTGGCAACGTGCCTTTGCTCATTGGTCCGAGCCTCGCCTCCCTCCTTCTGCTCCCACTCCCCCCACCAACCACCTCACTCTTTCTA
This sequence comes from Drosophila glabriapex, assembly GCA_035042305.1. Lineage (NCBI taxonomy): Eukaryota > Metazoa > Arthropoda > Insecta > Diptera > Drosophilidae > Drosophila > Drosophila glabriapex. The sequence goes on from JAWNLN010000066.1 coordinate 13,010,498, forward strand.
TGTCTCCATGTGAAGGCTCAACTGCTTTTAGCTTAATTATGCCCCAGGAACGTAGCAGCTTTGTCCACAACCATCGCATTTCTAACACCATGGAGTTTTGGCCATCAATTTAATTGACGAGTCTTCCATTTGGCCAGACACGTGCGGCAATCGCAGCCATTGCCCATTTGACAGGTCACTTGGTCCAAAAGGTAACCGGCAACAATCGCAATTGTTAAATACAATATAGACTGACCATCAAATGAGACTTTCTTGAATGTCTTTTTGTAAATGTGATTATCTGCTCAGTTTCGATCAATACGTGAACTTTAGAAAATATATAATAGTGTTCTTTCTCTCTACATTTATATGTATATATAAACAGAGACAGCTATGTTTAATTCAAAGCTTACAAAATAACTTTTATCTAATTTCCTTGTCTGGTGAAAATTCTTTTCGACCCTAAACACAAACCATCCGTTGAGCGACTTTCTATTTCTCCAATCTCTCCAAAGTATTTGAAAGAATATGCTTGATCGGAATGCAAGCCTTGCTGCATAATGGACGCAAAATTTCTAACCATCAGTTCGGCTTTTTGCGAGATTTCATGGAACTTGGAAACATTCGAAACCAGCAAAATTGGCCAGACGTGCTTGAAAGATTTATAGAAGATTTATAGCTTTAACTGCTACCATATATGCGTTGAAAATGGAAAATTAATTAATGAAATGCGTATATTATGGATATTCCAACAAGAGAACGAACCAAAGCAAGCTCTGAAGTGGTTCAAGAACGCTCCGATTGTCATTATAGAATGCCATGAACAGTCGCCAGATCTATGACCCATCCAGGCTGGCTTGGGAGTCATAGACCTGTCGATGCACAATGATTTTATGTATGAGTCATGCACATTTATGTATATATGTAAACATGCCGAACATGAGTGGCTTTTATGCATTTGACATTTGGAAGTTTGGCCCAAATGAGGCGAAAGTAACGGCTAAGTGCTTCGTAATTTGGGATTTAGCTGTTAACTTTTACCTTCAATAATTCATCAAGGCGCCTAGATCAAAATATATATGTCTATACATATTTAAAAATAGACACAAAATCTGTTGCAAAAACAACAACAACAACAAGGAAATAGCCAACTAAAAGAATTTGAAAATCTTACTCAACTATTTTGCCATCGAAATAAATGTTGTTTATGTTTATTTGATGCAAAGTAATTAAATGGCTACCGATAAGCAAATACATTAGGGGTATTAACGGCGAGTAGGGCACTCTAGCAGGTGCCTCGCTGTCCCTCTCTCTCTCTCTCTAGCTCTCTCTCTCTCTCTCTCTCTCTGTCTTTGCAGTAGCTTGTTTTTGTTGCCCATATTTTACTTTTGTGTCGATTATCTGTAAAGTAATTAAAAGGTCATTGCTACGAATAAACTTTAGGGGTATTTAGCTGAGTTCCAGCAGATGCTCGCTGTTGTCACCAGTTGGTTTTTTTTTTTTGATTTGCTGCTTTTTGGAACATTTCTTTGGCGCCTGCCTAATAAGTGCAAGTGTAAACAAAGTTCAATCAGAAGTAATAACATTTCTGTTCTTTTACGCCCCGCTGTCTGCTCGTCGCCCTATTCATCTTCTGCTTCCACTCATTCACCTATATTATTTGTTGTTATTTTTTATTCTTTTTTAAATCTAAACAAAAAACTGATATTGCCAAACGGAGAGTCGTAAAAACTGAAAGCAACTGGCACACAAAATAATTATTATCGAAATGCTAAAAAAAAATTGAAGCAACTTTTAAGCTAATTAAATTGACTGCTACTTTGGCCGCATCGTAGCCGAAATACCCTTACTTAAAGTGAAGAGAATTGACCTTAAAACTTGTAGGCTTACAAGTTGAAAATATTTTCTATTATTTGAGATGAGACTGGTGTCGGTTTTAAAGTTACATTTTATGCAAAATAATATTATTTAGGAATCAAAAAACTATATTTTCAGTATTTTACATGAATTTGGCTCTATTTGCTTAATGGATTTAAGTCTAATTACAAAACATTATTTATCAGATTTTTACATAAATGAAGAAATGACTCGAAGACGTAAATTTTATGCTAACCTTGAGGGAGATGTAATGTCATCTAGCCGGGTGTAAATAAACACAAAGTGCTTCCTTATAATTATGCTGCAAAATAAGTAAACAGATTCAAGATAAAAGGTTCTTTGTGAATTCTTGCATCTATTCAAGGACATATTAAAAAGTTCAGAAATGCAAAACTCCTTGGAAATCGAAAGCTAGATATCTGAACCATTTTTCACAGAAAAAAAAACAGCTCAGTTTTGATGGAATGTCATCTAGCAAAGGATAAACCAACACAAAGTGCTTACTTATAATGCTGCTACTAAAGAAGCTCATAAACTCAAGTTAAACGGTACTCTGTAAATACTTGCATTTATCTAAGGATAAGCCAGATATCTGCACCTTCCTTCACAAAAGAACAGTTTTGACCCGATTGCTGAGTTAAAGTTAGCTCTAATGCTAATTAAAGCTCCAAAGCCAAGAAAAAAACATTATTAAAAAAGAACAAAACATGTTATATAAGTATTTTCTTTATATTCATATAAATTACTGAGCGGAGCATGGCCCGGCTATTGCAATGCAAAAGGGTATCGGAATTAGACGTCAAAGTATATGCCATGGAGGTAAGCCTCGCTGCCCTTTTTGCCAAGAAGATAGCAACAGCTGCAGCGAGAACCGATTCCGAAAGCAACCAGGCAACCGTTGTATGCGGCAAGTGGCAATTGGTAAGTGGCAAGTAGCAAGTAGCAAGTGGCGAGTGGAAATTGGCAAGTGACAAACTGGAATGTGGCGATGAGCGCGTGATATAATCAACAATTTTCTAATTTCCCAATGGACAACTCACTTAATCTATGTACTTAACTACTTAAAAATATATATTTTCATAACTTCTATGTGCATCACAGAATTTATCGATAAAAAAACTTTGTATATACTTCTAGTCAGCAGTCTTAACTTTGTTCGCAAACAAAAGAAAATCGTATAAAAGCAACCTTGTCTAATATATTATAAGGCACACACATAACTGCTTCCTGGAACTGTATACATATGAACGATATCTAGCAGATTTTTGCATCTAGATGCTTCCGCTCTCGGTCTTTCTGTATATATATTGTGTATAGAATATTTGGCCATATCTCTGTTTGTTGGCCTTTTGTAGCCATGACTCAGGCGACCTTGACAGGCGCGCATCACTACCAGCCACTGCAATCAAAACAGCAACAGCAAAGCGAACATCAAAAGATTTGCTCAGATTTCAAGTCGAGTGCGCGACAGCAAAGCCAAAGTCGACGCTGCTGTTGACGTTGACGTTGACGTCGATGTCAACTTCGGTGCTGGTTGTTGCTGCAATTGTAGCTCATCTTTGGCTGCTGTCTTAGCAGCCTGCCGCTGCTCTTGTTCTTTATGTATTTATTTAATTTGCGCTTATTTGCAATTCGCACTTGCTTCATTTTGCTACTATCGATGAAAGAGACAGAAAGAGAGAGAGAGAAAGCAAGAGAGAGCAAGAGAGAGCGAGAGAGAGCGAGAGACAGAGAATGGGAGAGAGAAATCTCTTTTTGTTTGCCAGCGTTGCAAATCACAAAGTCGTCGCTTCAGTTTTTTGTTTTTATTGCCGATCGTTTGTATGCGAAAGTTGTTGTTGCCATTTAAAAAATTGGCCTTGTCATTATCACATTTCGCATTTTATTATTATTTTGGTCTAATTTTTTTATTTTTTTTATTTTTTTTTTGTTTTGCGCTAAGTTTTTTCAAATCTCTAAGCTGCCCAGTTCCAGTTCCAGGTCCATTTCAAATTTTAATTTCATTGCCAGTTAATTGCTGCCGCTGACAGTTGTCCGTCAATGCCGCTTAAGCTTCAGGTAATCGCGATCGTTATCGTTATCGCAAGAATCGGTAAAGCGTAAAAATATACAAAAAAAATACGTGTTTCATATATCAATTTAAGGTTTAGCTGAAGAAAGACTTTCATGTGAGTACGTGTATAAATTATACATATAAATTACATACATTAAAAAGTTTTTACATATATACATAATTCGATTAGACACCAATCCACAAAAATTTTTTTTTGTTAATTTTGCATCTTAATTGATTAAAGCTGGAATAATTTTTTGTGAAAATTCTGTTAATGCCATAAATAATTTAAGTGTTTTTTATACACATATAAAAAGCCACACCCTAAAAATTACTACATTTTTTTTTTCAAATTTTAGACAAATTTGATAAAAAAAAAAAAAACCTTGGTTTTAGAGAGACAAAATCTTTCGCTTCTACGAATATACTTTCTGTATAATAAGGTGAGTTACCCTTGACTACAAAAGTACGGTCTTTTTCTAAAACTCAGAGCGATTTTGTGTTGAGAGTATGCGGCAACTTAATGCGAAGATGAAAGGTAACCACCTAAATGCATAGCTCATACACATGTACCTATTTAGGTATGTATGTATGTATGTGGGCCCTCCAGATGTTATGAGTTCAAGTTCAATTGTTCTCCCCTCGCAATTCTGTGCAATGTCAACGTGAGCGAAACCCGTGAGCTGTGAGTTGTGTGACCATGAAGTGTAAACAAAATGGAAGAGGGGGTGGATTCAAAGAAAGCAAAGACCATAGTTGACCGAAAGGGTCGAAAAACCTCGTCAATGGCTATAATTAAGCACAGCTACTCGCCGTCGCCCACACAGTTTCTCAATTGTCGCGTTCTAATTGAAAACGCAACAATGCAGCCAGCGAGGTGCTTCGTTAAAAAATGTGCGACTATAAAATCAAACATGCTTAAGAACACAACCCTTGTTTTCAGGTAAGAGATCCTTTTTTTAATGGTTATATTCGTACAACATACAAATTTCCAGGCACAAAGAAAAATGCTCAATTTGATGCTTTGAATGCATTAAATGCATAAGCTAAACAAACGCTTCAAAATGCCTATTCGATTTATTTATTTATTATTAGTTGTCCATTCACACTTGCACTATATATTTGTACATGTCAATACATATCCATATGTTTGTATTCACATATCACACATTCTAAATAATGATACACCCGTTTCTAGCGTTTAAGTCCAGGGTCTAAAAACAAAAAACGCCATAGATGATTTACATTGGCTTCGCACTGCTTTCCGTTGCGCCGCACAGTGTGGCAAGTGTTCAAGAATACTATACGAAAATTTGACATGAAATGCAGGTGTATATTACATAGAAAAAAGTGAGCGTGCAAAGCTCTGTAATAGCCAGAATGAAGATTATTTTTCCCCATAAGGTTTATATATATATATATATATATATATATTCCTGTTCTTGTTCGCATTTTTGTCTGTATTCGAACTAGATTCTCCTTTTTAAAGCTACACTCAGAAAACAAATTGAGCTGCGTTTTAGAAGAGCGGCACCAATGGCTTATTATTAAGAAATCATATTTCTAAAATAGAAGCTTGTGTCTCGCCAAGAACCAGTGTTTTTCTTTCCTAAATTCCATATTATATTTAAAAAAAAAAAAGTATAATTTTCAGAGTGTTATTGTTTAATGTGTGTACACAAAACTCTGTGCACAGAACATTGAATTTGAGCTTTTTCGTTGCTAATATTTATAAAGAATCATTGAGATACAGATTCGATGTATAACTATAGATATTATTTTACTTATAACATACCAGTCGAGAGAGCAAATTTAATTATTATTTTTTTAATTTTAGAAATTATTTATAAGAGCTTGGGGTGTATATCAATCAACTTTCATAGCAACAAGGATAGCGATGGGGGTTGCCATACATGTCACACATGCTGATTGTTGAGTATGTTAAACTCAGCTCGCTTCACGGTGCCCCGCTTGATAATCAGTTGGTGGGCCCGATAGGCAAAGGAATATGTATATATTGAAATTTCAGCAGCAACAGGAACCATAACGGTAACGGCAATGGCACTGGAAGCGTCACATGCAGCACCCAAAACGTGACTTGACCAACGCTTTCGATATTGACGTCGCCGTCGTCTTCATCATCAGCCTCCTCTATAACCTTATCATCATTATCACAATTATGGTAGTGAGAGAAGTTTTCATGCTGTGCGCAACAAATAGCACACACCCAAACTCACACACTCGCACACCCACACAGCCACATTCACAGATTCGCACACATTCATTTTTTTATTTCTGTCATCGAACCGGAACCGGAATTAAAACCGTCAGTCGAAATTTCCGGGGTAAAATTCAAAGGCCAAATGTAAGATCCGGTAACTTTCTTAGTGAATATTATTTCTAAATGCGGATAGCAATTATTTAGTTATATACTCTGATATGTCCGTCGTGCTGTCTGCCAAAGCAAGAGCCTGGAATCTTGGAACATTACTGGTCTGAGACCCCATCAGTCAAAGTGTCGAAATTGGGTTGCTACGTCCACTAGGAGATTGGGGAATCGGTAAAATCGGTAATCGCAAATCGACAAAGCCACATACTTTCCACAATTTAAGGCAGTCACCAAATTTTCTTGGTGTTGGAGACGTGCTTCAAATATCATCACATCCATTTTCAGGCCACACCCATACCCGCCGCCCCCAGGATCTTCAACGAGTTTTAAGCTAGAGTCACAAAATTTGAAAAATCTTTTACCTCGAGAGATCGATAATAAAATTGGATGATCGCGCCCATTCCGACTCCCAAAGTCGATACACCTGATGGTGTAAATCGAAAAAAAACCATTTATCGCACACAATTTGAAAGCTGGAGTCACCAAATTTAAAGGTATATTATATATATATATATATTATTGATCGGGAAACCCCCATCTATTAGATCTAAGAGATTCCGAAAACTAGGGAATTAAATTTGGAATTAAAGTCGCAAATATCGATTTCCGATAGCAATAAAATCCAAAATGTTGATCTACTCTTTGTCTTTCTCTAATTTAAATATGTTTTTCACTGGCTCCAGTGATAAATACTTTTTTGTGCCCTGTTTTTGTTTGTTTTTTTATTAGTTAGCGTATACAGTATGTACAGGTTCGGCTACGTTCAACACTTAATACGTCGCTGCGCTGCCTTTGACAATGCATTCCTCAAACAAGAACACACACAAAGCGAATTTACATACACTGAGAGTATTTACCATTTGCATTTGCTGGATGCAATTATAGCTGCTTCTTTGCTTTAGCGCCTCTGTCCATCTCCCACTCTTTGTCTCTCTCTCGCTCTCTCTCTCTCGCGCGCCTACCACCCTCTCTCTCTCTCTCTCTATCTGTCTCTCTCTTTGTGTGTGTGTGTATCAGTGCTTGCCCAACGCCTGCAAGTATGCAGCAAAAAATGTTTGGGTTACATCATCGCATCGTCCATTTGCAAATGTCACGCGTGCAGTCTGCTGGACTGTCTGGAAAGCGAAAGTACAAATCGCATAAGATATGGAACAACAGAACAGTAAATACCGTAAGCAATATTAGCTTGAATTCCTATGCAAAGTGGGGCAAATGAAATAGACAGAGAGAGAGAGAGAGAGAGAGAGAGAGAGAGATGATGGAATACTGAAAACTAGGCAAACTGGATTACACTTGAACGTTGAGCACCAGTAGAAAGAGCATCGAAGCGAATGCAAAAAAATTCGCTCTAACCTAAAAGCTCGATGACTAAATGGATTGAGTAAATGCAAGAAAACTCGATTAAAGCTGAAATATTGATTAACAGCATTAATGACCGATACTATGCTCGGTTATGGCTACTGGCACGATGAGCAATATTTAAATTGATCAACTTTAAATTGGAATAGCAGAAACTTTTAATTGTTCTTTCTTAGTTTATACAATATATTATTGATTTATATTTATATTGCAGCTTACTGGCAGTTCTGGCGTGCTCCGCTCTTCTCAGCCAGCTTATAACAGAATTATTTACTCGGAAATCGTTTATGGAAGACATTTGTTCCTTTTGAGAAATTATTTTACGAATTGTTGTTTTAGCTGAAGTTATTTGAAATTTATTATAAGCTATTTTCATGGCCCATACACTTGTTGCACAGCTAGAAAATATTTATGGCCTTTTCCTTCATTTTTCTTCCCGATATGTATACAAAGAGCCAATAAATAAAATATAGCCCCATAAACACACATGTCGATCATTCCACATGACAGTGAAATTCGCTCCTCGAAAGTTTATGTATGATTGTATTTTCATACTCTGTACTCGTTAACAATTTATAGGAATGGGTATAATGAAGGGCATACAGAATTTATTACCCAAAACATATTTGCATATTGAACAGAGAAGAATGTTTGGTTAATTTTACAACTTTAATTGGGTTCAGTATTGTATACTGTGGGCTTTAGTAGCATTTATGAATACAGTCAGAAAAGAAAATAATATTCAGAAGGTATTTTTTTAAAGCGCCAGCTTTTGTCTTTCTAGTAACCTTCATTACAGGGTAAAATTGTGTTACAATTTAGAAAAATATTTCTAATTTTTTACATTATGTTTTGAGTTACTTATATACTATTATAAATCATTACTATCATCGTTTCAAGATTTCCCGCAGAAACTTTGTTTGTTTTTCAAGTCGTTTTTCTAAAATTAAGGGTGATTTTTTTCTAAGTGTACCTAGTATCTGCCTTCTTATACCATTTATGTTAATATATATTTTACATATGTAATTTCCATTTTACTCACAAGTCTAATGGAAAAGACATATTCATTATATTGAATTCACAGGGTATTCAAGCAGTCGAGTTGTGTTATATTATTGATATATTTATTATACTGGTATATTTATTTGCATTGTATATGATTATAATTTGCTTATGCAAACAACAAATTTAATTACTTATATTTATATTTCATTCTTTTCTCTTTTATAATTAACATCAAATGAATGTATTTTATTCATGTATTTTATTCATATCGGATATTTCCAATTTCTGTGTTAATTTATGATTTGGCACACTTAAAGAGTTTCTAGGTCTTTAATTGTTGGGATTTCAATTGCTATTTCAATTGCTATTTCATTGTTTTGTAAATGTGTCCCTTTCTGTGATGTAAGTGTGCGTGGGGTGTGGGTGTTGGTGTGTGTGTGTGTGTGTGTGTGTGTGTGTGTGTGTATGTGAGTTACCGGTAACGGAAATTTGTTTGCAGTCTTATTTTGAAGCTCACAAGCAGAAACACAACAATATCAACAAAAACAACAGCAATAAATAAATAATAAACAAGCAGTAAAAATTATATTCCGCTGGCGTTTTGTTTTCGCCACACACACACACACACAGAGACACACACACAGGCACGCAACACTCGCGCTTTGCCTGTTAGTTAAACGCCTGCAATTGCACTCGGCACACCCAACTAGGCACCCAACCACCCACCACCCACAAGCGCCGACGTTACGCCGAGCGAAACGAACGCCTTTCGCCTGGTCGTTCGTCTCTCGTGATTCGTGTCTCGCCTTCGCTGTCGACGTCGCAGCCGGCGTCGCTTGTGGCGGCCGCTAAAAAGGATAAGTTGCCCAGATGCTTGCAAGATTCCATCATAACGGCTTCGGCATTCGTGGCGCGCGTCTCGCACGCGGCAGCAGCACCAGCAGCAGAAGTAGAACCAAAAAGCAAGAAACCAAAAACAAAAACATAAAAAAAAATTTAAAAACAATAAAACGGCTAAGCATAAATAGTTTTGAGAGATTTGCGCGCTCGCGTCGGCCTTAAAATTTGTATTTAATTTTTTTTTTTGCTGTGCCCGCTGTTTTGTTTTGTGTTTTTGTTGTTTTGAGTTGTTGGAAAGCGTTTTCGAAAGGAACGCACTTGGATGTGTTGTCGCCAGCCAAGTGAGATGCGCTCAAATCTGAAACAATGTTATGGTTACTGTATGTCAAGTACAAAACGGTAGAAAGACATAGCTCAGCAGTGAAATACGTTAAAGTATTTGCGGGTCATTCGAAAACAGCCGCATCTGCCAAGAAGCACCTAAAAACATTTAAATTCAAAAAATTTTCTAAATAAAAAAAAAACATAAACTGCAGGTGAGTGCGAAATACAATGTGATAAACGCTTAGGTTAAAAAGAACATTTTGGAAGAGAAATAAACTGAAGAAACTGTGTGCCTGGGCAAAAGTCAACTATTTCATTTATTTATTTATACGAGTGTAAACAATTTATATGAATTCTTTCTTTTTTGGCTGGTTGGTTGGCCGTTGGCTAGTTCAATATACAATATGTTTAAAATGAAATTGATTTTGCGTAGGCATTCAATAATTTGAAGGTTTATCTATACTCTTTTGATGTGATATGTATTTGTTTGATTCGATTTCAACATTTTCCCAAATTGAATTTCACGCTTTATTTTAGCTTAGACGTAAATTAGGGTTTTTGACCTTTAATTTGGCTATATTTATTTTATTCGTTCAAGTTTCGAATGAAAGTTTTGATTAACCGTAAACATTTTGACCGCTTGTCCCAATTACGTATTTCTGAGTATCATTCAAATAAATGTTCTCAAGCCCATTAATTAGTAATTTCACTTCAAAGAGTTTATAACTTGGCTGTTGACTTTTTATTAAACATGCTGCGCAAACGGCTTTCAATTTATTTCGGTTTGTGTCGGCACACTGTGCGAAACTGGGCGTGTAAGTAAATAAATGTATTGGAGACTGCTTCCATTGTTTATTAATTACATTGTTAGTTTTCCGTTAGCCGCTGCTTCGACCGTACTCATATGCGATGTCCAGCGGGGCGTATGCGCAATATTGCAAATATTTACGTGTCGTAAGTTTGCCAAAAATTTCATATTTTTAATATGCTGCCTACACGGCCCCAACTCCTTGTCAGTGTGTGTGTGTGTGTGTGTGTGTGTGTGTTTGTAAACAACATTTGACCAACAATGAAATTTTTGCGGCTGCTCTTGCTCAAATTCTTCTCCCACTCCCAAAATATGTACAATGTGCAGCAAGAAAAAGAATTGTTACACTTTTAGACTGCCACTGCAAATAGGCATTCGCCGGAGGTGCACGGGTAGCTGTGGACTACGGCTTGTTCACAAGGACGCTGGCGTGCAATGGACTGGCCGAAAGACAAACTTCGTGTTGACAAAAGTTGTAACATGTGCTAAACTGACGGCACGAAAATGCCATTTGCTGTATTGTGTATGGGTGTGTGTATGTTTGTGTGTGTGTGTGTGTGTGTGTGTGGGCGTGTATGTTGCTCGTTAGCGTTGCGGCAAAAGTATTGCAAGTGGTGACAAGTGTTTTTGTGCTACCCGCAAGCGAGCACCTTAAGGCGAGCTTGTGCCAAAGTGTTAGTTTGAAGATCAACTCCAGAAAGACGTCTCCCCAACCCGTTCACGCCCTAATGAACTGTAAGGTGGCAACAGTGTGCGGCCGGTTGGCTTTTTCCCACACACACCACAGATAGAGCAGAGATAATTTGGCAGTTTTCTTCATACACCGAGTGAGCATGCAATGGGTTACAAAGCTAATGCGGGTGCGACTGAAAAGTCCATTGCGCTGGTGAAAATCCTTTAGCACGTTTTTCTCACGATTTCTCACCTCTTACGCACACACAGACACACACACACACACACACAAACACGCGCTCGACATTTTTAAGAGCTTGCCATTAAGGCAATGCTGTTGCGTGAAACCGTGACGACAGCTAAGCGTTTATATATCTCTCTTTGTGGGTTTCTGTGTGTGTGTGTGTGTGTGTGTGTGTGTGTGTGTGTGTGTGTGTGTGTGTGTGGGTTACCACAGCATTTAGCTTAAGCTTGCTGCAAACACAGCAGATGAAATAAAACGGAAAGCTTAAAACAAAACAAGAAAATACACCAATCATCTTCGGCTTGCCGAAGTTTTAATGCCCTAGACAGGTATACAATAAATCTTAAGACTTAAATTTTAAGTTGAGCTTTATGTTTTCATATAAACACTCAACTTCCATCAATTATTTTTAATCTGTTAGGTCAAAAGTCATTCAATTATTAAAAACCAATCAAATTAGTTGAAAGGCGAACAATTTCTTAGCAATCAGTCTGTGATTTGATTGATTTTGCCTTGTTTTTATTTCTTTAATAAATACAACAAAAATATTTGAAATTAATAAAGCAGCTTATGTACAAGTGTCTTCATCAATGCGTTGCACAGTTCATAGTAAATGTGTAATATCCTCTCGCAGCGCATTCCAATTTACATATGAATTTCAGTTACCGCTGTCCGTTTTCAGACTGACGACGCGGCGTATGTGTAACCTGCAAAAAAAGAAAATAAGTAAAAAATACGATTCATGGGCGAATTTCAATTTAGTTACAGCGATTGCCTACGCAATTCAATTGTGTAAAAAAAAAAAGGGAAATATACCTATGTAAATAGAAACCAAGATTCGGATCAATTTCGAGACTCCAAATAAATAATAATAAATATAGAATGGAAATACACTAGATAAGATGATACACACGTGCCAAATTCAGGTTAAACGAGGTGTCGTGTCAGTATCCATGTCAAAATTATAGAAAAGCTTCACACTTAATGAGTTTAAAATGTAAATGTTTTCTCGGTTTTCAAAGAAATGTATATATGTATATGAATATATAAAGAAATGTGTATATTCAATGCTAATAGAAAAGACTACGTGTTAAAATTGGGGCGGTACATTGACTAGAGCGATAAATCGATAGAACCAAATATATCCCCAAGTTTGGTTATTAGAATGCTGGCGATCTGTTTACGTTATATAATAATAATCATAATAATTATAATAATAAAAAAAATGTAAAGGCTTTCAATGCAGGAAAATAAAATATTTTTACTTGATACACACGTATTATATTTTCAAAGTGGTAACAGACAAAAGTAATATTAATGTGCTTCCCTAATGGCAAAATGGTAAAGACATAAATATGAATAAGGACATCAATGTGTATGCAGAAAATGGGTCAATGAATAGAACGAATGAACACAAGCAGAACGCAATTAGTGATATGACAACCACAATTTTAAAATTTAAAAGGCTGGAAAAATAACCAATTATAAATCTAATTATGTTGCTTGTCAAAGCTAAATGCACATGTAACTAAATACATATGCAAATATATACACATATTTATGTATATGATCGCAATGAATAATAACATAATAAACCATAAATTGGCAAAGCTAATCAGCTTACTTTGCTGTTTCACATTTCGATTTGATGTTCCTCTTATTGTTGTTCGTTCAGAGGGAAAATATGTTCACAACTGAAGAATTTATGTTTATTTTTAATGATTTAGTTTTTTGCTGAACCATTTTAAGTCTCATTGGGATTTGTTTACGCTTCGAAGTTTTCACGTTCATCGAAGTGCAATCATTTTATTGGCTTTAAATAGACATGATCCAAGATTCGTCTTTAACTTCAGCTTATTCTGCCTTATGTGGCAAGTACTCTAGTCCCACTCTCAATTTAAATCGAGTTGATTTCAACTGAATATACTGTGGATTTCTATATAAATATCTCTGTAACTGTCTATTTCAAATGTCAGCGTTGTCAAAGAAATTAAATTATACTCTAAATGTCTGAGTGTGCGTGAGTGTCTGTGCCTGCTGTATTCCGATACGTTTAATTTTATGAGGTACAGTGATGAATCGAGGATAAATAAAATACACTCAAATGTTATTTTATTACACCGCAGAGATAAAATGAATAACTTTTGATATACAAATAAAAAAAGTGTCTGTGTATCTCTCGCTTTTGAATGAAAATTTCATTTTACTATCCTATACTATATATATATATATGCAAATAAATAATAAATACATTTATGCATATCATGGGGAAGCGTTACGCAATTCCCCTAGCAGTTTAAATAAGCATGACGGCAGTAAAGAGTTGTGTTTGCACGACTGGCAGATACCCAGTGAAACAAATATTTTTTTCATGCTATCATAATCAGTGTCGCAAACCGCATGGTATTTCGGCATAGGGTCCGGTCACGAATGGGTTCCAATATTTTTCGGTATTCCGTTCCGTTATGGTCCCATAGAACTAATGACATCGGTTCTGAATTTCATTCGGTAAAGTTGCTGTTTCCTTTTCCGTTTGACGTCCTGATGAAAATACATTTGCAGCAAGAGTTAGGGGAAACTGCACACCAAATGTTCTTTAATGTTCTCTTAAAAAAGTCTTTATTCAAAGAGCAACTGATGAAACTGTATTTATGCACTTGTCAGGGGCGACTTCCCCACATGTTAGGAACTATAATTCAGTTATGCATATGCCGGTTTTTTGTTTTCATTTCTTTGTCTGTTGTTGGGTTCATTGTTTATTAACAATCGCAGATGAATGAAAATAAATAAATCCGAGAGAAACTTGCTTACGTCAGTCAAAATGTTTGACGGCTGTTTTTCGTACTGTCGAATGATGATGGTCATAATATGATGTTCATAATTATGTTGATAATCACTATCCGCAATTTGAACAGTTTTGCTACACCCAAATCAAAGATCTGCAAGGCAACGAATTAAATATTGAACAGCAAAATGGAAAGCGCAATAAACAAATATAAGCAAAATTACGCGAGTGATGAACTTGTAAATACCCTATGTAGACTTTTAAAGTAAAACCATTATGTTAAACTAAGCGAGTAGTTTTGTTTACGCTTTGTGTTTGGTTGATTACAATTTGTTTCTCTCTGCTTTTATTTAAATTCTATATGCATAGACAGCATTTATAAGTCCAGTTACTAATTAACTAATTATTATCAAAATTAATTTTTCCATCGAAATAACTTTGAACTCTTCTCTTTTGTTTTGTGTGTTGACTGCTTTCAAATACATTTTCCTTATCTCGGCAATTAGTTCAGCAAATTACATTTCCAAAGCGCAAAAACTGTTTTCACTCGTTGTTGTTTTTGTATTTGCAAACTCTTAGACCAAAACGGCTTAGTGCCAGCAAACAAACACACAGACACACACACACACACACTTACTGGCCCACATGTGAAATGCAGATGACGCGATCCCAAGGACGACTACTCCTGTCTGCTCATATTATTTGCGCATTTGTGTGATTCATTATGAAAATTTGTCGCCAAAGACACATTTCAATGGATGCGGGTTTGTGTGTGTGTGTGTGTGTGTGTCATAATATTATAAACTGAGCAAAAAAGCATTGCATTACCTACCTTTATAAATGCCATATATATTTATATAAATATCTTTTGAGCAACTCTTTGATTGTTTTGGTTTCCAAAAATTATTTATCTGCAAAAAACGACGAAAATATACAATGCAATATGCACGAAAAATCATAGAATATTTATTTAAATTTAAACATGTTTTCCCAGGCTCCAGGTGAAGTGTTTTTTATTTGTATTTATATAGGACTTAGCATAACAAGTAAAAAACATTCAAAATTTCATTTTTGTTTATATTAATATTTGTGTACATAAAAAAATGAAACAAAATTAAAACAGATAACAGAAAGTGAAATGCGCTTATGCGAATACAATTTTGCAAGTGAACTCGCTGATAATGATATGCGTACATTATGCATGGCTTGCTTGATTTTTCTATTGATTTTTGTCTACACACACATGCACACAAACACCCACACACCCACACACACACACACACACACACAGTCAGCTTATAACATTAATGTAGCATACTTTTTTGGCCAGATGTGGCTCGAGGCCAAAGAATGAGCACAGAATGCGGTTATGTTATTGTGGTTGCAACGAAACATTGCATTTCACTGCTATGTGGATGCCCCCAGCCACAGCAAACATACACATACACATACATCCACGCACACATTCACATTTTTCGTTGCAGTTTAACCCTCAGCCTGCAAAGCTCAAATGTCGATGCGAACAAGAACTATTGGGTTAATAGTCGGCAAACTCAATTGACGACAAATTTGAAGCTGATTTAATAAAAAAGTAGAATATACTATGTAATATCAATAGCCAATATTTTACATAAATTTTTTTAATATTAAAAATATATCATCAATCTATAAACTAGACTTTAGACAACTTTGTTATTTGCTTGAGCTCATCATTTGAGACAAGTAATTACTGGAAGCTGCACCTGAAACGTTCGTAAAGGGGGGCAACACAGCAACCGAGACTCAATCTCCGGCCCCTTGCGCCCCCCTCACCCAGCCCACCATGACTTGTGTCAGTCAGCCTGCATTCAGTTGCAACTGAAGTGCTCACCAAATGAGCTGTTGTCCACAGGATAAGACACTGCTCTATCTGTGTGTGTGTGTGTTAGTGTCAGGGACACTTGTTAATATTGCTGTCGTTATTCTCGGACTAACTAATTAAGGGAACGCCAATTGGTTGCAATTTCATTTGGTTGCTATGACAATCATCGTTGAACTTGTAATTGAATCGACACCAATGCAGTTGACTTCCACACACATTGTCAATCTATTTATGTAAGCACAAGCTTCCTACACACTCAGCCACTCTCCCCCACCTGCTGGCCCTCCTTCAACTCCACCTCCTGCTCATAGCAACCATTTAGCTCTTGTCCATAATATATGCAGTGCCATAGTCTGAACATGACACAACGCATAATAGGATATAATAAAACTAATGCGCAAAAGATCCACACACACCCACACACACACACCCACACACACACCCCGCACACACACCTCGAAAGCCCGACATGCCTTCCATAGACCTTGAGTGGAATACGCGCAGATGACATTGCTAATAAGAATGACTGCTGAGAGTCAGTAAAGTGACAATTACTGTGCTTCTGGAGGAATATGTAATAAAAAAAAGTGTCTTAAAAAAATTGCTAGGTGAGAAATATCAAGGTTAACATAAGTAAAAAGCAGCCATTTCAAGGCGAAGAGAATCAGCTCCTTAAGCAATTTCATCACATCGATATTAAATTTATTAATTTGCTGCAGAAAAATATGAAATTTGAATCGATTGTACAATCACAGAATAAAGCAGGCTTTAATCCAATTTAAAATAACAAGCATCATATTACTTTGCATCAAATTTAATCAAATTATATAATTTTCTTCTCAATTTTGTCTACTTCTAATCGAAACAAAAAACAGCAATGAATATCAATGTAATTTAAGTATTTACTCAGTTTCTTTTAAAAAGTATAACTGGAAACTTCAACTTCAATTTGTCTCTTTTGGTTGTCGTAAAATTCATTGGATTCCATAACGAGTCTCCCATTTGGGGTTCATAATAAATTTAAACCTCAACCCCATTGTTATAGTTAATTGCCACGAACTTAGACACAGTGGCTAAAACTGAACCTAATTAGGCGACGCACAGTGCTTCACAAGTGCCAAAATAGGGAGAACAAGGAGCAATATAATCGTTAACCAAATGAGCTTAAGTTGAGCTAATAAAGTCCTCTATTACAGCTTTCAGGGAAATTCACTTGAAGCTTTAATGTGCTTTTTGAATATCTAAAGAATTGAGCTATAAAAGCTTTTCGAAATTCAGAAATTGGTAATAAAATTTGCACTCTCGACTGATATCTTACAGTTTAGCTGTTGTCTAACTTAGAGGCCTATAAAAATCGTAAGTTTTCCAAATTAAATTACAAACTATGTAAAATGTTTGTAATATATTGTAATAAAACACTGTGGAAATTATGAATATATTTTTGAAGTTTTAAATGTACATTGGACCCTTAAGATAATTAAATAAAAAAATTAACGAGAAAAGAGAGTAATCTTCCGTTCTTCAAATGTATGCTATCTGAATAATAAGGTGAACCAAAATGCAGAACGGATTTTTGTTGCAAGTGTAAGAATTTACTTACAAACTGCAACTGCCTTCAAATCAAAGCTAAAATCTGTGAGACTAGAAGTACACATCATGAACTGTGGTACTGCAAACTGACAACAAAAAAATACAAAGCACTGTACCTGCTTCGCCTGTATTTCGGTTTTCATGTTGCAGCTACTTTATGCAACCACGCGGCGTATGCTTGATATTTTTGATTGCCGACTGCTGCCTACTGCTGCAAAACTTTGCACAAACTACCGGCAAGAAAGGTCACGCTTAGTGCCATAGAACATGGAAAGGGTGTGTGTGTGTGTGTGTGTGTGTGTGTGTGTGTGTGTGGGGAAATGTTAATGCTAATGCTTCTGCTGTTGCTACTAAATCAGATTTTAAGTGAAATTTGCGGCAGCTCTGGCTGAGGGCAATGCCATCAAGCCTCCGAATTCACTTAGCTTGGCCACAATTTGCATATGCCAGTTGCAAGTTGCAAGTTGCAAGTTGGGCACCTGCCACACGTCACCGTCACATGTGCTAAATGTTACCTGTTCTTGATTTCTAGGTTACGGCTGCCCAAAGTTCGGCTCCGTCAGAGCAGTCATCAGCAAGTCCCTTTGGCAAACTAACTAACTAACTACAAAATCAGTATATGAACAATGACAATAAAAGTAGTAGAAATGTTCAAAGCAATTGTTAAATAACAACATTTAGGTATAATTAGTGCATTTTGCTTGCACTTTTACTATACTACAAAGTTAATTAATTGTGCGGACAAACCAAAAGGCAAAAGGTAGAGAAGACTAAACAATTACAACATAAAGTTCGGAGCATGCTGCAACTAAAACACTGATAGTCCACGACTAAGAGATACCCTGTACACTGTCACAAATCGCGACCCTACCTTTCAAAATTGATTATTATTGATTAGTGACTGCTACACAAGAACGAATATATATCGGAGAATAATAATATAATATGGCTAAATAATAATAACAAATAATATAATATAATAATATTAAGCCAAACACACATAAATACAAATACCGTCTTGGTCCACATTTCATTTGTCATTTAGTATCGGAATAGTCCATATCTAACTGTTAGGCAAAAGTTAAAGACCCAATGCAAATTTCTTATCAAGTATACGTACATATACGCAAGCTAACAAAACTGAACACTCTGTACTAAAAATCCAAGTGAGTATAGTCCACGTAAAATTCAACGACATAATTGACACCACATCCGGCATTTAATTTTTTCCCATTGAGTTTACTTTGCGCGCCATTAAGCAACAGAGAACAACTTTTGAGTTCACTTTTCAGTTTCCTTTTCTTCTTTCTTTCTCGTGTGTCCGAAGCCCATTGAAAATGTACAAAACACGAACATTGAGCTTTAACAGAAAATATCTCTTCAAATTTGATCCATTTAAATATTTATATTTGTGTTATAATGGAAGCAGCAGCTGGTAGTTAATAAAACCCCTCTTTCTCGTTGTCTCTCTTTCTCTCTCTCTCTCTGTCTCTCTCTCCATCTCTCTGTCCTTCTACTTCTACTACTGCAAATGGAAATAAGCTCAGCATCAATACGTATAATTTGCTTTTAACATTAGTCACTTCAGCCACATTCTATTCCCATTTGAATTGGCTACTCACAAAGAACGAGTTCTACAAAAAAATACGATTCCAGCTCGAATGCAATCGGGAAAATATTCAAATTAAAGATTGACACTTGAATGCTCTTTTTTGTATTTCTTCCAATTTGTGATGTTAATTTGATGTTATTCTTGTATATGGAATACTCAGTTCACAGCCAGCCAGCAACAGACTGCGAGGCTTGGTTAGGTTCGCTCAAGCGAGTGTTGGCCAATAAAGCCGACTGACTTCCATTTTGCCCGTGTTCAGATTCTACTTCGATTTCTTCTTTATAAATTTGCTAACTGAGATAGGTCGGTAAGAAAGGGAACCTCCCAGGTGCCGAATCTCAAAGTGTCGTGCAGATTCTTATACTTTCTTCCCTTTTAATTTAAGTTTAAATTTAAAAAGTTTTAAAGTTATAAGAGCATGTAATCTTCGGCTTGTCTAAAGAAGCCATAGTTTTTTTTTTTTTTTGTTTTTTAAAGAAGAAGAAATAGCCAGTGCTGGCATCTGAATAACGAATGCGTCGTCGCTTCCATTTGTGCAAATTTTCAATTTTTAATAAAGGGAACGAGGAAGGTCAGCCGCCAATTTTTATGGCTGGTTGCGGGGTGGGTGACGAGCTGAATGGATGGTTGGTTGAATAATTGGATGGTTGGGTGGTTGAATGGTTAGTTTTGGGCCGAACGGGGCTAGCGGGATTGGGATTTAGTGGCCTGAATGAAAATAAAAGCGAAGCGCGCACCAAAACTGGCGAACATTGCGGTTAGATGGACGCCCCACTGAATTGTCCATTTTGAGGCGCCTATGGGCCAATGAGCCACAGAGCTTAGTTCAAGGGCCGCCCACACACACACACACACACACACACATACACACACACTCAGACAGTTCCCACTCTCATCATAAAAAATAATAATTAAAAAGTTTACAATCGAACTCGCTGCGCAAATAGAGCGTAAGATACTACAAAAAAAAATTGCCACTTCAGCATTTTTTCCCAGGTAGTTGGCGAGTTGGCGAGCAGTTAACCACTTTTAAAAAGTTGCCAACTATTCATAGTAGTTCCTTCAAGGATCTCGATGCCAATCAAAGTGCCCAGCAAACGCACCAAAGTGGCGCCAAGTGATGTGGAATCATTTAAAGTCGAGTAAACGCATCAAATTGTTTTTCACTTATTCTGCAATTATTTTTAACTCTCTTCTCTCTCCCTCTCTCTCTCTCTCTCTCTCTCTCTCTCTCGCTCTCTGTCTGTCTAAAGTTGTCTTTTTGCCTTTTAAGTCTACCCATGATATTAACATAATTTATACCAATTAAATTTGATTTAAAAATATACCTTTTTTTTATTTTGACAACATCGCTGTAAAATGTATCTGTATACAGTGACGGCCAAATAAATATCACCTTTTTCAGTTCAGAGATTTAAAAATTGACTTTTGTGTGTGTATATAAAATATAAGCATTTCGTTATGAAAATGTTTCAAATTTTTTTCATTCTCATACTCAAAAGCTGTGTGAATTGGGTTATTGAAAAACATAAATCTTCTAGATCAAAGACCCATTGATTTGCATTAATTTATATTTGTATTGTGAATGACCGAAATTATATTATGTCGTTATAAAGAAAAATCTAGCAAAGGTAAAGTTTTAATTTGGAGTTATTTTCATTTCCGCAGCTATATGTTCAGAGCCAGTCAATTGTTAAGTTATAAATACTTAATCCAATGTGACCACTTGTCTGCAAAGTCTGCTGGCAATATAAAGACGCATGGCGTTTAATAGTTTACACTACACTAAGACAATTTACCAAAAACTTATGAGGGAGAGGAAGGGAAGAGAGAGAAAGATCAATGAACCCCAAAGGTAACATGATAAAAGTAACCAAGGAGACAATCCATAAGGACCTACATAAACTACACCAATTTATTATATATATATATATAAGTGTTTCGGCTTAGATCTTTGTCTTGACCTGCCTCTTTCTGTGTGTATGTGTGCAGGCTTGAAGTTGAAGTTGGCTTCTTGGCTAATCAGTGGAATTGCGGCGCGCGTTTCCCGTGCGGCCAAAAAACAAATGGCGATTGTTTGCCCAGTTCTGGGCAGACAAAGAAAGGTGCCAGCGGGGAGGGGGTGGGGGCGGTGTGGCTTGGCAATGCGCTTGATTATTTGAGGCTGACAACTTTCTGCTGTGCCTGCACTTTGCATGAAAGACAAAGGCGCTGTGAAAGCCATGCACATATCAGACAATGTTAAGAGGCAGCGGCAGCGGCAGCGGCAGCGGCTGCGACGTCGACTGTAAAATTATGACCGAGGCGGGGTGCAAATGAGTGGCGTTGGGTGCGTTTTTAGACGGGTCGCTTCTCATATAATTTTATTGTTGTTATTATGGCTAGCGCTTTGTTGCCAGCCTCTCGCAATGGCCAAAAACTGTTGCATTGTATTCACACACACACACACACACACACACACACACACACACACAAGACAAAGGAATGCCAGCAGCCACAGCGCACAAAGACGAATGGAGGGCAAAGCGCGGCCAGAGAGAGAAGCTCTTTTGCTGCTTATTGTTGAAAGCACGCCATGGTTGTGGACAGGGAAAATGGACGACAGCAGCTTAGTTGGGGTGACTTGGGGTTTTGGGGTATCTACAGTCAGATACGAAAACAAAGCGGCAATAAAATGTTACTCCCGGTGAGCAGGCCAGTGCTGAACAGTGTGTCAAACATTGTTGCCTACTAATTCATTCCATAAACTATTTCACAGACATCACTTTCAAATAATTAGCAAACGTGAAAAGTATGCAAGATTATAAAAAATGGTAACTGAACCGCCAAGCAATGAGTAACAGACTTTAATTAAGGGATAACAATAAAACAATCAAACACTTAACAAGTGCAGAAATGCTGAGATATATTGATATATATTAAGTTATGGGAGATGCTTCCTTCTGCTTTTTACATACTTTAGCCCAACTTCATTTTACACTTTTAACCCAAAAACTGGTGAGTTTCACTGATTGAAATGCGTGTTAAAATAAATGTTAGCTTTCAGCTAGTCTCTTTGTCACTTGGGTTATATGCATAGATATGTGTGTGGGTATTCAGTTAGTAGTTCTCTGGCTTTTACAAGCTATTACAGGTCACTGTGCTCGCCGTACTTCGTGGGTCTTCGTCAACGCCTGGGGTTTTGAGCCTGGTCTTTGGTATTAATCAGACAAGCAGAGCAATGAAGGCAAATGCAAAGACGAAGATGCTGCCAGCTGTGTGTGCATATTTGTGTGTGTCTGTGTGTGTGTGTGTGTGCGTATATGTGTGAGTCGGACATATAAGTGTACTTACAATGTTCTACATACATTAGAGCAGACAGAGAGAGACAGCTGGAGACAATAATTTGCATGTGAAGCAGCAGATGCAGCTAGAGCAGCTTTGAGGCCGCCTTTACATGCATCACTTGTCCTACTTATAAATGCCTGAGTAAAGGCGTATATGTGTACATGTGTATGTGTGTGTGCGTGTGTGTGTGTACTTGGGTGGGGTGGTCTGACCTTGATCTTGATAGATGTATGTCTGTGTTTACCATATGCGCAAGTGAGCAGACAGTAAAGGCGACTGCTGCTTAATAGGCCGGTAAATAGTCAAAGAGAGAGAGAGAGAAATACAGAGAGAGAAAGAGAGAGAAAGGCAAAGATAAGATGAGAAAATCATATAGAGATAAACTGGAAAGACGTAAGCAATCGAATTGAGATTCATTCGCACATCTGGCAATTACAAATCAATAATAAAAAGAGCTTTTCATGCGCCACGTTCGAAATTTATATAGACACTTATCCAGATTTTTCATAAAACAAAATGCACTATAAGATTTACATTCTCAGAATTTGTAATGAGAGAAACAAATGCATTTTCTAACATTTTCATTTCATTCCCAGAAATGTACAATCTGCTTAAAATAAACTGATCTGATTGGAGGTATATAAAATAATATAAATATATATGTGCATTCATATCAACTAGGATGTAGAGTTTATAGAGCAGATAACCCCTGAACATTATCTGTGCTCTTCTACACAAATTTCAGGCCAGCATATGCAAAATTAATGACTGACTCTTTAACCGAATCGCCTTAGCATTTTGTCATACTTAACCCGTTTGCTTGGCAACAAGTGGTTCTCGTTGCTTGTACTTCATTCTGGTGGCTGACCTTGCTGGGTAATTGGCTGGAATGCGAGACGAAATGATTATTGTTGTTGGAGTTGCGCTGGCAACCTCCAGCCACAGAACATAAATAATTTAATTGAACAGCATTTATTTTTGCTTGTAAATTAATTAAGCAGCAATAAATAGAATTCGGCTAACATCCAAATGCAGCAACAGCAGCAAAGTTAGCACAAAGAAAGCAACAGAAGAAAATCCAGCCACCCGCATGTGCTATATTAATCATACGCCCCATGGTATAATAGCAGCCAGTTGTCTTGTTAGTCTGCGGGCAGAAATAGATAGAAATTAAGCAGCTTTCTATTTTTATTAAGCACTTTAGCCGTTTCGCTATAATAGTTCTCAGCAGACATTAAATCCTTAATTTACTACATCTGAATTGCCACTTTAAACCAATCACAAGTAACTAGCAGCCTTATTAAGTCCTTGCTTTTTATGTTGCTTTCGAACATAAATTAATTGCCAACATGTTGCTAATGCAAATGCAAGGTAATCCCCTTATTCCTGGAACTTGTGCTATGCATGGGACACGGATCAGCTTATCTTGTTAACCTTTTCTCATTATTGAGTTGAGTTAAGTTGAGATGCCCTTGCTTGTTGTTGGCGATGTCCTTCAAAGATCGGCATGCGCAAAGGTATGTTGCTAGTTATAACCATGGGAAAGAACAGCCTTAGGAACCAGAAGAAGACGCAGCATCCGAGGGATGCATGTTTTGAATTGCACGGACATAGAAGACCTCAACCCAACAAATATCCCCACATTCGTGCGAGAGCTGGGGCTGATGGCAGAGCTATGGGCTCAGAAGGGGGCACAATAGATCAAATAAGTCGCGCTGCAATTCCCTCCCAGTAATAAATATAATAATAATGTTGCTAGTAACACCCTTCAAAAAGAGGAGGGAAAAAACTGACAAAAGCCTATATCTCCCGCAATTTGAGAGCTACAGTTACCAAACTTGGCAAACAGTTTACAAGGAACCTTTCCGCCCCAAAAATTTCCAAAAGCCTACATCTGCCGCAATTTTAAATGCAAGCTTGGAGGATAGATTACCAGGAACTGCCATCAAAGGTCGGTATTTCATGGCTATACCCCACCCGGCATCTGTTATCAGATGATATTACTATTTGGTATCAGAATATATTTATATATATTTTTTCTAAAAATTAGAGATTCCATTTCTTCTTTTTTGAAATATTTTATATATTTTATATATATAATATTAAGAAGTATTTCTAAAGCAAGGAAAACTTTCAAGTTTTTCTAAATTTAATTCGATTGTTCTCTGAGTACATGTTGCCAAGGCGCTTATTTAATTGTCAGATTGCTTACTTCCATATTCCTCTTGATTTATTCTCTTGTACTCCTTGTGCTACATACTGGGAACATTGCTATTCCAAAGTGTATAAGAGCAATAATGTAAGTTAAGTTGAAACTAAAACGAATACAGTGCATTTGCAAGTCGATGGCACGTAAGAATTGCACCAAGCTTATACTTTCTCCATGATTATTAAAGGAACATTACCAACTGAACTGAAATTTAATTGCCATTAATGGACGCTCGAGGCTCCTATGGCAGATGCCAGTGAAAGATATGTCTGTCTTCAAGAGCAGCAAATGCGATTCCAGTCTCCAGGGCCAAACTGGAATTAGAACTCAGACGAGGGGACAAATGGCCGGCCTCGTTTGGTGATCCGCCTTAAGCCTGGGTCTGTGGACGCTGGATATTTAAATGAGTTGCATGTAAATTGAAATGAATGCTTGCCAAATGACCAGCAGACAATGGACATGCTCTGTTTTGCTGGCTGCAGCCTTGGCAATTAAAGTTACACTGGATAAGGCCGCCAACACAGAGGCACACACAATCCGCAACAAAAAGCAAAATAACGAAATGCAACAGCCAACAGGGCAAACGGAAGAGCATCAAACACACAAACAAACAAAACAAAACAAAGCAAAAATTAAAACAGAAAATAAAAAACAGAAAACCGCCCAAATGTCTGCGCACAGAGAGCCAGCAACGCCAGCTAAAGCGGCAACTAAAGCGACAACTAAAGCAAAAAGCCAAAAGAAAAGCTAAACACACAAAAAACGTTTGCCGGGCGGGTTGTGGAATGGTGTCGGTGGGTGGGTTGCGGTGCAGTATGCAAAGGGGAGAGCGCAAGCGAGAGCGGATTGGATTTGGTCAACGCAGCGCAGCAAAGTATGCTACTATTTTTTGTCTTATGATTTTCGTTGCTTTTTATTTGTTGTGTTCTTTTGTTGTAATGGTCAACAACAACATCATAATGATGAACAGCAACAGCATCATCATCATCAGCATCATCATCATCGTAAGCATCAACATCATCATCAGCATCATCATCATCTTAAGCTGCTTAGCTGGCCAGTTGCGCAGCGTACAGTGGCTTAAAATGCATTTCCATTTATTTAATTCGGATCGGCAGTTTTTTACATGTGATCTGAAAAGCTTGTAACTGTTTAAAAATACATGCTTTTTTCTAATAGTTGAGTAGACTAAATTGAGTGTAAGCTCCAAGTTCCACAACTAGATACAAAATTACACATCATCTATGGGTTGCAGTTGGAGATATAATTAAAGTTAAAGTTCCATACGCTTTGGCCTTGTATTTGTGTAAAATCGATCAAACATAAAATTTAGTTTACTTTTGACTATGTTAATTGATGTGAAAGGCTTAACAAATTCCAAAGCCTTAATTTATAACGGTCAAATGTGGCTAAGCACTTGGAAAATGTGTTCATCCACAAGGCTTAAAATTTAAATTATTATTACTAAACCTGCATTATTATTACTATTTGAATTATTTGTTCGCATTTAGTATTTGTAATCATATTTCTCATCAATTTGATATGAACAGAAATAGCAAAGTACTCTGAGCAGAGTGTTGATATTGGTTCGATGGTGCATGTGGTGCATCTCTCCGCAAATGGCGTTTTTCTTGTGCATTTGGGTGTGCAACTCATATGGAAATTTATGCAGATGGTCACAAAAGGCCAAAAGGCCAAAAGGCAAAGTTGGTGCGGAGAATGCCAATGTGTGTGTGTGTGTGTGTCTCGCACTGGTACAACAACATACAACAACATTGTAAAGCTAGAGCTGATTATGAAATGTGCCTTTAGCATTATTACGAAACGAATTGGAAACCATTCGCTAATTATACCAATGAATAATTCAATTCAGATGTGTTTTCATTTGTGGAAGCACAACAAAAAAATACGTTTTTATTCACAATTAATTTCAGTGTTTTAATACTGATGTTTATTATGAGTTTATTGATTACGCTTATTCGATTTGGTTCATCTCATTTGCATAATCCTCAAAATGTGCCATAAAAAATATTCATTAACGTGGTTTATCCTTTTAAATCAATTCAATTGACAGTGAAATTGTAGGCATAAGAATAAAGACCGAATGATTTACTAATCCTTTTCATTTTTCACATTGTTGCAATCAATTTAAAATTATTTTTATAAGCTTTGAGCATAAGCTGTCAGCTTTGTAAGCGGATCTGGGTGACGAATCGCTTTTAGGCCACTCATAGCATTTGGCGCAGTCAAAAGCTGTCATGTCATGTCATGTCAACTGCTAACTATTCCCCAAAAACCCTTCCAGCCACACACACACACATACTTAGTCATTTGGTGGAGTTCAATCAGTGGCGATTGGCTTGCTGTGACGAGTGTTTACACAGACAACAGCTTAAATAGCAGGCAAAAGTCACACACCGTTCAACATGCAATATGCAACATATGCCACACTTGGCACTTGCCGCACACAGAGGCATCATTCGGCACCCATTTGTGTTAAGCTCTTTGATCTGTAATCCGGATTTCATTACACTTTTACCAACACAATCCGTTTGCATTGCACTTTATGACAGCCGCTGTCAGTGCCGCGGCATGCGGCATGCGGCATGCAGCATGCAGCATGTGGTAACTATGAGAGGCGGGGAAACTCTTATGGCAATCGCACTTGTGACAGCTTAACCCCAAATAAGCCATCAACAACCCAAATTCACGACTGCTAGCATCTAAAAGACTTCAGAATTAAACAAAACTCGTTTAATTCGATGCCTTTTACAATATAACAGTTGGAATTAACCATAAATATTATTCGATTATAGATATTATTAACACTTATTATCCAACCACAAATCCATTTCGATATGCACAATTTATACCTTTTAAGTTATTATTCATTTTATTTATTCTGATCTCTCATAAGTTCTAAAGCTTTGCTTCTACAGATAATTCTAATTTACGATTTATTCCCGTTGTATAATTAATGATAGTTTTCAAATTCTAAATTCGATTTCATCACAAGACGCTTGAAAAACTACGAATTTAAGATTCCAAGCATCAAGTGGACTAACATTTGATTTTTATTTTCAGGAAGCTTAACTTTTCGATTGGTAGAATACTCGTTGCCATTATCTAATCTAGTTTGTGAAAGTGGTTATTTGCTGAACCCATTGTAAATTGGATAAAGTTTGCATTGAAGTTGTGTAAAGGTATTTAACTGGCAAAAGAAGCATGTCCGATGACATAAAGGATATATATTCTTAATAAGTAACAACAACAACCGAATCGATTTAGCCATGTCAGTCTGTCCGTTCATTCGTCTATAGATATATATATCTCGTATATCACACACAGATCAACTTCATTTAATTTCATCGATAATTGCTTACGTTTTGCGACTATCGATACAAATCGATTGCCGATAATAGTAGAATATGCGATCAACTGTCCAAGAAATACGAAATGCACTTTCATATTAAATAAGCTTAGGGCAATTAGTCTATAGAAAAACTGAGTTCAGGGTACCACCTAGTCGAACTCTCTCGACTAGTACATTTAATCTTGTTTATCTAGTGTTCTTAATCAGGGTCACACACTCACACACACACACTCACACTCACACTCGTATTTCTCAACCATTGTTCCCCTCGAATTGTATGCTATGCAAATGCAAAATTCACATTTGGCACAGCAAAACATTTGTTTGCCAGTGTGTGTGTGTGTGTGTAATATGCGTATATGTATATGTAGCTGTCTGTTTGGTATGCACACCAGCACACACACACACCAGCACACACACACACACACGCACACAAATACATATGTGATTGCTTACTTGCATTTCTGACAGCGCCAGAGTTGGGACATGGCTAAGAAGGAAACGTTTACGAAGAATGCACAAAGCAAACTCAGCTAAAATTATAGTACCACAATACGTGAAGAGAATGTATTATGAAAAAGCATTGTTTTACATACGATTTGATCACATCTCGAAAGTTAAATACAACAAACTGAAGTATTTTACTACTAGAATTTGATCGATTTCTACTTCTACTCATATGTGCTATAAATAAAATAAAAATAAAATGTTGTAAACTAAAGTTGCAAACTATAAACAATAAACTGAGCTCAACCAGACATCTGCCCCATCAGGCATTCTGAGACAAAAGTTTCATTTTTATCTAAGTTTTTCATTATTTTATCAGGTAGCATATGCAGGAAACTTTTGCTGCTTGGCAGTTGTTACTGCCTGTTTGATATACTCTGTTCCCATTTTATGAAAAGACTGTTGTCAAACCGGAATTGGAATCGGGAACAAATGCTTACCGATTGAATTTCCAAATCGAAATCGCAGTCATAACCTAAGTTTAAAATTCGATCCCGTTCCTTGAATGTGAATGTGTCTGTGTCTCTGTTCCAGCTGGTATATATACAAACAGACAGACGGACATGGCTAGATCGACTCGGATTTTGAACCTGATCAGAACTGTATCGGAAAAATCATTGTATCTTTAGATAACCGAATATCGTAAAAGAAGTTTGGAAATATACCCGAATCCTTACAGGAATTTGTTTACTTTACGTACCAGGATCGGAGTCGGAACACAAATTCGTTTTGGTTTCAACATCCTGCTTAAAAATCAAACTCAAATGTCTTCTTGAGATATAAATTAAAAAAAAAAAATGGCTTACAAAAGTTGCAGTCTCATTGAGCTCATAATCTTTTGTGTGTAGCTCTGCTAGGGTATCACAGTTCCGTTATATCTTCTATAGTTGATTATTCTCGTTGTTGTTATTGTTATTGTTGTTGCCAGTTGTTGGTTGTTAGTTGCTCAATGCTCGTTGCTAGTTCTAATTGTTTGTTGGTCTTTCTTTACTTTTCTTTGGTCGCCTTGCCTGCTCAAGAATTGTGCCGAGAGCTGTGTGTGTATGTGTGTGTGTGTGTGAGTGTGTGTGTGTGTGTGTGTGTGTGTGTGGTTATATTTTGTGTGCTAGACTAGCATTGCTACAGTTTTGCTATTTGGAATTGAATTGAATTGATTTGTTGCCGCTTTGATGGGGCTCCTTACGGAATTGGACAATGCCGCACCCGCCGTCGACTCGTCTGTGTAGGTTATACAACAACTCAACTCATTCTCTTGCTGAACACTTGTACAAAACTGATAACGAGCCAAAGCTGTCTCGTCAAGAACCCGCATACGCCCACAAGCAGCTGCTGGCGACGTGTGAATGGACATTATGCAACACTACCTTCAATAATACGTACAATAATCGACGAACATAATACCATACATAACCATATCTAATTAATTTGTGTTTGCCGACCGAGTGCGAAAGAGCACGCAATTTCGCTTGCATCGGGTTTTTGTCATTTGAAACGGCTGCGAAAGTCAATGAAATTTGTATAATCATCCGCAGGTGAAACCAGGCGTAGCACGAACGGTGGCAGCAAACGAGCGTTACGAAATTATTTTGGCAGCTTGCCCGCTCTCAAGGTCTGCCGGTGAAGCCATTTTCGTGGCCGGCGGCATGCAACGTGTAGCAACGCACCAAGTGCTGCTGTCACTGTCAGACGGAGACGAACTTGGCCTCCTGGAAGGTTTTCTATTTATATGCATGTATGCATCTACCTTAGGACTTTGCCTTCATTTGTTACCCTTTTATTTGTATTCCAATACAATTATTTTGTATTTTTTTGACTTGAATGGAATTTATTATGTTGACATCTAGTGAATGATGTAAGGGACGAAATCACAGTTCGGAGTCCAACTGATCACGTTTTAATTTCGTCATTAAGTGAAAAGGATACACGACAAAAATGATAATACCTTAAGCAAGGGTATAGAAACAAAAGTGTATTATTAAAAAAATATTTATGTGATTTAAAATAGGAATCACAACAAAAACAGGCATCTCTGCTGCAGGGTATTCAAAATTCGCTGTTTACCTGTGCTCGGTATTGATTTATGGTGTGTCAATCTGACATATTACACAACGTCTATGCAACAGATGCAGACACAAAAGCGAAAGTAAGCGATACACATAACCACAGAGAGCGAGCGAGTGAGAACGAGACAATAAAATTTGATGAGCTGTCAGAAACGGTTTTTTACCCTGAAAAGTAAAATTGCATGCTTGAGCAGTGAGGCATACGGCGCCCTCTATTGTTCAATGTCAGTGCCATTGTCTCAATATGCTTTATTATCATTGGTATTAATATTATTGTTATTATGATAAACGCCAATAGGGGGCGCCGCCTGTCATCCCAAACAATTGGCTGTCAAACGGCTTATTCGTATATCTATCATAATCATAGTTCCCCTCTTACGGCTTACGGCTTACGGTGTTTTTCTGTTTTGGCATGTCGTTTTCATTTGATGCGATGCAACAGACCACAACATGAACCCAACTTGTGCAAAACTGCGAATTGAGCAAAGTGTGGCAGATTCAATGCCAACTTGTGCAGGCAACGACAGCGGCGAAAGCAGCTCAGCCAAGCGGCAAATGTCCTGTGGTGCTGAATACAAGACTTTCACCACACCAAAGCCAACACCACCCACGCCCACCCCCGTCGGCCAACGAAATAAAGACAAAATGCCTTAACAATTCGAGCTGTAATTGTAATAGTGGTAGAAATAGTAATAGTAATAGTAATAGTACAAGATGATGTAAGAGCCTTGCTCATATTTGGTCAGCTGTTGAGAAAGCCTCCCTGAATGTCCTTAGGTCATCTGCTTTTCCCTCTCGCTGAGTGTCTCTCTCTCTCTCTCTCTTTCTGTCTCTATGTCGGTTGCTTTTGATCTGCTTGTATCTTTATATATGCTGTGGCAGGCGTTGCATGCTGCGGTTTGCGTTCAACCTCAAATTTCTCACTCGATACAAATTCAACTGTGTGTCCATTTACCCACAATATTATTTACTTGTTTTTCGCAAAAGATTTTGATTATTGCACTTGAATTGGCCGTCACTTTTAGTCGTTAATTCAGTGAGTGAAGGGAGTCTTAGTAGCTTTAGTTTGGTTACTCTGCTTAAAGTAATTTAATTCAGCTGATATCACACAAAAAGAGGAGAGAACGTTGCAAAATACTTTGATACCATATGTATTATCATCTGATAACAGATAGCCAAAAATTACCGATATTTGAAGGAGATTTGTAGTAATCTAACTGCCAAGCTTGCAAAATTATAGTAGATATAGACTTTAGAGAATTTTGGCGGTGAGAGTGGGCGTGGCTGAAAAAGATTATAGAGAAAGTTCCTAGTAATCTTCCTTCCAAGTTTGGTAACTATATATAGCTAACAATAGATTATCGACTCTGTCGATAAGTTAAAGTTAAAGCCGTTGTTCGTCTTTATTAACTTAAATTTCATCGTAGCCGAATACATAATTAACATCCATTTAGATGGCATGGGATTCAAAGAGAGCTTTGTGAAGTTAATTAAATTTTAAGTTCCTTGCAGTTAGGAATTTCGCAATTACACTAACAAAAACATATTTCGAAAATTAATTATTCAACTTTTCTGCTGTCCAAATTGTTAAGACACTTTTTCAAACAATAAACACTTGTCGAGAATCCCCAATTCTATAAATATTTACCTGCCTTTTATTACCTTCACTGGGGAATTTATAAATATGGATTCTAAAAATGTGTATTTTAATTACGAAATGAATGCAATGGCTTTTAGAAAAGCCACAAGTTTTCGTTTGAAAGGGTCAAAGGCATTAGTCATTTCTACATTTCTAAGCAATTGGTTTCTCAGTTTAGCTATTAAGACCATTCAACCATTTATGCAAGTTTCATGAATATATCCATATAGAACATAAAACAACAAAATTAATAAATTAACTATTAACTATTATAATACTACTCTACACAATAATTGGTTCCAAAATAAAAATAAATAAATAATCACGGTTCGATTCGGAATCCGTTTCGCTTTTAAATTAGTTTAATGTTAGAGACTTGAAACTTTGAACATATACTGGTCTGTGCCTAAGTCAGACAAAGTATCAAGCTGTGAAATCGATCAAATCGATAATGCCACATAACTCACGCAATTTAAAGACTACAGTTACCAAATTTGGATGGAAGGTTGTTGGCGATGTCCTTCCCCGCCCCTTGAAATTTAAAATGGTAGGTATATGAAATTTGCCAAGTATATGTCTGGTATTATAAAGGTAGAGTCACCGAACATGGAAGGTAACTTGCTGATAACCTCCTTCTAAGATCGGCATATACATTTTCCGACCACGCCCACCGCCGCCTCCAAAAACTTTAAGAGATCCTATGTCTATAGTTACCAAACGTGAAGGAATGTTACTATAAAATTTTACCACAATTTTTTGTCAGCTACGCCCACTCCCTCCCTCAAAATTCAAAAGCCTCTATCTACCGGAATTTTAAAGACAAATTTGGACGGAGGACTACTGAAAATCTCCTTCAAGATCGGTATTTATTAGCTACACCCATCCTGTTCTGTTACACCTGTTATCAGATGGTATTGCATATGGTATCAGAGTATTTCGCAGTCGGTTACGCCCGACTGCAGCTTTCTCAGTTGTTGTAGTTCTATTCAGGATGTCAAGGCGAAACAAATGAATTATTAAGATTCAATTAATATTTACGAACTTTGTCCTACGATGTTTTTTTGGTTAACAATCCCATAAACTTAAAAAATGTTACCATTACTTAATTTCGATTAGCTTCTCCGGCTCCGGTTCGATTTTGGTACACTGTTTATATTCAATTTTAATTATGTTCTATATTAATTTTAAAGCGTAAAACCCTTACGCCAAACTTGCGCAGCTTAAGTAAATATCCATAAAAGTTTTGCGTCATGTAAGAAACGAGCTGGCTGCTCAACTATATATATACATATATATATATATATATATTCAAGCCAACTAGCTTGAGAGCAACATCAACTTGCTCTACTCTACATTTTTGGCCCTTGGGCGCTCTTTTCACAGCGCAATTTGGAGCAGTTACAAATCTCATCACAGCCACGTCGCGACGTCCCCATTGTCAAATCGTGCGAAAGTTTTTAAGGTCGCTCAGGCCCCAAAGCTACACAGCCACAGTGCCCCCCACTCTAGCAGTATTCTATCCTAACAAAAAAAAAAACAAAAAAAAAAGAAAGTAAAAAAGAAACCAAGCCGAAACCTAAAATCCGAACCAAATCCATTCGCCTCCGAAATGCCCTCGCTAATGAGCCAACGAGCAAGCGACCAAGTCAGCTTGGCTAACAATGCACTTTTGCCCCAAAGAGCGAACAGAGAAGGCGAAAAATTATGGCTCGTTATCCCCCCTTTTAATGAGCCATCATTGCCTTGTCTTTCCTTTTCTATCAGTTAATGAGCTTCGCATCAGATTTCATATTTCCATATTCCAAACAGTTTGCAAGTTTTAAAAACTTTTCAAATATGCACTTCTTCGATTCTTATCAATCGCATCTCAATAAAAACTTTTTTACTGAATTCAAAATTGTACTACACTCAATAATCTAGCGAAAAATAGGGGCATTTAAGATGCCCAAATTTTGATGAAGAAGATAAGCTGATTAGACGCAATATGTACGTATATATTTATGGTTTTATACTAATATTTTAAAGATGATGACAAGTACAAACAGGGTATCTGCTAGTGTCTTATTACTTTTATCCAAGTTTATTCAAATGCATACAAAAAAAGTTTTCAAACATTGCATTTTTTTTTAATAACGTGGAATTCCAGTGCATTAAATCAAATATGTACTTCTGATATTAACCATTACGTATACGTCATGTTGTCGCGTTGCAAGCCAAGCATCAGCAAATTGCCAACTATGTACAAGCAGAAAGCTGATGACACTGAACGAATACGCAGTACCCTATATTAGACCAAGCCAAAAACTCAAAGCTGAGCTTAAATAATACTTGCAGCATTTCAATTTTGAACTTGTTATACTTGGCCCAAGTTGAACTAAATGCACTCCCCCAAATTGTCTTTGCGTTTGCTTTATATAATTTCATAAGAATTTCAATCTTGCTAGTTGTTCCAACGAATATTAATTACATCATACCCCATTCCCACAAGCCCCACAAACCCCACAACCCACTCAACCATACACTCGCCCCAGCAGCGCGCTCAGCGTTTATGTAAGAGAAAGCCGGAAGCTTGGCCCAGTTGCAGCAATGTGCCAGAAGACCGTGCTGCAATTATCTGTACATCATTTGGCCCGAAAAATAGCTGCATACTGGCTTTTCTTGTTAAATGCTTAGTAATGGCAACGCAGTAAGCTTGCTGCAGTCTGCTTATTAATTAGTGGCCCAGGAACGGCTTCTATCATGCAATTAAGTCAATTATGCTTAAAAGTCACTGAGTCTGAGTGTGTGTGTGTGTGTGTGTGTGTGTGTGTGTGTGTGTGTGTGTGTGTGTGTGTGCCACTAAATCAACAGAGAGTTATTTGAGGTGCTCAGTCAAGGTGGGCCACCTGCCCAAGTGTAAAGGGTCTGACAACAACTACTCCTACGATTTAGGTCACCTGGCAGATGTGACAGCGCAGAAAATGTCAAAATGCCGCGTTGAACAAATGAGTACCTGAATTTACATATATATAATTGGTAAATATATACAGATACTTCAAGTCAGTAGCACTTGAGTTTGAGTTTACTGATTTTAAGATTTCTCGTGGCACTGCTAGTTCAAGTTTATTAATTATGTCACTTTTAATTTTTGCACTTCGGTTTGCTTTAATTAAAAATTTGGGTGCGACGTCCACTAGGGCGATAGGCGGCTGAGAAATTGATTAAAATCGATAAGTGCAAATCGATGACGAAAGATATCTGCCGCAATATGCTAGTTAGAGTCAACAAATTAGTGACATCCTTTATAACATCGACCACGTCCTTCCAACCCGTATCTTCTATAGATACCACATATATTCCACAGTTTTTGAGCTAAAGTTGATAAAAATTGAAAAATGGATCGATTGGATTCTGAATCAAAATGTATGTATATTTATTCTACTTTGTATGATAATAAATTGAACTGAGCAGAACGGTGAATGCAACACATTTATAATCATTTGGATTAACTAACGCCCACATAGCCGACTTCAGTTGATTGCTTAACCGCATTGGGGATAAACTTGGCTTTTTGCCAGGAGCAATCGATGTCAGAGCGTAAGTCGGCTAAGCTGAGTCGGCGACAGGAGAAGCAACAGCAACTAATGCTTATGGCGATGATTAGCATCATGGCGACGATGCAAAGATAGAAATATTGAATAACGCCAACGAATGCATTCCAATGTTAAAAATAAACAATGAAAAACTGCGTCACTGACTGGATGCGATAATAATAAAAACGCTGCTTCAGCAACACACATTTCAGTTGTATCTCGTTCATGTGTAAAGCACATACTTGGATAGCTGATTGCGTTGCTTTACCAAGATTTTTAATTAAAACTCAAACCTTCCACCCACCCACAACTCAGTGATCCCTCTCATCACAAAACAAGGCTAAGCAACAAAGATATCGAACTAAATAACTATTCAATGAGCGATGATAGGCAGCACTTATGCCTATTTCAACTTATAATAATAATCGGTTATGAATGGAGTTGTGCTACGAGAATTGTTTTATATACCCCAGTACAGGGTGTTATAATTTTAGCGTGAAGTTCGTAAGGCATTGAAGATACTTCAATAGCTTAGGTTATATTTCCTCCATCACCATCACTAACCAAATCGATATGGTCTTGTTCGATTGTTTCTATCCGAAC
This sequence comes from Drosophila glabriapex, assembly GCA_035042305.1. Lineage (NCBI taxonomy): Eukaryota > Metazoa > Arthropoda > Insecta > Diptera > Drosophilidae > Drosophila > Drosophila glabriapex. The sequence continues at coordinate 13,047,190 of JAWNLN010000066.1, forward strand.
TAGTCCCTCACTTTTGAAACTATCTTGAACTTTGGAATATAGGTTCTTGTGTATCGATAACTGTCTCCATTTCGCCTACATCGATATAAATCGATTTCCGATATAAAGATATAAGAGTAATATATAATAGTCATATGCATATTATTGATCAACTGGACAAATTTCACCAACATCGAAAACTGAATGCTAGAGATAAGCTCCATATTATAATGAAACAGTAGATGATACTTTAAATCAATGTTGTTCTGCGATAAAGCTTTGAAAACACATTAAAACTGAAAACGCACTAACAACAAATAGACAATTATAATAGGTATTCAAATATTTGAAAACAATAAAGAACAGATCAAGTTTGGAATAAAAGATAAAGCGGTAAAAATCAGTGTTTTTAGTTGTAAAAACATTTGCAAAAATATTGCACATTTTGAATGACTTTTGCATCGTGAGTTAGCCTAGGCGTCGATGTCTTTGAAACAGTTAAGGATAATATCATTGAACATTAAATAAAATTGCAAACTTTTATGTTTTTTTTTTTGGTTCTTCTCAGTTATGAAATTTGATGATAAATGATGCAGCTGCCTGGCATCAACAAGCCTGCCTGCATTCCCACCATCTCTACCAGCAGCATCATCATCCCTCAGCGATTCGCTCGGAGGGCGGCCAGAGTTGCCCCCACATCCACAGCGACAGTCACAACCCTATCGATGTCCATGACGCAAAGCGGTAGGCGCATGCTCAACAGGACAATGACATCCGCAGCCACATCAACATCAACATCGATATCCACACAACAATCGGCAACAGGCAGCAGCACATCAAAGTTACCATCGCAAGTCATCAGGGGATTGGCGGATGTGATCAACGGCACGGAGCTGGATATGACGGCGGCAGCAACAGCTGTTGGCCTCGATGCCGCCGTTCCCGATGCTAACACCACCAGCTCGTCCTGGAACTCAACATTCTCAACAGCCTCGGCCAACAGCTATGACAACTGTGCGGCAATGTTTGCCAACTACACCCAACCAGTAACAGGTCAGTATCTTTCCCTGTCTGACAAAATTTATATATATATATAATTATATATATGTCCTGTGGCACCCATTTGTCACATCTTATTAATCAACCCACATCAATTTCATTCAGTTTTTGATTAGAAATTCATGTTCATTACATAGATCAGCGCAAGGTAATTATTTGTGTTTGAGTATTTTGAATAAAAAGCTAATAATTTTTATTATTTATTAGTCAAAGTTCGTCAACGGCTTCAACTTTGGATTTTCTTCTTTTTTTTTTTTTTGTTTTGGCAAGCTTTCAAAAAATTGTCAAAAAGTAGTGTTCCAAACGAAAAATAAAAACAATTCACTAAATCGAATACAAGCAACAAAATTTGATTTCATTTTACATTTAAGTAAATTCCGCCCTGAAACTTTCGATACCAAAATTAAATTTTAATGCATAAGTGTGCAAAATGCTGAAGGTTGTGTTCAATATTGCCATAAAGAGTGAACCGACTGGACGTTACGTGATGGACATTTGTACTCGGTCGCAATGCATCAATCAGTCGGTGACCATGTCGGACGAGAGTCAATTTCTGCTCCGCAAAACATTGGCTAATTGCAGATTGCCTCAAATGTCGCCGCTGACGGCGCAAAGCAGTCAAGGCGATTTCTTCGAAGAGCCGCACCTATTCTCTGCAGTTGAGTGCCCCCCCAATTGTGGGCAATAGCACACCAACAACACCAACATTTGCGGCAACAGCAATCACAAGAACAACACCAACTGACAATTAGAGTGTGCTCATCAAATTCAAATAAATACATTTTTTTAATAATGATATGCCATAATTTAAAGATGGCGAGCTACTTTATTTGTATCGCATGTTTTATCCAACAGCTGCATACACTCAGAAAAATCATTTCTATGAGAAACCCAATTTCCAAATCGCCAATCCCAAAAATGCCGAAGTTTTTTTTTTAGGAATATTTTCTATTATTAAGAAATGCATTTCTAAAAACTAGAAAAATGAAATATTAGAATTCTTCTATTTATATATATAAAAAAAAATCCATGCTGAATTTACTAACAAGGTGTGGAAAACTTGGCGCCAAATGTATGGCGAAATTTTTTCCTGAGTGTATGCAGCCTATCAGTCATGTGCCACATGTGGCACATTGTGCACTTGCAACCTTGAGCTCGCTTCGTTGTTTATTGAACGCCTGTCACCTTGCTAGCAAACATACATTACCCCACTCACTTTCTCTCTCTCTCTCTCTATTTCTCTCTCTTTCTATTTCTCTATGTGTGGGTTTAGGCCTGTATTGCAACTGGACTTGGGACTCGCTGCTCTGCTGGCCACCAACGCCGGCTGGGGTCATGGCTCGCATGTATTGCCCCGCCGGCTACCACGGTGTCGATACGCGCAGTAAGTAAACAGCCAACATTCAGATATATCCACAACGAGTCGCAGTTGCACTTGCAACCAACAAAATTAGAATGCCAATATTAGAAGTCCCAAATGTCCTTATTCCACTATCAACATTTCTTTCATTCTATTTGTATATTTTCCAACAACAACAAATGACAACATTCTGTACATTCAAGGAATACATAAAGAAATTTGTGAATTTTAAAATTCGTGTCGATGTTGTAAAATACTATTTCATAATCAATGTAACAAATAACTGATATTTCAAGAAAGGTAAGCGATTATATTATTATTTGATTATAATTAAACAATTATGAGTAAACTCAACTAAATCAATAGTTTCGCAAACTGATGCAATAATAATGGAATCGCCGAATGTTAGGAATGTGCATGTTCGAAATGTTGAGTATAGTGGAATCTGGATACAAAAAAAAACTTTTTCATTTTTTTGGGTTTGGTCAACCGGAATCTGAATAGAAACCGCAACTTTACCAATTGAAATTCTGCACCAGACATTTATAGGTCTTTCGGAAGCATTACTTTTTACACTGTATACTAGTTGAAGTAAAAGCTGCAGCCAGCCTAGGAAAATGCCAAACTTTCTCTTTCTCTTGCTGTCTCCCGCTCTCTCTTCCTCTCTCTCTCTCTCTCTCTCTCTCTCTCTCTCTCTCTCTCACGCACACACTTTGTGTCAGAGCAGAGAGGACTACTTGGACAAGGCGAGGCATGCAAGTCACGTAGTCGTCAAGATATATTTGCCCTAAGGAGAGCAACTAAGCGTATAATACGATAGGAACGGGCACAATAAAAAGGAATAAATAGTTCAGAGACTTATTTGAAAGGAAGAAATGAAAAGGATGAATGAATTGACGTTTGCTACATGTTGGCATCTGCAATGAAAATTACCTGATTTTAAGATATGACCTGTCTGAAGTAAATTGAACGCAATTCCAAGCAGCTCTTTAAGTTATGCACATCCAACTGGGCCAAGATTGCATTCGCAATGTTCGTGCGACTGCCACAGCTGTACCACACACACACACACACACACACACACACACACATACACATATATATAGATATATATTTATAGATATATTTATACAGGGATTTGGCCATCTGCTTTAGGTGGTTAGTGGCAGAACTATAATTAGGTGCAAATATAAATATTCAATAAAACAACTATTCACAAGTTGACCTGGTCTCATTTTGCATTTGCACCCAGGGCTTACCAGTCGTAGTGTGTGTGTGTGTGTGTGTGAGCGGGAGAGGGTGTAGGGTGTTTTGATTGACATAGCATAGTTGCTGCTCAACTGAAGCAAATAGAAATCGGAAATAGTGCCTGACTAACAATTTGCCTGCACAACAAAAGTTTATTATTATCTGTTCATATTATGATCATAATCTTTAATCCAATAGATTAATACCTTTATATTTCAACATCTTGTGTAAATTCATTCAATCCAATTTTTTTTTGTCTTCTGTTCTTAAAACATGTCTCCTAAGAAAACTATTTCCTCTTTTAGGGAGTGATATGCAATCCGCCTCAAGAATTTGTAGACTAGTATTTTATATAGGCATATATGGCATATGTAACTGCCATAGGAACTATGCGTCTGAGTTTTCCAAAACCTTGCTATAAATATTGATAGCTTTTACCGATTTATTTAATTATCATATTCTTTGTTTTATTATTTTTTTCTATCTTTTACTTTAAATATTTAATTAACACGTTAGACAAAATGCCTAACAAGACAGATGAGATTATAAAAGTATACAGATGTTATCTTGATTTTTTAGTTGTTATCTGATTTTTGTAAATATTTATTCACAAAAAAAGAAACAGCATACAAAATTTGCCAGCTCCAGCTCTTATTTTGTCTGAGTTCGAATAGTACACCAAATATATATCGCTATTTCTGTCGTTTGTCGTTTACACTGCCATACCCTTGCCGTGGTCATTGTGTGCGTGGAGGGCAAAGAGACGGGCAAAAGTAAACAGCAATGAATCAAATGTTAGACAACAAATGAACGTTGTTTAAAGGACGCGAGCAAACCTTTCATATTGGCGGCGCACCCACAGATACCCGCACTTGTTCGACATTTGAAAGTAATAAATGTCGTCAAAAGGAACTCAGTTAACCAATTTGTTATAAATAAACCAAAGCAAAAGCTTTCAACAGAAATGCGCAAAGTGTATTTTAATGTCGTGGTATTCAAGGGAATTGAATTTGATTGACACGGAAGTCGATGGCTTATTTCATTTATTTATTATGGAATTCATTTTATTTAAACAGAATTTGCCATTCGGAAGTGCGAACTAGATGGCCATTGGGGCAGAAGGCCCAACGATACCGAGCTGAATACCGGCGGCTGGACAGACTATGCGCCATGCTACAAGCCCGAGGTTATACGCCTCATGCAGGAGATTAAGGATGTGAACGTAAGTGACGAAAGTAACGTATCATTGAGTCGAGCTTCAATTTGATTCAATTTTACTTTCAGGTCTACATGGATATAGCACAGCGAACACGCACTCTGGAAATTATCGGACTTTGCCTATCGCTGCTCGCCCTGATCATATCCCTGGTGATATTTTGCGCCTTTCGCTCGCTGCGCAACAATCGCACCAAGATACACAAGAACCTGTTCGTTGCAATGGTATTGCAGGTGATTGTGCGACTGACCCTTTATCTGGATCAATTTCGACGTGGCAAACCGGAAACGGCTACCAATGCAAGTGTATCGATTATCGAGAATACGGTGAGAAAAGATCGAAAAACCTATTATTATATTTTCAAATGGATAAGCCTCGACAATTACTCACGAATCCAATTTCTATAAATTGTATAATGACGTTGTGCAAAAGTATGTATCGATACAAATCGATTTCCGATAGTAATCGTAGTACGTAGTACGATTTACCATGTAGAAAGCTGAGTTCAGGGACCAGGTCCTTGCCCTAGAACTGTCTGCCTTCTCAAATCAATATTTGTACAGAATGTGAAGCGATTCTGAACAATCAATCAAATCCTGAAACACGCATAATCCAGATATTTTATCGAGCCATGTCCATAAGCCGATTTGTTGGGCTAGAATATAACCATGGACTCCGAAATAATATTACAATTTCAACTTTGAACGTGGGATTGATCTATATGTTTATGTAATTAAGAATTATTGCAAGATATCGAACTCAAGGAGTTGTTCAAGCTACTGTGGTGTGCGTGATTGCTTGAATGTCCTTACGAACAGCATATACATCTATCGAAATTCGAATGTTATCGGAATGTTATCGCTTTCAGCCATATCTGTGTGAGGCATCGTATGTGCTGTTGGAATACGCTCGCACCGCCATGTTCATGTGGATGTTCATTGAAGGTCTCTACTTGCACAATATGGTCACTGTGGCTGTATTCCAGGGTAACTTTCCGCTCAAACTATTCGCGCTGCTTGGCTGGGGCCTGCCCGTACTGATGACCTTCGTGTGGGTCCAATGCACAGCGATATTTATGGACACCACTGTTGGCGAATGCATGTGGAATTACAATCTAACACCCTACTATTGGATACTGGAAGGACCTCGCCTCGCCGTCATCTTGGTGAGTTTGCAACACGTACATGCAGCTTAGTAGAGAAGTATTTTCATCTAACTTGTCTGTCTTCGAACTGGCAGCTGAATTTCTTCTTTCTGGTGAATATCATACGTGTGCTGGTGGTGAAGCTGCGTCAATCGCAGGCCAGCGATATCGAGCAGACCCGCAAAGCGGTACGGGCGGCAATTGTGTTGTTGCCCCTGTTGGGCATTACGAATCTGTTGCATCTGGTGCCGGCTCTGAAGACCGCTTGGAAGTTTGCCGTTTGGAGCTATGTGACACACTTCTTGACATCATTTCAGGGCTTCTTCATAGCCCTAATCTATTGTTTCCTCAATGGCGAGGTATGCAAACATTGCCAGCAAATCCATATATATATATGTAAATCAAATGAAAGTAGGACTTAGTTGAGTCGTCTATCTCGTTGCTGGTACGTTGCAGGTACGCACAGTGCTGTTGAAGAGCCTGGCCGTCTGGATGTCCGTCCGTGGACACCCCGAATGGGCACCCAAGCGTGCTTCCATGTACTCGGGCGCCTACAACACCGCACCAGACACGGATGTTGTGCAGCAGCCAGGCGAGGCGATCGCAACGAGCAGAAGGTAAGCCCAAGCTAGCATTCTGTGGATCTTTATGTTAATCCAGAAACCAAGTCGTGAATCCATCCATGGGAATCCGTCCGTCGAATCCGTTCCTAAATATCGACCTTCTTTTTTTGTTTCTCACTATATAGGGTGCCGCCGCCGATGAAGCGCCTGAAAAGCCGCAAGGCCAACAACGTTACCATCGTCATCAGCAATGAGCCGCAGCAGCAGCAGCAGCAGCATCGAATGCTGCAACAGCGCAACACCAACAACAACTCGACGAACGGAAGCAGTCCACGCACCGTCGAGGATGAAACCGGATCGGCGATGGCAACACGCATACGGAGCAAGGAATCGTCGGCTGGCCGCTCCAACTGGATGACGAACCTGTGCTTTCGCGGCAAAAAGGTACTACGAGTACCGCCAGCGTCATCCGTACCACCCGAGTCAGTTGTATTTGAGTTGTCAGAGCTGTAGGCCCAAAACTAGTATTAGCCATAGACGTAGTCTGTATTTGTCCAACTTAGTAACTCTTAGAGCCTTCAGCATCTAGCTATCCCAATAATGTAGCTATACCTTTTGCTTACTTTTGTACAATATTTGCACACACACACACAAACACACACACACACACACACGTTGCTTACAGCTTGCTCCTCGCATATTTAACTAGAGCTGGACGCGTGTGTCCTGTTTGTCTTCCTCTTATTCAGATATAAACATATATTCAAAATTCAAATTGTTCGCATTCTTTTTGTAAACTTATTTAAACAATTCAGTTTTGTAATCTGCAATGTTAACAATTATAATTTCATTAGCTACAAAAGGCTTTGGTTGTGAATGCAATTTTTACGGTACTGTTACATATAAACAAACGTACCGCAACACGACAAGTGAGAAAGACCGTTATGCTGTGTACCGTTACAAGGTCTTGGTCAGCTTCGCTTACTGGTTCGGACAAAAAAAAAACATTTGATTTTTGGTTTCGATTCTCGTTCGGTTTGACATCCATTTTAAAAATGAGCGTAATATTAATAATATTGTTTAATAACAAGTGCAATTAAGTCATATTTTGTATATTATTTGTATTATTTTGATTTGATATGTACCACTTTACACTTGAAAAAATTGTCGTGTCACTTTCCCATGTACAATTTGTATTGTCATAAAAATCGAACACGCGCCCATCTCTACGCTATTAGATTATTGTAGTCTGTACAAGCTTTTACACCTTTAAAAGCCATCGTAGGTTATGCTATTTTATAAATACCACTCATATACATTAGCTAAAGCACTGTTTATACACACAATCCCTATTAAAGATCCTACAGATACAATTAAATAATCTTTGCCCTCACCTCACCGAAAAGCTACCCAATACTCAATGGGCTTTGGCTCAAACAACAGCATGGATATCAAACTATATTTTTTTCAGCAAGGCCTATGACCTATGTTTGGGAACAAAGGCAGCATGTCTAATTAAACATATAAAAAAAAACAACATTCGTAAATATTATTTACATATTTTGAACTTAGCAAATCAGTGTGACCAAAGTTGCTTTAGTAACAAAATTGAACTAAACAAATATTATTAGAACTTGGTGATCTAATCAATATTTAATACGAGTCAATCATGTATTTATACTTAAATACAAATCTTAATATTAATTTTCTGCTCAAAATCAACAACTTTAAAAAAGAAAAAATGTTTCACATCAAAAGAGTATCAGTAATATCTATGCACATACATATATCCTGGCTGCCTGTCTGTATAAATGTTATATTTGCTCATATCTCTAACAATAATGTTTAGTATCTCAGCTGTGTAAATAATACCTGACAAAAGGAACTCTGCATTTATTTGTGGACTGACTAGCACTTGCTTGTCGAGCACTCTCGGCGATATCCTTCGTGCTTGCCTCGAATTCGGTCACACTGTGCACACTTTCGATCACGATTAACATTATTTGCGGCGTGCGTTGCCATATTGCTTTATTATTTGGCTATTTTAAATAATTGCAATTATGTAATACTAAATAATAATAATAATAATAATATGATCACTGCTTTTATTTGCTGCGCTTGGTCACAACAATTTGCAATTATTTCTTTTAGTAATATTCACTTAAATGAATTACAAAAAACAACAGCAAAAACAAAGAAACTTAATATCTTTTTGTCATTTCCACTCTCTCTCTCTCTCTCTCTCTCTCTCTCTCTCTCACTCTCTCTCTCTTTACCGCTCTCTATTTATGTTTGTTTGGCTTCCGCACTCTATGATTTATGTGCTTTGTTTACGTTATTTTTGCTTACTGTTTTCGGAACGGTTTTTGCTTTTCCTCCTTTCTCTCTCTCTCTCTTTCTCTGTCTGCCTTCCTTTTCTCTTGTCTTTTTACTTGTCTCAATTGCAGAACAAATGTGTGATGCCTGGCGCTCAAGTGTCGCAGCAAATATTTATGACGTCACAGCTGCCGACGTCGACAACAGCATTGGCAACAATATCAACAGCAACAACAACGACAGCTGCAGCAGCAGCAGCAGCAACAACAACAACAAGAGCTGCAGTCGCCGCTGCTACAACCACAACTGCATTAGCCACAGTAGCTGCCGCAGCAGCAGTCGCAGCAGCATCAAATACTACAAAAGCAGCAATCGCCTAAAGCTTACAGCAAGCACTTTTGCTCTTATTACTACTCTAACGGTCTAATTTATTTGTATTGGACTCTTGCTTTCTCTTTCTCTGTGTCTCTCTCACTCTCTCTCTCTATCGCTCGCTGTCTGTGTGTGCATCTGGCTAAGCTTAGCTTTTAGCTTTTAAGCGCGCAACTGTACCAAAACTAAGCTCTACTGTAATGTGTGTGTGCACTTTTATATATTTACATACATACATATATACGTACATAGATGAATATCATCTTTTTATATTTATATATATACATAAATACGTGTATGTTTACATATACATACATGTATTTAACGGCTGCTAAATACAGCAACATTTTTATTCACATCTAAATGTGTGGAAATGTGAAGAAAAAAAACGATTTGAAACGTTTTTTTTTTTTTTTTAATAAATGTATGTACTCAATTTAAGTCGGTAAACTACTAAAAAATATACATACACATACAACATACAAGAGATGTAGTTACATATTTACATACATATACATATTTGTATAATTATAGTGCAATTATTTATTTACATATGTATCACATACAACAACAAAAAAAAACGGTATATCAAGGTACCTGACAATATTTGGTTCTATAAATCGAATAGAACATATAACAAGCCTACACACATACAACATCCGAATTTATATACGTACATCGTACATCGTACATCGTACATCGTTAATGTTAATGCATGTATTCAAATGTCAAATTTCAAGATTCACGGCGTTCTATTTTAAGCATAGAGGAACAAAGAACTCATGTTAAATTCAACGTTCACATTCACCACCAATACTTACTTAACTCAATTAAAAAATTGAAATGCCTCCATCAGTTGCACTCTAACTTTCCGAAGGATATCAAATATATATTTTTTATTTGTGTCTTACATATCAACTTAATTATGCTTAAGCCATAATTTTAATTTATCGCCATACTATTGTAATAAAGCTAACAAAGTGAAAGTTCTACATTCCCATTCCCATTCTATATGTCGCCCAAATCTTGATCATGATCATCAGCACCTAATTTTTTTTAGATATAGAGCATTTACGCTCTCATAAATATATAATTGCATACAAAATGCAGTCGCCGTAGTACTTGGTACACAAATTCTTAATAAGTCTTAAATTCTTCTTGAGTACAGTCATAGATAATAGACATATGCATCTACGTATACATATACATATATATATATATATATAATCCATGCGCGTTTCCTAACTTCAGAGCCAACCTTTCCTTTGTTGTGCTGCTCTCTTTTCCTACTGGCGCAAAAGCTTCGTAGGTAAGAACACAATAATAAGCAAGCCGAATTTAAAAAAAAAAATATTTTTTTTTTAAATACGCACACACACAATTAAAAAGAAATAAATAAACTACTAACTTATCTACTTGCAAGAAGAAAAAAAGGAAAAAATACGAAAAAAATGATATAAAGATACAGCAACAGATCTGTGAGAACTAAAAGAAAAACCAAAATAAAGAACATAGAGAACAATAGAGACCAAGAAATACAGTGGTCAATGGCAAACTATTACGTGTATAAGCAAAACATGGAAATTTGAATAAACATGATGATTTTATATGTGTGTATAATTAATAAATGTGTCTCGTTTTTTGTTTTTTTTTATATATTTATTAATTGATATTGCCGCCTAGCTGAAAGATAATCTCATTTCTATATGTAGCCTTGCACTGCGGTTTAGCGATCGGCACGTTCCGGCTATAGTCTATATATAGGTGCTGGTGGGGGGAAGACACGTTGGGTCGACCATATCGTTGACACTGATGACGTTGGAATGCCAATTTGCAACTACTATAAGCAGCTAAATGAGGCACTTTTTATAGGCCATCAAAAATATTTTTGCACAATTAAATACAACTAAAAATAAATGAAGAAACACCAACGAAATTCGCAAATTAACAACAATACACACAATAACGACAATAATAATAATAATAATAATAATAATAATAATAATAATAATACAAATACAAATAGGTATTCAAATACGTGTACATTATTTCATTAGCCACATACAACAAACAACAATAACAACAACAAGAGCAACAGCAATGAACAAATTGGTGCACAATTCACAAAAAAAAAACACAAAATTAAATTAGAAATTTTTAAAGTTTCACATTGTGTTTGGATGAGGTAGCGCATGTGTGTGTGTGTGTGTGTGCGTGTGTGGGTGGGTGGGTGGTGTGGGTGTGTGTGTGTGTGTATATGAGCGAGACTTGTGGGTATTCAGCTGAAAGTTGAAGGTTGACTAAAACAGTAGATCCTCGTCGCCCTCATTTTCGAGTATATTTTGCGCTTGCTCGCTGCTGGTGACATTGTAGCCCTGGCGACGCAGCTCCTCCCTGGCGAGATCCGCCGATTTGCGGGCAGCCTTCTTCTTATCCTGTATCTTCTTCAAACGATAGAACTCCTCGCGCTCCAATTCATCCAACTCACTGATGATATACTCAATGGTCAGAGTGATGCGCGGTATTATAACTATAAATGATATAAGTAATCGCCATTACAGTTATAAGCTATACATAAAGATATATGTGAAGGAATAGTTTTAATTATGATTTTCAAGCTAACCGTGCTCAATGGCATTGACACGCCGGTTGGTCACCTTGATGACGTCGTCCAGCGTGACAAAGGATGTCTGCAGCGAGGCAAGCTCAACGAGCAGACGCACCGCACTCTGATAGTTCTTCTTGAGCTTGGCCAGCTGTTGGCCGCCACGGGCGAGACCGGCCAGTTCGTAGGTATCGACGCCATCCTGATATGGCTCAAAAATGGGCAATGTGACGCCGGCGACATTATCCTTTTTGGTGCGTATCTTGATCTGTGCCTTGGTCACATTCTGCAGCACAATCTGATTGATGTCGCCGGTGGTGAATTTGACCTCGGCTAGCGAGAAAGCCGCCTCCTTCATCACCTGACCCATTAGCATTTTTGTCTACAAAAATTAATCATATTTTTTCTATCTTTTTTTTTTGTTTTGATTTTTTGATTTTACACGCTGGCCTACCTCAATGATCTTGCCCAAAATTAGGCGAAAACGCATTTGGAGAGCATCTGCCTTCTTTTTAAGCAGGCCATGGCCCTTGGTGGCGCCCGCCAGGCGCGATTTCATCAAAATTTGTGCGCTGTGTAAGAAATTTGTGTTTTTTGTTTTGTTTTTTTTTTTTTTAAATCAAAATTTAACATTTTTCTCAAACACTCTTTCTCTCTCTCTCTCTCTCTCTCTCTCTCTATCGCTCTCTTTCTCTTTTAGTTAGTACTCACCCGCGGGACGGAAATATGGGCAGACGATCTTTGGCAGCCATGATTTATTAAGTATTACGATCCAGAAATGTACCGTTACACCAGTTACAGCTACCGTTACACTTACAGTTACTGTTACGTTACGTGACGTTAGCTGACAAATATGTTTTCGGATAGAACAAACACTAAAAAAAAAGTACCTACTGCGTGGAGGACAACAAACAACAAACTGAATAAAACTGTAAACTAAAAATATATCAACAACAAAATATTAGGTAAATAACATATATGCGACGAATATTGTACAAAAATAAATGGACGAGCGCGAGAACAAGAGGCGTCTACGAGAACCGCAAAGCAAAGCAAACGACAATAAAATGGGCCAAATGACAACGGCGAAATGGTCTCGACGTTAACGGCGACGCCAACGTCGACGTCGACGCCGACATTCTATGGATAAAAGCGACCGCTGGGCCAAACGCTCAGCTGTTTCCGCCGCAGTAGCAGCAGCCAGAGATGATCAGAGAAGAGCGCGTGAGTGTTAATTGAATTATGCACGTAAATAGAATTTCAGCTATGATTTGTTCGCAATTTTTCTCCGTATTTATTTGCGGAGCAACTATTAAGCTTGACAGCAGCAATTACTCAGCCTCAAAATCGGAAGCAATCATAAAAAATGTCTAGGGAAAAACACTTGTTAAAACCAAATACTCTCTCAAGTTAGTCAGCGACGAAATATTGGGATTTCCCATCTATAGATTGCATATTCAATATTTGCCTTTTTATATTTGTCTCATTAGTTGAGGACCAAAGTTAGCTAAAATAATGTGCACAAAGTAAATTGGTTAGTCAATTCTTAGTTACACTTAAAAAAAAATCACACTGAAATTTCGCAAATCGCTGTGAAAACCAGAAAGTATTTTTCTTTTTTATAAATAAATTCTAGATTTTATATAAATATATTTCTTAATAATAGAAAATATTTCCAAAAATCCCAATTCTTGGATTAATCCTTTCTGAAATACAGAAAATAGTAATCAAATTAATTAACTAATACCCATTTTATATAAATATTCCTTTGTAAATAAAAGAAAATGTCTGCTTTTTAAAAAGATATTTTCTTCCATTTTATTAATATAAGGTAAGGTCAGTTACCCTTGGCACCGAAAGTATAAAATGCAGGGTGATTTCTTTTTCTCACTTTTAGACAAGCTTTCTCTTATACCTTGTAAATAATTGCATAAGCAATGAATTCACACAACTAGGCAATTTTATCTTTAAGCAAATCTCCACAATTCAAACAAGAAATAAATGATCAAACATTAATAAACGGACAATAGGCAATTGTAGTCAATAAAATCTCTAAGAATCCATTACAAATCACTTACAAACGAACGTATATATATATATATATGTATATATGTATATATATATTGATATTTACAAGCTGATGATTTATTAGAGCGCACGCATATTTCTAAGCCAGTGCTGCCAAATCATTGCGTTTGCCGTTAGAGCTCTTGATTTAAATTGATGCTGATTGCCAACAAAAAGACGCAGAACAATTTTGGCACTTTGACCGGCCTGCTAAAGTGGAAAAGAAATGCCCAAAATTCCCAAATGCCAGCAACACGCAGTCGTTTCCATTGTTGTAATTTCGCCATGACCTGACAATAGAATACGGTGTGTGTGCGTGTTGGTGTGTGTGAGTGTGTGTGAATGTGCGTGTGCGAGTGCGAGTGCGAGTGTGACGATTGGTGGGGTGGACGGTGTGTTGTCCAAGTCACGCAATTTGAATATGCGTCCTATGGCGTCATTTGTCCGAAAAAGAAAACAATATCAGCACGTGTGTACTTTAAATGGGTATGGCCAAAATGTGTTAATAATATTAATTAAAACAATAATCAAAAATGCTCTAGTCGAGAGAGCTCGACCAGGTGTTACGCGGAAGTCATCGATCAAAACTTAGGCTATGCAGAAAATTGCAAATCGTTGTTTGTTCAAAATGAAAATAAGCGTTTCTTATCCGATCCGATCTGATCCGAATGAAATTTGCACAGTTCATCAATAATGTGCCGTGATACTCTTGAATTGAATACTTGAAAGGCTATAGCTTTAAAATTGTGGCTCTTTTTTACCGATCAATTGAAAAGAAATTTCTGCGATCGACTCGACTGTTGATCCTGATCTGTATTATATGTATGTATATATCTTAGTACAGAAGTGCTGCAGTTGTATTGTTAATTTCTGCATTGCTAGAGTATCTTATTAGTCTTAGAAATATTTCTCAACAATTTGATATGCCACAGCCCATTGTAAAACCCATTGCGAAAGCAACAATCTGAAATTACACGGCTGCATAATACTTCGATTCCGGAAAGTTTCAGCATTACTATTGTGTCCTCTATCTTACCACGTCGTGTTAAGTAAAATATTAGGTGCTTATCTATATCTTTTATCGTCAAGTCTAAATCCGATTAATCTGAACCAAAATAGATTGGTGAGTACAATTTTATGGCAAATTGTAAAATATTACTTGTACTGAAATTACCAGCAGATTAGAAATAGATATTGTTCCATAAATTTCGTTTTGATAAAGTTATAAATGTGACAAATGAGGAACTTATCTCTCGACTATATATGATTCTATTTGGACATAGAAAAATTGATATCTTCAAATTTATTATGCAAAAAATTTACTTTATTATTGACTTTTGTTACTTACAGTTGTTAAAAAGGTTTAGTTAAAAAAAAAAGCAAGTGTCATTAAGCTAGACTTTTTTGATTGTCTGCGTTCCTTGGTGGGGTGTCCACAGTTATAAAGGAGCCACATCCGAGCAAATTGCAGACTGAGATTAATGAATATCCTTAAGTATAGTGAAGAACAATACCCAAAATGTCGATCCAGATGCATTGCAAGAAAGCTTAAGAAAGATTCCTGTGTTTCTCAATGTTTCTCATACTTCATGAGCCAGCTCAATCGGGCAATTGGACAATATTAATTTTTGAAAGCAGCGGCTTCTTCAGTTCTTCTGCATTTATACTTAGACGTTTATTACAACAACAGATTAGGCGTATTTCCTCTTCCTTACTTTACTCGTACTCGTCTGTGGCTACAGCCGAAAGATGTTCGCGCTCTCTTTAGCTACTATAGCCGATTTAGCTGCTCTGAGAGCGTGAACACCGAGCAAAAGGAATAGCGATACTGGAAATATGCAGCAGCAATAGGCAAGCACCTTAAACAATTTACAGTTACTGTAACTAGTTTTCATTGAATTCGGTTTACACGTTGCGAGCTCTCTTGATTTCAATAGGGCGAGTTCTGAATTTATAATGAATAATAATTATTACAGATATCACATAATAAAAATAATCATTTCATACACACACCATTCATGAAAAAATTAAAAATGAAAAACGGCTTTGAGTTCCATTTGAATATCTCTCTCTCTCTCTCTCATTACCTATCTAACTAACTAACATTTAAGATATGTAGTTGAGATCATTCAGTGTGCGAAGCCATGTAGAGGCATTTGCTACAAAATACACGTGCGACCTCGTTGCGCTTAATCTTGAGCATGTCAAATAAAAGTCAAATCCGCATGTATTTACAAATATACACGCACGCATGCATACACACACATTAAACACGATTTGTGTGATGCAAACATACATATACATAAACACACGCACACACACACACACACACACATTCAATGAGTGAATCAACAGTTGGCGTCAATTTTGTTGAAATTGTCAAATTTTTTTTTTGGGTTAATGTAATGGAGTGGTGGGTGTGAGAGCTAGGCAAGAACAAGAGAAGCTCTCTCTCTCTCTCTGTCTCTCTTTCAATAATAAGTCACGAGCAGGCAATCACTCGCTCGCTGACTCACCCAACAAATTCCTTGTTCGCTCCGACACACGCACGCACAACACACACGTACGCGTCCTGTTAGCAGTTAACAGTGAGTTTTCTGTCATAGACAGCAATTGAAGGGGGTCACTTCGAGACAGAAGCGCAAGCAAAATCTTGAAAATCACCGAAATTGCCATTGTTAGATTTTTTACATAATTACACTAAAAACAACAACAACAACAACACAATATGCCAAATTTGATGGGCATTTTTCAATACTGCTGCTGAACAACTTGTTGAGCATCGAGCCACGCACAAACGACGCCACTGCACAAACCGAGTTTTTTTTTACTCGCACAGGAATAGAATAAAGCAGCTGGGATGCTGAGCTGCTGCTGAGCTTTTGCCGCAGTTCGCATTTAGCAGCGCCCGCAAGTAGGTTACATATTTTTTTGCCGCTCCCTCAACTTAGGAAATCAAATTGAGCGATTTTACACCAACTGAGCTACAAAGTGAGTAATTAATGCCAGCGAAGATTAACAGTAAACAAAAACCAAACTAAAAAATAAAAAGTATAACAAAAAGCAAGACGCTGTGCGTGGATAGTGCGTGTTGAGTGCATGTGAAGAGTTTTTGTCTTTTGTTGTCATATTGCGATTGTAATCGCAGCAACAGCAACACCAACAGCACAACAAGAACCGAACAGAAGAGAAGAGAAGTGAAGAGAGGCGAAAGTGACTGAGTGCATGAGTCGTGCGTCCTCCTCTCTGATTGAGTTATGAGAGGAAAAAACGCCAGTGAGAGTGTATTAGTGCTATTAGTGCTATTCAAATTGCTCACGCACTTACACACAACACACACACATAGATTTATACATAGGAATGGACATAAATATGTTATCAGCATGCACTTAATTTCAAATAGGTACACTTTGCCATTGTTAATTACTTTGATTTCAATTTGAAATTCATCTTTCCAGTCTCAACTTTATTTGAAAATAATTACATTGCAAATATTTAAATCTTGACTCGATACAAGCACAGTAAATTGGCAAATAAGTATGCTGGACTTTTTTTCGTTTTTTATTTTTGTTATATGCTCTTTTTTTACTCAGATACCGAAGGTATATTGATATTGATATATGGTCTGTCCGTCCGTCTGTATGCCCGCGTCAAGCAAAGTGCCAATATTGGGGTGTTATGTCCACTTGGATGCCATGAAATCGATAAAATCGATAATTGCAAATCGATAATGCCACATATCTCGCACAATTTTAAGGCTATAGTCACCAAATTTGGTTTATAGGTTGTTGTCGATATGCTCCAAAGATCGGCATATGCCACGCCCACCTCCGCCGCTCCCAAACCTAGTTCGTCAGTAAATTTGAAATGTATCTTACGCAGTTTTTGAGTAGGAGCCATCGAATTTAGGAGTTATATTACCAATAACTGCCTTTAAGTACGGAAATACCCAAAAAAATAATATTAAAAGATAGCTAGCTGCTAATCCCCTTCAACGATTAGCATACACATTTTTAGACCACGCCCACACCCTCTGCCACATGGAACTAAAATGACGATGCTAAAAAACGATGACCACGCCCACTCCGCCTCCTTAAACTGTTACATTTGATGGTGCAAAACCGATAAAACCATATATTTCCCACAATTTGAAAGTCAATCACCGAATTCGAAAGCCATATTGCTAGTAACACCCTTTTTGGACCACGCCCACGATAAGAGCCTATACCTCCCACAATTGAAGAGATATAGTTACCAAGCTTGCGAAATATATTACCAGGAAACTCCACCAACATTTGCATACGGCAATGCTCAATGCCGTCCCAAAAAATTCGCAACTGCACTTTCAAAGGCAAACTTGGAGGATAGATTATTAGGAACTTCCATCAAAAATAGGTATTTCCCTCTTGTTCAATTTGAGTTGAGAGTTCGAGATCTGTGGAGTTTTATATTGGTCAGAAAAATACATAGCTTTTAAGCATACTACTTCATGTCTTATCAATGTTGGTTGCATCAACTAGTTTTGTTGTGTATTTTTTTTCATTTAACCTTTCAGAATCACTTTATAAGAAAGAAAGAAAGAGCAACAAAATGGAGTACAAACTGATTACTGCCGAGCACTACGAGCTGGTGATCGAACATTTGCGTGGCAATTTCTTTGCCGATGAGCCGCTGAATCGGGCTGCCGGACTTTGTCAGCGGGGCGATGGCAATACTGAATTGGAATATCTCAGTCTGGCAACGCTGCAAGATCAGCTTAGCGTAATGGCCGTTGATGGGCGCCCCGACAGCGCCACCTATGGCCAAATAGCCGGCGTCATTCTCAACGGCATCCTACTGCCAGGCGATACGGAAAAGGCGCTAGACAAGCTGCAAATAAGCGAGGACAGCAACTACAAAAAGATCTTCGAGCTGCTTTACAGGCACTGCCTGCAGTCCAATCTGTTCGCCCACTACAATGTGGATCGCATCTTCGATGTGCGCATCCTCTCGGTGGATTCGCGCTTTCGTGGCCAAGGCATTGCCAAAGAGCTGGTGCGTCGTGCCGAACACATGGCCCGAAAATGCAACTTTAAATTGCTTAAGGCCGATGCCACCGGCATCTTCTCGCAGAAGATACTATTCTCCAGTGGCTTTAAGCCATTCTCCGAGCAGCTCTATGCCAAATACACAAATGATGCGGGGGAGATTATACTGCCCGTGGAGGCGCCACACATTAAGCTGCAGCTGCTCACCAAACAGCTCAACGATGGCAACATCAAGGATCAGTAAACACAACACTTGTATTATTATTTATTTATTTTTATTTTTTTTTTTTTGTATGCACATACATATATGGTATATATTACACATATTTCTGAATAGACACAAGAACTTTTTGTTTTGGAATGTACAATGGCATAAGACCGAAGTAAATCTCAGGCAAATATTTGGGCAAGTCTCAGATACGAATATGATTCAACTTAATTGCACAAATATTACTATTATTTGTAAATAAATAGGCAAACTTATATTATTATAGAGCATTTTGTTAACGATATTTTTGAAAAAAATAAATATTATTAACTGGTTTTCAAAACAGATCTAAAATTAATATTTGCCCTGGAATATACGGAATTATGCCATGTGGAAAACAAATTGTTGTTTTTCTTCTTTTTTTATGGGGACCAACTTTAAAATATGCTAACAAACTAATACTAACTAAATGTATGTACTTTTGTAAAACTAAAGCATTCAAAAAGGAAATGCATAGAATATCTAAACATAATGGCAAAGTTTCAAAGTCTATAATGCAAAAAAAAAAGATAAATAAAATATATATAATAATGTTAATTAACTAGTTAAATCTGTGGCTACATATTGTGTATATTGTCTATTATAAATATTGTCTATTATATATATTTATTTATATATATTTATTTATATATATATTTATATAAATATTGTTTAGGTACTTTTGATGAGTGGCCCAGCCTAGCACAAGCAGATTGAAATCCTAATACAAGTTAAATATATATCACATAGGCGCAGATCCAAACAACACAAACAACAAACAACATTGGCAACTGCTGAGCAGGTACTACGGCATTATTATCCTTGAAGGATTTACTTTTTGCTGCTGCTGCTGTTGTTGTTGGGCTTCTCGTAAATGAATATGATATCCTGATCGGTGCCAAAGGCCGTTCGAGCCGTATCCATTGCATCGGACAAACAACGGCAAATATCTGCAAAATAAAAAATTAAATATATATATATATATATATAATTAGATACAGATTTGAAGATTAGCTTAGCAACTAAATTGAGAATCTACTCACGTCCGTCGTGCACCTCGGGATTGTGATAAAACAACTTACGCATGGCTATATCGTAGCCACAGAGCACCACATAGTGTCCGGCGTATCTTTTGTTGGCAGCCATTTTCAAGCGTGTGTTTTTTTTAGCAATACAAGATAGATGGAAACAACTTGGTAATGAATGCAAAAATTTAATTTAATCAAAAAGTATCAAAACAAACCCTGTACGAATGCACACAGTTCCACACAGATTTCGAATACCTTTACGAGCTGTCCCAATATGAGTTTCAAGTAAAAAGAGCTTGCAAATTTCAATTTTAATTTCTTGATAAATCTTATAAGAAAACTGATGAACAGTTCTGCGTTTAACATTATAATAACGCAATCTTTGTGTTAAAAAAAATGTTAGCTTCATGAGAAACAGAGATCAGAGTGTTGATCACAGACAAATCACCTTGAAAAACATGTGTGTATTCGTACAGATGTGTTTGTAATAGAAAATTTAATCGCTTACCCAAATTTTTCTAGGGTATTTGTGCGGCATATTTCACAGGTGAGGAGCGAGGCATTCGTTAACAATATAACGGGGCCATCGCGTGCCAAATGTTTAAGTATGACATCCATGTCGACTGTGCGCTGTTCGACGCGCAAACCGTGCGCCTTGGCATCCTTGAACTTGCGCACCACCCGCTTCTCGTCCTTGTCGATGATTTGCGAGTAGTAAATATGCTGGGTGTAATTGGGATCGATGCCAAGCGTTTGCGTAAAATACTCGTGACGCACTTGGTATCGATGCAGCAGATAGCAGAGATCAATTGTCCAGGTGCTGGAGCCGAAGCCCTCCTCCTTGCAGATGCTCTCGAAGTTATTGAGGAACTGTTCGCGTTGCGCCGTCGACAATATCATCAGAATGCAGGATATGCCGCAGTCCCAGTTATATCGCTGCTGATAATGTGTTAAATTGTAGTGTTTACTTTGTGGCAGAGCGTTCATCTTTTTTGTATTAATATTTTTATTTCGACTTTTTCCAGACAATGCAATTGATTCCGTTCGTCTTTTGTTGTGCTCAAACTATTGTTAATAATTAAAGGTTTTGCTGCTTATAGAGTGTTGAGAATTTGCTGCTTAATGCATTTAAATGCTAAATATTTGGCAGACGAAACAATAATATTTATTGGATTTCTTTCGAAAACAGATGTGTATGTAAAATGTTGGCAGCACAGCGTCAGGTTAACACATCGTGTTAACAGATTAACAGCAAGTAGACGCAAAGTGAGCAACGTTGCGCACTCATGCGTAACGTAAGCAAAACAGTTCAGGTATGTCGTGCAAAAATGTTCAAAATACAAATTAGTTTTAGCTCTTACATTTTGATACAGCAAATTAAAAAAATTCACTAAGCCAAACTGTATATAAATTTAGCTTTTAAAGTCGCAACCATTTTACCACAACGGTAAGCTAAAATTAGGGATGAGAAAAGCTACTGTTAAGCTGCGAGCACACCGGACTAGACACAACGTTTCTTTGTTACGTGAAACATATGTTAAGCATTGCTCTTATGGGAGAGCGAACGTAAACAATGTGATTTTCCACAAGAGCAATGTTTTCCAGTTTCATTAAACAACAAAACCAAAACCGTTACGTTTATTCCGGTGTACTTTTAGAAAAAAGATTTATTTTAAAAAAATGTGCACTGTTGTGATTGTACAAAGCACTAGCATCCGGCACAGCCACAATCGCCGAATTAAACAAAATAATAACCAATTTCAGTCACATCAAATTAATAGAACACATTTACTGTCATGCTAGTATTTTTTTGTGCAGAAAATGCCAAAATGAAAAGCTTGATTCTGTTAACTTTACATGTGTATATACTGTGATTTTATGTTATAGGTGCGACGCGTAGCTGTTAAGTTCCTTTTCGATGAGATATAAAGCCATCGCACATCTCTAGGACATAACATAATACACAAGTGTGCGAATTCCATAAAGTCGCACACGGCCAGCGACGGGGTCGGGTAAATATTAAACAATATCCAGTAAGCTTTTCTTCTCTTTTTTTTTTTTTGTTTTTGGCTTTTTGTCTAGGTATTCGGTCGCCAATAGTGTAGAAGATTTTTATATTTGGGTCAGCTGTGTGACACAAGCGGCGCCAGTAATACAACAAAAGTGTGTGACAAGTGTGTGTACAACAGTTTATAGAAATATATATATCAATATACATATGTGAATGCTATATATATATATATATATATATATATATGCATATGTGTCTGTGTGTGGTTATTGTGAGAATCTGTGACCTTCGTGCAATCATCTAGCTTGGCCGACTTTTGCCAATTATAATCAAAGTACATCAGCATCCTGTGCGCAACCTTTCACAATAAGCAACAGCAAAGAAGAAATAGGAAGAAAAAAAACAAATAACGATATATTACTAACCGTGTGTTTACATCGAAGTGCCTAAGTGCATTGTGTGGACGACAGCAGCAGAAGTAGTTCTGCGTCTGATTATGTCTTAATTAGATTCCACAGACACCTGAGAGAGCTTTTAACAGCAGCAGCAGCAGCAGCTAAAACAGCAACAACAGCAACAGCAATAACCTAGACAACAACAGCAACGAGGTAAACTCTCTTTACTAATGAACTGTCCTTATGCT
Organism: Drosophila glabriapex; assembly: GCA_035042305.1. Classification (NCBI taxonomy): domain Eukaryota; kingdom Metazoa; phylum Arthropoda; class Insecta; order Diptera; family Drosophilidae; genus Drosophila; species Drosophila glabriapex. Next base: position 13,070,075 of record JAWNLN010000066.1, read on the forward strand.
CGTTGCTCGTTACAGTTGACAAGCCAACAACAACAACAACAGCAAGAAGAAGAGGCAGAGGAGGAAGACGAAGCAGGATAAACAACAACATCAATAAGAACAGCGACACAGTGTTAATAGCGAAGACTCCACGTTCCTTTCCTATGGTGAACGAGTCTAGTCAGCAAACAGGCCAAATGAACGCACACTTTAGCTAAACTGTGCAGCACACACATACACACACACACACATACACACACGCACAACACACAAACACCAAAAAAAAAAAGGATAACCAAAAAAAACACTTCCATACCCCACACCCCTCCCCCATCCCCATCCAGCTAATCAAAATGCGCGTTGTGGCAATGGTGAGTGGCGGCAAGGACAGCTGCTACAATATGATGCAGTGCGTCGCCGAGGGCCACGAAATTGTCGCATTAGCCAACTTGCATCCCAAGGACAGAGGTAAGCAAACAAACTAAACAATAACTGATATATTTTCATATGTATTTAAATCGCTAAACTTGAACTTGGTCTCAGATGAGCTGGATAGCTTCATGTATCAGACGGTTGGCCACATGGGCATCGAGATCCTGGCCAGCGCCATGGGTCTGCCACTGTATCGACGCGAGACCCAGGGCAAGAGCATACAGACTGGCAAACAATATGTGCCCACCGATGACGATGAAGTCGAGGATCTTTACAGTTTGCTCGAAACGTGCAAGGTGAGAAATGTTGCCCCAGTCAAAAACAATGTATAACACCACTATATATATATATATATCAGATGAAGGCCATAGATATGCGATTATCGTTGCAAGTATTAGTTAACGAATAACGCTTACCCTTATACCCTGTACTTTTAATTGAATACCTGAGTTGTAGCTGAGCTGAGCTCATTTTTAGTTATCCAAAAAGTTGATAGTCAGAAATGCAGTAAGAAACTTTAAACTCTCTCTTGGCAAATCTTAAAAACAAATTATATAAACTAATTTTGTTTATTTAAGTTAAAAAACGAAGTGAAAATTAACATAAATAAACTGAACCCATTTTGCGATATCCAAAAAGCCAAAACAGTTTATGGACGCAAATAGAGAAGCTACAAAAAATTATATCAACTAATACTTTAAACCAGAAATCCACTGCACTGCTTGCCAAAGCTCCTCATTCATTCTAAAAAAGAAAAACAAAAAAAAAAACAGCTCTAAAAATACTTAATTTAAATTTTCATTAGCACAATCGAGCTTATTACTAATCCAAACTGAGAAGAGCAACTATCACAGCGATTGCTGTGACGATTACCTAAAGTCTGTTCCAATTTCTGTTGGATAATATTGTGCAGCATATCCTGTGAGTCCAGTTGCAGTTTCTTTGCCTTGCTTTGTCCTTGAACGAGTTGTGCGCCCCAACAAACAAAACGAAAAGAAATGTAACAGGCAATATATATATATATATGTATATATATATATATATATAATTGCGGAAATTAGTTTCGTAATCTTATCAATAATGCCGTCAAGCACGTGAACCCGTCGCAGTATGTCGAATATTTGATTAGACAACCCCAAAGGCTGTCACATTATATGGATGCACTTTAAAATTCAGAGAGGAACAGTTGCCAAGTGGGTCGGTCACAAATTGCCAGAAATGCAGTATGTTTTATCCATAAATAATCAGAGTAGGACACAGTTATTATTTGTCATAGCATTATTAAAGCAGATATTTGAGTGCCTATTTATACAAACTCGAACCATTGTTGAAAGAACCAACTCGAAATTGGATAAGGGCAAACAAATATATGTATAATAATATATACACTATATATATAGTGTACTTTTTATTTTCCCAGTATCACGATTCGGCTGGAGAATCAAAATTTGAGAATCGAGCGTTTGTTTTGTCTACAATTGGTAATTTGATATGGACGCCACTGGCAAATGCCATTTCGCCCGACCGAATAAATAAACTTTTATGGGATAGTTTTACCACATTCTACAGAAAGAAAGAAAATGACTATTGACAGATTATTTGTTTATTTGTTTGTTTCTTATTGCTATCTCGTGTCATTTGAATTTGCAGCATGAGCTAAATGTGGACGCGGTGGCTGTTGGTGCCATATTATCGGATTATCAGCGAGTGCGCGTGGAGAATGTTTGCAGTCGCCTCAACCTGATATCGTTGGCCTATTTGTGGAAGAGAGATCAGACTGAACTGCTGCAGGAGATGATCGACTGTCAGGTGCATGCCATTATCATCAAGGTGACCCAAATCCAATCCAATCCAATATCAATCTGTGAAAGCTCGACGAAAATCATCCCAATTAAAATATATATTTTGCTTGATAGGTTGCCGCATTGGGTCTTGTGCCGGATCGTCATTTAGGCAAATCGCTGCGCGAGATGCAAACGCATCTGTTGAAGATGCGCGACAAGTACAGATTGAATGTGTGCGGCGAGGGTGGCGAATATGAGACATTTACACTGGACTGTCCGCTGTTCAAGCAGCGCATCGTTGTCGAGGATATACAGACGATAATTAGCAGTGCCGATCCCATCTGTCCCGTTGGCTATATCAATTTCACAAAGCTAACACTGCAACCGAAGGAGCTGCATGCCGTCACTGATGTTGTATTTGTTAAGAAATCCCTCGACTATATAAGCGATCTCAATGAGTCGACATACAGTGATCTGAGCGATCCCGATTTTAGTGAAACGGAACTGGAACTGATCGAGAAGGAGACACGTCTGCGTGAATCGCTTAGCCAGAATGAGTTAATCTCGCGCAGCAATTCATTTGGACGGCATTTGGCCACATCATCGTCCTCGCCGATACCCATTGTAACGAAGAGCGCCAGCGTCGACGAGCCCATACCGACGGCCAGCGCCTCGATGACGGGCAGCGCCTCCCTGCTGCTGCTAGCCAATGCAAATCAAGCGACATCCGCATCCGCATCGGCATTGGCATTGGGCGCCGGCGCCTCTGCCACCGCTGCCAATGGGGCAAACAACGCCGCCTTGCAGGCGAATAGTTGCTGCGGCTTTGGCATCTCAAATCCATTGGGCAGCAGCACGGCCGCCGTATACGGCTCGCTGTCGCTGGCCATCTCCTCGCTTGGGCTGAGCACCACACAGTGCACAAATTATGCGGCGACGGCGACGATGCCAACGGGCCAAACCCAACCGCCCAGTCCCATGAAATATGAACGTGAATTTCGTCCACTTGCCAATCAGGCCAAAGCGGCCATCAATGCCAAAGGCTGGATGTGGCTAGCTGGCATACAGGGTAACACACACAAACACACACACACACAGAGACAGACACACATACAAACAATCATCAGAACAGAAGACAAACAAAGAAAATAATCACGACACATTTCTATATAAAAGTGTTCAACTCGTGCAGATTAATTGAGATTTATTGTTGTTTTCAGGTTGCGCCCCCAGCATTGAGCAGGGCATGCAGCAGGCATTGAGCACGCTGCGTGAGCTCTGCTCGAGTAATGGTTATGATCTGCAGGATTTGTGCTTCACAACGCTCTATGTGCGCTCGATAGCCGAATATCCATTGCTGAATACCATCTATTTGCAATCGTTTGGCTTTCACAATCCACCGACCCGGGTGTGTGTGGAGTGTCCGCTTCCAGATGATTGTCATGTCATAATGGAGGCAGTTGGACATCGACCGACACCGACGCACAGTGGCGATGATAGCGAGGAGACCCAATTGCTGCTCAATGGTCGACGGAATACGATGCATGTCCAGGGCATCTCACATTGGGCGCCAGCCAATATTGGTCCATACAGCCAATCAACACGGGTGAGAAATACACACGAGCGACAGACAAAGAGCCAGCAAGCGAGAGAGAAAGAGACAGAAAATTAGAGCGCAAAATTCTATTATATTATATGTATATTATTAACTGTATAAGTTGGTGACACGAGCTATTTTGAGGTACCAGCCGAAAGAGACACCTTGACAATTGGAATGGGAAACGCAGACGTCTGTCTGACAGCACTTGGCGACAGCTCAAATTCAAATCTAATAATGAGACACAGCCAATTTAATATTGCAATTATGCAAATCAAAAAACAATATATGTGTCGAATCAAGTCTGGTACCACAAAAATTAGAGGCGCAATCAGCATGCCACCACCTTATACATATTGGGATCGAGAGAGACACAGAGTTTTAATAGCATCAAAAGTTGAAAAGACGTATTTTTAAAATGAAATCGAGAAATTGACGTTTTAAGTTTCTGTTACCAAATTCATACTGTTGTATCTTCGCCAATAATTCACTATATATATATATGAATGTTTCATTTTGCACACAGATCGGCGACATCACATACATCTCGGGCCAAATAGCGCTGGTGCCGGGCAGCATGACGATCATCGAAGGGGGCATTCGTCCGCAATGCAAGCTGACATTGCGTCACATCAGTCGCATTGCGAAGGCAATGAATGCCCAGGGCCAGTTGCGCGATGTCGTCCATGGCATTTGCTTTGTCACCCATCCAGCCTTCATTGGCGAGGCGCGACGCCAATGGGAGCGCCGCACCACAAATGCCATTATGGACTACATTGTGCTGCCAGCGCTGCCACGCGACGCTCTCGTTGAGTGGCAGGTTTGGGCGCACACCCATAACGATCGTTTTGACTGTGAGTTCATTAACACACCTACACCTAACACACACACACACAATGTCTCTTTCTCCCACCTTCTCTCTCTCTCTCTCTCTCACTCTCTCTCTCTCTTTTTAGCTGTCTTGCAACTAGTTCAACAAAAGTATCCTGAAGCAAATTTCGAACTGGTTGCAACTCAATTTTCATATATTTTTGAGCTAGTTTCCATTTGCCATATTCAAATATATTTTCACAAATCGTATAATGAATATTCTTATATTCAGTTTAATGGTTTAATTCTAATTCATAGTTCAACTTACCAACTTAAGTTCAAATTGAGTAACAAATTGAAGACTGTTCTAAGCAACAAGCTGAATCTGAAATTATATCTAGCTAGACTTTCGATTTAAAATTATGTTTATTATATAAACGTATTCAGTTCAATGAATATTTCGTATTTCAACTTACCAACTTAAGTTCAAAAACTGTTTGAAGCAACAAGCTGCTCAAATAATAATTCGAAACCATTCAATTGGAATCTCGACTCGACTCGATTTCAAGTTAACTTTTACTTTAATTACATCAGAATTGAGGTTGAAACATACGTGACAATATACAAGCTTTATTGTTGCGTGAAACTAATTGTGTTTGGTTTGGTTTGTTTGTTGTGCTTATAGATGAGGAAACCGGATGTTCGGTTAGCGATTATACCATCTCGATACGTCGTCGCTGGAACTATGAGAACAATTGTGCTGCGATTGTTTGCTATGTGGCAACCGGATTGGCCTCGTCCACCACACAGCTGACGCAGCTGAGCGACGATGTGCTGGGCAACCATTTCCGCTTGTCGCAGTGCCTCAGCGCCGAGCACCTGGACGAGATACTCACCTATGTTGTGAATCGTCTGCTCAAGGACTATCCCATTAACAAGCGGCAGCAACAGCAACTGCAACAGCAACAACAGCAGCAGCAGCAGCAACAACAAATAGCGAACGCAGCCAATACTGCCACTGCCACAGAGGCAATGTCACTGCCACAACAACAACAACACCAGCAGCAGCAGCCGATAGGTGGCGCTGGTGGTGATCAACAGCCGTCGTCGACATCGGGCAAAAGCAACACATTGCCAGCAATTCACTTGAAGATCTTCTATCAGGTGAATGCTGCACCGCCCACAGACCTGCTATTGCAGGCGTTGCACGATTTTCGTAGCAAGTGCCAGGATATGGCATCCTTGGTGTATACGGTGTTGCCAGCCTGCAGTTTGCACAATTTCAGTACGTTCCTGTCCATATGCGGTGTGCGCCACGAATAAAACAAGCGAGATAGCGAGAGATAGAGAGAGAAAGAGAGAGAGAGAGATAGAGAAATGAGAGAGATGAGAGGCAATGTCCAGTCTACAACTACTACTACTACTATTACGCACACACGCACATACAAAACCAAAAAAAAAAAAAAAAAAAAAAATATGAGAAAAAACAAAAAGATTTAAAATAAGAATGCAGGCGTAGGCACGCCCATTTGTTGATATTGTTAACTAGCCTGTGTATCTATTTACTATATATTTACTATAACTATTTACAAAAGCAGCCGCCAGTCAATGCGTACAATACGCGTAGTTACCAATTATTTCGGACCAACAACATCAACAACAACAACAACAACAGCAAACTCAACAACAAATTCTGTAGCAACTCAATGTGTTTCAAAATGTTTAGAACAACAAAACAAAACAAAACAAAACAAAACAAAAAAGACAACAGCAACAACAACAAAAATAATCGATAGATGCAAATAACCAAAACTGCGATTAACATTAAATTACGTATAAAAAATGCAACTGATAAACAGATAATACAATCGAAAAAAAAAGAAGAAGAAAGAACATTTTTATGCAAATTTTTTGTGCACACAATGAACTGCGCCCAATTGTAACTGTAAAACTGTCAACTGTAAACTATACTCGAATAACTGTTAACACAATTTTTCGTTTTTCTCCTCAGGTTTCGTCTTAATCACAACATTTTCTTTGCTTTTATTTACTTCCTAGTTTTTTGCTTTAACTTTTTGAATGAGTTTAGCTCAAATTTTTTGACCAAATTTAGCTTTTTAAACAAAGAAAAAGAAAAATACGAAAAAAAAACAAGAAAGAAACAAGAAGAAACCAAAACCTTTTTAATATTTATATACATACTACTTATACGAGCTCACTTTTTGTAAATTTTCATTATGCCTACAATTTTTGTTATGGACAAATGGAAAATGAACAAAATTACCACACACAACAATTTGTTTTTTTTTTATGTTACATTTTTATTGGCAGGCAAAAGAGAAATTTGTGTGCAAACTATTTGCCGGGTTGCCTTTCGCTCCTTAAGATAAATTGTTTAATATTAAAAAACGAAACAAAACAACAAAAAAACACATACATGCATAATATTGCAAGCTAAATAATCCACTGAGTTTGGATGCGATTTTGCCAGACGCAGTTTTATTTGATTAATAATATGCCAGAAGCTTAGCGAATTTGTCCCCTTCCCATCCCATCCCCATCCCCATCCGCATCCCTACACTCCTTATTCATACGCCTAACATACAAAACAAATGCATGTGTAAACAATATTCTATTGACAACAAAAATTGCACAACTATGGTAAAGTTAAATTGTATGTTGGACTTGTCACTGATGATAATTATGAAAATGCTATTACTGTTAAAAAAAAAAAAAAATAAAATAAAAAAATGAAAGAAAAAAATACAAATATGCTGATATTGATTGTGTGTCATTAAAAAATATCATAAAAAGACAAAACAGAATTATAAATGGGGCGTTTTTTTTGTGGAGTTTCTAGAACACATGCTAATCATTTCGTTCGGTGCACGACAATGCTACGAAAATGCATTAGAGAATTTGATAAAGATTTTTATTGGAGGCAAGCGATTTAAGCCAGTTACACGTCAGTGTCTGCCAAAAATCTTACTTATTTTCGCCAAATCAACATGGATTTTATAGAAAACAGTAACCAGAAAATAAACTGTAAGAGCGACAAAATGAGTGAGATTTCACATTCAGTGTCATTAGCCTTGAATTTGACTTGACGGTGATGACGAAAATTATGTTTGAAAGCGCGACAAACAAAAGCAAAGCTTTTTCTAGCACGGTCTCTGCTCTTCGAGTTGCGTGGGGAAATTTCCAGCGTGGGCCAATCAGATACGTCGGTCAGCGCCACGAAACGCCAATCAGAATTGCAGCAGACACTGACGTGGTCAACACGTCAGTTGGTAAACAATGGCATTGAATAAATAGCCCGGCACTGCAGAGAGCAGTCAACAGTTTCCATTCAGACAGCAAAGAAGTAACAGATCGGCATAGAGAAAGCGAAATTATATTGGAATACATTTCACTTGAAATTGTAAACAACGTGCGTTCAACAATAAGAGAATATTTTTTTTTTGTTAATATAAAAACAAAAACGGTGACTGTGAAACCCTGTACAAAGTAATTAATAACTGAAGCCAAAAATAAGAAGCAACAAAGACTATACAAGTCAAACCGTACACATTGAAGTGTCCAAAAATTTATATCGAGCGGATTTTTTTTATTTAGTGCTCAATTTAGCTTAAGTTAGTAAAAGTAAGTATTTAAAAATCTGTTTTTAAAATGACAACAATCGATTACTTTTATAATTTCGCGTGTTGTGCAACACTGTTGTAAAGTTAACACTGACGTGTACCCAGCACAGTGTTGCATGTGTGTGTGTGTGCTTGTGTAGTGTATGCGTAGAAAGCGCCGGCACAAAGTAGCAGTAATCGCCGATATTCTTTCAGTTCAGTTTTACACGTCGAGAGAGTTAATTAACGAGCAGAAAAGTTAGCTGAAAAACTCAAAGTTTCAAGTGTAAGTTATATATTCAATTTATCAGTTGGCGACAATTACTAAAGCTAATGCATTGATCACATAGCCAATAGCAAATGCAGTAGCACAAAGAAAGTGAATAACATAGTAGAATATTAGTGCACATGTAGCTGTCGCCATTTTGGCAATGTTGTACCAAATTCAGGGGCTTTATTTTATATACACACATGATGCGAAATAAACTAAAGCACGTGTCTTGTCTCCCTTCTAATACTTAAATGCCTCCCCATGGAAGTGTTTGCTTTATAAATTTTAAAACAATTTGTGTTGGGGGGAATTGCTGCGACACTCGCTGCCAGTGTAACCCCAAATTTGCATGACGTGTCGTGCAACGTTGGCCGCTGCTCAGATTATAATTTAATATAATACATTATGTGTAAATTAATGAACATGAATACATTATTAACAATCAGTAGCAAAGTTCGTTCACTTCCTTCATGCCGGCTGCCGGCATATTATTGCGACATCGTTTTTTAAAGCTCTGCTGTTGTGCACACACTGGCTGGGCACACACGCCGTCGTCTGATTGCACAGCTGGTACATTTTTGAGTTCTGTGCTTGTTGCCCAGTGTGCAACATTATTTGCCTGCTGACCTGGCAGCACTTGATTTCGACGATGCAATAACAAATAAATGCAACTACACAATATACGCAATACTCTAAAATTCAAATTTATTGCAAACACACACACACACACACATACACATAGAGAGAGAGAGAGAGAGAGAGTGAGAGAGACGCGCCTGCGCCAACTGTCGAAGTTTGCTGGCATCGTCGTCTCTCTGCGTAGTTGTGAGTGTGTGTGTCTCGGACAGTCGGTTCAATCAGCATTGTACACGTCATTAAAACAGATCTGCAAACTACAGTTTACGTTATTAACAGAAGTACACGTCAGTTGAGCATGTCAGTGGATTAACTCGGTTTTGTATTGTTTTGGAAATTTGACAAAGCGGACGCATAGTAAGTAAAAACAGACAAAACTAATACAGCTGTGCAAATTGCTTGCGTCTATTGCCGGCAGAAGAAGCCGCCCCGGCACGCCCCGCCATTCCGTAACTTTCACCGTGCGTGAATTGCTTGTGCTGCTACTAGGCAGACAGACAGACGGACGGACATGTGTCTATCGCAATGTAGTTGTTGGTTTTTGTTGTTGCACACTACTAATTGAGAATGTAAAGACCGAATAAGAAATTTGTGGAGAACAAAAAAAATAGAAGGAGAGAGTGAGAGGCATAAGAAAAACCAGTTAACTCTCGCACACAAGAAAACAGAGCGACCGGCAACCGATTTTGTGAAACGAGCGAGAGAGAGAAAAAGCAATAAGAACCAGAAAAATGTTACCACGTATACAAAAATTCTATGTTAACTTTGGCAGAGCAGCGGCGTCGGTCAATGTCAGTGAGCAGAGCAGAGCCTAAACTGGGCTGAGCTGAGAAGAGCAAGGCAGCGGTGCGGCTTAAACAGTTCTTGTACGTTTAGTCAGCGGAACAGACGTGTGCTTGTGTGTTTCCTTCAAGATCTTTCGCCAGGTATTTTTCTTTTTTTTGAGGTGTGTGCCATAATTATGTTTTCCCCTCAATTTAAATCGCACTTGGCATAATTTAAAGTCGTGCCATAAATAAACGAGGCCATTGCTTCAATCATTTGCAAAGCAGCACACATAACGGTATCTTACCTGTTGACAGCGTCGACAACGTCAGCGACGTTTATTTTTTCGGCTCTCTGTCTCTCTCTCTCCCGGTCTCTCCCTTTTTAGCCGTGTGTTGACGTGTACAAAAAAAAAAAATAGAAGAATAAACCTAAGCTTTTTCATTCATTTCCGTTAATCATTCTTTTTTCAATCTTTTTTTCTCATTACAGTTTTTTTTTGTTTGGTGTCAAAGTCTAAGCACCAAAAAAAAACTCTAGAAAATAACAAATAAAAATGAAGTTGTGCATATTGCTGGCTGTCGTGGCCTTTGTTGGCCTCTCACTTGGTGAAGAGAAGAAGGAGAAGGATAAGGAACTGGGCACCGTTATTGGCATCGATTTGGGCACCACATACTCATGGTAAGTTGGAATTTTGAATGCACACAAAAAATGCACATTTTCAATTACACAGTGAATATTGAGCACTATCCAATTGCATATTCAATTGTTATATTTTCCTTTTCTTTCATCCTCCTCCGCACAGCGTTGGCGTTTACAAGAATGGACGCGTTGAGATCATCGCCAACGATCAGGGCAATCGTATTACGCCCTCATATGTGGCCTTTACAGCCGATGGCGAGCGTCTGATTGGAGATGCTGCCAAAAATCAGCTGACCACAAACCCAGAGAATACGGTCTTCGATGCGAAGCGGTTGATTGGACGTGAATGGTCCGATGCGAATGTGCAGCACGATATCAAATTCTTCCCCTTCAAGGTTGTCGAGAAGAACTCGAAGCCACATATCAATGTCGATACCTCGCAGGGTGGCAAGGTCTTTGCGCCCGAGGAGATCTCCGCCATGGTTCTTGGTAAAATGAAGGAAACGGCCGAAGCGTATCTTGGCAAGAAGGTCACCCATGCTGTTGTCACCGTTCCCGCCTATTTCAACGATGCCCAGCGTCAGGCCACCAAGGATGCTGGCGTCATTGCTGGTCTCCAGGTGATGCGCATCATAAATGAACCGACTGCCGCTGCCATTGCTTATGGTCTGGACAAGAAGGAGGGCGAGAAGAATGTGCTCGTTTTCGATTTGGGCGGCGGCACCTTCGATGTGTCCCTGCTAACCATCGATAATGGTGTGTTTGAGGTCGTTGCCACCAATGGTGATACTCATTTGGGTGGCGAAGATTTCGATCAGCGTGTCATGAATCATTTCATCAAGCTGTACAAGAAGAAGAAGGGCAAGGACATTCGCAAGGATAATCGCGCTGTGCAGAAACTGCGTCGCGAGGTCGAGAAGGCAAAGCGCGCTTTGTCCGGTTCCCATCAGGTGCGCATCGAAATCGAATCTTTCTTCGAAGGCGATGACTTCTCCGAGACGCTGACCCGTGCCAAATTTGAGGAGCTTAATCTGGATCTGTTCCGTTCGACGCTGAAGCCGGTGCAGAAAGTGCTCGAGGATGCTGATATGAACAAGAAGGACGTCCACGAGATTGTGCTTGTTGGCGGCTCCACGCGTATACCCAAGGTGCAACAGCTTGTGAAGGACTTCTTTGGCGGCAAGGAACCATCCCGTGGCATTAATCCCGATGAGGCTGTTGCCTACGGCGCTGCCGTCCAGGCTGGCGTTCTCTCTGGCGAACAGGACACCGATGCGATCGTTCTACTCGATGTGAATCCCTTGACCATGGGCATTGAGACAGTCGGTGGCGTCATGACCAAACTGATACCACGCAACACAGTTATTCCCACCAAGAAATCGCAGGTGTTCTCCACGGCAGCCGATAATCAGCATACAGTGACCATTCAGGTCTACGAGGGCGAACGTCCAATGACCAAGGATAATCATTTACTGGGCAAATTCGATTTGACTGGCATTCCACCGGCACCGCGCGGCATTCCCCAGATCGAGGTCTCGTTCGAAATCGATGCCAACGGCATTCTCCAGGTCAGCGCCGAAGATAAGGGTACCGGCAACAAGGAGAAGATTGTGATCACCAACGATCAGAATCGACTGACGCCCGAGGATATCGATCGCATGATTCACGATGCCGAGAAGTTCGCCGATGAGGACAAGAAGCTGAAGGAGCGCGTCGAGTCGCGCAACGAGCTGGAATCGTATGCCTACAGTCTGAAGAATCAAATCGGTGACAAGGAGAAGCTCGGCGCTAAACTGAGCGACGATGAGAAGACCAAACTGGAGACGGCCATCGATGAAGCAATCAAATGGCTCGAACAGAATTCCGATGCCGATCCCGAGGAGTACAAGAAACAGAAGAAGGATCTGGAGGCCATCGTTCAGCCCGTCATTGCCAAACTGTACCAAAGCACTGGCGGTGCACCACCACCAGAGGGCGCCGACGCTGGTGACGATCTCAAGGATGAGCTGTAAGCCAGCGAGCGAGCGAGCGGAATGAGAACGTTACCCAAATTGAGAAACGTACGGACGGTTGGATTATCTACATAGTTTTGGCAGTAGAAATAAATCAGACTGATTAAACAATTACAAAAACAAAAAACAAACCAACAAACCAACAAACAACAACAACTGCAACAGCAACAAATAGAAAAAAGAACACACTCCTCCCACCCCTTCCCCCCGTCACATAAGCAATATGCAAAAACCCCGAAGCAACAAAATAGGTTTTTTTTTCTCACCTCACGCCAAATTTCTTATAGCAACATTATTATTATTTGTTTTTTTGTTCCATTTTTTAATTTTATAATTTGTAAAGTATATTCTTTCGGCCCCCAAAAAACGCATTGGAGTAAAGAGTTGTATAGAGAGAGCTGATGATTATCGTATGTGTTCCTCGCATTCCTCTTCCCGCAAATGGACGAAAAACAAAACAAAAAGCAAAAAAGATAAACAAACTTAAAGCACTGTATATTTTTTGATAACAACAACAGCTAAGCTCTCCAAATTGAGGTAACACAAATCAATAGGTTAGCCTTCAAGTTATATAAACACCATCTTATTAAGAATATAAAAAAAAAAAACGGAAAAAATTAAACACAAAAAAATCAAATGCAAAAGAATGTTATATGTATAAGAGAGCGCGGGAGAAGAGCTAGAGAAAATACAAGAGAGAAAGAGCGAGTGCTGCGGGGAAATAAATAAAAGAGATAATGTGCGTAGTATAAAACACAAGCAAGAAACACTAAATATATATACACACGTACACACACACACACACACACAGACAGACAGACAGACAAAACTTAACAAATAATAATAATAATAACGGATTCTTCGATTTTACGAAGAACCTTATAATTTATTTAAAAATAAAATAAAGAAAAACAAATTTGAACACATCCGTTTTCCTTATTTTTTACTTACTGTGCTGTTGAGTAGGATCATTCTCAAGTTTGTACATATATCTGCATATGTATGTCAATCTGATGAAAATTCACTTTTCGCTGGTAAAATTGTTGATTCCCATGGAGAAACGCTTCTCAACCCAATTTGCCCCACAGATTTTTGAGAACGGCGATTCGAGCGGGTTTTTTTTTAAGCAGATTTCTGCATTAGTCGGGCAATAAACTCAATAAGTAAAATATTCAGAAGATAATATTTGTTCAATCGTTCAATCCGCATCTTTTATTGTTTTATTGTTTTTTTTTTGTTTTTTTTTTTCTATTATTATTTTTGTTCTTATCATTCTTATACTTGTTTTGCGTATCTCATATTCCTTGCGCATATAGATTTCAGTTTGATCAGGCGTTACTTACTTTATAGGTAGCTCTCTCGTTTTGTTTGGGAGCTAGTCGCTTTGCACTTTCACCGATTCGCATACATATTTATATATATTTACTACGATTCAGTTTTTCAGTTACTGCATTACGAGTAATCTTAATTATTCTTAAATACATTAAAAAAATACATAAAATATTTGTTTTGTTTGTTTGTTTTCGTTTTCTTTTTTTTTTTAAATATGTATATAAATAAGCTAACGGTATATTTATATATTGTTTATTGTTTACACATATGTATGTATTTCTCTATTTACTTATATACGTATGCACTCTCAGATATTTGAATTGCGAGGCCGACTCGACACAAACTTTCGGCTCGTATAGTTTCATTAATATTATATATTTTTTTGTTTTTGCTGGGTTGTTACGGTAACGGATTTTTCTTCTCGGTTTCCTTTTAGGCACGTTTTCTTATGTTTCTGTTGAAGTTAACAAGAAGTTCAGAAATATTAAATATTAAAATGTTATATTAAATATTATAGCTGTGCATTATGTGGGAACGCCAGGTCGTTAAATTGGCAACACCTCAACGGTGCGAGCTGGCAAAGCGGTTCGATAGCTTGTCGCTTGTAAATGTATCGAAATGAATTATCGATAGGTCGGTTACAAGCTATGTTTTGTGTACGATGTGGCAACACTGCAGCAAATCAACTGCCGGTTAACTTTTGACGGGAAGATCAGCTAACACGCGATGTTAACTTATGACAGAAACATGAGCAAACTGGCCCAAGTTTATATTTTATTTGGAGAATTTGTGTACTGATTGTATGCATTGTTTGTGTGTTGTGTTTGTGTTTTTGTTTGTGTAGAGGGAAATTGGTAATTGGTAAATGGTAAATGGTAAATGGGACTTGACTATATATTTAAAACTATTCTAAACTTCAGCCGCTCACTTAGTAAATAAAATGCAAAAAATAAAATTGAATTGAATACATCGGTCGCACGCACGGGGACCATGCCTTGCCATGACAGAGTTGTATTTTTCCGTTTCTTCCTGCCTTGATTTTTTTTTTTTTTTTTTTTTTATATTTTTTTTTGTGTTTGTGTGCCTGTGTGTAGATGTTATATGCTATATATGTATATATAGCTGCACGTTCGATTTAAGAATATGATTTTTCGTACAAGCCTCGTGAATGCCAGCGGATTGCGTAGTTGGTCCTTAGGGATGGGGGAAGGTGTAGCGTGGTTAAGATAACATTCCACAAAGGCGCTGCTTGTAGCTGCTGTTTCTGCTTCTGCTTGTGTGTGTTGTGTGTTGGGTGTTTGTGTGTTGTGTGTTTGTGTGTTGTGTGTGTTGTGTATGTGTGTGTTGTGTATGTGTGTGTTGTGTGTGTGTGTGTGTATGTGTATATGTGGTTTTGTTTGTTGTGTTTTGCTGCAGCGGTTGCTGCAATTTTAGATGCGTTTTGGAATCGTGTCGACGGCATTATTCTCAGGCTCTTCGTCCTTTGGTGGCTGACCGCGCTGCTGCTGGGATCATTTCATTTCGTAGACCGAGAAAGTAAGAGAGCGAAGAGACGAAGTGGGTGCGCAGTTCAAAGTTCAAATCGGTATATCGGTTATCGGTAATCGGTTATCGGTATATGCAGAGATGCCAGAATTTGCCACCAATTTGCGCGCCACAAGAACAAAGATACAAAGAAAGGAAGACACAATGAAAGAGAGAAAAACGTAAAATCAAAAATAATCAACAACAAAGCA
Organism: Drosophila glabriapex; assembly: GCA_035042305.1. NCBI lineage: Eukaryota > Metazoa > Arthropoda > Insecta > Diptera > Drosophilidae > Drosophila > Drosophila glabriapex. Next base: position 13,085,691 of record JAWNLN010000066.1, read on the forward strand.
GAAGAAACCAAAACTACTATAATGTGTACATTAGATGATCATCAATATATATAGTACAATGTATGTACATACATATATACATAAATATATATGTACTTATGTACAATTTACAAAATTGAGGAAGGAATATAAAAACGAAGAAAATGTGCATGATAAGTAATTTTTTGTTGTTGTCCTTGTCTTGCATACGAAATGCGCCGTTTGTTTTTGTATTATTTTTTTTTGTTAGCCAATTCACAAATGAACCGTTATGATCATGAGAAACAGCACGTCCATTTATAAATATATACGTATGTGTGTTTGTCTGTGTCTGTCTGTCTGTCTGTATGTGTGTGTGAGAGAGAGAGAGACAGTATATTTCTACATATGGTCGTCGACCTGAAGAATCCAATCCAAACTATGCACGAGTTAGGTATATTTTGTATGTCTGTATTATCATTTGTAGTTTCTTTATTTTCTTTTGTCGATTTTGAGGTTTTCTCTGTATGTGTGTGAGTGTGTGGGTGTCTTTGGATGCAGTGCAGCTGACGGCATGATCGTGATAAGAAGCATTTGTGTGTGTACTGGGAATAAAGTGCATAAATATAAAAAGTGATCCCAACCAATAGTCGTTAAGCGTGTAAGTTACAATAATAAAAAAAATAACCATTTTGCTCTTAATTTTATTTTTGTTTCACATTCGCCTGGCAACTAAATAATTTAAGAACGAGCTTTAAAAAAAATAAGTACATATTAAATATATAAATTACGCATACAAAATGTAAATGAATCAAATTATGTGCAAGCGAGAGAAAGAGAGACAGAGAGAGAGAGATATATAAATGGATAGAGGCAAACGCGCATAGTAGTAGTATCTGTATAGCAGCTAGCTTTTGTCAGTTAATTGCTGTCGCTTAGCGCACGTGCTGGTGGTTAGAGTGAAATGGCATTAGAAGCGGATCGTCAACCTTTGCTAGCAGGATAAGCAGGCAAACTATTCAGCTTCGGCCTCAGGATCGGGACGACTTAAGATCTCCTGGCAGAGCGCAATGTAGTCCTAGATTTTGTTTTATCGATGTGTATATATTTTTATGTAAAACAAAATAATACAAAAAAAAGTATAGCATAGCATAGAGAGAGAGAGAGATAGTATTTGAATATACATAGAAAAGAAAAAATAGTCATAAGCAATATAGTCCATAGAAAGAATAACACTGAACAATTAAGTAGCCAACACCGCACAGCTATCGACATGGAACACAACAGCTGAGATGAGTACAGTGGAATGCGTATAAGTAGTACACACATACACACATACATATGTAACATATATAGCGATATTTGGTTAGGGATGATGATCAGTGTGGGTCAATGATGGTCTCGTGTCTCCTACTTGTTGTTGTACAAACGAAAATAAAATGCAAAGGGAAAGTAATAATGATTAACCAAAATTATACACTGCAAATTGTATTAATTATCAGTTTTGTTTTTATTTTAGTTATTGTTAATATTACTCTTGTTCTTCAACTTATTCATCTTTAAATCATTTTTGTTTTCTTTCAGCTTTTTGTTTTTGTTTTTTTTTTCGATTTTGTTTAAGTCAGTAAAAGTTATATATCAATTGTAAACATTTTTGTTTTTTTGTTTTCTTTTGTTTCAGTATGCACTCAACTTATCAACGTTCCTTACGCACTTGGCCTTTTTTTTATCGATTTCTAAATATAATATGTATATATATTTACTTTAATGCTAATTTGCTTACAAAATGTGTTCACTTTTATTGTTATGTACTTGTTTTGTGTTCCTTTCTTTTGATTCAGTATGCGATTCTCTATTACAACATCATCTTATACAATCTGTCTGCATACAAAAACATTCTTTATAAAAAATGGCATTAGAAAAAAAAAAAACAAAATTGAATACAAACAATTTGCCACACATGAATTTTTATGGAACTACACATTGAGAAAACAAAAATATTACAATTACATATTGCAAAATAAACATGCGTTCTATACTTTAGTGCTTAATAAAATAATTTAAAAAAAAAAGAACAAAAAAAAATTTACACGTTATGCTAAAAGAAATATACAACTAGATACGTTTAATTTGGACCCTTAAAATTAAACGAGTTGCTAAAAACCAGCGCAATTGATAACTTTTGAAATTTATGAAACACGATTTTAGAATACCCTTGAAGAACGAGTAGAAACTAAAGAAACTGGCGTAAGACATATCGGAAGACTATATGCTTTAAAAAAGATTTTACATAATTGTATTATTTGTATTATTTTACTACAACCAACAACAACAACAATAATTTCTACATTGATCTCCAATTATACTTTTATTTTTTTTCTAAAGATCAGACTAAACTAAAACGCAAAAATTATTATGCAAGGGTATTAAACCTTCGGCAAGCCGAAATTCGATTTAATTATTGTTTTTGTTTGCTTGTAGTTTCGGCCGAGTGTCCTCAAATTGTGATGCACTCATTTGTTTAAAAAAAATTTTTTTTTTTTTTTTTTTATTTATTTGCCGTTGCTTATAATTCAATATTATACAATTAGAAATACGCTTACATTTATAAATGTATTCTATAAAACCAATCTGTAGCTAATTGTTTAGTATGTGGTTTTTGTTTTTGTATTTACTACATTTAATCTTGCCAAAAAAAAAAAAAAAAAAAAAAAAAAAAAAAAAAAAAAACTTACTCTGCTCAATTGGAAATTTCGAAAACATTTTCGGTTATTGCTTTTGCGAATGATTTTGGTAGGGCTGGGCAGCACTCGTGTGCATTTCGGTGTGGTTTTGTATGTGTGGGTGTATTTGTCTGTGTTTGTGTGTGTGCGTGTGTGTGTGCTTGCAAGTGCTGCCTCATTTTCGTCTTCTTCACTTCACATCAAGTTTACACAATGTGTATCCTCTTCTACAGTGTCTCACAGCTCAAAAGACCTAGTGTTTAGCAAAAAATTGAATTGCCTGCCATAAACAAATTATCCAATATTTTTCAAAAATTCCAAAGACTGATAGCAGGTACATATATTAACCACCATAATTAATATATATTCCCAATAAACTGGGGTTTTCCCACCGGCTAGGCCGGGTTATGTAAAAAAGTAACTTAATTTATGGTCGCATAGAATTTGGACCAGGGGCGTTATGGACACCTGGGTGCCATAAAACCCGGATTTTTTACGCCAGGTTGATTATTTTCGGTATAAATAGACCAATCCTTCGTAGTCAGTTTAGTTATATCCTGCATCTCGGGTGCAACCAGCCAACAAGGACTATGGGCAAATGGACTACCACTACCATTGACCAACGGAATCTCATCCTGGAACACTTCAAGATCGGATATTCACATCGCCAAATAGCTAAAATGGTAAATCTAAACAAATCAACTGTGACCAACATCATTCGGCGCTTCGTCGACGAAAATCGGATAGAGGACAAGGGCAGAAAGGCATCAAACAAGATTTTCACCGACTAGGAAGAGCGGAGGATCATCAGGAAAATAAGGGCAAATCCCAAGCTATCGGCTCCAAAACTGACTCATCAGGTGCAGGATGAAATGGGGAAAAAGTGCAGTGTGGAAACTGTGCGCCGGGTTCTGCGCAACCATGACTTTAATGCCCGAGTACCACGGAAGAAGCCCTTTATAAGCGCAAAAAATAAAGGGACTAGGATGACGTTCGCCAAAACCCACTGGGACAAGGATTTGGAGTTCTGGAACACAGTCATATTTGCAGATGAGTCCAAATTCAACATTTTTGGCTCGGACGGACGGAATTATGTGTGGCGACAGCCCAATACTGAGATGAATCCGAAACACCTAAAGGCAACAGTGAAGCACGGCGGAGGAAGTGTCATGGTATGGGCATGTATCTCGGCAGCCGGCGTCGGAAATTTGGTGTTCATTGACACAACAATGGACAAGAATGTGTACCTCAATATATTAAAGGAAAATTTAATCCAAAGTGCCGAGAAGCTAGGAATCCGACGTACTTTCCGGTTCTACCACGACAACGACCAGGACAACAGCCAAGCATAAGTTCGGATTAGTACAGTCCTGGCTTATCTGGAACTGCCCCCACATGATAATTCCACCGGCCCAGTCTCCAGATTTAAATGTTATTTAAAATTTGTGGTCTCTGCTCAAAAATAACATCCGGAATCACAGATCCGATCTCAAGAATGCTCTGCTGGATGAGGGGAGCAAAATCAGTTTAGAAACAACCCGGAAGCTGGTATCTTCCATGAATAATAGGTTAGGGGAAGTTATTAAGGCTAAAGGATATCATACTAAGTATTAACATCCTTATTTAAGTTTTTATACGCCAAATATGTTACTTTTCTAAGACTGAGTCAAATGAGCTTTGACATGCATTTTGGACATGTTTTCAGTTTTTGACTTATTTTCGTTAATTTATTAATATTTTAATAAAAACTAAAGTTTATTTTTCAAACGTGATATAACATTAAACAAATTGGCATTTAAACATTTCGCGATCGTTTCTTTGTTTAAACCTTATAGCACTTTAAATTTTTTGCTAGACACTGAGTCTTTCGAGTTGTGAGACACTGTATATTGTAGTTTAAAATTATATTGTTCATTTATTTTCATTGCTTTTTTATTTTATTTTATTTTTTTTTTGTTTTTTGCTTTGTGTTTGCTTCAATAAATGGTTTTTGGAAGTACTATATTCCTTATACATATATCGTTGTTTGTGGTCTAATCAACATTGAACTTTCATTCACTTCCTAATTGTTTATTTCTTGTCTATACGGATCTCGCTCATATTTATTAAGTTTTTTTTTTTTTTTTCTCTATTTCACTCGGTTGGAGAACTAACTGTGTTTTGGTCTAGTGCTGCCACCTACAGTGTCCTGTTTTACAACATAAAATATATATAGTGTATATACCATATAAATAATACAGTTATGTAATAGCACACAGAAATAAAGACAAATGCAAAACGTACACATTTAAGTATTATATAAGATTATTAACTAACGACAAAATGTGTGTGTAGCTTTAACATAATTATTTACTAATACATACTAGGTTAAAAACGAGATTGTGTGTGTGTGTGTGTGTGAATATTTAGTATGTAATTTGTATGTAGATATATATGTATGTGTGTGTGTGTGTGTGTGTGTCTGTGTATGCGTGTGTGTGTATGCGTGTGTGTGTATGTGTGTGTGTGTGTGTGTGTGATAAACAAGGAGAAACGACAAGCAGCAAAACACAAGCGCAAAAAGTTGATGATGATGATGATGATGATGATGATGATGATGATGATGATGATGATGATGATGATGATGATGATGGAACAAATTTCTATGCACAATGTGTAAATTGATTGCGTTGTTTGTTAGTTTTTGCTGCATTCAGTTGTTGTTGTTGTTGTTGTTGCTTACAATTATACTAAATGCTAACATAAGTACATTGACTATATATATATACAAGTATATGTATATGTATATACATAAGTATGCACATATGCTTCTTTCTTTCTTTGTTTTTTTTTTTCTTTTGTTGATTGTGTAAACGACAAAAATTTATTATCTTCGTACTGATGAGCTTTTGTATGGATGCGACATGTTCGATAGCGATAAGGAATATCGATCAATTGGTATATGGCCATATGGGTATTATGTGTGTGTCTGTTAAGTGTGTTTGTGTGCGTGTGCTTCAAGAAAACTTCATATCATTTCCGTACTCTTTTGCTTCAAATGTTTCGGTTTTTTTTTTTACTTTCTTTTGTTTTTGTTTATTTTTTTTTTTTTTTTTTTTAGGTTTATACTTTAATACATTTTCTACTACTTGTTCACTTCACTACGATTTTATATTTTATTTTCTTCGTTTGTTGTGTTTTTTTTTTTTTTTTTTTTTTTTTTTTAAATATAAACGCAGTTTTGTTTTTTGTATTTTTTTTTTTAATTTTATTTTATATAAATGATTTTTACTTGTGGCGCTCAAAACCTCTGCAGTTGTAACGGTCTGTAGCTGTCGGTTCTCTTCAGTTGAAACTATGTCTCTCGTTTCTTTATAATCAATCATATATATATATATATGCAATGTTATGTTTGTTTATTTGTTGTTGTTTGTTGTATGTGTGTTTTATTTTCGTGCGTGGTATGCGTATGTGTTTTTTTAAATTAGTTTTTCTATACACAATGTTTTTGTATTGGGATATAGGTGGTATGTGGTATGTATATATAGCAGCGTATCGTTTTCCATAAATTGATGACGATCGTTTTTTTTTTTTGTTATTGCAGACATCGATAAACAGACAACATAAATAAAACCCGGCACATTTGCATAGATCAGATCATAGGTTAGGTTATTAACAACACAAACACATACACGCACACACACACATACACAGACAGATGTGCATATGCATATATACATATATGTTGGATTCGGTTCAAATTCAAGTTAGAATTGGTTGTCGTTCAGATAGATGACCATTAGGTGTTTTGTGTTGGTTGGTTTGGTTGGTTGGTGGTGGTGGTTGTATGTGTGGGGAGAGAAACAAATAAAAGAAAAATATATAGATATATATATATGCTCAGTTGAGACGTTGGTTTGTTGCATGTTTTTGATTTTATGATTTTTTTTTTTTTTTGGTTTGGTTTTGTTTTTCTTTTGTTTAGTCAATAGAAAAAATTGTTAATAGAAATTTCATTTTAAATTTACCGCTCGTAGTGGCATTTTGAAATTGGCTGCTGCCTGCAGCTGAATTTGATAAGCTAAGCTGTGAATTTTAAAGCCGTACAGACTGAATTATAGTTGTATATATAGGTGCAACAGTTGTTGTTGTTGTTGTTGTTGATGTTTTGGTTGTTGTGTGTTGAACAGCGACATCAGAAGGATGGGTAGCAGGAGTTGAATGTATGCAACAACAAAAAAATAACAAAGAGAGCGAAATATAGATTAATATTCAATTTTTAAGAAACTTACTTAAAGATAGCCTTGTCAGACCAATCACCGACTAAATTTAGTAAATTTTAAAAGTAATAGTGCCTGTGAAATTTTCTGTTTTCAATTGTTGTTCATTTACGTAGTTCGTTCCTCTGTGTGACTTCTAAAAGTTAACGACAAATAGTCAAGAATAAACCCCAAATATTTGCAGCAGTGTTGAATTTGAAAGGCAGTTTCGTTTTGAGTTTAATGCCTGTGATTCTGCGCTCAGTCTCACTTGAACGCGTCTGTTATTATTATTATTACATTAACATCTTCTTCTGATTTGTATCTAAGTAAACGTTGCACTTCCTGGATTGCGGGTTGTGGATAGCGAACAGCCTCCACCCGGGGAGGTTAGCTGCGAATAACACAAGATTCCTTGTAAATAAGCAGTCCAGGACATACAGCGGGTAGGAGTACGACAATCGTACTGACCCGTGTTGTCGCCTTTACAAGCATAGCCTCACACACATCCAACCTCCCCACAATCACTTACCTTCCTCTATCTTATCCTATCTCTATCTTATCCCATCTCTATCTTATCCCATCTCTATCTTATCTCACTCGGGCCGGGCTAAGGTGTCACTCGAAACTTGCTGAGAGTCAACTTGGCTGGTGGCCCGGATAAAAAAAAACTAGCTGATAAATGGCGACCGCCTGCTCTAATTAGCCTTACCCGGTTAATGCAGATCTCTGGCCGGGTGAACATATATTTTTTCACAGCTCGTGGGAACTAATATGAGGAGCTCTAATAATATAAAAATACCGCAGGATCTCCCTGCAGACAGTGTGCCTAGAGATTGAGTCCTGGATATGGAGCTTCCACAAAATGGCACACTCCAGCACCAAACAGGAGAGTGCCACAGGCACAGCATTGGTGAAGTCAGCATGCCCCAGCTTCGAGGAACGAAAGTACTCAAAAAAGCTAAAGAGCCAAGAGAGAAAGTTAGAGCAAAGGTACGAAAAAGGAGGAGACATAGATAAGAAACCGCCTCCAGGCGACCGACAGAGCAGTCACCCGGTACAGCACAGGACAGGGCATTGTCACCTATCTAAACTAGGCATTTTTAGTAACGGAAAATTCCGGTTCTGTGAAAACGAGAAAAAGTCCTCAAAGCACATCCTAGCAGATTGTTTCGCCGTAGCTAGAAAAAGATGCAGTATCCTGTGGATGAAACCCTCATTCCGACAAGGATTCTGGCATACGGCCAGGAGTTGAGGTTTGATAGAACAGTTATAGGCTCTGAACTGGGCACAGTGAATCTGGCAGGCCGCAGTGTATAAATTCCAAATGCCAATAATAATAAATGTTGTAGCTCACCAGCAGCAAGTGGTATTTCATTAACGTGGACATTTTTTGAGTCAAGTTTAGAAGAAGATGACAGAGCCTTTAATAGGCATGCTATTACACTGTGTTTTTATTGAAAAGATTGAAAAATGCAATATTTGCCTTTAAATATACACAAAGGATTCCTTCCATATTTAAACTTATGGTTTTTATTTCCTGAACACATTAAAAAAAACAGTCAACCCACATTCATATTTTTTTATATCGATATAAATCAATTTTCGATATAAAAAGCGTCTACCAATAACATTTCTATCTAATCAAGCAGGTGGGCGTGGCGGATGCCTATCTCTGAAGGACAGTGCCAACAACCTACCAACCAAATTTGGCGACTGTAGGGGCCTTCCTACCCCGCATTTAAATATAGAATATAAAAAATATGTAAGGTATATGCATTATATGGAATTATCCGCTCTAGTAATAAGCATGGACGCAAACAACTTATTCTTCTGGCTTGATAAGTGATCGCTAAGACTTGCTTGCTCTTCGTTATATGTCATATTGGGTTAAGCAGTAGTTTTTGATGTGAATTCAATAAAGAATGTCGCAAAAGGCATATTAAATGTGTTTAGATTCATATAAATATAAGCCAGTTGCATGCTGCAGATAGCGCAGATACATAGAAAATAAAGTACACCCAATCCATGGGTTGCGATTAGAAATATCTTCACACCATCAGCAGATAGTAGTACAGGCAGTATCGTAAATAAGATAACGTTAAGACATGGTATCTGTGCACTCATAGATAACTATTGATTGTTTAGGTCAACCCGCAAATAGCATAACTAGTCCTAAGCATACATTATCTTCTAAAATTTCTGTATATAAACGATGCATTTTTCTTCAATAAAGTGATCGTCTTTTAGAGTCTTAGTATATTCATACAAGTCTACTCATTCGTTTCTACCATCGCACTTACTGTGCGCAACGAAGGACCTCCCTCTGCGTAAGTCCAACTAGTTACAAGTGCTAGTTGCGACGCCTTTTAGTAGTCAGTTTATGTGCTGACTGCGTCCCTTAATACATACAGAAACAAAATGCTCTCCCAAGTTAAATCACAAATTTTGCACTCTTCCGCTTACTTCGATTATCATTTTCATTTGTGAAATGAGCTGTCAGATGCGAATAGACAATTATAATACTTAGCATACATTTACTTCTATTCTTCTTCTTATTTTTTCAGAATTGTTTTGTCACAGTTCTGCAAATTTTGAAAGTGAGTCGAGTGTGGATTGACTAGATAACTTACCGTGGAACAAATTGATTAGTAGGACGCTTGGGGCGATACTCGGGATGCACCATGAACAGCATGTGTGGAAATCCAGTGCCAAAATAGGCGCCATCAGTGTGATGATGACGTGATGATTTTGGTGTATAAACATCAATGCACTTGGGGCAATAGGTTTTCACCATTGCCTCGCCGGGTATATCCGACAGGCCTGATACGATATAGAAGAGATACATATGTATTATTGAAAAATCTTACAAATATATATATATATATATATATATATATATATATTGTTGTATTAAAGATGAGGAGTTCGATACGCACCCAAAGGCAACATGGGCTGACTCTCACAGTAGACACGTGGACAATGTCCAAAATCGCCAGTTTGATATTTTTCAATCATTTGAGCGATACCGCGATTTGTTAATATATATCTAGCGTGTATGAGCCCGTACAACATTTCAGCTGCTTGTTCGGTCATATCCGATTGCAATGGATTATCTTCAAGTTCATCTTCTGTAAGTCAATATCAATATTAAAATAAAACAACAACAATGGGTATATATGCTAGACAGAATATGTTGCAAATGTTTGCAATGTAACAATCTGGCAACCCTCGATTAGCTTATCCTAAGTTTTCTTTGTCCGTTCCTTCGCATATACTCAGTAATTAGTCTCTCAATAGTTCTGTACACACCCCGTTTTTGACTGCCGAATGCGTCGCGTCGTCGACTAATAAAATTGTGATTCCTGCAGAATATCGTTATCTTGTTTATATACGCTGTAAAACTGTGCGCTTGGATCTAAACGAAATTCCAACAGGTTATGGGCCCAGTGATAAATAAATAAGAAAACGTTGACAATAAATAGTGTAGCTGTGAAAAATGGCTGGCGCATTTATTAAGATTGAGCCACTGTGTGCGGAGAACTACGACACGTGGAAACTGCAGATGCGTGCTATATTAGTGAAAAACGAACTATGGCAATATGTCGATGGAACAAAAATTTGCCCAGAAAATGTGGCAGATCGAGCAGTATGGAAAACATACGATGAAAAGGCGCGCGCGGACATATTATTATCGATTAGCCCATCGGAATTGGCTATAATTGAAGATTGTAATTCGACAAAAGAATACTGGTTGAAATTGCAGGAGACATTTCAATCAAAGGGGCCAGTGCGAAAAGCAAGCCTGCTGAAACGAGTGGCATTGTCGCGAATGAACGAGGGCGCTAGTGCGCGCCAGCATTTAAAGGATTTTTTCGACGCAGTGAAAAAAATTGAAAGAAATAGGTGTCGCGATTGGAAATGATTTGTTAGTAATCTTATTGCTATATAGTTTGCCTGACTCTTATGAAATGTTCAGATGTGCGATGGAAGCACGAGATGACTTGCCCCATCCCGATGTGCTTCGCGTTAAAATTCTTGAAGAGTCAGAAGCGCGTGAAAATAAAGAGAATCGCGAAGAACAAAACGCAATGTTCGTTAATCGTCGGAAAGATGTAAAAAGAAATAGCGAAGAAAGAAATAGCAAAGAAAGAAAAAGCGATAAAGTGCAGCGTGAAGACAGAAAATGTTTTACCTGCGGCAAAGTTGGACATTTCGCGCGAAATTGTCGAAGCAACCCAAAGAAGAATATGAAACGCAATACGAATGAACAGAACAGTGCGGGTACAGCAGAAAACGGGGAACTTTCGCTAAACGCGTTAGAGATGACCTTTTCTGCCGATGAGAAAAATGGCTTGTGGTGCCTCGATAGCGGTTGCACGGCACACATGAGTTCAAATAAGAGCATGTTCACTGATATTGCTAAAATCGAAAAGACTTTACATTTGGCCAACAATAAGACCACACGGATTAGTGGCATTGGTAATGCTAAAGTCGCAGTTAAGAAACAACAGCAACGAGTTGATTTAACGTTGAAAGATGTTTTCTATGTATCGTGCGAAAAGATACGGTAACTTGTATTACTTGAATGGCGAAGAGCATCAAGTGAATAGTGTAATGTATGATGGTCAAAACGACCTTGATCTATGGCATTATAGAATGGGACATCTGAATGAAAGCGATTTGAAAAATATGGCTAAAAGTGGCAAAGCCTACGGCATGAAAATGTGCGAGAATGGAAAATTGTCGAAATGCGAAATCTGCATAAGCGAAAAGCAAACTGCAAGCATTTATAAAAGTGGAAACGAAAAACGTACGACAGAACTATTGGAAATAGTTCACAGCGATGTATGCGGCCCAATGAGAACGCAATCCCTGGGAGGATGTAAATACTTCGCTACTTTTATAGATGACTATTCGCGCTATTGTGAAGTTCACTTTCTTAAACAGAAATCAGAGTTATTTGAAGCTTTTAAAGCATATAAAGCTACAGCAGAAAACTTCACGGGTAAGAAGATAAAAGTACTTCAGTCAGATAACGGGACTGAGTATTGCAACAAAGAGTTCGACAAGTATATGAAGGTGAACGGAATCCAGAGACGCCTTACAACACCACACACGCCACAGCAGAATGGCTTAGCTGAGAGACAGAATCGTACCCTGGTCGAGATGGCACGCTGTATGATGAAGCAATCCGGTGTGCCGCCATCCTTTTGGGCAGAAGCAGTAAATGCAGCATGTTACATCAGAAACAGATGTGTAACGCGGGGTCTATCCGGCGAGATTCCCCATACTTACTGGACGAAGAAAATTCCTACAGTGTCGCCTTTACGTATATTTGGTACGAAAGCATATGCATTAATAAAGGGTTCAAATAAGGATAAATTTGAATCAAGATCGGAAGAATGCATACTGGTCGGCTACTCAAATACATCGAAGGCATATCGATTATATTTACCTGAGAAACGTAAGGTAATAGTAAGCAAAGATGTCAAGTTCTTGAATGTTCCAGGTTTCAAAAGTGAGTACGCTGAGTTCTACGAACGTGATCAAGACTCAAACGGAGGTTTCGACATCAATATCACGAGTAAACCTTGTGATGGGTCTACCAGCGATGATAACAGTTCAGTTGAGCGACCCAAGCAGAAGCTAGTTGAGCAGCAGCGTGGCAGAGGGCGTCCCAAGATCGAGAGGACAGGCCAGCGTGGTAGGCCACGGAAAATATATCAATCACCAGCACAGGTGAGCAGCAACGACGAGCAGAGCAGTTCAAGCGAGACATTCGAGGAGTGCGAAATTGCATACATGGCTGCGACAGATGATCCAACTACACTGAAAGAGGCGAAAAGCCACAAGGACAGCGTCAGTTGGACAAGGGCAATTGAAGACGAGTTTCTGGCACAGGTACATCAAATGGACGTGGTCACAGCCTACCTAAACGGCGAGCTCGAAGAGAGCGTTTATATGGAGGTGCCAGAGAGCTTCAATGATTTCATGGAAAAGATGGAATCGGGCAGATCAATTGGAACGAAGCAGATTTCATCCAGCAGAAGCACCAGAGTGGCGACATCCAGGTTGGCTACATGCAGACGGAGCAAATGCCAGCAGATGTCCTAACGAAGGGTCTAAGCAGTGCCAAGCATCATGGTTGCATTTCTTCATTGGGCGTCACTAGTATTTAAGTTTAACAGAATTGTTACTTTGAGAGGGCGTTTGGATCTAAACGAAATTCCAACAGAATAGCACTGAATAGCACAAAACTTACCCGGCTCCAGATCTAAAATCATGTCCAAGGCCTGACGATAGTTGGGCACCTGCTCATTTAAGCCAGTTAAATTGAACTTGTCCTGTATGTAATCCTCATCAACCTGAAGATCACAAAGTATAAGAAGCCAGCTGCATTAATGAATGTTTTAATTGGGTGTAAGTATTTAAAAAAAAGGTGTACTGTAAGTCAGTCTGCCCTTAAGTAATAATACTAATAGTGTTCAATAATATTGAGTCAAGGCGGAACTGTCGACAGTAATACACAAATTAACATTACACTCGAGGAAACAATGATAAAGCTCGTAAGACTGAGTACGGCAATTGCTGGAGACATATGACATTTCATTCATTCATTCATTTATTAATAAGTATATTCCTCGTAATCTGTTTATTCGACATGTCGGACAACTCCCATAGAAGTGTTTCTCTAATTTATTTAATTATTTTGGTCGTTGTGCGCCACCTTTCGTGCAATCTGTCATTTAAGCAATATGAATTCATCAATATACAATAGCAACAATATAAATCTAAAATCTAAATCTAAAACCTCTTTTGTTCGACACTTTGATGTGAATAGGCGCGATTTCAATTGATGCACTTTAGCGTGCGCGTACTGTATTAAAGCGAATATGTATGTGTATGTGTGCATGTGTCTATGTCTGTATGTGTATATATGGAGGGGCTACAATTGGCGGCCGCAGCGCCTGGTGCTGTTGCAGGCGGCGCTCGCTTAGGTAACAACCCAACATGGATCAGAGCAATGTTTCGGAATTAGCAGCCGATGATAGTGTTTGTATATATATACATATATATTTATATTTCTATATATATGTGTCTGTGTGGCACTCACCTCGCAGAAGAACTCATTGCCGCGAAGCCCGCAGAACCAGGTAACCCAGGAGACTTCCTCGGAGCTGCTCATTTTGCTGGGAAGACAACCGAAAAAAATACAAAAAAAATATAGAAAAAAAGAAACCACATAAATAAATCATGTAAGTGTGTTTGGGGGAAGGGGGATATAGAAAGCACATGCAAGCGATTTTCATTGTTGGCCCCAACCTACATTAAAGGAATTATTTTGCGAAATTTGACGATTTATTTATTTAAAAAAACCATAGAAGGGGGAGCGTTGTTATTGTTGTTGTTGTTAGCTCTTCCGGTGCTACAATGGAGTCTTCTCACAACGTCCACAAACGCAGTATGTATGTAACAAACACACACAATGAAAAGAGTAAACGAATCGAATTTGTCCACGAGTTTTAAGAGCGCGTCTCGATTTACGATTTACTCGATTATTATGATTTTTTTATTTTTTGTCAATTTATTTGTTGCATTTACGCGTGACTGATAAAAACAAAAACTGCGGCCACTTTTTTTTTTGTATATTTTTTTTTCGTTTTCGCTTGTTATTTTCAACGCACAGTCAATTGAACGGAAATTTGTACGCGTATTTTGACAAGCGCTGCTCATACAAAATGTGCCGAGCAGAAAGAAGAAGCACACTTGAAGTAGCAGTAGCAGCAAAGAAATTCAGAAAAAAAAGAGACACTGAGCGCAGTGAAATTTAGTAGGTAGGCAATACACCCAACCCTTGTGGAAATCAAGCACTCACTGTTTGCATGCTCGTACTTGGCACAATTTGTTAGACACACTGATCCATTGTCTGGATTGTATTTGGCATTTAAATGCGTTAAATTATGATGGGTTTGAGAACGAAAGTCCAGCATTATTCACAGAAAGAAATTGATTTAAATCGTGTTGTGCATTTTCCAACTAGGCCTTAAGCAACAGCGCGCTTGGCGTAGCGGCACGACACAGACACACACGCACACGCTCACAGACCGCATTAGATGATTTTTGCACTTGTGTTGGCAGCTCGGCCGATTGAGTTGAATTTTACTGAACGCTTTATTCGTTTTGCCATGACACTTACCTTAATTTTCGCACAATTTTCAAAAGACTTTTACTAATTAAAGCACTTTTTTCAATGCGAAAATTTAAGAAGCGAGTTGCGAGTTGTCGGTTTTGCAATCGGTATTAGGGATGATACAAACGTATCGATCTATCGATTGCACCGATATAAATAAGAGTAACCAGACTTTGCAGACTATTGCTCATATTGAGATTGTGTGTGAATGAGTAGAATAAAAAAAAAATAAAAAATAACAGGCGTGCGAATATAAAAATACAGACTTTGTTTTGTAATGCTGATCGTAGGCGATTGAAAATGTATGAAAGAGAGCACAATTAAGATTTATTAAAATGCTTTCTAGCCATCGCTTTAAAGTGAAAGATTAACAAAAATAAAAAAAAGGGTATTCAAAAGAACAAGATCGGTTACATATAAGCGATCTCACGTAAATAACATAGTTCCAGATTGTAGAACTTTGTGGAACGAGGTTCTCAAAAGAACGCATATAAACACAATTCATGTTACAAAAAATAGATTTTTTCTTTCGTTATGTTTTAATTATCTGTAATTTATAAAGTAATAATTAATCGCGTGTGTGGAAAGTTCTTTGGATGTGCTGTTAAGTAAAAATATTGAAAAATGGTTATTAAGAAGAAAGTGCATTGTGACGAATTTATGAAATTTACGGCAAAAAGTGTGCAATTATAGAATGGTAACTTATTTAGTTTGTGCATTTTTAATGAATTGCCGTGCAGAAAACTAGCACGAAGACTATAAAATTGCATGAGAAAATAACAAAATCATTAGTGTTCAATTTGGTTCCCAAAGCACAGTTCTTTCCATGCACACAAGTTCGACAGGGCAACTTGCTAATTCACAAGGCAACGAATTTTGCGCGCAACTCAATAAAATTGTATACTGGTATTTATATATTTTGTTCGTAATAACACTAAACGAACATCTGTAGTTGTAAAATGCAATGATATATTAGTCTCTGGAATTACAATTATTGACACATGTATATTGTTAGGCTAAATTTTATTTTTGATCAAGTGCCTAGTCTTCATTCATATTCCGTAAGGCGAGCAACGTGCTGAACACGTAAATATTTCACGCGCAAAACAAAAACTAACTGTAAACGGACACAGCATTTTTTTTTTGTTCTTTTTTTTTCGTTCGGTTTTTGTTGTTGAATTTAATTTGTTATTTGCAGTTGCAACAAACGGCAACAGTTTGCATGCACTGAAAATACACAGCACGCACGCACTTTTGTGACAACTTTTTGACGGTCAACAACGAGAACTGCCTGAGGTGAGTGGGTTGATTGCAGTGTACCCGAATAATATAAAAAAAATAAAAACGAATCGAAATCAACACATACGTGATTGCATCGGTTTTATATTGTTGTTGTTATGTGCTTGTGTGTGAGTGTGTGTGTGTGTATGTGTTGGCTAAATAATTAAACCGCATATATGCATTTGCATGACTTCAACTTCAAAATAACAAAAACAAAACAACAACAAGACGAACAACCGTAGAGTACCCAGAAGAGTAGCAAAATACGCATTCGCAATGAGCGTGGACACGTATGCGCCAAGTTCGGCGCTCACATTCCTGGACATGGATGACAATGAGCTGTTGCGCGGCGCCGATACACAGCCGACGCCATATGATTATCGTGACTTCACCATGCCATCCACATCGCAGAGCCAGACACAGGGTGACCAGCTGCCCGAACTGCAGGTGAGTGGAACAGGCGATTGCCCTTGCCCGCCACGTGTATATCAAAAATAAATAATTTCGTTTTCTTTTGTTATTTTTTGGCCCCAGCAGCCAAGACGCGTTAGCATTCACAGCAGTGATCAGTTGATCCAGCCACGTTTGGGTTCGATTACCAATGTTTTGGCCGACTTACAATTCGAGGAGGAGGATGATGAGAGCATCGGCGGCGGCGGTGGTGGCGGCGGCGGCGGCAACGGCATCGGTCGCTGTGTCGGCGGCACCTCGGCCTATGTTGAAGAGTTGCCGGCACATGCGTGCAAATATTGTGGCATCCATGATCCGGCCACCGTTGTCATGTGCAACAATTGCAAGAAATGGTTTTGCAATGGACGCGGCAGCACCTCCGGCTCGCACATCATCAATCATCTGGTGCGTGCCAAGCATCGCGAGGTGACCCTCCACGGCGATGGCCCACTTGGCGAGACTATACTCGAGTGCTATTCGTGTGGTGTGCGCAATGTGTTCATATTGGGCTTTATACCCGCCAAGGCGGATTCTGTGGTGGTGGTGCTGTGCCGCCAGCCATGCGCCGCCCAGAACTCACTGAAGGACATGAACTGGGATCAGGAGCAGTGGAAACCGCTAATTGCCGATCGCTGCTTTCTCGCCTGGCTTGTCAAACAGCCCAGCGAGCAGGGTCAGTTGCGTGCACGCCAAATTTCCGCAGCGCAAATCAATAAGCTCGAGGAACTGTGGAAGGATAACATTGAGGCAACATTCCAGGTGAGCTGGTGCATTACACTAAAAATATCGATGATATATTGACAATATCTGATTGCAGGATTTGGAAAAGCCCGGCATCGATTCGGAGCCGTCGCAAGTGCTGTTGCGCTACGAGGATGGCTATCAATATGAGAAGACCTTTGGCCCACTGGTCAGCCTCGAGGCCGACTACGATAAGAAGCTGAAGGAGTCCGCCACACAGGAGAATATCGAGGTGCGCTGGGATGTGGGCCTCAATAAGAAGACAATTGCGTATTTTACGCTTGCCAAAACCGATTCAGACATGAAACTCATGCACGGCGATGAGCTCCGACTGCGCTACGTCGGCGAACTGTACAATCCGTGGAGCGAAATTGGACATGTCATCAAGGTGCCCGATAACTTTGGCGACGATGTTGGCCTGGAGCTCAAATGCTTCTCAAATGCCCCGCTGAAGTTCACCAGCAACTTTAGCGTGGACTTCATATGGAAGTGTACATCATTTGATCGGATGACTCGTGCTCTCCGCAACTTTGCCATGGATCGCAATTCGGTGTCCAACTATATCTACTCGCGTCTGCTGGGACACGGTCGGGCCGATGGCAGCGATGAGGTGCTGTTTCGTGGCCCACAGCCCAAGCTGTATAGTGCCCCCCATTTGCCGGATCTGAATCGGTCGCAGGTGTATGCGGTGAAGCATGCACTGCAGCGACCACTTAGCTTGATCCAGGGACCGCCTGGCACTGGTAAAACCGTCACATCGGCTACAATTGTGTATCAGCTGGTGAAGCAGCATGGCGGCACGGTGCTCGTCTGTGCGCCCAGCAATACGGCTGTCGATCAGCTCACTGAGAAGATCCATCGCACCAATCTGAAGGTGGTGCGCGTTTGTGCCAAGAGTCGCGAGGCCATCGATAGTCCCGTTAGCTTCCTGGCGCTGCACAATCAGATACGCAACATGGAAACAAATTCGGAGCTAAAGAAGCTGCAACAACTGAAGGATGAAACCGGCGAGCTAAGCTCAGCGGACGAGAAACGCTATCGCAGTCTGAAACGTGCTACCGAAAATCAACTGCTCGAGGCAGCCGATGTCATCAGTTGCACATGCGTCGGCGCCGGCGATGTCCGTTTGTCTCGCATCAAATTCACATCGATACTGATCGATGAGTCCATGCAGTCCACGGAGCCTGAGTGTATGGTGCCGGTGGTGCTTGGTGCCAAGCAACTCATTCTCGTCGGTGATCACTGCCAGCTGGGACCAGTGGTCATGTGCAAGAAAGCCGCGCGCGCCGGCCTCTCCCAGAGCCTGTTCGAGCGTCTCGTTGTGCTGGGCATACGACCGTTCCGTCTGGAGGTGCAATATCGCATGCATCCGGAGCTGTCACAATTTCCGTCCAACTTTTTCTATGAGGGCTCGCTGCAGAATGGTGTCTGTGCCGAGGATCGCCGCCTTAAACTGGACTTTCCGTGGCCGCAGCCAGATCGTCCGATGTTCTTTTTGGTTACGCAGGGACAGGAGGAGATTGCCGGCTCGGGCACATCGTTTCTCAATCGAACCGAGGCGGCCAATGTGGAGAAGATCACAACACGTTTCCTTAAGGCGGGCATCAAACCGGAACAGATTGGCATCATTACCCCGTATGAGGGTCAGCGTGCCTATCTGGTCCAATATATGCAGTACCAGGGCAGCTTGCACTCGCGCCTGTATCAGGAGATCGAGATAGCCAGCGTGGACGCGTTTCAGGGTCGCGAGAAGGACATCATTATTATGTCGTGTGTGCGCTCCAATGAGCGACAGGGCATCGGTTTCCTTAATGATCCGCGTCGCTTGAATGTGGCGCTAACTCGCGCCAAATACGGCATCATCATTGTCGGCAATCCGAAGGTGTTGTCCAAGCAACAGCTGTGGAATCATTTGCTCAACTTCTACAAGGATCGCAAAGTGCTCGTCGAGGGCTCACTAAATAATCTAAAGGAGTCCCTCATCCATTTCCAGAAGCCCAAGAAACTGGTGAACAGCATGAACATTGGCGCCCATTTTATGTCCACAATGATGGCCGATGCCAAGGAGGTGCTCGTCCCCGGTTCCATATACGAGCGCAGCAGCGGCTATACACGCCAGGCGCCACTCAATCCACCCACACAATCCTTCAATGGTGTCGGTGGCGCTGGCGTTGGCATTGGTGGCCATTATGCACCCAATCCCTATGCCAACTATGCGACTGCTGGTGCTGGTGTTGCAACTGCAGCTGCTATGGCCCCCGTTGGCAATAATATGATTAATCCCGTTTATGGTTCCGGCGCTGGCGGTGCTGGTGGCAACAATAGTTATGGACCCATTGGCGGCGCCGGCAACAACACTTCAGGAAATCCAGCCAGCTGGACAGCAGCGAATCTGCATGATTCGATAGGGTTCATCTCGAATGATCATGGCGCCGCTGCCTTGGGCAACATGCCCGTCCCAGTGGGCATGTTCATGAACATGAGCAGTCTGCCGCCCCGCTTCTACAATCAGCATCAGCAGACCATTATGGCCGCCAAACAGAATCGGGCAATGCAGAATAATCAGTCGTCTGGCTATGTGCCGGCCATTTCTGCCGGCCCAGCCGGCAACGGCAAGAAGGGCAACAAGATGTCAAAGACACGTGCTGGCGGCGGCAACAATTTGAATGCTGGCATGCTGCAAGGAACGGAACCAGCTGCAGCAGCATCTGAAGCAGCGACAACAACGCTAGAAATAACAGCAGGAGCAGCAGCAACAACAGGAGCAGGAGCAACATCTGGAGTATCTGGAACATCAATCACAACAGCAACACCAACAGCAGCAGCAGGAACTGGTGGAGCAAGTGGAGCAGGCATTGAAGCTCCATTCAGTCAACACCCCGCGTCTCTGTCGCTGCAGATGACACAGCCGAGCGGCTTTGCGCTGTCCCAGCAGCCGGAGCTTTCGCAGGACTTTGGTCATATCTCGCAAATGGACGGGCTGCTCTCACAGGATGCTGTTTTCAATGTGGTAAGTGTTGCGGCAAGTGAATATAAGTTTATAAGTTCAGGAATTTCAAGAAATCCTAGATAACATAACGTAGCATAAGATAACATAACATAACGTAACGTAACATAACATAACACAAGTTAACATAGAGCATATTTTTGCGCTTATTCTAGAAGCACTCAGAGTTGAAACGAATTTAGTCTCAAACTTGTAACGTATTTCGTAACGTATTTCCATTGCTGTACGTAATTCAATTCGGAGTGATTTAATTGTAGTTATAAACTGAAAACAACTTGTTATATTTGAAGTGAATTTCGCTTCGTACTAACAAACATTCTCAACTCTCTTCTCTTATCTTTTTCGTGGATGCTGTAGTCGGGCGAACGCAGTTTGAATCAATTCTCGCAACCTTACTGAGAAGCCTGAGGAGGTGCGCACAATTGCAACAACAATGTACAACAATAAACTCAGCAGACTACAACACAAACAAATTGAAAGAACTTCGAAGCCATCCAAAGCAGCAGCAGTGGCGGCAGCAGCAGCAGCAGCAGCATGGCAAAAAAAAAAATAAAATAAAAAAAAAGAACAAAAAAAATGCAACAACGAAAGCGACAACAGCAGCAGCAACAAGAACATGAGAAAGAGCAGCAAACTAAAGACGAAGACGCAACGAAGCAATATGGCAAAGAGCATCAGGGAAAAAGTCTAACAGTTAAGTCTGGCCACACAGGCGATATATAGAGAGAGAGAGAGAGAGAAAGAGTGAGAGCGACAGCGATTGATGATTAGAAGGGGCATCAGTGAAAAGAATCAGCTGCGGCCACGCACACCAACGGAATCACACAGACACACAGAAAACATACACACACACATACACACACGCGTGGATGAGAATAGCTCCAGCTTCAGCTCGCCTTCCCAGACACGCTGCTGCTAGCGACGGCTAGCGAGCGAGCAACGTTGGCAGCGGCGGCCACAGAGCGCGAGAGATGCGCGGGCTGCGCGCCTGCCTGCAGATGCATCCGTTGATATTGGAGACAACGTGACAACGTCGGGGCGCCATTTTCCTACAAATTCTACAAACTTTCAACGAATTTTCATCGCGGAATGATGCCGCTTCAAAATGCCCAACAAAATTACCTTGTATGCGAAAAATGCCATTTGTTTCTGTTAAAAAAGAAAAACCAACATCTCTTCCCAAATATTTGCAACATTTTTTGTGGTGTGATAACCACAATTTTTTTAAATTTCATTTGCTTGGAAATCAGTTTTTATTTCGGAATCGTCACGCATCTAACACGAAGACGTATCTAATTCTTTTTAAAATGTACTTTTCTCTATATTTCCTAATGAAAAGAATTATGAAAAATTGTTATTTAAAACAACAAAAAAAAAGAGCATTTTAAAAAGGCGGCGCCCTCATTCAACAACATATTTAAAACGGTTTGGAAATATTTCAATTATTTAAAATTTTTAGCAAGAATAGACATTGGAAAATGTTAAAAATTAAAAAATGTTTTGCCCACAAACTCACATACAAAAATAATAAATGCAAACAGAAGTAGACAAAAAAAAAAAAGAAGTATATTTTTATACAGATACGTCAATAATGTGATTATATACCCCTCCCCCCACCCAACCACACACACACACTTTAAAAACAAGTTCTGAATAAAAAATATTAAATTTTGCAAAACAGAAGAAAAAACATAAACGAAAGTTTATTTTTTCTTATTTTTATTTTGGTATGACATTGGTTTGTGCGATGTATTTGATATATATTCATCTCTGCAGCTATTTCGCCTAACATATTTCAAATTTCATGATTCGATTTATATTCTTTTGATTACATTTTTTTTTTTTTTTTTTACAATAAATGTGACGTGAAGTGAGTGATCGAAAAAAAAACTTAACAATTACATTGATGGGGGGAGGGGGTTGAGGGGCCTACGATTTTATATAATTTAAATAGAGAACACGGACAAAGATATAATTGGAATTTAAGATTATTCAAACTCAATATAATTAAATTTGAATTTACAAAACTTGTAGCCAAAAGGTATTACAATATTTATATTTGAAATAAATTTTAATTATAATTTATTGTTTTTTTTTTTAATTTTTATTTTTCATTGTGCATATAGTTTTGCTTCGCTTAAGTGCACATACTTTTGAAATATGTTTGCATTTGTATGGAGGAGGGCTGTAAGAAATGCATATTTTATTATCATTTACTGGTTTCTTAAGTTTTTCTGGTTTGTTGTCAGTTCTCACAAGAGACATTCTAATTGCAAAGTGAAGTTTACACATGTCCCGTCAATTCCAAAAATATGTCAATACAAATTCATTCAAAATTCATAATGCTTTATGTAATTACTCCCTAAGCAGGAGCATTTGATTGTATATTCGTTAATAAAATCGTTCTCAGGTGCCTTCTAAATATCTATATAAATGAGACTTATCTTGAAATTAACTGCATACGTGTAAACTCCAAACATATACACAAAAACACAGCTTTGTACATTAAGTTTACATATCACAATTATCGTTCGATGTTCCCGCATGCTTGCTTGCACAATTTACAATAGTATATGATCTATATATTTTAATTAATTTCGATGAAAAAACGCTCAAAATCGCACAATAAAAACTATATTTTAAAATATAGCATCTAATCTAGTAAATTTGTGTATAATACTAGGTAACGTAAGGTTTTCTACTAATTTTTGAGATAAAAAAATTCACGTTATGAAGTAATTTTCTTGTTGAACATCAATGTGTGAGTATTTAGAGTGTTTTTCAGCAAAAGATTCAGAAAACATTATTTTTCATTAGTATATCACAATATTTATATATATACGCAATAATCGAATAGTGGACTTTTCAAAATTGGTTTTGAACAAAACAAAACAAAAAACTCAAATATAAAGACATTGAGACTATCACTATATAGCGGTGATAACGGACTAAACTAAAATAGCCTGTCTGAAACTAACCTGTAGATGATTATGAAATACCTGCAAAATGACAGACACATGACAGTCAATTCTTTCATATAAATGCCAATTGTCTGTTCAGATGTGATGCACGGATTGGGGAGCCGCTCCAAAGGTAGAGTCACGTCCGTGCAGTGAATGCTGTTGCTGCGGCTGATGTGATGACTGATGGCTACTGTGCGAGGTGTGCGAGTTATGGACATGATTGGCAGCATGATGCACGGACGGCTTTTGAGTGGCGTGATGAATTTGCGTGAATATCGAGACGAGATCCAATGTGTGCTCCAATCGAAGCGCCGTCACTATAAATGTTGTCTTTACACGCTCAAAGGTCGCACTGTCGTAAACAGAACGCGCTGTGTTCGACAAATCGAAGGGTTCTGAAATGGATATTTTGACAAACATTAATTTAAGAGATAAATCTATATATATATATGTGTATGTATAACGCAAAGGCACCCTCAATGTTCAGCTCCTTCCACTGGTGTATGTCGTTCTTGGGACTCTTGGCCAGACGGCAGGCAGTTACGGGTAAAACACCGCCAGTGCGTATGGATATAGCATAGTTCTCAAAGCTAAAAAGGGTATACAACAAATGAATGAAACACACTTGAAAGAACACCTCTTGGCCGGTGTGGTGTGGTACTCACTCGAATGTGCTGTAGTATTTGAAAAAGCCAAGCAGATGCTCGCCGAGCGTTTGCTTGTTTTGTGTATGATACGGCTCGATGGGCTCGATGAGATCCAGATCGAGGCAATCCTGCTGCCCCAAATTGAACTTATCGGGATAGAGCGCCTGCAGGCAGGGCAACACACGCGGCATACAGGCATACTGCAAATAGTGCAACACCATCAGCACCAGCGAGTAACTCGACACGGTCATCCGTTTGGCATCGTTGATGTCATGATATTGCGCCCACAGCTTCACGATGACCACCAGTGGCCGTGTGCGCCAATCCACTGCAGATTTGTTCAACATTTGATATTAATCGATGAGTGATTAGAAATGATTTTCTTATTTGTACTTACACTGCGCGTAAAACTGCAGCAGATATGTATTTTTAATGCCCACGCAATTGTTATAGTTGAGATCCACTTCGATGCCGTTTAGGCGATCCTTGAAGCGAAGGATTGGGACGCGTGCCTCAATTAAATTGAAATCCTGAAAAGCTTCTGCGGCAAAAATTGAGTGCATGAACATAGACTTTTATTGCAAGGATTATAGTAAACAAATTCAACTGGTTAAAGCTTAAAACTTTCATTTCGGTTTTATAAGGCTTGCCAACGTATGAATATATATAAAAATATACTATTACTGTACTAAACTTGGCTTACCATTGCCCGTTTCTTTGAGGACCTCATTGAACAGATTCAATGTCATAATCGCCTTGGTGCGCTGCTCGTTGTGAAAGTGATGCTGTTGCTGCTGCTCCTGCTGCTGTTGCTGCTGCTGTTGCTGTTGATGGTGATGGTGATGATGATGATGCATCTGATGGACTGGCAACAGGCACATATCGATGTCTGATGAGTCCGTGCCAAAGCCAGTGATTGTCGAGCCCACTAAGCAGATCCGGTAGCCCGAAAACATGGGCTGCTACAAAAATAAGTACATATCACAAAAAAAGAGAAAGAACACTTCAAAGATTTTGCGGATCCATTGCGGCCAAGATCTACTCACGTTTAGCCAGATGAACAGATGTCGCCACAGTCGCATCTTCAGCTTGAACGTGGCGTGGGTCTGTTGTGCGCCCCGAAAGTGTTTCCATATATCCATCGATAGATTGTCGTATTTACTGTGGCATATCAGCTGTTCCGGTTGCATGGTCAATTCAACGTTGCGTGCATGATCCAGATAGCGATCCGGCGGCAAAATCGGTTCATACCAAGATGCCGTCCACGAAATATTGCCGCCACTGCAGCCGCAATTTGGACCGCAATAATGCGGATATGCCCCGTTCACGGGCATGGGTAGTGGTGGCAGTGGTGGTGGTAACCCGAACGGTAACATCGCATGTATTCCATTACCGATATTGCCCAATCGCGGCGATGTCGCCGGTTGGCCACCCTTTGTTCCTGTCCCCGAGACTGCTGACACTGTCGAGACTGATGTTGTGGCGCTCGCAGCTGTAGCTGCAGCTGGCGGCGTGGGCGAAACGCTTAACAGCTCCGTGGAGGCAAAGCTGCGTTGGAATAATCAAAAAAAAACTTTCAAGATCTGAATGTCTGCGAGTATGTTTCCCTACCGCAACTGACAAGAAAACCAAAGAGCAAACTAAATCAAAACGTAGTCCCAAAAATCAGTTAATAATTGCCAAATTGAATTTATCTAATTAGGAAAATCATTGAAACGAATCTGATCAATTTAGCTTTTATGAAGATCTCTTTCAACAAATGGTTAAATGAGATTACAGCACATTTTCGAGCGCATGAAAGGGGATGAAACTGATTTGGTTTTAAGCAAGCCAGAAAATGAATAGAAAAAATAACAATAATATATGAATAAATATACAATTTATCCTTTTGGGTTAGAGGGTTTGTATGAGATGAGATACAACTGGTTGGGGAATACCTACCGGCTACGACTGCTCCATTGCGATTCACTGGCCAGCGAGCAGGTGGACGAAGCAGGCGAAACGGCGCAATGCGACGGAATGCGACTGTTTGAATGTGTTGAGCCACTGGACATGCTCCCCGGACCCTGACCGGGACCCTGACCGGGACCGTAGGCAGGCGTATAACAAGGGGAATTTTGGCCATGCGACCAGGCGGCGGCGGTGTTGTTGCCGTTGTAACCATCTCCAAAGCCAACGAAAAAGTGTTGATGCTGCTGTGTTTTGTTCGTGTACAGCTGTTGGGACTGTTGCTGCTGCAGTTGTTGTTGTTGCTGCTGCTGCTGTGGGTGCAGCATAAAAGGCAGTGGTGCATAGCTGGGGCTGTGCACATAGACAATGGGTGAGGGTTCCACAGGCTGGTTGGTGGTGCCGCTGGCTGCTGCCGCTGTGATTGCCTCATCCAGCTGGGCACAGCTAATCATGTTTGTGGGCGTCGTAACAGACTCCGGCGTAAGAGCTACCGGCGATAGTATGCCCGGACCGAGCATCGCCAATTGTAGCGTTGGCGGCGGCTGCAGAAAAATGCTGCTGCTGCTGCTGCGATTCGATGTTGAGGCAACAGTTGCCGCTGCAGTATCACCATTTTCGCATGCTGTTGTTGGCGTTGTGACGACAGCAGCTGCTGCTGTTGCTGCTGCTGCAACTGCTTCCTGAACATCCATATTCACATAGGTCAAATTGTATAATTTCTGATGCTCGGTTCTGATGGGCGTGCCGCCATTGGATGTCATCAGCGAGTGGAACCGATGGCTGTGCTGATGCAGCTGCTGATAGTAGCCATTTTTGTGGCTTGTGGCAACATGATGATTGGTATGGCCAGCAGCAGCTGTTGAATTTTGCATGCGCCGATGTGAGGCGTTGTTATAGCTGCTGCCGGGCACAATCTCAATGGGTTTTTGTACAGATGTCGCTAGAGGGCAGTTGTTGTGGTTGTTATTGCTATTGTTGTTGCTGTTGTAATGCAATTTCTTATTGCGACGAAAGTGCGAGTTGGGCATGTGATTGTGTTGCTGCTGTGCATGGTGGGGATATGTATGTTGCTGCTGCAGATAGTTGCTGTTGTTGTTGTTGTAGCCGTAGTTGCGATACCGCTGCTGATAAGCGCCTGGTTGCTGCTGCTGCTGCTGCTTGTGCTGCTGTTGTTGCTGCTGTTTCTGTTGCTGTGGGGGGCTAGTCTCAACGGTTTCAGGCAACTGCTCCTTTTGCAGAAACGAGGCAATGGTCAGCTGCTTGGGATGTGAGTAGTAATATTGATAATTCTGCTGCTGCTGCTGCTGATCCGATGATGCTCCTCCTCCTCCCCCGCCTGCTGCTGCCACTGCTGCCATAGCCAACTCCGTTTTCTTTTGTGTGGCCAGCGACTGCTTAAGCTGCTGCTGCAAAAAGATCGCGTAATCCTTGAGTTAATAGTAAAGCAATCAATATCAAATAAACCAACTGTGTACAGCAGCAAGCCAAAGTTTCGTATATCCTTGCAGCCAGTTCCGACTACTTATTGGTCATCGCAGATGACCAGGGTAATCGGACGTGAACTAAAACTAATTTCCACTCGCTAAGCTGTATTCTGGTTTCTCACTTGAGAATGATGTTCCATTAAGAATATATTCATTTATAATATATATTATATTCTACAGCTTATTATTATTATTAGATCTGTTGTGAAACTGCTGAGGCAATAGCCCTTTCATCAATCCTAACTCCTGCACAATGGAGAGAATGTTCTGGTTAAGGGTTACCATCGAGTGCAAATCATGTTGCTCAAGCATATCCACATCTTTTTCCAGCTAAGTCGACGCAATCTGCTATGATGCGCAATGAGGATTCTTTCTTATTATCACAAAACCGGCAGAGTTTGCTCGCTGTTAAGTTTAGTTAAGTGATTTCTTAGTCTAAAGTGTCCTGTCAAGAGACCGTTGAGTATTCTAAGCCAGTTCTTTGGCACAGCAATTACATGCTTAAATCATTTCTGAGAAGTTTGGCTTGCCTGAGATCTGGTGCCTCTGACTGATAAATTTCCGATTGGGGTTTTCTATAATTCAGAAATAATATGTCGAATTTCCAGGCTGTTGTTTGCTTTCTCTTAAGAATAGTTTATAAATTCATTTAAGGCAGACAATATCTAAACTCTCACATAAAAACCAAACAATTCAATTTTATTACTCATTTCCGAATTATAGAACTGATTTTTTCTACTTTTTTGATATATTATTTCTTAATAGAATAGAAGAATGTATTTCTAAGAAATCGAAGAAAAAAACATATTGTTTGGATTGCCAATTTAGAGCCTGCTTTTCAAAAGTTTAGAAATGTTTTTCTTATTTTTAGGGAGATTTACAAAAATGCAGGGCAATTTTCATTTCTTTTGAATGTATGCCATTCTTCGTTCCTAAATTACTATTACATCTTATGCTCAGGAAATTCATTTTTGGTATATTCTTTATCTGTTTGTATGTAAACTGCTGCAAGGATATAGACAACTGGTGCAAGTTTAGCTTACTTCCTTCTGCTGCGGCGTCGGCTGTTGTGGATAGCTCGTCTTCCAGAAGCTCAGTGGTTGCTGTCGGGGCTTTTGCGACTTGCTGTTGCCGTTGTCCTGTTGTTGCTGTGGCTTTGCAGTTGTTGCTGATTGCTTGGCTGATGTTGCCAACTTAGTTGGTGTGCTTTGATGATGCTGCTGCTGCTGCTGCTGCTGTTGTTGTTGTTGCTGCTGCTGCCGTTCATCATTGTTATTGTTGGCTACTGTTTGAGTTGTCGATGACTCGATGCCGTTGCTGCTATAATATACTGATGATGTTGAATTGTTGTTGCTGCTATTGCTTGTGTTGTTGCTGCTATTGCTGGTGTTGTTGCTGCTATTGTTATTAGATTTGATTAGCAACTTTGTATTGTTGTTGTTGGTATCATTGCTGTTGTTGTTGTTGCTATCGCTTCTATGTTGTTTGCAACTGATTTCTTCGATAATATTTTGATTTTTCATCACCAAGCTGTTGTTGTTGTTATTGTTGTTTGTTGGTGCTACTGTCGCGTGTTGCTGCTGGTAATAAGGCGACTGCTGCTGCTGTTGGTTGCAGTTGTAGCTGCTGTTGTTGTTATTGTTATTGTTGGCATTGCTGCCAAAATATTTCTTGCGCGCAAAGTTGTGCATATTATTATTGTTGTTGTAGTGTAGCTGCTGTTGTTGTTGCTGCTGCTGCTGTTGCGACTGTTGCTGTTGTGACTGTTGCTGCAGTCGCTTTGCATGTTTGTTATCAGTATTGATGTTGTTGTTATTATTACTGCTATTGTTGTTGTTGTTTCCATATTTGGCTTGTCGCAACATATTGTTTGCCTTGTTGTTATACTTGTTGAACTTCACCTGAGCAGCACAGCGATATTCGCGTTGCTGCTGCTGCAATTGTTGGTGCTGTTGCTGTTGTGTTGTTGCCACTGTTGCCGCACCAGCCTCATCCGCTGAACTGGCAACAACAACAGTCGTGGCAAAAATTTTCATTTCAGCTTGGTTCGCATACATATCCCAAATACGATATGAAAAATATTGAATTTTTCTTTTCTCTTTTTTTTTTGTTACTTTGCTCAAGGCGTACGGCGTTTAGTTTACTAATACAATTAAACTAAGTAATTTTTTTTTTTAACCCTTATGCTAATTTTTTGTATTATTTTATCCTTTTTTTTAAGTTTCTTTATATTTTTATAGTTTTTGTATAATTTTGTTTGTTTTTGTTTTTTTGTTTGTTTTTAGATTGTTTTTCAGTGTATTTCATTGAGTGCAGTTTATTTCAGTATTATTCTATCTTATTAGATTACTCTCTGCTCATTGGAATTGGCCACTACTGTATACAAGTAACCGTATTTCTTTTTTGTGTCAATCTATCCTTGTTGCTTTTCGTACCATCAGCTTAGAGCTGTATGTGCAATAAAGAGAGTGAGCGCTGCGAAGATCCGTTATTTTGTAAGAAGCGCAAAAAGACACCGGCAAAAATTCATAAGGTATTTTGCATGTACTGAAAAAAATGGCGTGCATTTAACCGTTAGGCCTTGATATAAAAACAAAATGCATCTTTATTTTACACATATGTAATATGAACTCACCAAAAAATATCTATATATATGTGAATGTATGTTATAAAATGAACTCACCATAAAACTCTTAATGCAATTGTACATTGTATTCACCTAACAAAACGGTGCTTACTTTCGAAGTGCGCCTGGCGCACGGCTCCGTTGGCAATTTTTTTCAAATAACACACAATAGGAGGGCACATTTATAATATAATAATAAACATTCAGCTAAAAATTATGGCACATTTTATTTGACTTAATTGTATACTTTTGCCAATCACTAAAAACTTAAACTCACAGCGCGCTACGTTCAATCAACAGTAGCAACAACTGGGATCGATACACAAAGTCGCCGATATCGATGCCTACTTAGTGTGCGTGTTGAGTAATAAGAAAAAGTCTTACTTGATTTGAATTTTTAACATTTACCTGTAAATAAACAGAAAACCAAAAGAGGCTTTTCATGTAAATGAGAAAGCTCGAGCTGTAAATCGCCTTTAATAATTAACAGATTTTAAAACAATTCCTAGACTAATTCTAGTATTTGCTGAATAGCGTCTTCCAGAATAGACGAGCGGGCAAAATCGTGTCGCGCTTTATGCAACTCGGATGCGTTAGTCTGAAATGAATGCAATTCAACAAATTGGAAAACATTCTAACTGGCTTCTTATTGAATACATTCAACTCACAGGAAGCGCGCTCGCCTCAGGCGCTCTAAATAACCATCCGTTGCGACGGCAGGCAAAAAAATCTTGCGCACCAGTTTCGGAACCTGGGGCGATAGCTGACGGGCGAGCTTCAGATGCGTACTTGATGCACTGGCCACCTCGAAGATGCACTCCTCGACGCCCTTGTCGTTGCGTTCGCTGCGCAGAATGCGCTCCTGGCTGACGCCGTGACGCATGAGGATCTCGAGGGGCACACAGACCGCCTGCTGGCGGCCAGCATGGGGTATGGCACGGATCAGCATCGCAATGCCCTGCGCCTTGCCTAGATGCGAGGCAGCATGGTCCACTTGCAAGTCCTGCACGCCGCTAAGCTGCACCAGCAGATGCAGCAGCGATGAGCATGTCTGATCCGCATAGTCCTCCAACTCGCGCAGGGTCTCGAACGCCTGATTCGAGGGACGTTCACGAGCCGTGACCAGCCGGCGCAAATATAATTTATTCAGCTTGGTTGTGCCCACGGTGCGCCGCAGTTCTCGCAACACGGGCTGATCCTTCACATAAGATTTACTCGATTCCGGCTCAAAGCACTTGTCTATGGAGTCGTACCAAAACTTGAGCCTCAATTTGGCTATTTGTGGTTCGGTGAGCTGCAAGGATTTGAGATTTGCATTATGCACTTGTTGTTTTTCGGCCCATTGGCCATGATCCGGACCCACCTGAGCGCTGACAGAGCGTGAGATCTCCACGTTGAAGGCGCGCAGTGCAAAGGCCGCCGGACGCAGCTCCTTGGGCAGCAGCAAAGTGCTCAGATAGTTCTCATAGTCATATTTCCTAGTAATTGCGACGGCTCATCATCATCATTAAATAACATTGTCAATTTTTCACTTACTCCACAAGGCCCATGCAATATTTGGCACTAAATTTATCTTCTCTGCTGACAGAATCCGTTGTGGTCTGCGTTGGCTTTTGTGGCTCCACTTGCGGCCTATTAATGGCGGAGCCGGCGCTATTGTTGCTTACATTTCGACTGATCAGCTGCCAGACATTGAATTGTCCGGAATTCTTATTTTGTAACAGGCGCCGCATTTGTTTATTTTTATTTGCACTACACAGAGCTGCTCCTCACTTAACAGTGTTGCTCCTTCGCACTTCGGTGCTGCGTGACTTAAATATGATTGAAATTAATAACAGAATAATTCAAGATACGCATAAATCAAATTTAATCAGTAAATATTACGTGTTTAATATAGTAAATAAATTGGAGTATTGCGAATTCGCACTTGATCCAGTGCTAAATAATATTTAATTAAAGCAACCCAATTAGGGTTTCGCTTTGCAACAGGCAGCATTTCTAAAAAATATACTATTAACAATGTATCAGTGTATCTGTTTCTGTATCAGTATTATTATTAGTATCTGTATCTGCATCTGCTTCTGCATCAGCTGTCTTAACTGTTTAAAATGTTAGAATATAGGCCTGACGCGATTTTCCGATGTATCGATATATGCCCTTTATACAACACTACAACGTATAACTCATAGCTGCTTTTCTTTTCTAGCCGCCATTCAAAAGAGTGTGTTTCAAGAACATTTTGTTGTAAATTCATAATAAAGTGCATACAAAGCTAAAAGCAAATACATCAAATCAATTTTCGACGGTAAGTGAACGAATTTGTGCAGCATTAACTATTCGCTATGTATATTTAATCCTTGATATTTACACGAGAGCAATAGCCACAGTTCGCTCCGTTGTTGACTAGCGTGTTTATTTATTAACATGCATATAGCAATCGGAACATTCCAAAAAAAATATATACATTTTTGAAGCAAGCTCGACTACCAGATAACAGTATTCGATCAAACAATTATTATACATTTGGTATGGATATACCACAAATATATGAATGCTTGTTTGCCAAGCAAGCGGATGCCACCGTTGGGTGCATTGCGGCCGTTGGGCAATAGGTAACGACAACGACGTTAAATGCATAAGAATAGAGTGCAGCAAATGTGGTATAAGTCTGCCAAATTTGCATTGAGCTCATTTAAAACATTGCGCTTTTTCGAAATGTATATTGCAAGCGCAATAAACCTCAAAAAGCATTAACATTTAAGCAAAATATCAAAATTGTTGTGTAGAGCTGTCACCCAGTCGCGAATTGCGCAAATATATCGTCTTCATTGGACGATACGACAACTCTAGCAATTAATCGACAAATTTTACACCACGGTCGATATCTTTATTGCTTTTTTTTCTGTGCTCAGCAGATTTTCGTGTGTTCACCAAAAAAAAAAATGTTAAAAAATATATTTATAAAAACAAATAGAATATACAAAGTGAAATCCCAAGTGATTGTTTAACATGAACAAATAGTGCAAGAACATTCGGACGAAAAGTTGTATTATATTTGCCAAAACCCAATGGGCAGAATAGTATAAAATACATATGAAAAAAAGCTAACAGCGATAGCAGTAACAAAAAGAACAACAAAAACAGCAATGTACGTATGTATGTGTGCGTGCTGTAACTGAACGGATAGCGACGGAAAGAAAAATACGGAGTGTATTCAAATTAGAATCGTGAGGCGACGACAACGTCGACGACATTCCGTAACTGCGCTGCGTAACTAACACTGATTTACAACACTGAAAATGCAGCAACAGCATCAGCAATACACGGATCAGGATCAATAGCAAAGACACACACAATAGCAAAACAACACAGCTCAAACCCAAACGGCGAGGGAGGAGGGCAATAAATCACGCGCCACCAATACGGAATCCAATACAACAAAAAATGTTAGCTAAATGCAAAGTTATCTACAATTATAATTTATTGGCGGGGTCTAAACTGCTTACTTACAATTCTTATGTATGTGTATATATGTGTGTGTGTGTTGTGCACCCCAATTGGGAAGGCGTTTTAATTTTTCCAAGCCTAAAATGCATACGCACGAGTCGTCCGTCGTTCGGCTGTCAACCAATTAATTTAGCATATTATAGAATTGATGAGCGTTCTGCCCAGTTAGCCATATAACAAATTTTATACGTTTGCCTAAGTTGTTGCTGGCTGCAGCTAATTGCCCGACTGCTGCTGACGTACATACATAAATATAAATAAATATTTATATATATATATATATATATATATATAAATATATGTCTGTGTCCAGTTGATTACGAGTCGAGTCCATCTGTTTGCTCAGTAGAGCAATTGTGGCACACACTTCTATTCTTTAATATATACAAACGCATGTTGTCTCAGCTTGAAAAGCGAATGTTTTTCTTTTCATTTTAATTTGCTATTTTTTTCTTCAATTTTTTCGGTGTTTTTAGTTTCTTCATCCTTGTCACATATTGTTTGCCTCACGGATGATGGAATTTTTTTTTTTTTTTTAAACCCCCAAGGTTGTGTCTCCAGCAAGCGCCGCCTCAAATTGTATAACACAATTCTGTGTGGTTGTGTGTGCGTTGTGTTTATCTTTTGATATTCAATACGCTGACTTTGCTCTTTCTCTGTCTCTCCTTGTCTGTCTCTGTTAAGTACAGTGCAGTAAAGTGTCGCTATAACAGCTCGAAGTAAAACATACGTTTTCCGATCAATTCAATTCAATTCAATTGTACAAAGAAGAACAGCTTATATTTATTACTGCTTTTATTGATTCTGGTTGGTCGGTCACTCTGAACGAAAAAAACGGCTTATAAAATGTGTCATTAAAGTTTTAACAAAAAGTGTGAGCTAAATATAACTTACAATTAAGTTCACTTATTGAGAAGAACCACATTCCATCAATATATTCCATACTCCGTAAAATGTCAGTTGTCAGTTGTCTATGACATTAGAATTGGGTATGGAAATAGTTAATGCAATACTATTCTGTCTTTATCATCTTAGCAATTTCTGCTGTAACAAAACAACGTTCTCATCAATGTTGATCATTTTGTAATTCTTAGATAATAGATAGAAGCCGCATAATTTTTGCACTCAATGTGCTTTTTTATTTATTTATGTATTTTTATAGTGTTCAGCAGTTTCTTCAGATTATTTGATAGCTGGAATCGCATTATCGGCTCGTATTCCACAGACGGAGTTGCGTAATATTAGATATCAGTTGCAGTTCAAGCTCTGTTTATTATGGCGACATAAAAGTCAATAAATCCTTGAACAAAATTATTTATTTGCGCAGTGGAAAATGATTTATTTTTGAATACAATCGCTAAATGTATTTAGTGGACTAAATCGAATGTTTACTGTATATTTGAACGTAAGCAAACACGTACACACATAGATTTCGCAGTGTGGCCCCGCCAAGTTACGAGGTGGCCCAATGTTTACTAATAAATTTTTACAGAGAACAACATACGCAAAAAAAAAGAAGATATTTGCCCAGAGAAAGAGAGAGAGAGAGACCAAGACAGAGACAGAAACAATATAGAAGGAATATCGACGGGGAGGAGCCGGAGTCGGAGTAGGAGTTGGTGTCGTGGTTGGTGTGGTGTGGTGCTTTTACCATAGAGAGCCATGGTGAGTACGAATCTGGTGGTGCCAGTGGTGCTGTGGGGCCCCACAGCGCCCACCCATTGCATTTCGAGCGTCTTTCTATCGGACGATCAATGTACACTGGTCACCGGCTGCTACGATGGACAGATTTGCCTGTGGCAAGTGGAGCCAGCGACATTAAAGATGTCACCGCGTTGCCTCCTTGTTGGGCACTCGGCACCGGTGCTGTGCCTGGTGCGAGCCTCACTGCTTCCCGAAAATAACTTTCTTGTCAGCTCATCGGAGAACGGTGAGATGTGCACTTGGGATCTGATCGATGGCAAATGCACCGAGGCAGTTAAATTGCCGCAGGTGCACACACAAATCCAGAGCTATCACACGGCAAACAGTGAGGATGTGCGTCTCTTTTGCATTGGCTACTACGCCGAAATTATGGTCATGGATCCATTCAGCCTGGAGGTGATCTATGTGCTCAGCTCCAAAGTGAAACCCGATTGGATCTCAGCCATACATGTGCTGCGTCCGATGCGTCGCAAAGATGATGTCGTTCTGGCCATCACCACCACCGGCACAGTGAAAGTGTGGACTCTGACGGGCAATGAGAACAAGCATGCGGAGCCCATCTATGAGAATGAATCGAAAGAGATACGCTGCCTGAATGCGATCACAATGAATTGCTGTGCACAGAATCAGCGCACCGTTCTGCTCGTCTGCACCAAATATTGGCAAATCTATGATGCCGGTGATTTCACTGTCCTCTGCTCCGTGATAGCACCAGCTCGCGAACGTTGGCAGGGTGGCGATTTCATCACATCGGATCGCGTCATGCTCTGGACAGATGAGGGAAAAGGCTATTTGTACAAGCTGCCCGCCAATTGTATACCGGATAACAAGGAGTTCCACTCGAAGAGCGTTGTCCGCGATGCCCCATATCTATACTATGTGCTGCAGCATGCCGGCGATAAGGTGCTCTCCTGTCCACCGGCTATGAAGCTTTTGACGGGATTGCAACCACATTTTCTATTGCGCGGCGACTCGGAGGGTTATATATCCGTGTGGAATGTGCCGGAGGTGCCTTTGGATAATATTAGCATATTGCAGGCCAAGCAAATGCCGCCACGCATCCAGAAGCCACATGTGTGCACCTCATTGGTGGAGGCATGGTCGATTATGGATCCACCGCCTGTGGGCATACTCGACCAACTGTCGAGGATCACAGAGTCACCGGTGAAGCTAACGTCGAGCATTTATTTGCCACAGCAAAGTCGTTTGGTCATTGGACGCGAAGATGGCAGCATTGTCATTGTGCCAGCAACACAAACGGTCATGATGCAGCTGCTCGTTGGTATTAAACAAAACTTCAGTGATTGGCCATCGCATCAGACACTCTATGGACATCGTGGACGCGTCAATTGCCTACTCTGTCCATCGATGGTGCATCCACGTTATGAGAAATCCCATTTGTTGTCGGGCGGCATTGATTTCGCTGTCTGCCTCTGGGATCTGTACAGTGGCAGTCTGTTGCATCGCTTCTGTGTGCATGCCGGTGAGATAACACAGCTCCTTGTGCCGCCCGAGACGTGCAGTCCACGCATACTCAAATGCATTTGCTCGGTGGCATCGGATCATTCGGTGACCTTGGTCAGTTTGCAGGAGCGCAAATGCGTTACGCTCGCCAGTCGTCATCTGTTTCCTGTGGTGACCATTAAGTGGCGACCACTGGATGATTTCCTCATTGTTGGCTGCTCCGATGGCAGCGTTTATGTGTGGCAAATGGAAACGGGCCATTTGGATCGTGTCCTTCATGGCATGCTTGCGGAGGAGGTGCTCTCTGCCTGCGATGAACAGGCGCTGGAGGATTGCGGTGGTGGTGGTTCAGGCAGCAGCAGCAGCGGTGGTGGCGCAAATTCAGCCAGTGAAATGGGCATGGCCAATCCGGCGGTGCATTTCTTTCGTGGTCTCAAGTCGCGGAATATGAATGCAATGCGGCATGCCACACAGCGTGGCATCCATCAGCTGCAACAGCTTCAGGGTCACAATCAGGGCAACTTTGATTTCCTGATGAAGCATCGCAGCAATCCGCTGGTCATCCAGGGCCTGCGCACCAATCCCAAGGATGCCGAAAGTCACATACTCTTCTTCGATATAGAGGGATTGATATTTGAGCTGCACAGCGAGGAATATGCACAGATGACGCCCGCCACACTGGAGGCACTCGGTGTTCATTTGCAGAATCCCAAGGATGGCAAATCGATGCACATTGATGCGAGCAAAAAGATCGGCGACTTCTTTAGCAAGGTCAAGAACAAGGCTGTCGATGTCGAGAAGATACTCAAGGACAAGGACAAGCACGGACTTGTCCAGAAGTTCAAGGAGAAAACGGAAATTGTTGAGAAGAAGGTGCAGGCCAAGGTGGAGAGCCTGCAGAAGGCTGTCGAAACGCACGAGGAACACCAGCCGCAGGATTTAAGGAGTAAAATTGCATCCAAAATGGAGGTGACACATGTTATGGAAGTGGCACAACTGTTGCTCTCATTGCTCCACTCCTGGGGCCTCGATCCGCATCTGGATAAGGTGTGCGAATCCCAATTGGGATTGTTACGTCCCATTGTGCCCATCTCGTACGGTGTGCTCTCCAAGGCCGGCTATATGTCGCTGCTGTTGCCGACCTGGCAGAATAACTATGCCATACCGCCTGGCCTGCTCCAGTTGCCATCCAGTTCAAAGAAGCGTCCGCTGCCCGAGGAACTGCAGCGTCTGGAGCACTTGACGGCCATATTCACATCGCGCCTGCACTGGGAGCTGAGCACCACACTAACCTCGAATCACATACTGGCCCTGGTGGCCATGTCCAATACGCTGATGTCGATGAGCGCCGCCTCATTTCTGCCCGACAGCGAGAAGCACAAGAAGCTGCAGCGTCTGGCCCAACGCGCCGAATCGACGCTCAGCAACGAGGAGGAGCGTGAGGAGCTGCTCGCCCATCACACCTCACAGATCAAACAGGGATGGAGTCTGCTGTCTACGCACCATTGCTTTCTGCTGCCCGACAAGATTGAGGCGCTCGAACCAAAGAAATTTAAGCGTCCCCAGGTCGAGATGATGGTCAAGCGTTGGCAACATCATTGCATCGAAATACGCGAGGCAGCCCAACAGATCTTGCTCGGTGAGCTGACGCGCATGGGCAAAAAGGGACGCAAACAGCTGGTCGAGAGCTGGGCACAATATCTGCCCCTCTACACGCACACGGAACCGATTGTCAATGCACAACAAGTTGCGGCCATGACTAACACTCAGGCGGGTGTCGGCGTTGGCGGTGCTGGTGGCTCCAGTGCCGGCAGCAGCTCCCTCATGGGCAACGGCAGCAACCCGATCGCGTCTGGTCAGTCTGGTAGTGTTGGTGGCATCAATGCTGGCGCTGGCGGCATCTCTGCCGATCAACAGGACGAGGACTATGAAGAGGAGGAGGAGGAGATCATACGCAAGCCGTCCAGTCTGTCCGAGCTGAAGCGCAAACAGACAACCGCTGTCATACTTCTGGGCGTTATTGGCGCCGAATTCGGACAGGATATATCACAGGAGTCGCCCAATCATCGCGGCAGCATTAGTCACACCACCGGCGAACGACGTAAATCCTCATCCGTTGTCGAGGGCTTCGGCATAGCGAACAATTTGGCCCGTCTCACCTCGATGGCGTTGGCCCATCTGCTGTATGCACCGCCATCACCGAAGCTGCCGCAATACACGCCGTTGCGTCGGGCGGCCATCGATTTGCTGGGCCGTGGCTTCACCGTCTGGGAACCCTATTTGGATGTATCGAAAGTGCTGCTCGGCCTGCTAGAGATTTCGTGCGAGGGCAAAGCGGTGCCCAATCTAAATTACAAATTACCGTTGACACCGCAAGCGGATGCGTGCCGCACCGCACGGCATGCGTTGCGTCTAATCGCAACCGCTCGACCGGCAGCGTTCATTACGACGATGGCCAGGGAGGTGGCACGCTATAATACGATGCAACAGAATGCCCAATCGATGAATGCACCGCTGACGCAATCTGTGCTGTACAAGGCCAAGAGCGAGATACTCCAGTGCGTTGAGATGCTGATCGATAAGATGCAATCGGAGATCGCTGGCCTGCTCGTTGAGGTCATGGACATTGCGCTGCATTGTGTAGATAGCAATGAGTTGAAGAGTCGCGGCTTGGCTGAACTCTGTCCGGCCATTTGTAAGTTCAATCAAATCTCGCATTGTGCACAGACACGTCGCATCGCTGTTGGCGCGAACAGCGGCAATTTGGCCATCTATGAGCTGAGGCAGAATAAATGCCAGATGATACCGGCGCATACGCATCCGATTACCTCGTTGGCCTTCTCGCCTGATGGCAAATATCTGGTGTCGTATTCGTGTGCCGAGAATCGATTGTCCTTCTGGCAGACGAGCACCGGAATGTTCGGTCTGGGACAGTCACAGACGCGCTGCACCAAAGGCTATTCGACGGCGCCGATACCGGATGTGTCGCGTCTGAATCCGATGCGATTGGCCAAGCTCGTTTGGATTAATAATCGTGTTGTTACGCTCATGCTAGCCGATGGCTCCGAGACCAGATTCAATGTCTAGAGTTCACCACCAACAACAACAACAACAATAACAACTGCGACAATAACAACTGCGACAACAACAACAGCAGCAACAACAACAGCAGCTATTGAAAGCAAAAATAACGAGCGAGCAAGGAACAACGAGTTTCATATTATCGTTTTATCGATTGGCGATTATTATTGTTAGTTATCGATAGCAGCGAAGTAAACGTCGCAACGTTAAGCCACACACTGAGCAGCCGAGCTGCATACTATTTCAGGCAATCAACAACGCGAACTTCAAAAGCGAGCGACACGATCATCTACTGAGAACAGCAACAATAAATAGACAAAACTAGCAAAATAATGGAAACTATATATACATATATATAGTTATAAATAAAAACAAGTGAAATATTGGAGCAGGCGCCAACATAATAACAAACAAGCCCCAAGCAAAAAATAACATATACATATATATATATATAAAAACACACACATCTGTTATTTATTATGTATAATATATATATATATATATATATATTTGTATTTGCATATGTATTTTAATTGTATTTTGTGCGATTTTAAGAGCGTTTATTCTTGGCAACTTATTAAAAAAAAATATATAAAACACCAAAAAGACGGCGCACAAAGCAAAAACTTTTTCGAAATCCAAAATAATTTGTTCAGTTTACACATAATGGTCCTAATCGCCGTAAACACCGCATTCAAGTGATTTTAAAACATAGTTTTTCGCCATTTTATTTTGAGCTAATTGCTTTGGATTTTGTCTGAATTGAGAAAGTCGCTGTTAAATATTTATGTATTGCGTGTATTCTGAAGTTTTATTAGATTAGCTTCTATGGATGCATTTTGTTTTGTTGTTATAATGATAACAAGGAACTAAGAAAGAAAAGAAAAAACTAACTTAGCTATATAAAAACAATTTAAATTTTAAAACAAGAAACATTAAATAAAAATCCAACTGTATTTGTTTTAACAAAATGGAATTGAAAAAACAACACAAAAAACACCAATAAAAACAAAGAAAGAATGCTGTTATTACTACCTATGCTATTATAATTATTACTATTATTATTATTATTATTATTATAATTACTATTATTATTAATATTGATATTTGTTATACCTAATGTATTGTTATTATCTTTCTATAAATATTCAAAGAAAACATGTATTGCGAAACGTTGCTACCATAAAAAAATATTAAGAAAAAAAACTTATGAACAATTTGAACATTTATGTCTTTATACAATTATGTAACCTTCTATATTTTTTTGATAATTTGTTATTTTTTTGCAATTTGTGAGCTCTCAAGTTAAACATTTATCTAATGTATTCAAAACGTCAACTACTTAAACAAAAGTTACATAAAATGAAAGCTTAGCAAATATTACACACCCACACACACACACACACACACACACACGCGCGCACAGAGGTGTGTCTGTGCTTACCTGTATTTATATATGCATGTTGTGCGGAGTTAAACTGAACACAAAAAACACAAAAAACACAAACACACACATATAAACATACACACCTAAACACTCACATACTGCAGAATATGATAAAAACAAATAATAATAAATGTGTTCGAATATATGTATAATATATATGTATGTGTATGTATATTCGAGATCCTTCAATCAAAGTATTACACAAAATTAAATATTAAAAAAAATATATAAAAAAAATACAATATATGTATATATATATTATATACATGCAACAAATAAAGTCAACCAAACATGATTATTTCTGGTTATTAACTGTATTCAAGGGAACATCACGAACTGGGTAGATATAGAGAGAGATATGTAGAATGTCTGCAGTTTGTTTAGTTTTCTGAATCGTTAAAAGTTGTGTATGAAACATTATTGAATAAATTATACCAACTTGGACTTCATAACGCTCAAAAAGACTTTTGATTGAGTATCTTATTTAATCCTTATTTTAGCCAGATTTAAGTGCACAAATGCGAATATCTAAAATAATTCTGGCGATGATAAGGCAATATTACCTGGATCTTAGAGAATTAACTTTATAATTATAATTAGAGAAAGCAGTTATATTTTATTGTTTTTTTTTTTTTTTTAACTGGTACAGGAGCAGGTGC
Source organism: Drosophila glabriapex (assembly GCA_035042305.1). Classification (NCBI taxonomy): domain Eukaryota; kingdom Metazoa; phylum Arthropoda; class Insecta; order Diptera; family Drosophilidae; genus Drosophila; species Drosophila glabriapex. The sequence goes on from JAWNLN010000066.1 coordinate 13,127,815, forward strand.
AGTTAACTGGAACCGCGCTCCTAATTGGTTTTTCGTTTTTTGTACTTTGATACCGAAGGTCTCATAGTATATTGGTTTTGTGCAATGTCTGTCATGATGTCTGTCGGTCTGTATGAACACAACTTTTTTCGGCACCCTTAGAGACAGTGACTTGAATATTGGAACATATACTGGTCTGTGCCCGCGTCAGACAATCAGTAAAAATCCATAAGGGGCTACAGTCGTCAAAATTTGGTTGATAGGTTGTTGGCGATGTCCTGCAAAGATCTGCCTATGCCACGCCTACCCCCGCCGCCACCAGGCCCCCGCCCGTAAAAATTGTAAATGGCTTCTGCAGTTGTTGAGTAGGTACATTACTGGTAGTCGCCTTTAAGAACCGATAACAAACACGGCCACACCTGCCATCATAATCGCCAAAGCCGATATTTCGGAAAGTGTAAATCGATAAATCCCCATATCTCCCACAATTTTAAATATACAGTCACCAAACTTTGAAGGTAATTTGCTGGTAACCTCCTTTAAAGATCGGCATATAAATTTTCAGACCACGCCCACATCTGCCGCCCCTAACTGATACACTTCTTAGAGTAAATCAATAAATCTATGTATCTCACACAATTTGAAAGCTAGTCAGCAAATTTAAAAAATGCATTGCTAGTAGGACACTTTAAAACACACAACGGAAAAAACAATTTTGGACCACGCCCACCCCCGCCTCCAAAAACGATAAAAGCCTATATCTCCCGCAATTTAACAGCTACAGTTATCAAACTAGGAAGGTAGATTACTAAGATCGGATTCCTAAATGTTCTACTAGCCACTAAATTTCCTACTAAAACTAAAAGTACTAAAATTCCTAGATTGCAATATGAAAGGAAGATTACTAGGAACATTCTCTAATAATATCTCCGTAATTGAAGAGCTACAGTTACCAAGCTTCGAAGGAATGGTACTAGCTTATATCTACCGCAATTTGAAAGGCAAACTTGGATTTGGACTTCTTGGCTACACCCACCCTGTTCTTTGCTACTTGTTTTGAGTATCTGGGATAACGAATGGTATCAAAGTATTTCGCAGTCGGTTACGCCCGTCTGCAACGTTCCCTCTTATTTTTGTTTTGCCTTTGATTGACTTGCGCCCACTTTTTAAAGCTGGGATGGACGTATTTCTTTTTAAATTTAAAGAAGACGTATTCAATATTTTCTTTATGTACAGTTTTCAATATTATTTCGAAAGCCAATCTCATGGAAAATATACTTTCGCCCATATACACATGAATATCTTATATCTCCGAAAAAATATCCCTACAAAAATTGAATTGAAAAGAATGTTTGACTAACTACTGCCTATATTTTCTAGCAAATACTTGTTGGCGAAGATGTCCAAAACGGAGAAAAAAAGCGTTAGTAATCGTGGCAGGCCGAGAAACTCGGTTGTCGCATTGCGCAAAATTGCCCGCGAATCCAATGCTGATAACGAAATCTTGGAGAGCCGTTCCAGAGCGCAGCCAATTGCCAATAAGCAGAGCGTCGGTGAGAAAAAGAACGAGCAGGACCAGGATGAGGATGAGGCCGTGGGTAAAATGGTGGAACATGTGCTGAATGACAATGAAAATTATAACGAGGGGGAGGAGGACGACGACGAGGAGGAGGAGCCGGACAGCAATGAGGCAAGCGAACCCGAGGAGCAAGTGGAACCGCCTGCCTTCAGTCTGGCCACGCTCGGATTACAGCGAGTGGGCAGCGCCCCGCCACCAAAACCCAAGACCCAAAAGCCTCAAATGCTATTACTAAACGCTCGTGGTATGCCCGCCCGTATACGGAAACGTAATCCCCTGTTCTACGACGAGAACATCATTAACGATGACAAGCCACTGCGCGTGAGCCTTACGTCCAAGAAGCCAATGACGCGCGGCTATGGCGACGGTCCCGGCAAGATGCAAACGACTCCCTCGAAGGTGATAAAGAACCGCAAGGGTGTCGTCTCTCGCTATATGCGCTCCAATGATGGCAACGGTGCCTCCACCTCCCAATCCACTAGTGGCGTAGATTTGGAGCTGTCCTCCGGCAAGAAGAAAAAACTGCCACCCATTTCCGCATCGGCATCCTTGGTTCAACAGCAGCAGCAGCAGGCTCAACTGCGAGCGGCGGGACGTGGCGCCATGGGTGGCACTAAGAGGAATGCTGCTGCCGCTGCCGTTGCCGCTGCCGTTGCCGCTGCCGAGGATGTGGCCAGAAAGGCCGAGTCAAGTGCGATGGCCAACAAACGATTGGGCATCTCGATTGGGCAGCGTTTGCGCAATCTTCTGAAGCTGCCCAAAGCACACAAGTGGGCCATTGCCGAGTGGTTCTACTCGTACATTGATAAGCCGCTCTTCGACTGCAAAAATGAGTTCATGAATCATGTCAGTGAGCTGGCGCCGCGTCTGGGCACTCGCAACTTGAGTCGCCACGAATGGAGGTTCATAAGGCGACGCATCGGTCGGCCCAGACGCTGTTCGGCCGCCTTCTTTGACGAGGAGCGACGTGAGCTGGAGCGCAAGCGTCAGCTGATACGCACGCTGCAGTCACGTAAGCCTGGTGAATTTAAGGATTCGCTGCTGCTCTCGGATATGCCCGATAAGATACCGATGCCGTTGCCCTTGGGCACCAAGGTGACGGCACGATTGCGTAAGCCGCAGGACGCCATCTTTGCGGGCACCGTCGCCGCCTACGATTCAATGAATTCCGAATATCGTGTGACCTTTGAGCGTCCCGGCCTAAGCACACAGTCCATACCGGACTATGAGATTGTGTCGGAGAATTTTCATGAGATGCTGCCACTGCATAGCTTCACCAAAGACTATCGTCCAAATTTGATAACCATCTATCAGACGAGTAATTTGGGCTATACAACAAACCTGGGTTTCACCACCAATTTGTCGAGCGGCTTTCTGGGCAAACGCAATCCACTGGCCGCCACTGCTGCTGGCAATCTGAATAGTAATCAATCAACGATTTTGCCACGGAAGCATCTGGCTAACAACAATGCGGCCGCCCGCAATGCGCTCAGCATGAAGCTAAACAAGAGTGATCCGCTGCTGGGACAGGATGCCATCGGTGAGAGCCCAATACGTCAACAGCTGGTGCGTCATCATGGCTATTCGACGAAGTTGCTCGAGCATCTGGTGTCGCTGCAAAAATATATTGCATTGAAGGAGTCACGAATTGATCGATTGGCCGAAATGAATAGCTCGGCCGAGCTGACCACTGCCGGAGGGGAGACCAATGAACACAATCGACGGCAGGTGCAGGATAATTTTCAACGACGCTATGCCTCTAACATTATATGGATCGAGCGCATCAATTTGGAGCTTATGTATGAGCTAACCAATGTGCAGGAGCTATCGAGCAGTCTCACCCGTAATCCCAATATACAGGCCATGATATCACCGACGCTGTTGCGCGAAGAGTGTCGCGCCAGGGCCAGCCGGACGGTCGATAAGATGAACAATGGCATTATCAAAAGCGAGAGGATGGTGAATCTACTGAAGAATCTAACCACGTTGCTGATTGTCACACAGAATCTGGAAAGCGATTGGGAGGTGGACGAAGTGAATAAAGTGCTCGAAGGTTGCATCGAGGAGGTGCGCAGCAATCTTATCTGTGCCGAAAATGTTGAAGCCTTTCGGAAGTGCGTGCAACTGCGCATCGAGCAGATTGCCGCTGTCATCAATCAGAATATGATGGAGCGCACCCTTAGCAGCAGCAAGGACAAGTCCGCCTCGCAACCAAAGACACCCAAGTCCGATGCGGCTGAAACTGCCAGCATAAAATCAAGAACAATCGCAGCCAAATCATTGGACAAGGATAAAAAACAACAAAAGAAAACCAACAATGCGAAAGAGAAGTCCAAATTGCTTGTTGAGTCCGGTGTGGAGCCCATGGATGTGGACAGTGAACCGGATGACGATGCAAAAATCGAACAACAAAAAAAGCACACTGACGACGATGATGAAGATGTTGATGCAGATGCCGAAGCCGAAGCGGAAGCCGATGCTGATGCCGATGATTCAGATGCTCGGGAAAAACACGAAGATGAAGCAATAGTTGGTAAAGTAGATGCCAATACCGAGGACACACAAATCACCATCGAATCGATGACGGAGTCGGTTGATGAAAGTCAGTCGCATGATGAAAAAGAGTATGATAAGCCCGATTGCGATATGATTGAAATGGTGGCTGCGGTCGATGAATCCGACTCTCAGGAGGGATTCATATAAGAAAAGTAACGAATGGCGAGTGGCGAGTAACGATTAGCGAGTATCATATATATATATATGCTCGTATATATATATATGGGGAGGAAATTGTTTATCTTTTTATTTTTTTTATATTATTTTATTTTTTTTTTGTCAGTGAATCTATAAGAAAAGACCCAATCGTCTTTTATATATTAAGAATAATTCTACCAATTAAAAAAAAGTAATGCCCTGCACCCATTAAAAAAGGCTCAACAAGGTTATCATAAAGTTTTGTATTTAATAAGGCAAAAGAAATCATCTTGGACTCATAGCAGGTCAAACATCCGTCAAGTGATGTATTTACTATTATTGATCAATTTGAAGTAGACGGCTTTTTCGCTTTTCCATATAATTCAATAAATGTCTGGTCCCGCGTAATTTTACAAAAGTGACTTTATTCTTGATCAGCATCAAACCGTTTTCGCGGTCCGTCTGTATTATCACAAGGATCTTTGATCTTATCAATTGTTTTTATATTCGTTTGATTGTAATAAATATATATAGTTGAATTAACAACAAACATGTACAAATTAGTGAAATGACAGACTTGGGTACAGGGTATCTGCTAGTTGAGCAATTTCGACTAGATGACTCTTGTTTAAACTAGTTCTTATGTATCGTCACTAAACAGACAATAGGCGTCAAATCGCCAAAAAGGGCATCAGGCATCATCTGAGTCTCTGGGCGCAATTGCGTATTGTCTGCTTAGTGGTAGTGTTCATTTAGAATGCAAATTCTCGAGTGTTTCGCAATAAAATGTTGTACAAATAAGCACAAATCGTTTTTAAATTGTTTATTTTTGCATATGATGGAAGCGTTGAGTCAGCTGCCTATTTATCATCCTCTTCATCATCATCATCGTCGTCGTCGTCATCATCATCTTCACTTGACTGATTTAGCCAGGTGACCAGTTTGGCGAGGCTTTGCCGCAGCGTTATGTGCTCCTTGATGTCCAGCTGCTCGTACCATGCGAGTATTGCATCCTCGCTGACAAAGTCCTTGTCGTACAGGTAATGCACTACCTGCGAGATCTTCTCAAGCACCAACTCGTTCTCCGCACAAATGTCCTGCGAAAAGGAAACAAAAAGATGTCATGTGATTAAAGACATGAAATGTACAATCGAAAAAAAAAATCATTCTCATAAGCAAAACAAAGCAAGTCAGCATATATTAGTTAGTAAGTACCTCCAATGCCTTCAAGCAATCCAGCATGGCATCTTCGCTCTTAATATAGTTGGCGACAACAGGTCCCAACTGTTTGAGTGCAGCATTAATGGCAACCATAACATTACCGTTGACCGGTTCTACAATGCTCTGCATGCCGAAAATCGCCTTGACCACATTAAAATTGACTTCCTTAAGCGACATGTTGTAGGCATAACGTGAGGAGTTGATCTCAAGTATTAGGAAATCCGGATTTGATTTTTCGCGAAAGCCGCGTGTTAACGAATCGATAACCTCCCACAGGAAGACTGCAAGCAATGGCAATAAAAATATGAATATACGAATAATAATAATAAGTATCTAGGCATATAGTTTTAGTTGGGCATAGATTCTTACTGTTCGTGTCATCGGGCAGCGGTGTCGCTAGGCGGGACTCGCCGGCATCCTCTTCGTCGCTGGAATAGCTGCAATCGCTGTCATCCTTTGCCAGCGGCTGTAGCTCACACATTTTCGGTATACACAGCGTCTTAGACGGTGGCATCAAATTCTCATCGGCATCTGAGTCATCGGGATCGCCGGTTGTCAGATCGCTAATAATGTAGGCATACGTTCCAAGGGCCTCCAGTTCAACTGAGAATTGGAATTCGAAATTGAATAGAGTGATTTAGAAATAAAATAAATGACCTAAAACTCTTTTGAAAATCGCTTGATTTTATTTACTACTCACCCATTTCATGCTCCTCCGTACGTTGTGTGCTGGGTGAGCTGGTGACCAGTGTGTTGGTCAATTTTGTATTAGCCGGTAGGATGCATTTGGCGCCTAGGACACAGCCAGCTGTAATGCTACAATTCTGATTGATGATGGCATCAGAGCCAATGACGCAGTGCCGCAGCTGGCAGTTGTCGTTCACGGTCACATTGGCCATGAGGAAGACATTGTTGAGGTGACAGTTCTTGCCGATGCGACAATTGGCGCCAATAACACTGGAGCTGATAGTGCTGCCGGCATCCACATGACTGCTTGCATGCACAACGACATTCTCTTGCAGCGCCACCTTGGATACATTGGCGTCGTGACTCTTGTAGATATTGTCCTTGTTGAAGACATACTGCTGTTGCAGCTTATAGACGCCCATGTCGGGCACAAGCGGATACGCCCAGCGGCTAATAATGTCCCGGCTGACCAACTGATAGGAGAGCCAATTGTTCACCTTGTGCGCATATTGCGCCGGTGGCAACATTGCCACATAGATGCGGCTGTCCAGCAGCTCCTCATTGATTAGCAGGCCGCGCACAAAATCGTCGCGCGTCTGAAAGTCAAAGTTATCGCTGAATAGTGAAAGCATCGATGGCGAACCAATGGCTATTTGCGGATCCAACAGATTGTGGTGCAGTGTGACACAGGAATTGCTGAGAAACACATTGAGCGGTATCTGATAGCGTGACTCATTGTGGTTCAGGCGCAGCCGCTGATGGTAGTGGAGTCGTGCATTCTGCTTGTCCACAGCAATTAGCAGCTCATTGCCAGTGCGCTCGGTTGCGCTGCTGGCGCACTCCTTGAACACCAGCGTGGCAGCCGTGCCCTTATCGAACTTAGCCGTGCGCTTGTGCTGCTCAAGAACTGGCCGCAGATTGGCGTTCGTCACAGTGTCCGCGCCCAGCAGTATGAAGTTGCCACGGATCAGCGCCTTGGCGTCCAGATCACGCATCGCATCGCCAAAGCAGCGACAACCCTCGCCGCCGATCACATGAACGGTCATCATGAATGACCAGGACGCATATGTGGCTATGCCTTGTCTGTGAATCAACACATATTCAAATCAGTATAAAGCTGATAATTGATTCTATACAATACTATGGCTAAACTAAATACAGATAATGAAATAATAGTCTGACTGGTTAATGACCTTATCAGTTGCAATTTTAAATTAAATATTGCAATCTACATTACTTATAAATAAAGTTCATAAAGTAATACGGATAATGAGAAGGACTTTTTCTAACTGATTGCTTCAGCAACTAGCTGGCTTGTATGGCTTATATGATGTATACTCACTTGATGTGCTCCCGGATGTCCTGTAGATAAAGGCTGGCATAGACGAACACCTCCTCGACGCCACTGCGATTTAGTGCAATTAATGCATAGTCCAACATACTAACATTAACCAACGGCAACAGCGCCTGTTAACAAATATTTATGCATTTGTATTAATATAATATTGAAGCAACGTGCGTGGCCAATACAACAATTTATGGTTTGATGTCTCAATACCAACCGTAGAGCCTTCATCGGACAGCGGCTTGAAGTTCCACACATTATTGTCGGCTATAAGGACAGCCTGGACGATTTCCTTTTGGAATTGTGACATATTTTTTCTAACAAAACAAAAATTGCCGCAAAAACAATTGTGTGCAAATCTAATGAAATTAAAGCGGCTGCTTTTTTTGTTGTTTACAGCACTGTCAGCTGACAGTGTTGGCAAGCAAGTGCATTTGGCAGTGTTGCAACCCTGCCTTGGGCTATGCTAAATTTCAGCTGTTGACGTTGGTTTAATTGCTGCTCCAAGTGGACTGTTCCTTATTGTTATTGTTGGTGTTTTTTTTGTTTTTGTTATACCTATGCAAAAGGCTCACTTGAATTTCCCTGATATAAGCCATCGTTATTAAATGAGTAGTGTGTAGAGTGGATATTAAATGCAAGCTTAACCGAAATCGAAAGTTCAATTCATATTATCGTCATCGCCAGTAGTTGTGCTCCGCTGTGAATAAGTGACTGCGATTCTGTGTATGTGTGTGTCTGTGTCTGCACAATAAATATACCCGCCCACACCCACCGTCCAATAACTGTTAAAGCAAATACAAGATAAAAAATTGGAGAAAGATATAAAAAATAATAAATGGGAAACATGTAATAAACGCTTTGAAATTGTGTAAGTTGTCCATGAAAGCTTTGACTTCTAAAAACGAAAAGCAAAAATAAAAACAACACAAACCAAATCGCTGCTGCCGTCATTCGCCGCGGCATCCGAGCGCCTGTCTTAACTAAAAATAGCCAAAGAAGACAAATAACAGGTAGAAAAAAAGAAGCAAATTGCCAAGAGAATCCATAATATCGTAACCACAGCCCATCCAGTATTATTCTACATTCCATCGCATAGCCCATAATAACAAACAAAAGCGAACAGTGAAAACTACTCAAACTGCTCGCCGAAACCGAAAGCCGCTAAATTATGGAGAGCGGGAACAACGTGGATCCGACTGCCGGAGTTGCATCGCCGGAGAAATCAACAATTGATATCATCCAGCAGCGTTTCAAGGCAGACGAGCGAGTTCATCTGGTAAGCTGACCATGTACCATGTGTTAATGTCATGTGATTAATCGATTTTTGCTGCATTTTTTGAATCACATTTCCATGCTTCCGCTTAATTTGATACGTGTGCATATAGTAAATGTATAGGGACCCTAAGGTTACATTGAATCATGTTCATGCCTTAGATATCACTCGGGCGATAATGCTTTGCTGATTTCCAGCGAAAGTTAAAAATATAAAGTTATGCAGAAGCCTGCTCTCTCTCTCTCTTAATTTGTGTCTCTATGTTTGATTGTGTGTTCTGTGTAACCATGAGAGGGAAGCAGAAACTTAGGTTTGGGAGTAGACCACGGGATGTGTGAAAAAAAGACACAATTTTTCTTATACATTTGACTTTTTTTTAACACTAGAAGGAGAATAATTACAAAATTGTATTTGACGTCCACACAGAAATAAATAAATAAGAAATCATCGTTTACATCTTGCAGATCTTTGAGGCATATCAAATCAGGGGCCAGGAGCACTCCGAGGGACTGCTTACGCTCGTGTCCTCAGAATCGGGTGGCACATACGCAATAATCTCGTTCTCGCTCCTGCGCACCCCACTGACCGCAAGCAATGAGCTAAAAATAAATAATGTTTTTGCTATTAACGGCAGTTTTAAAATGACGACAGGTAGGTCAAGTGAAAAGACACTTGTGTGTTGTGTGCTGTGTGCTCTGTAACTTTGTATCATGTAATGTGTTGTGCGTTTTGCAGAAACCACGGGAATCGTAACGAATCAATTCAATCTATCAACGGACAATGACAGGCCAAGCAAATACTACTATCATCCAATCAGAACTGAAATGGAGGCGGTGGATTTTAATGAGTTCTATGCAAAAATCAATTCCTACAAGTCATCCATGTGGAATGCCGATATGCCCTCGGAAACAACGCTCAATTTTCGCTGGCTGGACGATTATCGTGAGATCGGCGAAGTCAAGCAAGAGCTGAAGAAACGCGAGAGCCAATACATTGTCTACAAGGATTTTACGTATGTGAGCTAAGAACTAGTCAAGCGATCCCTCTCTCTTTCTCAAACATTTGATTGTCCTTCATTTCCAGTGTTTACTGCGCCACATGGAATGTTAATAATCAACCATGCTGGGATAGCAGCATCTCGCTGCGCCCTTGGCTGGCACGCAGCGATAAGGCTCCCGATATTTACGTAATTGGACTTCAGGAAATGGAGACGACGAAAAAAGCAATACTTAATGCCACTCAGATGGAAATGATCCAGGCACAGTGGATGTATGTGTGTTTCTTTGTAAAGGGCATATCTCTCTCTCCCTCTTTGGCTCTCTCTCTCTCTCTCTCTGTCTTTTCTTCTGTGTCTAAATTATCTGTTTGACAGAAATGAGCGGTTTATAGATGTGAGAGAAGTGCTTATTTATATGTATATGTTTATGGGGATATGGACTTTCGTTTGAACTTTGCTTTCGTTCATTATTATTGCTTGATAACATATTGATTTTGTATGTTGCACAGACGCAAGATGTTGGAGAACGTGCACGAAGGTGTCGAGTATGAGGAATTGCGCTCGGTGCGCTTGGCTGGCATTCTCTTAACGGTCATTGTCCGCAAGCAGCTGCGACCACATATACATTGCCGCGTCTGTTGGGTGGCACGCGGCGTGTTCAAAACGCTGGGCAATAAGGGCGGCGTTGCAGCCAGTCTGCAGCTGAACGAGGCGAACATATGCTTCATCAACTCACATCTGGCTGCTCACATGGGTAATGTGATGATTCGCAACGAGGACTACAAGGCCATTGAGGAAGGCACACGTTTTGATGGATTTGGCCCGCATCCTATCACTATCAGCGATCATGAGTAAGTGCTTTAGCTATAGAATATGGGATATGTGTCTCCTTCAACAAAATAAAAATATAATCAACTCTAATAATTGCAGTCACATATTCTGGCTGGGAGATCTGAACTATCGCATACAAGAACCACCTGGGCTACAGTGCGATGCGGAATCATATGAGCTGCGGCTGCAATACGATCAGCTGCGCAAGGAGATGAGTCAGGGCAGGTGCTTCAAAGGCTATACGGAGGGTGAGATCAAGTTTTTGCCCACCTACAAATACGATGTCGGCACCGATACCTATGACACTAGCGAGAAGCAGCGAGCGCCTGCCTATTGCGATCGTGTACTGTGGAAGGGCAAGCGGATCGAGCAGTTGCTATACAATAGCGTCATGGAGATAAGGGAGAGCGATCATAAGCCCGTCTTCGCCATATTCCGTGTTAAGATAAAGACGCGTGATGAGGCCAAGTATAAGCGTATCCAAGAGGAGGTTCTCAAGGCGGTGGACAAGCGCGAGAATGATAATCAGCCGCAGATAACGGCTGAGCGTACGGTCATCGAATTTGGTCTGGTGCGCTTCAACGAGCCATCCGTGCGGGACTTTAATGTGTACAACAACTGTCCGCAGCAGGTGGACTTTGAGTTCAAGGTTAAGGATTCGCCATTAAACGATATCTGCGAGAAGTGGCTGAATGTGGATCCGCGCTCGGATAGCTTAATGATTGACTCGGCGCGCAGCATACGCTTAAGAATGATGATCGATCCCAGCTCGATAACGGGCTTGCTTAAAAAGATCTGCAATACGTCGGGCAAATGTGATTTCGATATACTCATACTCCATGTGAGATCTGGACGAGACATATTCATAACCGTTACGGGTGAATATCAGCCTAGTTGCTTTGGTCTATCAATGGAGACAATGTGCCGCACCGATCGACCCATCAGCGAGTACAAACAGGATCAAGTGAAGCAAATGGTAATACATTAATCTAAATATATATTTTGAAAAGCCCATATTATTATATTATATTATTATAACATTTCTCTAGATGCTAGACGTGTCGCCCGAGTACCGTGTAACGATGCCCCGCGAATTTTTCCTGCTTATAGACTATCTACACAAGCATGGTGATCAGCTGAAGGGCATTTTCCAGAGCTACGATCGCTGTCGTCAGTTAAGCAGTCACTTCAATGCCGTACGCGACTGGCTGGACACCTGGTCGGAGGATGAGTTTCGTACGTTTGCACTTTGATTTTACTGCTATGTCTACGAACTGAATCATAATTATCACGTGTCTGATTAATTATAGCGGGCACACCACAAACTGCTGCCGAGGCGCTATTGCTGTTCCTTGACCTGCCTGAGGAGGCGCTGCTGGAGCCACTTGTTGAGGATCTATTGGTTAGCAGAAGCAAATCCGAGGCCATGGAACTAATACACATGCTGAGCGCACCAAAACGCAATGTCTTCATGCATCTGTGCATGTTCCTACGCGAAGTCATCGAACGCTATGACTATGAACTATCCAGCGTCGGTGAGTACTCCAATCTAGTGGCATATCTTATTAAAGTGCACTGAACGGAATCACCCAACAACAACTTTTTAATCATCCAAACAGCTGCAGTCTTTGGACGCATTCTGTTGCGCAGCAGTAAACGCTCCCTGACAATAGACTATCAGAACAGCTGCAGCGACTTCATGCGGCGCTTCATCGAAAGTGAGGACACAGCTGCCGGCGGCAATGGATATGGAGGAGTTACTGGTGCCAGTTTGCAGACATAATTTTGATTATGATTGCGGTTTCGTTTGCACTTTGTACATGTATGCAAACATATTTAGTTATGCATTATGTATAATCCTATCTGAAATGAATGTAAATTAGATAATTATTTATTTTAACTGTAATTTGAGATGAATTTGCCTAGTTTGCTGATGGTACGCTTACGAGTAGTTCCTCTATGGCCTAACATTTACATATATATTTATAAAAAATATCTTTTCTTTTTACCTGTTAAATGTTTACGGTACATATTGCACGCACTGCTCAAGCATTCACACATTATATTCGTAGCCTATATTGGGCTTATAATATTAACCGCCTAACGTGTAACATATTTTGAATCGGTCCGATTTACTTGTATATGGATTCCATTTAAATGACAAAAACACATGGCTTAAACTTAAGATACTAACGTATATACTTACATATGCATTTTGTTGTTTTTTGCTCCGATTATTTAGTAAATAAGTATGTATTTAGAACAAAAGTAAACTCATATTAGGGCAGTTAAGCTACCAGAAAATCTCAAATGAATTTTCCTTGTCGCTCAGTTTATTTTTCAGCGCTATCAATCAGACAATATTTACAATATTTATTGATGGAGGCTTCGCTTCTACAGATGATGCCAATTGTTTATATTTCAAAGTAAATGGTTTTAGAAAATTGTGTAATAAAATGTTTTTAAAACTAAAAAAAATTAAAATAAAAAGTTGCAAAGTTGAATCGAAAAATGTACATCAGAGCTAAGAAAAAATAAATTCACACTGTTCTGAGATAATTTATCTATTAGCTGTTATACGTTAGTTTAAATTGATTTGCTTTCGTGATAAATAATAATATTAAGTATCAATGGTTACTAAATAAGATTTAATTAATATACATATGTACAAAGTATGTTCAATTTGTTTAGCATGTTGATTCCGTTACTTATGAATGTGTACTCATTGATAAATAAATGCAGCTAAAATAAATCATACATGTACTTTTATAAATACACACAGTTTAGAAATACACATGTGTACTTAATGTGTAAATATGTATTTGTGCGTATACAGCTGTACATTTGTAGGTGTATACACAAGTAAGCTAATAATGCGCTTGACGTTTATCAACACTATTATCGTTATCGCTATATTGGGAGCACACATTTTGATCGGAATGGATTAATAAGTAATAAAAATTCAAATAAAATTATGAGCAAATCTGTTAATTTTCTCTGTATAGCCAAGTTTACTTTTTATGTATACTTTATTGTAAAATGCGCTGCCAAACACTTATTATTGCACCACGTCATCGATACTTTCGCAATCGATTACGCTAACTAGACAGTGGAGTGCCATCACCATAATTCATAGCGAAAGAGAAATATGAGGCGAATGCCGTAGCTACGGAATAATCCCATAGGTAAACAGTGCTGAAAAGTTGTAAATTGGAGTAAATAAAAAATGAAATAATTGATAAATTGTTCTGCTTCATCTATGTGTAGTGTGAAATAAAAGCAAATATACATAAAATGTCAGAGGAACATTCGAGACGCATGCCCGAAAATACCGGGACCTTAGCGGACGATGGCAAACACTACGAAATTGGCGGCAATTCACGACGCACACCAGTCGAGGCTGCGGCCGCCGAGTTAAATGCTAAATGTCTCGATATCAGTGGTTCAACGGAGGGATCCGATGTTGTCGATGCGGCGGATCAGTCGATGGAAGAAGACGACGAGACCATGGCTGAAACAGAAGTTAGACCACAGCGACCTCATGTAATGGGCGAAGCACACAGCCCAGTGTCCGCTGATGAGGAGAGCAGCAGCACAAATAGCTCATGCAGCACAAATAGCTCATGCAGCAACGAGCAGAGCGATTCGAACACATCGCGCTCCAGCGCAGACAGCGATGCCACCGAGGAGGAGCATTCGCCCAACACGGTGGTGGATCTCACTGACATTGTCGGCAGCGATGAGGGTTTCAGTTATGCTGCCTCCGAGCCAGTTGAGAATGTTGAAGAGACAGCGAATCAAATGCTGTCGACCGATTTGCACGCTGAGCATTATGTGGAGGGAGAAACTGAAGAAGACGCCGAGGTAGATGCTGAGGAAGAAGCTGATCAAAACACTGATGAAGACACTGATGAAGACACTGATGAAGACACTGAAATTGAGGCGGAAGACGATGCGGAAGTGGAGCCAGAAGACGAGCCGGAAGCTGAGATGGAAGTGCCCGAAACGCCCGCATCACCCATAGATGATGGTGAGGAGTTTATCGATTTATTGCCAGGCAATCGGCGTTCCCACTACGCCTTTAATATGCAGATGCAACACCAATATGAGAGCATCTCCGGCAGCAGCGAGGATGAAAGCAGCTCTGGCGATGAAGAACACGAACCGGATGTCAAACAGGAGGTAGACAACGAGCAGAATAATCAGCAAGAAGACGACGAGCACGATGAAGATAATGCTGATGATGGTGATGACCATGATGACCATGACGATGACCATGACGATGATCATGATGATGATCATGATGATGATGATGAGCATGATGATGATCATGATGATGTACTTTTGACAGAGAATGATGCCAGCTCAGTGGATACGGCAACCGCAACAGAGCGAACCGATTCGGATGTCTGCGATATGCCGCTAAAGAAGATCGAAATCAATGAGCATTCCGACAAAATATACTATATACGCCGTGCCGATGGCACCGTACACGCCGGCCACGTGCTTATGTCACGCATCACCGACAACGGCATCTCGCCCAACGAGTATTATGTACACTATGTGGGCCTCAATCGGCGCCTCGACGGCTGGGTGGGTCGGCATCGCATCATCGATAATGCGGATGATTTGGGCGGCATTACGGTGACCAGCCAGCCGTCGCCATCGACGCCGCCCTGCGATCAACCGAGCAGCAGCAGCAGCAGCGGCGCCAAATCATCGATGAGAAGTAGCGTACGCAGCAGCATGATGCCACGCGCCATGCGGCAGGGCAACAAGGATTACTATTTGTCGGCATGCGAGAACAATCGCTACGATTACAGTGACCGGAAGATGACACGCTATCAGAAGCGACGCTACGATGAAATCAATCATGTCCAGAAGAGCCATGCGGAGCTGACGGCCTCGCAGGCTCAACTGGAGAAAGAGCACGAGCAGATAACGAAAATTAAATATATTGACAAGTTGATTTTCGGGTGCTATGAGATAGACACGTGGTACTTCAGTCCATTTCCGGAGGAGTACGGCAAAGCACGCATTTTGTATGTGTGCGAATATTGCCTGAAATATATGCAATTGGAGAAGAGTTATAGCTTTCATTTGTATGACTGCCAGAAGCGACGTCCGCCTGGTCGGGAGATCTATCGCAATGGCACAATTTCCATCTTTGAGGTAAATGGCCAGGAGCAGCCGCTATATTGTCAACTGCTCTGTCTGATGGCCAAGCTGTTTCTGGATCACAAAGTGCTCTTTTTCGATATGAAACCATTCTATTTCTATATACTCTGTGAGATTGACAAGGAGGGCTATCACATTGTCGGCTATTTCTCCAAAGAGAAATTCTCGCACGATAATAATAATGTGGCATGTATTTTGGTGCTACCGCCGCATCAGCGCAAGGGCTATGGCAAACTGTTGATTGCTTTCAGCTATGAGCTGTCCCGCAAAGAGGGCGTCATTGGCAGCCCCGAGAAGCCGTTGTCGGATCTGGGACGATTGAGTTATCGCAGTTATTGGGCCTATACGCTGCTCGAGCTGATGAAGGGATGCTGCTCAGCGGAGCAGACAACCATTAAGGAGCTGAGTGAGGCGAGCGGCATCACCCAGGACGACATCATCTATACCCTGCAGTCCATGAAGATGATCAAATACTGGAAGGGCCAGAATGTCATCTGTGTCACCCCGAAAACCATCAATGATTATCTCCAGCTGCCACAGTTCAGACGGCCCAAACTAACCATTGATTTGAATTATCTGCACTGGGAGCCACATGCAAAGCCAGTGCCGAGCATTCCACCACAGTAATTGAAACGGATTTATATTAAATTCATAACTGATATAATCTACAATATACATATACATATATATGTAATATGATACTTATGTGAACTTTAAAACAAAGTTTAAAAATATATGCTTAATATCTACGCAAAATTAGAACTTGTAATTAAGGAACCCTATCACTTGAGTGTGTTTTCTTTTCTTTTTTATAAGCCCACATATTTCATTAATTAGTTAAATTGAAGGGAGCAATCAAATTAAATTACTCTAATGGGCATCATTATTTCAATTGGGAATGACTACAAAAAAGGCTTACATTGATTAAATATCGATAATGCTCATTAGAATATATGTTTATTTGTAATTATATGAATTCAAAATAAGCCAGCGAATTTTATCAAATGGGATTTCAAAACCAACAGCGTCATATGTATGCTGTTGTTATCGATGGTTACGCAGCCCTGGTTGCAAGCTGATTGCAGTTATCGATAATATTTGTTAATGTTTTGCAGCCCTAGTTGTGCCGGCTAAATTTTGTTGTTGCTGTTGTTTTATGGAAACTAGTGCCTGAAACAATGGGTCTGTTGTCCGATCCATCGCTATCGACGCATAACAAGCTGGTGGACAATCTAGCGAAGCATGTACGGAAGGTCTGCTACGCATTCTACACAGCGGGCGTGGTCTGGTTTCTATGCCTGGCTCTGCCGGAATTCAACCATGGCACCTACTTATCAGAGAATGCGCTCTCACCAGGTGAGCAGCGCTGTGATACTTATATATATATATATATATATATATATATATATATATATATATATCTACATTGTGTATATATTGATTGGATCTAGGTCTGGTGTATCCCGAGATACGCATAGATGCCAATCGACTGGCCGTCCAACTGCTGGAGGAGTTGCAGCGCGAACGGAAGGATCATCAATCGACGACGCCGCACGCCTGGATCTTGGCCAAATTCAATGATCCAAACAGCTGCAGTCTTTGGACGCATTCTGTTGCGCAGCAGTAAACGCTCCCTGACAATAGACTATCAGAACAGCTGCAGCGACTTCATGCGGCGCTTCATCGAAAGTGAGGACACAGCTGCCGGCGGCAATGGATATGGGGGAGTGACTGGTGCCAGTTTGCAGACATAATTTTGATTATGATTGCGGTTTCGTTTGCACTTTGTACATGTATGCAAACATATTTAGTTATGCATTATGTATAATCCTATCTGAAATGAATGTAAATTAGATAATTATTTATTTTAACTGTAATTTGAGATGAATTTGCCTAGTTTGCTGATGGTACGCTTACGAGTAGTTCCTCTATGGCCTAACATTTACATATATATTTATAAAAAATATCTTTTCTTTTTACCTGTTAAATGTTTACGGTACATATTGCACGCACTGCTCAAGCATTCACACATTATATTCGTAGCCTATATTGGGCTTATAATATTAACCGCCTAACGTGTAACATATTTTGAATCGGTCCGATTTACTTGTATATGGATTCCATTTAAATGACAAAAACACATGGCTTAAACTTAAGATACTAACGTATATACTTACATATGCATTTTGTTGTTTTTTGCTCCGATTATTTAGTAAATAATTATGTATTTAGAACAAAAGTAAACTCATATTAGGGCAGTTAAGCTACCAGAAAATCTCAAATGAATTTTCCTTGTCGCTCAGTTTATTTTTCAGCGCTATCAATCAGACAATATTTACAATATTTATTGATGGAGGCTTCGCTTCTACAGATGATGCCAATTGTTTATATTTCAAAGTAAATGGTTTTAGAAAATTGTGTAATAAAATGTTTTTAAAACTAAAAAAAATTAAAATAAAAAGTTGCAAAGTTGAATCGAAAAATGTACATCAGAGCTAAGAAAAAATAAATTCACACTGTTCTGAGATAATTTATCTATTAGCTGTTATACGTTAGTTTAAATTGATTTGCTTTCGTGATAAATAATAATATTAAGTATCAATGGTTACTAAATAAGATTTAATTAATATACATATGTACAAAGTATGTTCAATTTGTTTAGCATGTTGATTCCGTTACTTATGAATGTGTACTCATTGATAAATAAATGCAGCTAAAATAAATCATACATGTACTTTTATAAATACACACAGTTTAGAAATACACATGTGTACTTAATGTGTAAATATGTATTTGTGCGTATACAGCTGTACATTTGTAGGTGTATACACAAGTAAGCTAATAATGCGCTTGACGTTTATCAACACTATTATCGTTATCGCTATATTGGGAGCACACATTTTGATCGGAATGGATTAATAAGTAATAAAAATTCAAATAAAATTATGAGCAAATCTGTTAATTTTCTCTGTATAGCCAAGTTTACTTTTTATGTATACTTTATTGTAAAATGCGCTGCCAAACACTTATTATTGCACCACGTCATCGATACTTTCGCAATCGATTACGCTAACTAGACAGTGGAGTGCCATCACCATAATTCATAGCGAAAGAGAAATATGAGGCGAATGCCGTAGCTACGGAATAATCCCATAGGTAAACAGTGCTGAAAAGTTGTAAATTGGAGTAAATAAAAAATGAAATAATTGATAAATTGTTCTGCTTCATCTATGTGTAGTGTGAAATAAAAGCAAATATACATAAAATGTCAGAGGAACATTCGAGACGCATGCCCGAAAATACCGGGACCTTAGCGGACGATGGCAAACACTACGAAATTGGCGGCAATTCACGACGCACACCAGTCGAGGCTGCGGCCGCCGAGTTAAATGCTAAATGTCTCGATATCAGTGGTTCAACGGAGGGATCCGATGTTGTCGATGCGGCGGATCAGTCGATGGAAGAAGACGACGAGACCATGGCTGAAACAGAAGTTAGACCACAGCGACCTCATGTAATGGGCGAAGCACACAGCCCAGTGTCCGCTGATGAGGAGAGCAGCAGCACAAATAGCTCATGCAGCACAAATAGCTCATGCAGCAACGAGCAGAGCGATTCGAACACATCGCGCTCCAGCGCAGACAGCGATGCCACCGAGGAGGAGCATTCGCCCAACACGGTGGTGGATCTCACTGACATTGTCGGCAGCGATGAGGGTTTCAGTTATGCTGCCTCCGAGCCAGTTGAGAATGTTGAAGAGACAGCGAATCAAATGCTGTCGACCGATTTGCACGCTGAGCATTATGTGGAGGGAGAAACTGAAGAAGACGCCGAGGTAGATGCTGAGGAAGAAGCTGATCAAAACACTGATGAAGACACTGATGAAGACACTGATGAAGACACTGAAATTGAGGCGGAAGACGATGCGGAAGTGGAGCCAGAAGACGAGCCGGAAGCTGAGATGGAAGTGCCCGAAACGCCCGCATCACCCATAGATGATGGTGAGGAGTTTATCGATTTATTGCCAGGCAATCGGCGTTCCCACTACGCCTTTAATATGCAGATGCAACACCAATATGAGAGCATCTCCGGCAGCAGCGAGGATGAAAGCAGCTCTGGCGATGAAGAACACGAACCGGATGTCAAACAGGAGGTAGACAACGAGCAGAATAATCAGCAAGAAGACGACGAGCACGATGAAGATAATGCTGATGATGGTGATGACCATGATGACCATGACGATGACCATGACGATGATCATGATGATGATCATGATGATGATGATGAGCATGATGATGATCATGATGATGTACTTTTGACAGAGAATGATGCCAGCTCAGTGGATACGGCAACCGCAACAGAGCGAACCGATTCGGATGTCTGCGATATGCCGCTAAAGAAGATCGAAATCAATGAGCATTCCGACAAAATATACTATATACGCCGTGCCGATGGCACCGTACACGCCGGCCACGTGCTTATGTCACGCATCACCGACAACGGCATCTCGCCCAACGAGTATTATGTACACTATGTGGGCCTCAATCGGCGCCTCGACGGCTGGGTGGGTCGGCATCGCATCATCGATAATGCGGATGATTTGGGCGGCATTACGGTGACCAGCCAGCCGTCGCCATCGACGCCGCCCTGCGATCAACCGAGCAGCAGCAGCAGCAGCGGCGCCAAATCATCGATGAGAAGTAGCGTACGCAGCAGCATGATGCCACGCGCCATGCGGCAGGGCAACAAGGATTACTATTTGTCGGCATGCGAGAACAATAGCTACGATTACAGTGACCGGAAGATGACACGCTATCAGAAGCGACGCTACGATGAAATCAATCATGTCCAGAAGAGCCATGCGGAGCTGACGGCCTCGCAGGCTCAACTGGAGAAAGAGCACGAGCAGATAACGAAAATTAAATATATTGACAAGTTGATTTTCGGGTGCTATGAGATAGACACGTGGTACTTCAGTCCATTTCCGGAGGAGTACGGCAAAGCACGCATTTTGTATGTGTGCGAATATTGCCTGAAATATATGCAATTGGAGAAGAGTTATAGCTTTCATTTGTATGACTGCCAGAAGCGACGTCCGCCTGGTCGGGAGATCTATCGCAATGGCACAATTTCCATCTTTGAGGTAAATGGCCAGGAGCAGCCGCTATATTGTCAACTGCTCTGTCTGATGGCCAAGCTGTTTCTGGATCACAAAGTGCTCTTTTTCGATATGAAACCATTCTATTTCTATATACTCTGTGAGATTGACAAGGAGGGCTATCACATTGTCGGCTATTTCTCCAAAGAGAAATTCTCGCACGATAATAATAATGTGGCATGTATTTTGGTGCTACCGCCGCATCAGCGCAAGGGCTATGGCAAACTGTTGATTGCTTTCAGCTATGAGCTGTCCCGCAAAGAGGGCGTCATTGGCAGCCCCGAGAAGCCGTTGTCGGATCTGGGACGATTGAGTTATCGCAGTTATTGGGCCTATACGCTGCTCGAGCTGATGAAGGGATGCTGCTCAGCGGAGCAGACAACCATTAAGGAGCTGAGTGAGGCGAGCGGCATCACCCAGGACGACATCATCTATACCCTGCAGTCCATGAAGATGATCAAATACTGGAAGGGCCAGAATGTCATCTGTGTCACCCCGAAAACCATCAATGATTATCTCCAGCTGCCACAGTTCAGACGGCCCAAACTAACCATTGATTTGAATTATCTGCACTGGGAGCCACATGCAAAGCCAGTGCCGAGCATTCCACCACAGTAATTGAAACGGATTTATATTAAATTCATAACTGATATAATCTACAATATACATATACATATATATGTAATATGATACTTATGTGAACTTTAAAACAAAGTTTAAAAATATATGCTTAATATCTACGCAAAATTAGAACTTGTAATTAAGGAACCCTATCACTTGAGTGTGTTTTCTTTTCTTTTTTATAAGCCCACATATTTCATTAATTAGTTAAATTGAAGGGAGCAATCAAATTAAATTACTCTAATGGGCATCATTATTTCAATTGGGAATGACTACAAAAAAGGCTTACATTGATTAAATATCGATAATGCTCATTAGAATATATGTTTATTTGTAATTATATGAATTCAAAATAAGCCAGCGAATTTTATCAAATGGGATTTCAAAACCAACAGCGTCATATGTATGCTGTTGTTATCGATGGTTACGCAGCCCTGGTTGCAAGCTGATTGCAGTTATCGATAATATTTGTTAATGTTTTGCAGCCCTAGTTGTGCCGGCTAAATTTTGTTGTTGCTGTTGTTTTATGGAAACTAGTGCCTGAAACAATGGGTCTGTTGTCCGATCCATCGCTATCGACGCATAACAAGCTGGTGGACAATCTAGCGAAGCATGTACGGAAGGTCTGCTACGCATTCTACACAGCGGGCGTGGTCTGGTTTCTATGCCTGGCTCTGCCGGAATTCAACCATGGCACCTACTTATCAGAGAATGCGCTCTCACCAGGTGAGCAGCGCTGTGATACTTATATATATATATATATATATATATATATATATATATATATATATATATATATATATATCTACATTGTGTATATATTGATTGGATCTAGGTCTGGTGTATCCCGAGATACGCATAGATGCCAATCGACTGGCCGTCCAACTGCTGGAGGAGTTGCAGCGCGAACGGAAGGATCATCAATCGACGACGCCGCACGCCTGGATCTTGGCCAAATTCAATGAGTTTGGCTTAGAGACGCACACACATAACTATTCGCTGCGTTATCCATTCGGAGGCGGCAAGGAGTTTCATGGTAAAAACATCTACGGCATATTGCGTGCTCCACGCATTGGATCCACAGAAGGAATTGTATTCTCGGCGCCTTATCGTGCACCTAGTTCGGTGCATGTGGAAATATCACCTAGTGTGCCGCTGCTTTTAGCATTTGCGGATTTTGCCAGGCGTAAGTAGTAATAGATATGTGTAGTATTTATATGGATGTCAATTGGCCAGAGTTTTGCGCATTGCAGGCAAAAACTATTGGGCCAAAGATTTGATATTTTTGGTCACCGAGCAGGAGCAGCTGGGTATGCAGGCCTGGCTGGAGGCCTACCATGACGGCGACAAAACACCAGATAACTCCAATTCATATCTGCTATCGGGCAATTTGCCCGCACGTGCTGGCTCGCTTCAAGCGGCGCTGAATATCGAAGTGCAGGATCTGGAAATTGGTATGTGAATTCAGAAAATTGACTTGAAACAATAAATGCTAAACTAAATTTAATGTAGATTACGTTGATGTCAAGATTGAGGGCCTCAATGGCAAGCTGCCGAATCTGGACATGTTCAATTTGGTGCAGCGCATAATGGCGCGCGAGGGCGTCACCTCGGGCTATAAACAGACGCCGCGCAAGAAGCGTCGCTCCAGCCTCTCAAACTTTGAGCAGAATCTGCGCCAAATGCTGGCCATGCTTGCGACGCAATCATCAGGTGTGCCCAATGGTAATCATGGACTATTTCATCGCTATCGCATCGATGCTCTAACCATTTCCGCTGCGAAGCGTGTTACCAACTCCAATGTGAAAAGCAATCCTACCTCATCGGCTGTGCCACTCTTAAAGGCCATCGAGGGCATTGCGCGTAGTCTGAACAATTTGCTGGAGCGCTTTCATCAGAGTTTCTTTTTCTACGTAATTGTTCATAATGATCGGTACATATCAATTGGCGACTATATGCCAGCACTGGTCGCTCTTGTCGCCTGCAGCTTCATCAAAGCCTATCTTACATGGTCCACACTGGATGCAGCGGCCATAGCATTATCGCAGGAAACTATTGCCCTCAAGCCCGATACTAAGTCATTGAAATTGTCTTTGCCGTATGGCTCCGTACTGATATATTTGGCAGTGGTGCTGCTCATTGGTTACTTGGCTAATGTGTTGCCGCTGCAACATTATATGCTGGAGCTGCCGTTAAACGCCGCTCCGCTCACCGCCACAATACTGATTGCACTGAGCCTGATTGGCTTCGTGCTGCCATTCGTGGTGATACTGCCGGATGGAGGCCTCGAGCTGCTGCATATCAGCTTGCTGCTCATATACGGCTGCACTCTGATTGTCATTGGTCTGCTCAATTTCTCGCTGGGTTTCTTTGTGGGCGTGCTAACGGTGCCCATGGTTGTTGCTTTAAATACTAGCACTAGGAACAGCACACTGCGCAGCCTGGCTCGTGTATGGACACTACTCCTGAATCCACTGGTTGTCATCTATATCATTGTGCTCGTCATGAGTTTCTATCAGTTTCCAGAGCTGACGATGCAACAGCTTCTGCTGCGTGCCGCCACAGCTGCCATGGATGCGGCAGCATTTGCGCTTGTTGATTCAGTAGTGAGTCGCATTCCCAATCTTCATTAGTTTATTTTATAGTAAGTCTCTATATCTCTCTCTCACTCTCTCTCTCTATTTTAGATTTATGGAAATTGGCTTTATTTTGCAATCTGCACCATATTTCTTCCGATTTGGATTATCTGCTGGACACTGGCGCTGGCAAGGCGTCGGGGCAATGAGATTCCTCAGCCAAAGCTGAAAACAAATTGATCTGTGGATGTTTTATTTTCAATTCCATATTGTTTTTATATTATGGTAATAAATAAAATACGTATGTTTGTCTAGATATCTAGTTCATGTATTTAGCAAATACAGATGTGCTTACTCAGAGATGTATCTCAATGGTTGCAAGTAATTATAGCATGTTCTACAATGGTATCTATATGGATCTGGGACAAAATGAAGCATTATCTGTATGTATTTCCATATCTAAATATATGTCTATATTTATATCTACATCTAAGTCCTTATCTATATGTATATATATGTATGTGTTTAGTGCAGGTGAAATTGTTGGTCCATTTTCCGGATCATTACTTAAATGCTTATATTGACATGTTTAAGGACCAAACTGATATAGTCTCTCAGAATTAGAAAAGAAAAACGAGTGAAAAAACAATTGGTAAATGAGCCAATGGGCTGATAAGATTCACTGCAAATGATTCATGCGCCCAAAAACAAATAAGACTGACCTTGTCGATCGTGCTCGACTAGCTACGTACCCTGTAAACATATCCAAGATACATATAATTTATGATAATACAGAAGGTAATTGTTTGCGCCATCAGCTTTTCGATTGCTTTATTTTTATTATATTTATTATTCATTTGTACTTATTTATTATACATTTGTATTCTATGCTGAGGCGTGAAGCAAACGCTAAGCCTTCTAACAAGAAAAACAAATTGAAGTTTCGTTGCAGCAGCCGGCAGATCGCCGATCGCTCTTTGCAAAGAGATGGACAGAGAGACGGAGACAGAGAGACAGAGACAGAGAGAGAGCGCTGCACAACGAGATGCTGTTAACACTGGCGGCTGCAGCTTAAGTCCATTTAACATAGTGTGCAAATGTAATTGCAATGTTAATAACGAACATTATATTATTATGACGCGCAGGGCGCCAAATTAAAATATTCAAACAAATTAAAGGTTTGTTGATGCTGCTGTCAAATGTAATAAATTGTTTATTTCAAATTTGGAAAGTCGCTGGGATCGACGAGTTCACCTAAACAGTAAGAATAACTTGTATGTTCCAATTTGTGATCGATACTAATTAATTGCTTAAATATTAATATATAATTCCTTTTGTCAATTACACACACATTTGCATGACCCAATCATAGGTTATTAAAAGTAGAATGTAAATTGAGTGCGTGAAGCCTATTGGCTCGATGGGATCCACCTCCAGCTAATTGGCGATGGCCTGTTCGATGTGAGCGAAATCGGCTGGACCCTCGAACTCTATGAAATCTCGATCATTAAAGCGTTTCAGAGCGTTGTTGCAGCGCTGCATGATATCATTAAACTCATTGCACTCTAGTTGCGCACCCAAGTCGCCAGCGAGCGAGTCAATCGAGTTCAACGAGCGTGTGACCGTTTCCAACTCGATCTCCTGCACGAGTGTTATATCGCGATGGTGCTGCGCACAGTACAGCATGTCCGCATTTAGCATATTTGCCTCTAATTTGATTTGATCGATCAATTGGGCGGTCTCCATGTAATCATCCCTCAGCTCGGAGAGATTGTCTCGCTCACATGGCGACGGCGGTGGTGTTGGCGATGGCATCACATCACCATCCGCTCGGCGTAGCTTTCGATTGGCGGTGCCCAGTTGTCGACGGATGTGTTCCGGGTTGCACTTCTGCTCGTTCACCGTCAGTACGCTGTACTGCCCGGACTCCTTTGGGAGGCGGTCGGCCTTCGCCTCTTTGGTTAGCACACTGCTCAATTGTAAGCGCTTGGCGCACTCCACCAGTTTGACAACCGCATCCTCGGTGAACATCTTCATCTGCTCTTGGCGATGACTCATGGTTTTGGTAATGTTCGTAAATTAGATGATCAAGCTAACTCGAATAATGTATGTAAAATTTGCAGACTTCGCGTACTTATTTGCCTATAGTCCTTAATTGTCTTGTGTTTGGTGATATGTATATTTCTTGGGATTTGAAACGACTCGACTGTTGAGCAATCGATAGAAAAATGTGAATTCTCCAAGGCAAGGTTAACTCAGTGTCAAATGTGTTGTGACTAAGTACACACTGACTGAAAAAACAAATCTAACTCGCATCTTTTTCGAATTACTACTACAAAAACTAAAGATTTCGTATTTTTAATCTCAAACGCATTTCATGTACTTAAAGATTAATCTTTTTATGAAAATCGATTCCATTTGAATGAATTATTAAGTTAGCTTAGGGTTAGTTGCTTGAAAATTTGATTGTTACTTGATACAATAATATATAGCTATTGCGGATATATATAACATATTTTATTTGCTCCTTAATCCCTGATTCGTGTTGCAACAGAAATGATTGAAACGAGAGCTCATCTTTAATATTATAATACTGACTTTCTGTTACTCTTAAGTTGATTTCTTTGATTGTATATTGCATGTAGCTAGTGCTTATCGTTTTCATTTGGCATCACCTTAAGTTTGAATGAATGGCATTACAGAACAGACAATCTTTTGGTATCCCAAGTATCTATTTCTTATGTCATTCAGGTAAAAGAGTTAACGAAGTTAAATTCCATCAATTATTGTGTATAATTTTGTACACGGTTTGTTTTATAAATATAAAAGTAATAATATTTAAAATATGTTGTTGCCACGAAAACACTGGAAATTATCTTGTTATTTCTGTCAAACGTGGTTTTCAATTGTAATACATATATCTGAACAGTGTTATTTATTAATTATATTAACCGATTACGCTTAACTTAGTTTTCGTTTTTTATTTTTTATTTTAAAAATATATATCACTTAGTCTAGTTAGACTCCCATTAATGAAGGATGTCTGAAGGACACGCACTACCCAACATTACTTTAGAAATCTTAAATTGTGAATTCATCTGCTGCTTTATGTGTCCACCCAACCTACTCCATCCCACGTATGACTAAAGCGTATGCAAATTGCAGCTGTCTTCTGTTGAATGGAAAAAAAACTAAATAAATAACACAAGTCATTTCTTTAGTAAAGGCATTAAGGATAGTCTGACAAACGAAGAAAATTATTCATGTAGCCGGCAGCCGTTTGATTGTTTCAGTTGGAGTGCCTTAAATTTTTTGGGCGCATTCTCAATTTTTTTGCCCCTATTCTGTTTTTTTCCTATTTATTTATTTATTTTTTCAAATTTTTCGCCATTTTGTTTGTCAGCATGGCGAAGTATTGACATATTTTTACAGACAAGCACTGTATATATGTGTTTTCCAGCACTACTCAGGTGCATATAATAAACCGTTATGAATTTTGCTACACTGCGTTAAATACAAAATGCGACTGCGCTAAAAATTTGTAGTTTATCTCAGTTTGCCTGCTGCTCATCTCTGTCTCTCGCTCTCTATCTCTCTCTCTCTCTCTCTGTCTCTCTTGCTCTTTCTCTCTCTCTCTTTCTCTCCCTCTCTGTCTATGCAAGCTGGCAGAACAACAACGCTTAATCAATAAAAACATAAAATTGGTGCGCAAGGAGCATGCATGCAGTAGTAGCAGCAGCAGTAAAAACAATTGCCACAACAGCGAAAAGCGTAAACTGAAATTTGTAAATCCAGAAACAGGACGAAAAAGTGTTGCTGTAAGAATTCAACATAACTAGTTACCGAGAAAAAAAAAACAATTAAAAGGACAACTGATAGAAAAGAGTATTTGCAAAATGTACAAAACAATTCGACATGGCGAGAACAGTTTGCAATACACGATACTACCACAAAATGACGATTTTCGAATTGAGGGCAAATTGACAAACTCCAGCTGCCTGTCAGCAGCGAATGCCACCAACTCAACTAATTCATCCTCCTCATCCGCGTCCGCCTCGGCGTCCGCTTCCTCCTCCTCCGCCTCCGCCGCCACCTCTGCTTCCGCCTCCTCCTCGTCCGATGGTGGCGGCAAGCGGAGCAGCTCAACGCCACGCAAACGTCGCACATCGTCCTTTGCGTATCTGGGCCTGATCTTTGTGTGCACGGTGATTATTGGCGCCGTATTGATACCATTTTTGGTATCCGCCGAGTGTTTGCCCAGTCCCACAGAATGGTTCCTCAAAACGAAGGCGGCCTTCACGCACAGCGGCGAGAAACAGCAGCAACAGCAACAGCAGCAGCAACAGCATATTGCACCGCCACCACCAGCAGCGCCACCAACAACAACAACAACAACCGCTCCAGTGGATGCTGTTGGCAAAACTGTGCAGATTGTTAATCGGAATGGCGTCGAACAGTTTATACTGAAGCTCAACAAAACTATTTCAGCTAGCAGAACAACAACAACACCAACAACCACCACGACAACAACAACTACAACAACAGCTACTCCTCCAGCAGCAGCAGCAGCAACAACAACAGCAACTACTGAGCTGCTGCCGATATTCTCAACTGCACCACCGCTGAGCAATCGTTTGGGAGGAACGATAACCACGCGCATTATACAAGTACCGCTGCTAAAGTCCACAGCCAAGAAGCCAATAATGCCGCCCGTGCTGGCCAAGACGCAGAGCACACAACAACAACAACAGCAGCAGCAACAACAATCAAACAACACAAATGAGCCTCAAAGCAACAACAGCAACAATAACAACAACGCTTGGATGAGCACACGCTGGGCCTATATTCCATCCGCATATGGCCCGTGGTCGGTAAGTGTCGAGCGGCTCCCCTTTTATGGTTGGACCTTGGATTAATACGGTCGCTGTTTCATATTCCACATTCCATCTCCACTCTCTCGCTCTCTCTCTCTCCCTGGCAGGGCTACAAGGCTGAGGATAGCGTGCTATTGCCCGCTCTACTTGGATTTGCACTTATTGGCATGATTTTAATTATAACGGTCTGCTTGGTGGCACGCAACAAGCGCACCATTGTGTCCTCCGTGCGCAAGCGAAACCGAAACGTGAGTAAACCATTTCCATTTAATTACCATACATTTTTACATATATATATATATATATATATATATATATATATATATATATATATATATATATATATATATATATATATAGATATATATAAAAGTAGTTCTAAATCACGTACACAAATCGTACACAAATGCCAAAAGAGGCGATATAATAAATATTTTTGTGCTTATGTTTTGGAACGTAAGGTTCTTAAATATATTTTGGATATTTCGTCCATAAGTTACTCAAACCAATTGAAGCTTACAATGAAAAAATCAAGCTTAAATTACAATAGCTGATCGATTGTTCCTAAGGGAGCTATATCGTACACGTTGTGGTCCAATCTGGCCGACTTTTCCAGTTCCATCAACAAGAATTCAAAACTGAGAGACTAACTTACCGATAGACGGTTAGTGTCTGTCTATCAATACTATAGAGAATATGAAAATTATGCTTTTGAAATAACAATAAACATTACTGTGGTATGAAAGGCTACACAAGTATTTGAATGAATGAATAAAATAAGTCATGATTGACATTACGGTGTATGTGCATACCTTTTTACTTAGATTTAATGTAGGTATTTAATAACCACAGCTTTAAATTATAAGAAAAACATTAAAACTATGTGCATATATGGAAATAATCTTACAGACGTGTATTTAAATATAAAGCGTTACTTTCAAGCAGTGTATAATGTGCGCGCAACAATGTGAATGTTAAGATGTTTAGGAGCGAGGCAACTCTGCATGCAAGCATTCGATATGCCTTTGCCATGCGCATGACGTCAACATCAAATTGTGAATTAATTGATCTGAAAAATGTATGTTTGAAGCTGTCTGCAAAACCAAAAATTATTTTTATTTTGCGGGAATAAAATATTTCAGCCGAAATATATGATAAAAAATGCGATAAGAAAACTTTTGTGAATATGGGACATCAAATGTTATGTGCGCCGCTTAGCGACCTTTTTCCTTATGCCTATGGCAAGCAAAATCAGAGTTGTAAAACCACTGATGACGCGTATTTTCGATATCGATAACAGAGAAACAGACAACAAATTACACGTCACGGTCGGCTGGCACACGAAGCAAAACGAAAATGAAAACGGACATCGTGGCCGAACGAGTGGGCGCCCCCCCCAACATAATATTGTGTGGCGCTCTGGGCTCTGTGTGAAAACGAGAGCGCTTGACTTTAGCCGGCAATACGCTAGCGCTTAGTTGTGCGAGTGCAAGCGAGCAGGCAATAAACAAACAACGTGAACAAGTGGTAGTGAACCAGCAGCAGCAGCAAACACAACAACAACAACAGCAACAACGCGACGTTGGAGCCAAGAGTCGTTTGCGTGGCAGTTTTTTTTTATTTTTTTTTTGTTGACTGTTGCGGCTGCTGGCAGCAACGCTGTTGTTGTTGCTAGTGTTGTTGGTGTTGTTGCTTGGCTCTGTAGTTGGCTAGCAGGCCGCCTTGGCATTCGCAGAGCGCTGTTGGTGAAACGTAGCCACACATTTCATTCAGTCACTCAGTCAGTCAGTCACTCAGTTAGTCAGTCAGTCACTACTACTCACTCACTCACGCACGCACAGGTGAGCGGCAGCAGCAGCAGCTAATCCAAAAAAAAAGCCAGAGGCAGGCAGGCAGGCAGCAGAGGCGGCTGCAACACAGGCGCACTGGAGAAAAAAAAAGGAAAATAATAATAATAAATAAATAATAATAAGTAAAAACAATAAATTTTGGAAGAGGAAAATCACAAAATACACACAGAAGACACAACTGGACGACGGCTACGTCAGCAAGTTGCAGCAACAAATCTCAATCCTGTAAGCAACAACAACAACAAAAGCGAGTAAAAGAGAAAAAAAACGAAAAAAAAAGAAATTGCTTGCGTGCGCTCTCTCTACGCTGTGTGTGTGTGTGTGTGTGTGTGTGTGTGTGTGTTTGTGCGAGTGTTTGGTGTGTGTGTGTGCCTGTTTGTGCCAACAAGGCAAATTTGTAGTGAATGCTTGTGTGTGTGTGACTGTGTGTGTGCGTGTTTGTGTCTGTATTTGTATATGTATGTGTATGTGCGTGCTGCTGTTGCACTGATTCCTCAGGCCAATTGGCAGAGGCAACACAGCATGCACATGGCCATAAAACCGCCGCAGACGCTGTCAGCTGCTGCTGCTGCTGCTGTTGCTGCTGACGTTGCAAGCGCCACGCACACACAAATCGTAAGAGGCAGCCAGAGCAAGAGAGCAAAACTGAAACTAAACTAAACTAAACACACGTTACACTTTGCAGCAATAGCAACAATAACAACAAAAACAACAATAACAACAACAACAACAGCAGCAGCAATAAACGAACAATCAAAATGGCCATCAAACCAGGACTTGGACGAAAGCCAACAAATAAGAATCCACCGATATTGAGCCATGAGTTTGTCATCCAGAACCATGCGGACATCATCTCCTGCGTGGCAATGGTCTTTGTTGTTGGCCTAATGAACGAGTCGACGGCATCGTTTGCAAGCGCATTCATATCGCTGCATCATAATGTGAGCGGCGTGGAGGCAAGTCGCGAGCAGCCGTATGGCAAACCGTATACGTATGTGGCCGGCATTAAGGATTATTGTGCGATATTCTTCTATACGCTCACCTGCATCATTATGCATGCGATCATTCAGGAGTTTGTGCTGGACAAGATTAGCAAGCGGCAGCATTTGTCCAAATTCAAGTTGGCCCGCTTCAATGAATCCGGCCAACTGGTCGCCTTCTATCTGCTCTCACTGATTTGGGGTGCACATGTGGCGCTGCGCGAGGGCTACGTTGGACAGGTGGCCCAGCTGTGGGAAGGCTATCCGGAGCATCCGATGAGTTTCCTGCATAAATTCTATTTCATCATTCAGCTGTCATACTATCTGCATATGCTGCCGGAACTATATTTCCAAAAGATACGCGCCAAGGAGGAGCAACAGCCGAAGATTATACATTCCATTAGCGGTTTCACGCTGATCGTATTGGCCTATACGCTCAGCTATCAGCGTCTGGCGCTCGTTCTGCTCACATTGCACTATGCCAGCGAGCTGATCGCACACATTTTCCAGCTGATTGGCGTCTTCGATCGCGAGGAGCGTTTGGCACGCGTTCGCATTGTGAACAGCGCCTGTTTTGTGGTGGCACGCTTTGCCACCTCGGTGATTGGTGTGCTGACGTTGTACTATGGGATTGCCGGCTCTGCCGGTGGCAGCTATAAGCTGCGTGCCCTCGTCTCGCTAATCGGATTGATTGCCCTGCAGGGCTATCTGGTCTTCTCGTTCATCACGGAACAGTTGCGGGCCACGCGCGAAGCGAAACGGGAGGCCAAACTGCTGGCGGCGCAGGTGAAGAAGGTGAAGGCGCCCAACAAGGACAAGGTGAAGCGCAAGAAGGAGAGCGATCTGCCCGAGGCGGATCAGGCGTCGCCCAGCCCTGTCAAGCAGAAGCTCAAGTGAATCAGATGCAACATGCACCAAGCAACAACAAAATCTTCCGCACACTTCCAGACGCTCAAGCAACTGAAACAAAACATAGACAACAACTGCAACAACTGCAACAACTGCAACAACAACAAAAACACAATCGAAACAACAGACTATCAGCAAACTCAAGCCACTGCATATACACTAAGCAACACACAACACACAACAAATGACAAACAACACGCAACACACAACACACAACAACAACAACAACAACAGCATACAAAACATTTTTGTACTGTCGCGATGCATTTACATACAATTTTCTCTGAGAGCGAAAGTTTTTCTTAAATATTCAAACTGCAATTTTTGCTTCATTTTAAGTATATTTTTTTATTATTTTTTTTATTATTTTTATACCATAATTATTATTAATTACAAATCTTATTTTTTTATTTGAAATAAACAAATTTTTTTATTTTTATACAAGAATGCTACAAAAACCGAATTCAAAATAATGCGAACAAAAATTGCGTTTTCGTACCTCTATTTGCGTGTGTGTGTGTGTATGTGTATGTGTGTGTGGCTGTGTGTGTGTGTGTAGTTGAGAATAAGAAAAGCAATGTAATCTGCATGCATGTGTATGTATATATGTGTTGAATTGTTAATACTATATGCATATATACATATATATATATATATATGTGTGTGTTTAACGAGTACTGTTAATGTTAGTTTACCATTTTGATCGTGTGGTTTTATACGTCCTAACAAAATGTAAAAAAAAAAATAAAAAAAAACGAATACAGATTGCTAAATATATAGAGATATATACATATATATATATTTTGTATAAGAAAAAAACAACAACAAACAAGCTGTAACTATTTTTGGGACACGATTGGGCAACAGGTGGGGGAACTCTGTGATCTATAATTATAAATGTGAATTGATAATATCATAAACTAAATGCACGCTTCCCTTTTATATCTTATCTTTCGTGCAGGATATCGAAGAGCAGGGCGCCGAGGATAATGCCACACTTCTCACAACAACAAATCTGTCCGACGATGATTAAGATATTTACTATATAAAACCACAACAACAATTTCATCTGTTTTCTTTTTCGCTTTTTGATGTTTTTTGTTTTTTTGTCCTGTATTTACTATATGTATTTACATATTTTTACGAAATATACAAAACATATACAGGCAAATATATATAAATATATATATATATATATATATATATATATATATAGATAAAAAC
The DNA here is from genome assembly GCA_035042305.1 of Drosophila glabriapex. Classification (NCBI taxonomy): domain Eukaryota; kingdom Metazoa; phylum Arthropoda; class Insecta; order Diptera; family Drosophilidae; genus Drosophila; species Drosophila glabriapex. Next base: position 13,161,794 of record JAWNLN010000066.1, read on the forward strand.
CCTTTTGATCAAGAAGAAAAAACCCAAAACTAAGAGAACAAAGCTTGATGCCACAACAAAAATATAAAGCATATTTTAATCAAATATACCTTATGCAGATATTCAAGTATGTGCACAATACATTCTCCATCAAAAGAGAATAATAATTATAATTTCTTGAAACAAAACATATATAAACATTCAATACTAAGTATGTATGTAAATCGTTCTAGTCATTCTTGAACAGTTCAATTCAATTCGATTTCGAAATCAATTTTATTTTCTATGTATACAATAAATATAAAATTATTGTGATTGGAAAATGGTTTTGCTTTTTTCTTTAATGTTTTGAGGCTTGGAAATTATATTATGTATAGTGTGTAAAAAGTAGATAAAAAAGATTTGCATTTTAAAATGTTTAATGCATTAAAAATACAAATTGAAATTTGAGCAAGTTCTAATTTTCCAGTGAATACATACATATTGAAAAACATGAATATTAAAATACATTGTTAAATGCGTGCACATATTTTCGTATTTGTATTTGGTATATACTTAAGAGCATATATTATATATTGAGAACCTAAACATTTTCAAAAATGATGTCCAAGCTAAGCTATGAAACAAAAAAAGCAGCCGCATAATGAAATGAAAAATTGGCAAAATTAAATTAAAAATACACTCAAGCAATTTTCATTGTTATGTTTCCAAAGTAAACAAAAAAAAAAAACAAAAAAAAAGACAAAAAAAAACTTAAAAAAAACACATTAAACCTAGAAAAGACTGTTTCTTGAAAACATATTTAGGATTCTTTACGTAAGCTGTTAGTTAATACCAATCATTTTTTATCTGCACAAACTCTATTTTTTCATTTTCTTAGTGTGCGTGTATTGTATGTGTGTGTGTATGCCTATTTCCGCAAACTACATACATAAATACATATATAGAGCTATACAATATCAGTATTGTATATATATATATGTATATATATATATATATATATATATATAATTCTTAGCACAAATAATGCAAGATTCTTAAGCTTAACATGCATTTAAAAGACAAAAATTGTGTGTGGAAAGCGCTGATGCGCGTAACTGAATAGCTTATCACGAAACGTTGCAACGTATAAACGCACGTAGGGACGGGCAATGTGTGTGGGCAGGGAGGGGTGCAGACCTCTAGCACACTAAAATAGGCAACACATACTTATGTAATCAATAAGTCCAGTCTTAAAAAAAAAGAAACTCAAGCACAAAAATAATGCAGTTTTGAATCGTTAGTATTAAGTTTTTTTTTTCTTTCTCTCTCGAATTGAAAGATTGGGCTGCGCAATGAGAGCTTAGGGTTAGATACAAAGATACATATTTATGTACGCGTTGAATGGACGAGAGAGAATTAGATCAAGTGTGAGCGAGCTCGGCGGCTGAAGAGATCATAGTTTGATTGGATAGTAATGATATGAAAATAAAAAAATAAAATGAAATGAAATGAAATACTGTGTACACTGTATACACTACATACATATATATATATATATATATATATATATATAATATAAATATATATGAATATGTATGTAATACTACGTATTAACTGTATGTCGATCTATATATAACTGTGAATCATTGAGAGTTGTATTTGTAATTTGAGATGATCTGTATTTTTGTAAGCGTAATATTTAACAAATATTTGTGTGTATGGACGGCAAGCTGGTGAGTTGGGCGTGGCGGAGTGCACTCAAAACAATTGATTTGCTCATCATACTATACTATTTACTATACATATGTACAATGCATATACAAATATATATATATATATATATATATATATATATATATATATATATATATGTATGTATATCCATAGTATATGCTCTAAGAATAAGCAAAGAAGAAACAACGGCTTGCATTTACATACAAAACTGCATGCAGGTGCATATATATACATATATATTATATATATATATATGTATATATATATATATTCAAATATTATCTAAAAAGAAAAACAAAGATTCCAAAATGGATACATATATCCGCCATATATCACTGTAATTGTTACAATTAATTTGCGAAGCTAAACAACTATGTCCATATACCCCACAGAACTATCCACACACACACACACACACACACATACACACACACACAATACACACTCGCATACATACAACAAATATACAAAATGCAAAAGAAAAAAATCCAAAATGAACACAACACTATATTGAATGTTTTTGCTTGTTGAAGTGAATAAAATTAAAGAACAAACTAACTGCATTATATATAAAAGTTGTATTCATAATTGTATATTATTTAACATATTTATAAGCTACTAATAATATAAGAGCAAATATTGTCACTCTCTCTCTGCATATTCCAGATCAACATCATTAGACTACAGTTGATGTAGTCTTGTTAGATTCTCCTGTTTGGCTACTTATCTCTGTTTATTTAAGAAGCTGCGAACACAGACTTTTTCCCACCAGATCGGGCCACTATATCAAATATCAGCTTTAGGCGTGTCTCACTAATTACGCATGCTATTTCTGTTCCCTACAATCTGTATCTATCTTAGGATATGGATTCCTGATGCTGCTCATCACGTTTACTTTGCTGTGACCTCGAATGATTTTTTTCTGGCTGCGGATTTGGCTGGTGGTAGGCCAAGCTTTGCTGTCACATCTTCTCCATATACCATAGTCGCGCTTGTATTTGCTGACGAGTCGCAGTCGAGGATGTGGCTCATCAGCGAGATACCGCATGCGATTAGATTCACTTAGAATGTGTCCAGTGTTTGGAACATGGTGACCGTCAGATTATTGGCGTAGCTGTGCTCCTACTCTAGAACAGGAGTACAGCAGTCTTGTATGCCTTCGCACTCTTCCAAGACCACCAGATGGATGCATCAATGCTGGGAATTGCACTGCGGCTGCGGTTTGGCGGACATTTTGTCTTCAAATTCGCATGTTAAGCACTCTCTAAGCATTCACAATACGACGAGTAGCACAAGCTGGCAGCACTGGCAACGCGAAGTGTGGTAACTTTGACATTCTTTTTTTGGTAGTATGCTATTAAGAATTTCAAAATTGCCAACAGGTGGCGGCACACGTTGCTTGTAATTTTCACAAAAAAATTTTTAATGCGTGCAAGTGCCGAATGCCGAATTGGTATATATAACAATTACCTTAAAATTTCACTGCATTTTTGTTGTAATTGTGTTATTGAGGTTAATTATTCAGTATTTTACAAATTGGCGATAGATGGCGGCGCGAATAGTCAACTGGTCGCTTTTGTCATTCACACTAATACGCATACCACCTCCAGCTGTGTGACAACTGCATTTCGTAGTTTGGCGCAAAACATGGAAACACGCTTGGACATTCGACTGGAGGAACCAAATCCGCTCTTCAAACGTTGGCTGCAACGTTGGCTCCACGAGGCCGAGCAACGTAATCGAAAATCGCAGCACAGGCTGCGACAGGCACTGCAAGCGTTACACAATTATCCGCTGCCATTGTATAGCGGCCGCGAATGTGCCGTGCTGCGCGGATTTGGCGCCACGCTCTGCCATCTGATCGATAATGAACTGCGTCAACACAGGCAGCTGGCTGGTCAGACAACAGTGGATAGCGTGCAATATCAGGAACAGGTGCAGCAGGTGGTCAAAGTCGTGCAAAAACAGCAAAGGCAGCAGCAGCATCTAAAACAGCAGCCGAAGCCCAAGAAGATAACAAAGAAGGCGCAACAGGAACAGGCAGCAGTCGAGGAACGGGAGCGCGCTGTGAGCATGCCAGCAGGCAGTTATCGGATTGTGTTGCTCGTGGATACGCAGGAGACGAGTGGCAAGAACAAACGCGTTTTGGATCAGACTCGTCACTATCTGCAATCTTTGGCCGTAGAGCACCAAGTGCGACGGCTGACAGTCGGTGACTTTGTGTGGATAGCGTGCGATGCAGCTGGCAATGAGCTGGTCTTGCCGTACATTGTGGAGCGCAAGCGTATGGATGATTTGGCCAGCAGCATACGCGATGGCCGCTTCCACGAACAGAAGCATCGGTTGCGTCAGTGCGGACTGCCGCATATTATCTATCTGATCGAGGATTATGGTGACAACGAGCAGCTGGGGCTGCCGTTCGACTCGTTGCAGCAGGCGCTGGCCAATGCACGTATCCAGTCCGCTGGCATTCAGGTGGTGCGCAGTGATAATCACTATCGCTCCATGTGCTATCTGGGCGGAGTAAGTGGCGCACTGCAGCAGCTCTATGTGCACGCCAATGTGTCGCTGCACAGTGTCTGTGACAAGAGCCGGTTGAAGGCACAGGCACAGGCACAGACAGAGGCCAGCAGCTGCCCATCTATTGGTCTGCTCAAGTTTCGTGCCCTGTACGAGGATTCCGCACGCAATGCCCTATTGACGGTGCGCGAGGTATTTGTCCAGCAGCTGTTGCAGCTGCACTCGCTATCCCTCGACCGGGCGCTGGCCATTGTGGAGCGATATGGAACGCCTCGGCTGCTGCTCGATGCGTACGCCGATTGCAAGGATGTGGCCGAGGCGAGTCTGCTACTGGCCACATTGAGCTGTGGGCCACTGCAGCGGCCATTGGGCGATAAGCTGAGCCAGTGCATCCATCAGTTTTATACCAGTGAATTTCAATAGTTAGTTAGTCTCACGCATTAGGTTTAATAATTGTATTAGTAGGTATTAGTTAATTGGACATATCTAAAGTATATACACATATTTATACATTTATATTAATTATGATTTGGACTAGTTTCATTCATTGAGGGAGCAAAAAAGAACAAACAAATTATTAATATATATATATATATGTACATATATATATATTAAATATTGCGAAAATGGCGTATGGCCAAATCCACGGGTAGATCGAAGTCAAATTTAGACAGTGTGTCAATGGATCGCAAGGAGTCACGGAAGCCGGTGCATGCAACATAGCTGTTGGACGTGTAGTAGGTGTCAATAAGCTCATTGCAGCTGAGTATTAGATTGAGCCACTCCACCAGAAGATGTGCACTGCAAATATTCGAATTAAGATGTACTTTTACTTTAATTATATTCCACTTACTTCAAAAGACTCAACAATGAATGATCATTAAAAATTAAAAATCAAAAATTAAAATATTCATTAAAATAAGATTGAAAATAATAATATTAGTTAAAATGGTCGAACATGTGTAAACACAGAAAAACTCCATATATATATATATATATATATACATGTATATACATGTATATGTACAGTGTGTGCACTTACTTGAGTCCTGCACAGATTAGTGCCTTGAAGTGGGCATTGTAGCTGCGCTTGTAGGGTAGATGCATTGCCAAAATCATGCCGATGGCGCTGAGGAGGCTCTGCTTGGCTGTCACCGCATGCGCATCGACAATATCTAGCTGGAAGCTTTGCGACAGTTTCCTGGCCGGCGTATTGTTGTATTCCTCGCCATTCTTCAGATTATAGTATTCCAGTATTAGCTCCCAGGCGTGCATGGCACGACCAATGCCAAGGAATTGCATTTCTGGTGCCGGACCAGCACCCGTTGCCGTCATCCGCTGTGCGCCCGGATGCAGGCAACGCATGAATGGCACCATCAAACTGGAGGCAGCCGACTCGGATGGGATGCGCAGTCCGTGCTGCATCAGCTGTTGCAGAGTGCGAGCAAAATTCTTACGCACCACACTGGTCAGCTCGCGTCCAATGGTGGCAATGGAATCACCGCGCATATGAACAATGCGCCGTTCCAGCGACTTGTCCTTCTTGTCTTTGTCCTTGTCCCAGTCATAACGTTCGTACATCTCGTCATCCGAGTCGGATGAGCCCGATGCTGCCCCAGCGGCATATGGCGTCAGCTCATGTCCGACAACAGCGGCAACCGCACGCCTGCAACGTGGCGGCAATGTGGTTAATGCCCCGTTCTTTGCATTAACTGAGCCACTGGGCAGCCACTGGCAACTGGCTACGTTCGCCTGCTGCTGCTGTTGCTGCTGTTGCAGCTTTTGTTGACGCAGGGCACGCTTTATGTTCGCCAGCTTTTCGCGATCGCAGCTTAATGTGGCCGCCAACGCAGCCACCTCCTGGATGTCCACCTCCAGCTGTGCGCGCAGATCCCTGTCAAATAAAGAAATTTCGTTGTCAACTGGACGTGAACTTGAACCCTGCAAGGCGTGCAGGAATGTGTGTTTAATCTATCGATTCTTACCCCCAGTGGTTGCCCTTGTGCGTCTTCTTCAGCGAGTTTTGTTGGAAGTCCGCTTGCCGCTTGGCAAAGTGCGTCGTGGCAAACATTTGCATTAGGAGCGATGCCTTGTCGAGCAATCCGTGCGCCTTGCTGTGCAGACTTTCGCGTTGTGGTGGACGCTCCGTGGATGTACCGACTCCTGCAGCTATGCTGTTGTTGCATGCTGCTGCTGCTGTTGCTGTTGCCGTTGTTGTTGCTGTTGCTGTTGCCGCTGCCGTTGCAGTTGTTGTTGTGCTTGTGGTTGACATCATAAGCGGCATCTGGGCGGGCATTTGCCGAGCCGTTTGCTTGGCCGCATAGCTGTTGTAGGCACCGCTGAGTAGCTTTAGTTTCTCGCTGGCGCTGGTGGTGGCACCGCTGCCACCGTTGCTGGTGCCACCGCCAGCGGTGTCGCACTGCAGAAATGCAATGAAGCGCTCCAGATCGGTGATTTGAGTTTTCAATTGGGCCACCAGCTGCTCCTTCATTTTGAGCGGACCAACAAACTCACCAATTGCATTATCCACCTGATGGCGCAGCTGATCGGTGCTCAATGTTGGCAATTGATGCTGTTCCACTTGCAGATTGAGCTTAGTGCGCAGCTCGTCCAGTATGAACTTTTGCTTCTCGAGCAGCACATGCTGTGGCAATATGCCTGGCGCACCCGAATCATATGCCAGCTGCTCCAGCTCGGTTAGCTGTAATTTTAGCTGCTCGATTAGCTGTCCATCGGGTGGTGCCTGCAATTGCCTGTCGCCATCAGTGTCGTTGTCTTGTCCATCCGTCTGGGTCACCTCGGGTATGCCCTGAAAGGCAAAATCCTCGAGATCGCGCAACAATTGATCCCGTTCATCCGTGGGCGCCTCGACAATCTGCCGGACACGCAGCTGGACGTGCGCAAACTGTGAGGTCAACGCCAGCAGTGAGCTGGTCAGCAGTTCTTGCTCCTCCTCAATGGTGCGCAGACGCGCCAATTCATTGGCATTATCCATGCCAGCCGCCTGCTGCGACTGTTTCTCCAGCTGCAGGCTATTATGCATCGTTGGCTCCAGCTCACCGTCTCCGGATGTTGTTAGCAGCTCCGAGCTGACACTATTCGCATCATCATAATTGGCGCCCAATGGCGACCAGCGTTGGCTCAATGGCTGCGCTTCATCTTCGACATCCGCATCCACATCTCCATCTCCATCTGCATCTGCATCTGCATCCACATCTCCATCTCCATCTGCATCTGCATCTGCATCCGGATCTGCATCTGAATACGCTTGGCTCTGCCGTCGTTCATCTTCGTTACAAGCGACAGCTGCTTCTGGTGTTGATGTTGTTGTTGCTGTTGTTGTTGTTGTTTGTTGCACATTGTCACAGCTGGCTGACTTGGGCTGACCTTCGGCCAGCGTGGCATTCGTGTCCATATGGGTGCCTGGCCAGTGCAGTTGCCTCTTTCACTTGACCACACTTGCCTCTCCCTTTCCTTTTCCCTTTTCCAATTGCAATTGTAACGTGCTTTTTGGTCCAGTTTCAATTGCGAAAAATCAATCAGTTTCTCAGTTCTGTCAACAGCTGGGCAATTTCCTTGCATTTATGTCTACGTGTGTGTGTGTGTGTGTGTGTGTATTCGTGTGTGTAGGCGTGTTCGGGGAGTGGATGAATAAGTCGCGAGTGTTGGTGCGCCACAAAAAAAAAAATAAATAAAATACAAAGGCAAAGAAGGCAAATAGGCTGATATTGGATTGCAGTCACGACGACTGCTTCGCAAATACTGCCAGTTCCGTCGTCCATTTTCCATTATAATTGAGCTTTGTCGATGGGGTTGCTTGGAGCTTTAAGCTTTTTCTGCCTCACTTTTAAGGGTTGCAACTGCCAAGAAACTTTAGCGCTTTTTCACATGATATGCGGCTGCAAGTTATGCTCCAATGTTCACCACATGTTGCAACCCAGTAATTGCTGCAGCTTTAATGACTTTTCGGTAAGCGCAGCGTAGTTCATAAACCATTCAAATTGGCTGAGAGACTTTTCTTTTGGGACTTTGCTTTCGAAGTTTCAAATCGGAAGGCATTGCCCACTTGTACTGGTCAGTTTATTGTATTGAATTTAGTCTAGACGACAAGATATAGCCAAAATGGCTTCGGGCTTAAAGCTTGACTATGTTTTGGGAGCTTTAATTCCAGCGAATTGGATCATTTATTTGTCATTCTTTACAGAAAATCCGAGCAAATATTTCGCTTGTTGATATATACACATAATATTTACCAGTTTTGTTACCATATTATTAAGGGTCGATATTGAAAATTAAGAAAGATTTATTTACATCAAGTGTAATGGATACAAAATTTGACCTGCATTTTCTATAGAAAAATTATCTTGATTATTTGGAGAAGTGTTGCTTTTCGCAATGTATATGATAAAAGCTTTGCAGAAGCTTAATGTCCTATAAATTGAAGTTAAATCTGTGCAAGAAATATAATATGGAAAAAGCTTTGCTCAAGCTTGCAACACGCTTAAAGCCCTTCCATCTGTCCCAAAGTTGCCTCAAAGTCAAATTCCCAATATATTATGTTCCCCTTTCGTAAGGGGACGCCCAGCGCGACCAATATACAAATATTTTGGAGTTTGCGATAAGATAAGCATGGTTGCTTGCATTCTTCAGACGATGATGTGTCTAGTTGTAGTGTTGCATACTTATCTTATCTGGTCTGTGGCTCAACCTGTTGCAGCCGAAATATTTAAAGATTGATTGGATTTTGAATGGCTTTCATTTTACGTGTAAATCACCAATGATTAACAGAGAGGAATAATAATAATAAAAAAAAAACAAAAAAAAAGAAAGGAAAGGAAAACAAATATCTAATCAAGAAAAATTGGTTTGATTTAACGTGGCGTGATAAAACTGGCTTTTGAGCTGGCAAGAAACGTAACGGCCTCGGCCATCTCAAAGGGATTGCCCACACGGCCCATGGGATGCGTGTTGACGGCTCTCTCGGGCTCGTCCACAATGCCAATGCGACTGTGTATTTTGGTGACCACAAAGCCGGGATTCACTGAATTTACACGCGCACCCGGCGGCGCCACCTCCAATGAGACGATTTTTGTGAACATATCCAGTGCTGCCTTCGACCATAGACCATAGCTGAGCGCGTCGGGAATGGGGCGGATTCCGGAACAGCTGCTCACATTAACCACAGCGCCCTTGGTCTTGAGCCGATGCGGCAACGCTGCCTTTGTTAGCAAAACGACGCCGCAGATTTGTGTTGAGCACGTCGAATTATTTCTCATCCCGATCGATAAGTGGGCCGCTGCCCAGAATGCCGGCATTATTGACCAGCACTTGTCTGCTGAATTATTGCATCCGCATCCGTTGTAACATCCGCCGTCACATTAAGCACTTGGACGCCCTTCTGCTGTTGTTGCACTATTGCCCGCGTGGCCTCTAAATTGGCCACATTACGCCCAACCAGCGACAGCAGTGCCCCTCGCGCAATACTCACGCCGATGCCGCTGCTAGCGCTCGTCACAATCGCCACCTTGTTGCTGAGACTCATCCTGTCCAACTGTGCTCGCCATATGTCACCCTCCATCCATTTATGCATTTGCTGGCGTTTTGCAATTCAAGTGATGCATGTGAGAAACCTGTTGATGTCGTCGTTTACACTTAGACAAAAAACACCATATTTAATATATTTCATTTCTAAAGTTAACATTTTTCTTTTTGTCTACATTTCGATATTGTTTCTAGAGCAAAAAGAACATTTTGTTCGAGTTTGCAGATTTTAGGTTGCTTTTTTTTCGTAGGGATTCAGACATAAATTGAATGTTTTATTCACCTGTAGGTTGCCTTTCGTCCACTCTCTCTATCCCTCTCTCGCTTTCTCTCTCTCTCTCTCGCTCTCTCTCTCTCTCTCTCTCTCTCTATCACTTCATCTCTCTTTCTTCTATTAGCAGAGATTTGCATTAGGTCGTGTGACCATGCCCCCATTTGGCAAAGTCAAGCGACAAGTTTTTAATTAAAAGTTTTTGCGGCTTCTCTAATTTCAAACATTTGCGAAATCATGTTCCAAGCTGACGCTGCTGCCACCGCCGCAGCCACTGGCATCGTTCTCTACGTAAGCTGTATGCTTGCTATGTTCCCATTCAATCTCAGATTTAGATACGGTGTATATAGATTGCTGCCCACTGCCGCCTGTTCACATTAACTTTAAGCGTTTTCGTTGTCAGATAATTAACATTTCCATTCAGCTAGAGATAGGCTGGCTGGTTGCCGCACTTGCCGGACTGGATGGACTCAAACAATATATCAAAAAGTGTGTGTCCAAGATATACGAGTGAGGCCCAAGAAAAATAGTGCAACATAAGAGACACATAGAGAGACACATAGAGAGATAGATAGAGAGAGAGAGAGAGAGAGAGAAGGAGAGGAATGACTAATTGCGATGAGAACAGTTGCAAGTTATAGCAGCACTTAATATTTAGTAGCTGCTAAACATGGGGCACGTGAAAATATAATCTGATGGCCTTAAGTACACATAGTTTGTTCGTTAACTATAATATATACAAGAAAGCCAAATGTAATCACATCATCACTCAAATATATATATATTTCTTGACTTCCTTGACCTTCGCACATTCTAGAAAAAAGCGTGTCATTCTGCATACGCTTGTTCTCATGTCAATGTCAAGGCTAATTGTGGGCTAAGACCGATAAAAATGTTTGCTCTATTTTTTGAAAACTATCTTAACAAACAACTGTAATTAAACTCGAAATAAAATAATATATATTTTCATCACTTATCTAACGAATCCATATCCAATCAATATAGGTGTATATGTTTACAGCATTTATGCTGCGGCACGCATTAAAAGTAAAAAACACAGTTTTTTAAATAAGTAATTTAGAATAAGCTTTTCAGATTACTGGAACCGTCTTTAAGCATTAAGCAACAACAACAACAGCAATGGCCTCAAGCTCAATTTACATTTCAGTCTCTGGGCAGCAAGCACGTATTTTCACAATCAGAAAAGCACTTGGGCAGACCCACAGCTCTATCGGATGGAAAATACGATGTTGCCACAAAACTGATTAAAATGGCTTGCGATTCGCAGTTATCTACTCAATTACATGGCTTGCGTTTTACATTTTTTTTTATAACAATGCTGAAAAAGTTTTTCATTATTCGCCCAGTTTTCTTTTATGAGTTTCTTGGCCAGCTTCTGTGCGGCATTAATGTATTCGCGACGAGCAGGAATAATAAGTGACTGCAATTAGCAAGTGTCGGTCACAAGGCTTATGCAGATTGACAAGCTGCTGGAATTGCTTATAAATCAAGTTGTCGTACTAAGGTCCATTTTGTAATAAATTATATTTTAATAAGTGCAAAAAATAACGAAAACACACAAAATTAAATACAACTACTAACTAACTTAAAAAATCATCGACTCTATGAAATTGACCGGGGGCGAATGTTGATGAATATGGAAATTGAGTTACTTTAGTATCGCCTTGTTCGTCACAGGCAAAAATGAGCCCAGCAAGCACGCAACTAAAAAGGAAGAGTGAATTATAAAAGAATAAGTCTTTAAGATTAGAAACTACAACACGGCCACTTACAGAACATAAAAAAGCTGACCATCAGAAAGGGTGGAAGACAGCCCAAAGACATAAGTGCCGGGAAAAAGATATTACCCGACAAGGAGCCCATGCGACCCACCATCATGCTCAGTGAGACGATCATTGTGCTGCATGGATGAAAGAAAAAGAAATGAGTAAACGGGTTGGGAGGAACTCGGTGTGTGCAACTCGTTATCTTTAACTGTACCGTAACGCGGTGGGAAACATGGCGAGTGAGGCGGTGATCAGTGATGTGGCCGCAATGCTGCCCATTGTAACAAATCCAGAAGCCATTGCCACAGTAATAGCAGATGTCCTTGACCAGTACATGCCCAAGGAGCACGAGCCGGCAATGAAGAGGCACAGGCCTACAAACCAATTGGCATATTATTCCTGAATTGATATTTATCTTCGATTTTTAGATCACTACACTCACACATTATCCGCTTGACGCCGACTAGATTGACCAGGAAACCGGCGAGTATATAAGAGACTAAGCCGGCAGAGGCCACAATTAAATTGTTTGTGTAAGCGGCGGCGCTAATGTTGACTGAACATTTGGTCAGTGGATTATCGAGAGTAGCTGCATCCAGTTGCACCCTTGTGCGATTCACACTGAACTCGACGATGCTGCAAATGCTCGTGCCTCCAACGTTGCCCTCCGGCAGCTGGCTGCTAATCAACTGCTCGTATTCGGCAATGGAGGCAAAGAGCTGTGGCATCCAAAGACGAATCGTGTTTTGCCTGTCAGTAGAGGCATATTAGTTAAATGAGTTGCGTTTGTTGTTTGGTTAGCTCACTCTCTCTCTGTCTTACCCCAATAGAACGCCAAAGTTGAGCAAGTAAACCATGAGGGAAAGCCTCAGATAGGGTTTGACGAAGAGCGGACGCAACTGTAGTAGTCCCGAATGCAGTGAGCTCTTTACCACTGTCAGCTGGCCCTTGCTTGGTTCAGACTCTGGATCGGATAATGGATGCTGGAGAGTGGGTTGCGCTGGCACTTCACTGGCCAGCTGTTTGATCTGCGGAATTTGAAGAGAAACACTCTGATTTGAGGTTTTCGAGGATTGCACTCGAAACTCACTGGAAATGCATCCCGGGGCTGACGTGTGTTCAGTGCATATATGAATTTGAAGGCCTCCAGTGCCTCCTGGTTGCGTCCCTGAGACATTAAGAACTTGGGGCTCTCCGGAAAGAAGGGGAAGAAGGCACAGCTCAAGACGCTAGGTATAGCAGTGATTGCCACAAACACCTGCCAGGCATGCACTTTAAATGAATAACCGGTATGAGAATTGGTTGTCGATAAATACACAGATATTCTGATTTAACTTGTAAGCATTAACCTCATAAAAAGATAATTCAATTTTATATATAAAATAATTACAAAGCATTTTTTCCATTCAAAATCTTGTTCTATTTCAAAATCATTTTTATTTAAAGCTATTTTGAAACTTGTCATATATCCGCCCTTAAAGAAAGATGATTTTACCTAAGTAAATATTTAACTAAACAAATATGGAATGTTAATTTCACAGCAGATTAACTCCGGTCTACGATGGTATGCCAAAGATAACTAATCTCTTTTGTTAGAATATAAATTGAGAATATGAGGGCAATAAATTTCTAAGTGTTGCCATCTAGCAACAAATTGCAGATATGAAATTCTCATAATAAACATTTATGACTGACACTGAAATTGAAATTGGATGTGTTGGAAATTGAAGGGATTTACACAACACACTCACAACAACAAACAGAACAATCAATTAACAACAATATTGGCCATTAAATATGAAACTGGAAAGATTTTGTGCCATTTGTGTATGCAATAAAATAGTTAGTACCTACAATAAAAATAAAAAAAACAGTAGACAACTGCAGAACGAATATTATTATTATGTTTACTTATAATATTATTATATTATGATAGAGAGAGAGAGAGAGAGAGAGAGAGAGAGAGAGAGATGGAAAAGGCAGCTGTAGTTAACAGATAATGATGATGATATTATCTTAGATAAGAGCTACACATATCTAAATCTTGTACTAGATTGGCAACCTAATAGATAGACAGCAGCAAAGTTCAGAAGCAAGGGGATTCAGAGGTCAGGCAGCAGGTAACTCACATGATAGACCCCAAATGTTAATATCCAAGCTGAGCGGCAATATGCCCATGGCCAATCCGGGCAAACTGAGTGTGCCAATGCAAAACATAATGCCAACAATCATCATAATGCGCTGACGATATTGTCGTCCATGAAACTCCGTTAAATATGTCATCAGTACGGCAAAGGGTCCGCTCATACTAGAGATGTACATCGAAGTACACCGTCGAGTAAGTATTTGTTAAGTGCAACTTACATGAAACCGCCTAGATACTTGAAGATCAGGATCTGTACCACGTTCTGGCTGAGGGCACAGCCCACCACACAAATCGTATCGGCCAAATAGCCGAATATTAACAGCTTCTTTCGTCCCTTCGTATCGGCCACATAGCCCCAAAAGATGGCCGATGATATCATGCCAGCATATGTGATGGCATTCAATATACCCTTATCAAGCAGGCTCAACTTCAGATCACATTCAGCACTGGGCAATATATACGACATGGTAGACGTTTCATACACGGTGGCCATCGCAGCGAACACAGCCACAAGGAGCAGCAATATATTAAACATGCCAAAACCAGCAGCATCGATGGCTGTCTCAAAGTCAGCTGGCTGTTCTCCGCATTTGTCGACAGCGCTGTCCGGCTGTTGCTGTTGCTGTTGCTGTTCTTGTTCCTCCTCGATCTTGACCATTTTGTTGTTGGCTGTTGTTGGTATGCCACTTATGTGCTTGGACAAATTCTCATCCAACTGGTTCATTCTGTGTGCTGTGGTGGCCGTTGACATACTAAAGCTAATGTCGCACCAACATCGTATCTTAAGCTGAATTCTTGATTTCGTTTGCATAACGCCTACTTTTGTTTATCTGGTGTGTTGAGCAAATCTCAAATCACCCCAACAGCGAATGTTCACTGTATAATACCAATTGTAAATTGTACAAACAAAAAAAAAAATAAATTAAATGACGACATGGTTGGCTTACAGCCATTTTTTATTTTTTTGTAACGAGGGAGTGTCCACATTTGACGCACCTGGCAACCCGCAGTGAAAGCTAGCGAAGACTTTAAATAAATAATCAGTGAGCGCTCTAATTGCAATGATTGCTTGGTTCCCAGGGCACTAAAGCTATTTAGGATTACTCAAGGGTTGGCTTACACCGTGCATGGCCTCACTGAATGGAATATGTTTACACAAGAGCTCTCGCACAGTGGTGCAAATATAGCAAATACAGCAAAATACGGATAGCCGATAAGCCGATGGATGCATCGTAAACAAATTTCGGAGAATGTTTGTGTACAATTGCATACAAAATGTATACAAAAAATACATAAATAAAAAAGCAAACTTTTACGCAACTGGTAGCTTATGTGCTGTAAAAGCAGTCTAAGGTGATAAGAATCGTGAAAATAAATATTGAAAAAATTTCCATTGCCACAAAAGCTCTCAAATGCAACTGCTCGAAAAGTGTTCGTAGTGGGAAGCATTTAGGCAGCAAATAGCGTTGAATAAAATGCTTTCCATGATGTAAAGCAGAGCAAACGGTTCAAACTGTGGAAAATTCGCTAGAGCTAGCCTTGCTTTCAGTTTGACCTTGTGTATGTATGTATGTATGTATGTATGTATTTGTAGGCAGGCCTCTAGAATTTTGATTGGTTTGCGGCAGATTTTTGCATTTTTTGGATAGTGTTTCGAAGAGCGTGAAACCCAGATATGCATGATGTGCATATCAATGCGATATCAAATCGAGCGACATCGACTCTCTCTCTCTCTCTCCTGGTCTCTCTCTCTCTCTCTCTCTCTCTCTTTATATCTCTCTCTGTGCAATGTGCATATCGGCGCTCACAGCGATGCTTGCTCTAATTTTGTTGTTGCTCAGTTCGAGTGCTTGAGAGCAAACTGGTCCTCGTGTCTCTTTGACTGCTCGTGCTATGCATGGTCGACCATGGGCCAGATACCATGCCGAGAGTACAGAGTTGCTAGGCAAGCTTTTCATTACTTTAATATTTAGATGCTGATTGTATCAGAAAAGCTTACACGTTTATCTACACCTTCCAGATCCCACAACTTAAAACTAATTTTTCGACAGGTTGTTCTTATAGCGGCTCTATGATATAGCGGTCCGATAATGACGATATAAGAAATATAATAATATTAAAATTATAATTCAGATTGGTGGTGCTCAAGTATTATTATATTTTATTTTATTTTCTGGTGTCTGAGATATCTAATCCAAATGCGTTACACATTTCATGGTGAAATTGTTATGTTATCTATACAAAGACATAAATCTAGTCCAGGTTTTGCACTCAACGGAACTATGAGGAGTGTCTCACTATCAAAAATTAACAGAGTGGAACAAAACCTCAATTCTATAATTAGACTTCTGGTGGGAAACCCTCCATTAGTAAGCAATACAATTATACATAGATAGCAAAACATTAAATCTCCCATGGATTAAATATTTAAATTTCAATCAAACGCCTAGATTAAGTACTACACCACACAACATCCATCACTTTTAAAAAGAAATCGGAAACCATTTCACATAGAAAACTGACACCATGCACCACTGTTCCCAGTCAGCCACGCACTGCCCCACTCCTCTTACGAAGTACATAAGCTGTCTTAAGAGCTGCTCCCAGTTAGAAATTTAACCAGTAAGTAACTGCTGCATCCATCCTTATCCTCATAACCTAAGTATTTCGCTTAACATCAGGAGCATCAAGAGGTAAATCTGGGTAGACAAACATGTTTATCACACAGAACTAATGTTTCGACCGATATTTCCTTATCAGAGGACAACTGTACGCTGGCAGTAAAATCATGGATATATTCAAAGTTTCATCAGGATAGCTTCGCTTTGAATGCGCTATAGATTTTAATAGTTAGTTATAATATCCTCTGCAGGGATATAGTTAAAAGGCTTCGGTGAGATTAAAGCGAGGAGATAATTGGGAAAGCCACAATCGCTTATCCTATTTATGCATGGTTACTGTGTCAACTAATAATTGAAAGATTTTCAAGCAATTTTATTAGTTGGCTTTCAAAAGACTTTGGGATTAGAGAAGGAGCAAATTAATCCGCTCGATGCTGTTTGTAAGGCGTGCGCCACAGTTTGTGCCTTCCATGCTGCACAGTGGAACATTTTGTAAGTTTAATTGAAAATCAATTTACTCATATAACCCAACTAACTAGCTGATGCATGAATTAAGAGTTGCACAGTTGAAAAAATCAATTTTAAAATAATATATGTGTATAGTAAAAGCTAGTAAAGCTTTTAAATACTTAATTTTTTTGAAATAATATTATTTTGTTTGCTTAATTAATGAAGTAAACAAAAAAAAGTCCAGTTTGAAATAATGTAAATGTAATTTAAATATGATAATTGATACTTAACACGTGTTTCATTTGGCTAATGTGTCGGGTCATTAATTTCGTTGGTAATTTTGTTTTCATTTTTATTTGTTATTCCTCATTTTATACGACATTCGGATGCCACTGTTTAAGGTTTGAAGGTTGCTGTTCAGGCATGGCCATAAGCCAGCTATAAAAGATATGACGTAGCTGAATGGTAACTGAAATTTTTCCACGCTTCAAATTTTGTGAATTTCATCAACATCAGCAAAATCTTGCGCCCTCCATTATAAAAGTCAAACAAAACCCGACAAATGTATACAGATATACATATATATATATATATATATATATATATATATATATATATAGGAATACATAGACAGACTGTCAAAAGTATCAAGTTGGGCGAAATGAGCGCTGAGAAATCCGTGGAATGTTCGGCGAATGTTCTAAGGCGTTAGCCATTTGGACATCATCGCAACGTGGCAACAAATTGGACTTTTGTTTGTGTTTGTTAAAAGGCTTAATTTGTTGTGCTTCGGGTCCGACAGCGCAAACATTATGGAAGCCAACCCACCACCGTCAACATCACGCACACTGCTGGAAGTTCTGCCTTAAGATGCAAACCACGCTAAAGTGCTTCAAATAAGTTGACGCCAACATGGCAAGCTAAATATGCTTGAGGTATGCGTGGCTATATGGCTATATGTATGTATGTACATTATATATAAATATATGTATATATACACATATGTCTGTATGTATGTATGTGTTGGTAAAGTATGTGGTGCACGCCTAAATCAAGCTCAAACAATTCCAACTATTTGAATTGCCGAACAGGCGGCACTCTAATGTACCACACATACACATACACCCACACCCACACCCATACACACATACACACACACAGATACACTTTGTGGGTGGTGCTGATTGTTGAGGGTGGCAGTTGAGTCGCAAATGGCACTCAGCTAACGACGTGCCAAAGTAAATGTCAAACTAATGCGAACAACCCAAGTTCCACCACAATGCGGGAACCAGGTGAAGCCCGCAACGGAAGTCAGTCCAGGGACATAAGTGCGGCCAGCGGCCGACTGCCAGCAGCTAGCAGCTAGCAGCCAGAAGCCAGCAGTAGGATGCAGGATGCAGGATGCAGGCTGCTAGTCAGCCTGTCAACGGCCAGCGTCAACTCAATAATGCAATGTCCTCCCTCATTGACGTTTTAAGTTGATTTATGCAGTGGGTGGAGGGGGGTGGGGGGAGGAGGAGGTGGATTTGGTAGCACTGGGTTCATGCAGCGGCTACCTGCACCGGTATTGATGACTGGAACACAGCAGCACGGAAAGCCGCAAAGTTTTACGCCATTTATTGCATTTAACGGAACTGCAGCTCCGGCCGGCTCAATGGCTCCTCCTAGTTGTTGCCCGAAAGAGCGACAGGAACAGGCGTCTCTCCGGGTACACGAGCCCAGAAGTACCTATTGCACAAATACACTGAGCAAAAAACAATCGGTTTTTGTTCAAAAGTAAGCACGGTGAGGATAGTGACGTCAAATATTAAACACTCTGCAAGAACGAATATTCCAATTTTAGTCCGAAGTTCGAATTATAATTATGTTTTCGTTAGCTATGACAAATTTACTTATATGTTTCCTGTTTCCATTTTATAGGACAAAGGTTACATGTTTGTCTACGCCCATTTCGATCCCACAACTTAAAACATAAAGCTGAGGGAGCTCTGACCTTATAAGACAAAAATGTTTCATGTTCGATTCGAATAGTGATGCTGACTAAGACGACATTCATATATACTTTATGGGACATCCCATGATACATATATGTGTGGAGCTAACCGCAATTGGAACTAAGTTTTAGTGTTTCCGAAATGAAAACTGGTTTTGTGTAGTTATATTGTATCAGCAGGTGTGACATGTGTCCATCCACGCCTATCTTAATGTCACATCAAACATGTCACATATGGCAAAAAGAAATAAAAATGAACGAATGGTCGGTCGTTATTTGCGAATTGGCAGATGAATGTTTGGATGAAACACAAAAAAAATATGGGGCAGGACTCGCTGTTTCATCACTCCAAAAACCAATGGCGAATAAAAAGATGTCTGACGGCGAATGCGAATGAATCTTGACTAAGATTATACGAGCTATCAAAGAGTGTGCACCACAATCACCACCGAGCGCTTCACTGAGTGTACTGAGTGGAGATTTAACGGTCAAACTACTAGAAAAATAAGTCGCCAGTGCAGACACAGCAAATGCATTGGACATAGAACTTGATGCCTTGCTGAGATTCAATTGCCAGTTCCATTTTGCGATTACACGCCCAATGCGCAGCTTGAGATGGACAGAGAAGAACATCAAGAGCCATGTAACAGCACAGCAAAATGATGATGATCCCCACCCAATGCCTTAATCCTTGCCAACCGCTTCTAAGCCACAGCTAAAGTAATATGAGGAATGTATTGTTAGCGGGATGCTAAGCCGGGTTTATATTGGCCTCTGGTACAGCCTAATGCAATTGACCGAGTAAAACATTGTACTGACTGATTACTTAATGTAAACCCACGAGCAACATTCAGATACTCAATGGATCATAAGATGCAATATGAGCCGCATTAAGCGTCTGCCTGGATGAGGCCCAAATGGTCGAGAGCTGCTGTCCTGACAAGGCCTGAATAGATGGACTTATTTGCATCGCGTTCCGTCAAAAGCTCCTTGGTTGGGTTGAGTCTAGTTGTTGTTTGTCCTTTTTTTTTTGGATTTTCGGGGTAAATTTGAAATATAAATATAATTAAATAAAAACAATCAAATTCTGTGGAGCTGATGTTTCCTAACTGGCAAGGTATAGATTATAGTTCAGGTATTGTTCTTAAATAAAATTTATTATTATTATAAAATGTATATTTTTTTTGTGTTCCCCATACAGTTATGAGACTGTGTGTCTTTGAAATTTTGTTTTCAGTTTGTGTTTCATTCTCGTTTTGCATTTTTTATGCAAAACTCAGTTTTGAAATGTTCACATCACAGCAGAAGTTTTTCTGAGTGTATATACAATCGATGCGCTGTTTCATTTTAGGCAGCGTGCATGCGAAAGGTTTCTTATCAGAGTGGGTGTCCTGATGGCGACCATTTTTGATGGAGGGTTGGGGCATTGACAGCTTAGTTTA
Organism: Drosophila glabriapex; assembly: GCA_035042305.1. NCBI lineage: Eukaryota > Metazoa > Arthropoda > Insecta > Diptera > Drosophilidae > Drosophila > Drosophila glabriapex. The sequence continues at coordinate 13,182,260 of JAWNLN010000066.1, forward strand.
AGAAGCGTGATGGAGCTGGAAATTGGCATCAAATTTTTGCAATGTACACATACATGCTGAAATGCATATCAACATGAATGAAGCTTCATAGCACTCAAACAGGCAGTCAGTCGAGTCGTTTATCAAGTGGTATATGATACTGAATTATGTGTGACAATAATGTATTGATACAAAATTCAATTTATTGCACCCTATAACCAATAACAGATAGAACAGCAAAATTAGATGTGTGCATCAGTATAAATAAAGCTATATAAATAAAGATACAAATATTTATATTTAATTATAGTCAAAAACCACAAAAAGAAAATATTAGCACAGTTGTCAATTTTTGATAAAATTGGAATCCTTCAACTAATATATAAAATATAAAATGTATTGATATAATTTATGCAAAATTAGAAAAATTGTGAATAATATAAATTATCGATTAAAAAAACAAACAAACAATATTTTGTAAATGCTTTAATATTCCTATCACTTAAGTTTTAGACTTATACATTTAATTTTCATTCTCCATCTTGTAGATCTTTGTAAATGCAAATTTGCTGTATCTAATAATAATATAAATTATAATGTAGAAACAAAAAATGGAAACAAAATTTCTTTGAAATACTTGACGAGCCTTTATTGTTGCTAAATATTTAATCGTTGTTGCCCAATTTAAATGCATAAGCAATTTAAATTCTTGTAGTCTGATTTATAACTGTTATCTTCACTGCAACACGGAAATAATTACTATTTAATAAAAGCTGCAAAATGAAGAGGGATGGAAAACGGTTGATTTTTATGAGTGATAACGAATATTTATTGAGATACGTTGTACGTTGATAATAATAATAGTGATCACATGGTCGGTAAAAAGCAATTTATTCACATCTTTCCACTTTCTTTGCTACAATTTCATAAAATTTAGCATATTTTTCTCGTAAGGAAGACCTGAAGTCGTATAAATTGTATAAATTGTAGTAAATTGCCCTAAAAAAAGAGCACAGCTTTTTGCGTTTTTTAAAGGAATTATTTCTAAATATTAAACAATTTTTCTAAAAATTTAGAAGGCTTGCCCTAAATCGACAATCCTTAAAATATGACGATTATTTCTAGTTATTACAAATATTTTCTATTATCAAGAAAAATTGTACTAAAAAGCAGAAATGCAAGCCCTAATTTTAGGGAAAAATGCTTTCTAAAATTCAGAAACCTCAAGTGGGAAGTCACACATAAAATGTTTGTCTATATTTGAAGTCCAAATATACTAATGCTTGATCATAATATAAGTAACAAAAAAGCTTAAATAAGAACTCATCACCCCTGAGAATTAAATATATATTTTCTACATTTTAGAAAATTCAACCCTCAAATGTATAAAGGCAAACCCAAGTTGTTAGAAATTTACTTGCTGAAAGGTCTTTTTTTTATGAGTGTACGCTTGTTGAGGGAAAGGCGATAAAGGCATATGACAGATGAACAATAAAAGGGCGACTGTAAAACAAAAATACTTTAAGGAAATGCATTTATCGACCCACTCTGTCGACGTTGAAGTGTGCTAGAATTGCGAAAAAAAAAAACAAGAAAGGAAAGGATTCGGAAAACGAAAGACAATTTAGTTCACAGAGATTTGCGAAGCCGGATTACAATTTAACTTTAGGTCAACTAACATGAACTTTGGTGGAAGAATGTACAAAACTGGTTTTATAGTTGAGTAATTACATTGCTTTAAAGTTTGACAAATGACTGGCTACACTTAAACTCTTGGGCAATGTACATAAACATATGCATGCATGTGTGTGTATCTGTGTGTATGTGTGTGTATGTGTGTGTATGTGTGTTTATGTATATGTTCATATGTATGCAGCTATGCTCCCATGTCCAGTCCATTGCCACCTTGGACTTTCGTTTAATTTTCACATTGTGTGTGCTGTCATCGCTGTTGCTTTTGTTATTGCCACTCTGCTCGTAACTTTCCGCTTAAAGAAGCTTAGGAATTTGCGCGCATGGGAAGCGATAGCGTTTCGGTACCCGTACCCCTACCCCTACCCCTACCCATATATGCATGTGTACCCAGACACATAGTGATACTCGTACAGCTTCGCCGTACAGCGTGCCGTAGCTCTGCCGGCGAGTTCTTGTATTTGCCCAGCAACTAACGGGGTAATAGCGGGTAATGCCCGCTTTAAGTTGAATGCTGAGAGCGATGCCCTGCTTGCGTTGCCACTGCGTTGCACACTTCCGGAGCCAGGCAACGCAATTTGCACGCATAAACAACAGAAACAACAACAATACAACGAGTGAGTCGTGGAGGGGAGGGGAGGGGAGGGGAGGGGTTATGGAGGTGCCTGCAACCGCACAGCTAAGCCATGGCACATGCTAAGTCCTTTGTGCCTCTAATTTGTTATTGTATTTGCGTGCCAAAGCTTTCTGTTGGTGCCTGTACGTGTGTGTGTGTGCTTGTGTGTGTGTGTGCTTGTGTGTGTGTGCTTGTGTGTGTGTGCTCGTGCGGCCAACTCAAATTTAAATGCTGCTGTTGTCGTGCGTCCAACCAAACGCGAGAGCCACCAAACGCTGCTCTGGTCACCCATCCAAAACAAGAAACTGTGAAATTTTTTTTTAGGGACACCAGAGCACAAAATGCAACAGCAACAACAAACAGGCAACAAACAACAAACAGAAATGAACACAACAACAACATCGCCAACGCCAACGCCAACGCCAACAACAACGCACTACAACAAAGACCATACAAACTGCCATCAACAAAACAACAATTGCGTACAACACACACATGCACAGAGAGGCGTACGCACACCACACACACACACACACATTTACACACACACACACACACACACAGGAACACTCAAATGAATGAATGTATGTGTGTGTGTGCAGAGGACAGAACGATTCAGCAGAGGACTAAACGGACTGGGAACAGTGCTGGGCACAGGCGACAAGTGATGGCAGCTCCCTTCTGGCGCTTGAGCAAAAGATCAACAGACAAGGACGAAGCGGTGCAGTTGTAAATTTCACTTTAAGCTCTGCAACAAATACTTATGATAATTACAGTCGTGGTCCGTGCCGTGCTCCGGATGTATGTACATAAATGAAAATGATGGTAAAAACGAATCAATTTTGTATCCAACGCAAATATGCGCTTGCAAATGTTTTCACATTTGTTTTTGCACAGTAATATCGTGCGTATTTTTATTGAATTCCACAGAAATAAATACCAATGTTGTGAAGGAATTTGAAATTATGCTTGTCAACTGTAATACTTTGCTTGTAACTTTTCACATTTCAGAAAATACATGCTGCATGCTGTATGCTGCATACCACATAGTTTGAACCTCAATTTCACAAATAATTTACCAGATGCTCAATTGCCATTTTGCGGAATTTTTCTTGTTTCACAGTTGCAAAAAATAAAAATAAAAATAAAAATAAAAATAAAAAAAAAATAGTATCAAAATAAATTAACTCATGTTTTTGACTTGTTTCTTACTTGACTTTCATTTAAGAAAAAAATTGACCCCAGCAGAGACAGCAACCTTCAAGTGCTACATAATATATATATATATATATATATATATATATACATATATTTATATATATGTTTAAGGGAATGTGACACTTTCGTGTCAGGGCTTTGCATTTTCTCTCTTATGTGCACAAAAAATTAATTTTACAAAGTGTTGTAGGTCAAACAAGTCAAAACCAATCAACATAATTTTCTGGCGGTTCTTTTCCAACTTAGAAATACAGAAATACACTGCACTGCTGCACTTATCTGGTTAACAACACATTCAGGTAAATACGCATACATACGTAGACAAAGTGTATATATTTTATTATCATTATTTTTCTCTTTTCTCGCCTGCTCGTTGGCTATGTGCTCTGCTGCTGAATGCACGTTTATCAGCTTAACTCTAATGAAATGTAATGTTTTCGAATTTACTCCAGCTGAGACGTCGACGTTGACATCGGCGTCGGCATCTCTCTTTTTGACTAGCTTTTTGTAGTAGCAGAGATGACGTACTGTGGCGCCTACTGATTTTTTTCTACAAAAATATTAGATCTAAAATAATGAAGATATTTTCAAAATTAAAAACGCATGCAACAAATACTTTACATTGCTTTGATGTGATTAAATAAAGGGTGCTGTGGATATAGGGTGATTTAAACGTAGATATGACCATAATTATTGACAAAAAAAGACCAGTGCATTTATGGTTTTTGTATAAAGTCTTTATTTTGTAAGCTTGTAAAACATGAATAATAAATAAATAAACAAATATATTCAAAGATAAAAAGTATATCAGATCAGAAAATGACGCAATTTTGTTATTTAGATCCTCATTCAGTATTTTTATTGACAATTTGTGTTTACTCTAAATTCTTTGTCTTGGTGGACAATTCAATAATTGGCAAGCATTGATATTCGATGCTATTTTGGCCAAGTGCTAAAATACGCTTTGCACATTTTGATCAACTTGGCACTCAATTAAAACATTTTTTAGAATGGGGAAAAACGTCTCTCACCAAAATAGGTTGTCTAAATAATAATAATAATAAAAATTATAATAACAATAATAAGAAGAAACAGTTTTTAAAGAAAAGCATTAAGATATATCTTAAGAGGGCAAATTGTACGCGAAAATAAATGCAAACACCAATTTCTGATTCTATGAACAATTTGTCAATCAGATTTGTCAATTTGTCAAAACGTGTCCATTAAAATTGTAATTTTAGAGAAGTTGCTTAGCCTGAGGCGCCACTGTGCGAGGTCTGATGTGGTGGCCGCAGTCGCAGTCGCAGTCGCAGCCGCAGCCGCAGCCATTAACCACCCACGCACACTTGCAGCGCTCAGCTTCATTAGTTGCGCAAATGAACAGCATCAACATACACACACACATCACACACACTCACACACACTCACACACACTCACACTTACACAGCGAGGTGAGTGAGTGTTGGGGTGGGGGAAAAAAGCTGAGTGTGTGAACTTTAACAGCTGGCAGCAGTTGCGCTAACGGCTATTCTGTTCCAGCATTGCCATAAACGCCAACAACAATGTTGCCTGATGCCTCGCCTCCCACACATCCTGCTTGGGGTCGGGGCCGGGGCCGAGGCCGAGGCCGGGACCGGAGTCGGTGCTCCCACTGCAGCTACTCTGCAGTTTTGGCTGACATCATTTGGTGTTTGGTGGTTTCAAAGTTTTGTTTTATGCTGCTGTTGCTGCTGCTGCTGCAACAGTGCCGGCAGAGTCCGACAGCCTGGCAGGCAGCGTAGGAACTGGACACAGCTCAGCGACGCTTAGCCCGCTACCACAACACGCTGTCTGCCACGTGTGGGTATTTGTGTGGGAAGTGTGTATGTGGCAGCCACAGATCGTAGGCTTAAAAACAACTTTGCACAGTTTGCCATTAGGCAATAAGGGAGCACTCCATGGTATTTGCTAAACAGCTTACTACCCAACAATTTTTAGCTTTTAATCTTGAAAACAAGAACATCGAAGTTTACACTCGGCTGATTAGTTTGCTGTTGATAATTGGGTTGTGCAACGAGCAAGCAAGCCATAGGGGCAACAATGTTCTGCATGCCATATGCTATATGCTACATGCAACATGCTCAGCATGTACGCTTGAAGGGTTCTCACAATGTTCCTGCTCGGACTTCGGACTGCTTATTGTTATTAAATTTACGCCCATCACATCCTTGAGTGTTACACACTAAAAGCTTCCATTAACACTAAAATTACATTCGCTACACGGATCAAGTGTAATCAAAACTCAAACTTAGACTGCTGATTGAATTGTTTATATTATTGTTGCTTGATTGTCTGATTACTTCTGATACTATTTGCATATACCTTTCCGATTGCCGGGGAACCAGCTCAAGAATAGTAAAATGCAAAGGTAGCAACAGCCTTGGCAAAGGGTAGACACAATATCAGATCCCATTGTCAGTGTTTACATAATCAATCTCAATTGTACTTTTATTTTCCGACAGCGTGATGAATTGCCCCCATGCATTGTTGCATTGTTCTGGGATGCTTCAACGTGCAACGTGAAATTTGGAGTTTTGTGCTTTTTGGGTTTTCGATTTTTTTTTTGTGTTTTTTTTTTATTTAATTTTTTTCTGTTACTTTTTGACCATTTTGCCAAAGCAATAAAATATTTTATTTGTTATGGAAATTGCATTTGGTGCGGTGCCATTTTTGGCAAATTGTTTTTCTGGTTTTAAACTCAACTCAACTCAACTCGTATATTTGAAATTTGCGCGCATTGCACAATGCAATCAATGTACACAAATGTGAAAGGAGCGGCTTTTTTGGGGCGTGTCTGGCGTTGGAGAATGGATTTTAATAAAATTACAAGCCGTCTGTGAAATTTTGCTTAAAAATTTTGTGCAGCGCATTGTGAAATTAACTTTTCTTGTTTTTATGCAAAATGCTTTTTTCCCAACTTTCTAGTTTTGCACATTGTTGCCGAACAACACAACTGAAACTGCAGTAAAAATCTTTTCTAACTATTCCTCCTTTGCTTAGTTCTAAGTAGTGATGGACACGTGTCGTTTATTTTTACAACTGAATTTTACAGTACACAATTTTCGGATTGTCCGTTTCAATTCATTGGTAGAAACTAAATGACTGCATTGTGTTTTTTTTCACGCAAATATTTGATTCCAAAAGTGATTCTTATGTGGTGTATTTTAATTACCTAATAAATTGTATATTTCTACATAAAAACTAAACCAATTTACTAATGAATACTTTTGTTTTGCAAGAATATTAACGGAAACCTGAGTGCTTCAAACACATTTTTTAAATTGCTTTTCTTTTTTTTTTTTTAAATTTTCAGCTCAATTGTGTAGCACGCATTAAACTGTTAAACTGTTTATACTCAAAGCTACAAAAGTTCAACGAACAAAGCTATAAATATTAAAAAGTGCTTTCGTTATGATTAAAAGTCAAGTTGTCTGTGTTTTTTAGTCGATGTTTCTCTTAACAGACTCGCTTTTGAACAAGAACTTTTCGTGTTCAGGTTTTGTTGCACAAAAATGAAGGACACACGCTCACATCTAATTCGCAATGCCATTGTGTATTGTGAACTGTATGTGTGTCTGTGTCTGTGTGTGTGTGTGTCTGTGTGTGTGTGTGTGTGTGTGCATATTAGTGCTTGTGTTTGTTCTGCCAGCAATTGCATATGTTCTATGCTGGTCAAGTTCAACATTCAATTAGAATACATTACAGGCTCGGTGTCATGGGAGCCCAAGCCTAAGCGCAAAAACCCGTAAATAGAAACCCAGAAACAATGAAACCGTAACTGAAACTTCCAGTGTCTGTCTGCCCTTGGTACATGACCTGCTGGGTGATGTCCGTTTGCTGGTGCTGGTGCTGGAGCTGGTGCAGCTGGTGGTGCTGTGTCTGATGCTGCTTAAAGATTGGACACTGAAACTGCTCCGTAGTCTGTCCGTTTTTCTTTGTTTTTTTTTGGTTTCTTTTCTTTTTTGCTGAACTCTTGCCGTTCTCTGTCCGTTTTGTCTGGGAAAGTCGTGTGTAAAAGTTTTGGCCTTTGCAAAATGTCCGAATAGTTTTATATTCATATGCATATTTGGGCATAGTGAACGAGTGAGCAATCGCCGGATGTTGAATTTTTGCCAGCAAAGGCACCGCAGGAGCGGAGGGGTCGGGCGTAAGGCAACGGCACAGGATACACTTGTTTAAAGAGCTTGCCACGTGCCACCTCTATACAGTGACTTGACTTTCCATTTGCTTTTAGCCAGCACTTTGTTTGTGTTCTGTCTCCTTCTCTGTCCTTTTTATGCTCGTGCTCCTTATCCGGTTTCGGACGGTTTCGGCCGCTTCCCGTTTGCTGCTTTCTGCTTGCTGCTTGCTGCTCGACGCTTGGCGGAGCTCATGTACATTTTTATGGCCAATGGATTCTGTGGAGTGAAGGGTCTGTCGGGTTTTTATGACTTTGTTATGAAGTTTGTTAGGTGTAAATTTGATGGGGCAATCGGCTGTTTCGCATTCATATCAGTATCAGTAGTTGCCCTTTCTTTTTTATTTTATTTTTTTTTTTTTTTGGTTTCGACATGCGCCTGCTCAGATGCCGCACCCTGCTGCTGGACACTCAAGAGTATGTTGCTCGTGCCTGCGTTTAATTGCCAAGTTGTAGGCAACATAATTTATGGGCCAGCGATGGTATGTTATGAAAATGAAAACGCTAGCGACCAAAGCCAACAAAATTGAATACAAATTCGCTTACAACTAATTAAATAGTTGCTCCTTAGACAACACAGTATTCGGCCCAACAGGGCTTATTTGATTTGGAAATTGTTAGCAACCAAGCAACAGCTGCATGCCGCTGCAACCGTTGGTCGCCCCAAGAGTCTTGTGGCGCGCATAGCAAGTACGTGCATAACGCTGAAAGCATAATTGTCTGGCTTGTCTTGCGTTGCCTCCAATTAATGCTGTGCTCACATAGACTGTAGACGGACCGACTATTCAACGAGCTGCCACATACCCGCCGTCCATATTCATGTCGACTGTCCAATCAACTTGCAAGCCATACATATAAACATGCATGTATGTATGCATATGTATGTATGTATGTATTAGTACGGTGCCTGACAGCCTAACCCAACCAAAAATGCAACAGCAATCCGCAGCAACAAATTCAATTCAAGCTTAACTCCCAAAGGCATCATAACATTGCCTTAAACGTGGACATGAATTTAAGCCACATCACACTAAAGTTGATTTAGCTTAACAATTCTGATAAGACTATAAACCAAAGCTGGCTCTGTCAAAATTGTCATTTTAAAGCCAAATCGACATTTGTTTTTTGTAGATTTGCTTGCAATAAGCCGATTTCAATTCCATTCAGCATCTGATAAAGTCACCTTGTTCATTCCGCAGTTCAGCTCAGCCTCTCTCAACACATGAGATTTTGAATCTGGTAAGGCACAGGAGAGCACTGTGCTCACGCAATCAGTTGGATCTGAAGGACTTTGGGCGGACTGCACTCGAGCTGCGATATGATCCGCAATCCGCTGATCCGAACAAGAATCATGGATTCAATTTGCGAAAAGCAACGCGTGCTGTCAAGTGGCAGCCACTCAAGGCTATATTGGTTTTGTGCAATGTCCGCCATGCTGTCTGTCCGTCCGTATGAACGCAAGCTAAAGCCTTGTAACTTGGAACATATACTGGTCTGTGTCCATGTCAGACAAAGTGACACAAATAGGAATTAGAATAAATATTTGCATAAAACTGTTGTCGTAATTATAAAAACATTTTTTTCGCAGTTTATTGCAAATAAAAAGTGTTTATTTATGACTTAGTTTGTATATTTTGTACTTTTCCGTGTCGTCGCCAGTAGTTGACATTAAATAAATAAATAAATATTCCATAAATATTGTTGTCTGCTATTGCTTTTTTAGGGTGCAAATAGCACTTCTTATTTTGACATATTTTACGGTTTTTTGTTTTAAACATTTTGATGGTTAGAGGATATTAAAATCTGATCTGCCCGAGAGTGTTAAACTCGTAAGCTCCACTAAAATCGCTTAGTATATATATGTATATATATATATTTGAATGTATGTGTGTATTTTGTATATGCTGGCAACACATAACGGTATGTTCAATTTTAAGCTGTTTGTAAACGTTTTGACTTTTGTGCCCCATCAGCTCGCGCGTGGCTTATCATTTGTTGTTGGGCGTGTGTTGCATGTGTGGCTTTTATGGCCACTTTGCCGTGTGTCTCCAATAATAATGACAAATCGGTTCACAGCTTCCCAAAAAGATGTGCATGCTCGGGGGCTACTACGATTTTTGTTGCTGTTGTTGTTGGCAGCTTTCATGTCACGTTCAGTCTCGAAATGGACTGCATAAAGTCAAAGGCCGAGCCACAAACGTGAATCTCGGCCAGGCTATAAAACCATCAGATATAGTATACATATAAATATATATATACTGGGTTCCTTCTCACCATATATGTACAGTACGAGCAGATAGTTAGATATCGTTAGATATGTATACAAATTGCTGTGTGGCAAACATTTACTCAAGTGAAAAGTGGCAAAGGTTACGCCCAGCATGAAAAGGGGAAGTGCAGATAAAATTGCCCAAATTGGGAATACCCTATTTAAACTGCTCAAGCATATAAGCTGATGCACATATATCTATTTATTTATTTATTGCTTTATATATATAATAATAGTCACATAAACATGAGCAGAAAGAGCTTAGTTTTTATTGCGCTTGAAGGCCAGCTAATTGCCAAAATGAAATAATTTACGAATTCTGTTTTTTTTGCTTATGCATATGAGTTTAATTGATTCTGATTCACCTGTAAAACATGTGTAACTAAACCAAAGGTAGCTAATTAAATACTGTTATTGATTTTGGAGCTGCACAGCAAGAAAAATGCAAAAATTTGCTGTTTTCATGAATAAATAAATCGCATTCGCATATTAAAAATCAATATTTTTTTTACATATTTTCAGCTCAACACACCCTATTAGGCTAATTAATCAATAAATAAGAAAGGGCTGTGCTTTGAAAATATAATGAGTGGCAACAAATGTGCTGTGTGTTGGCAGCTCTCAAAAAAAGCTCATAAAACATTTGTCTATTTGCAGATAGTTTCAGAATTCATCAGCAGTGATTGCTTTCATAAATAATATAAAAAAAAAAACAGCAAAATTGGAACTAAACACGGTCTAAGACAGCCAAGAAAGGAAAGTGAGCCTACATATTAAATTTCATTACTCCATAACGAACTGAACTTAACTTCTAACTTTCCGATCGACTACTCCAAGGTTAAATGAGCTGTTGCTCCTGGACTGGAGTCAAGGCTGACACCCTTTCTATATTCATACAATACCTGCAAACGTATTTGTACCCTTGGTTACACATCTCACTCCGAAGCCCACATGGCCGGGTCTAGGGTATTCAGATATGTAACGGGAGCATGAGAGGTAACTATTCATGCATTTGTCGCAATGAGCAGATAACGTTTATGGCTGGTTGGGCAAGCGGTGTGCGACCAACAAAGCCGACACAGATACACACTCACCATATCGAGTGTGTGTGTGTGTGTTTGTGTGTTGGACGAGGGGAGGGTGTTGGGTGATCGGAGCAGTGAGGCATTAGCATGTGTCTTGGGCCTGACAATGTCAAAAACTGTTTATGCTCCAACGCCTTCACTCTGTTTGCCATGTGCGTATACAATGGCCAAAGGCCGCCCATCCCCCTCCCCCGTATTCTGCGGCGCCAGCACACATCATCCGTACGCCCCGCTGCCCATGCGATTTGGGGCTCGACACAGTCGCTGTGTTATTTTCACATCACTTTGTTTGGGTGTTGGCTTAAACACGATATTTATTGGCTCACCACATGGATGTTGATGGCGTACCCGGAACCCGGTCGCACTTTTCACAGTTGACATCTCAATGACGCTTTTTTACGCTTGCCAAGCAGACCCGTTGCAGTGCCCCAATTTCGTCGCCCACTTCCATGCCTCGGTCCATAGACCCACACTTGGGAATGCCAATTGACAAAAGCTACCGATTTTTCATTTTTTTTTTCTTGGTCTTTTCTTTTTTTTGCCGCATACTCGCATTTATATACATATGTAAGTATGCATGTATGCATGTATGCATGTATGTATGTATGTAAATAGGAGTAGGTATTTGCAAATGGCTTCTGTGTCGCCATATTTGTATCTGACTCTGTTTTTCGGATGATGGATGCCATGCATGCAGATTGATGGACAACAAAACCAGCGGATGTACGGGCACCCACCACTCGCCCAGCGGAGAGGCATATACATATATTCTTATGTATATATATCGCATATATCATTTTCTCATGCATACATACAAATATATACAGATGTATGTAGGGCACAGCAGCTGACACATTGTGTAATGCAGTTTGTCATTTGTCTGACGCACGGGGGAAAATCTGTAATGTCAATCAGTTCAAATCAAGTTATCGATAAATGTGTCCAAATAGTGGAAATCAATTCAATTATTACGGTTATTGGTGGATCCTAAGTGATGTGCTTCCAACGAGCCAACAAAAATTGATTGGCTTATCGAGTTAAGCTATCGATAAGCCAACTGTGTTATGTCCATCTGTCCATCTGTCAATATGCCCATATGTAGATACCCAGCTTAAATTGACCTACGCATGGATTTGTTCAAAATACCGTAATTCGATGGATTCGGCTAAGTGATGGGCCTTCATAACTAACAGATCGATAGGCTTCTGAACGACCTCATACATCTATGGGCAACGAAGCCTTCGGTAAAAAAGGGCCACTTAAATAATAATAGATTTATTCAATGAACAGTGTGAAATTGTGTGAAAGTGTGGGATTAATGAGTTTCACGAGTGCCAGTTTTGTATTCAAAATTTTGATTTATTTTTATTATAAACCATTGTGCCTGGCTGATGACTGCTATAACTTGTTTCCATTGTGGATGTGAACCGCCTGCCCAAAACCCCTACTTAAACGCTCACACTCATATGCTTCCCGTTCATCATCCCTCTTGAATTTTCGTCGCCTGCTTTTCACAGTATTTATGCGTTTGCCTCTTTAGTCATGGCTCGGAGAATATAGCGATAAACATGTCACTCGTTTGCTTCTGACTTGTGCTTTCGATTTGTTGCTTTGTTGTTTGTTTGTTGTTGCTGCTGCTGCTGCCGCTGCTGCTGTTGCTGCTCATTCACGGGAATCAGTAAAATAACCAGATAGCTGGGTCTGGGTCTGGGACTGGGAACGGGATCGGAACTTAACAGAGTAGACCAGACGCAAAACCCGGTAACAGAAGTCACAGAACCACAGCACGCACTGCGTCGGTTGTGGTTCAGCGCGGGATGGGGGCGGGGTGGGGGCGGGTGCGGAGTGATGGGATGTTGTGGTGTGGGGTGTTGCTGACACCATATGGCGATGCTGATAATACAAACTCGTAGTTACTAACATAATACATACTTGTCATACTTGCACTCGCATATCATTTGATTTACGTTTTTGTGTCGCACTGGTGATATATGCGTTGGCACGCCCCCGTCCCTACCCCCCTCCCTCCCCATTTGCTCGCAATCGCCCTCAGCACTCGACCTTAGGCCATGCCCCCTATGAGCCATGCTCATCATTCCTAACCATACTCAGAAAAATAAAATGTGCGAAAATTCAAAATGTTTTTTTTGTTTATTTTTTTTTGTTTTTGTCCTTTTAATAAAAGAGTTTACATTTACAATTTTTTGGATAGTCGATTCTAAATTGAAAATATATTTTTCTTGAAATATATGTAGAAGATATTTCTCTTTCCATTTGGCCTTTTTTTCTCAAAGTGCAGCTGCACTGGCCTGGACTAAATGGCTATGTATTCAAACATTTCTGTTTCGGGCTTGATGGCAGCCATAATTGAAAGCACAGCGCGCTCAGCAGGACTTGGGAATTTCAAACAAACATCCACGCACAAACACATACACACACATGCACACACACACACACACACACACACACATGCAAAGCGACATGTGAAGCCAGCCATTTTGAGTTTAAGTGGCAATACGATTTGAATTCTTTATGTGGGCGCGAGGGCGATGGCGTGGCTGTGGGGGGTGGGAAGTGGGAAGTGGGCGTGAGTTGTTAGCTAGTGCTCTCGTGCCGAGAGCCAGGGCGTGCGTCATGTACAGACTCGAGTTTTTTTTTTTTTGTTTTTGGGGTCTAAGGTCGGGGGTATGCAGTCCTTTGGCTTGTATTGGATTTGCTTGTTGATTGGTTTGCGTTGTCTTCCTTTTTCATTCATTTTTTGTCCGTTATTTCTGTCGTCTTTTTCTTGGTGTATTATGTTATTTGAAATGCGCTGATTATTCATGTCTTCACTCCCCTCGCCGTCATTCGCACTTTTCAATGACACTCATTTTGGGCAGCTGGCGTTAAAGTGTAGTTTTATTTTATTGCATATTTCTAGGCGCCTGGCACATGACTGTAATGGCCATGGCTGTAATTTGTGTGTCAGCAACAGCGACAGCAACAGCAACAGCAACAGCAACAACGGCAGCAGTTGAGCAGCAAATTATGTAACTACATTTGAACGCAACTACACAAGGTCCAGATATAAATATACCCATACTCATACTGAAATACAGAAATACAGAAATATATGTGTAGGGCTGTATTATGGCCAACAATGGATCCAACTAGTTTCTATGATCTATGTATGTGTGTATAATGCATGCACATTATATTACTTATACGAACCGTTGTTGCTTAAACAAAACAGGTAAAAGCAAACAAAAACAAAAAATAACCACAACAACAAAGCTAACAAGAAAGTAAAGTACACTTTTTTTCGTCTTTTTTGGGTTGTCGAAGATAAAATTCCCTTCAAATTCCCATCAACAAATTTGTTTCTTACAGTGATACACTATAAATCGTCGGTAGTCGATATTGAGGTAAATATATAATAATAATATAAATTGAGGTAAAGACTTGTTTTAAATAGATTACTTTGTAATAATCAAGATTATTAGATTCCTAGGATTTTTCTGCCATTGGATCATTTTGAAATATGATTTTTCCTGCCGAAATAGTAATTCAGGTTTGCGACTACTTTGGACTATTTAATTTTTGTATTTATAAATATAAAAAATTTTTGATAATAATTTATATGAGCATTGTTTGAACACTGATCCACGTGCGGTAAACAAATAATACAAACTTTTGCTACAGAGTAGGAAAGACAAATGAAACAAGTGAAAAGAAAAAGCAACTGGGTGCTCTGTGAAACCCGCATATGTTTGCTGCTGGGGTGTGGCAGCATTGGCCTGTTGTGGCAGCGACAACAGCTTGCATAAATTTGTGTATTGACAGACTATGGAATGGAATAACTGCTAAGTTCCATTCACATTCACATTCACATTCACATTCACATTCACATTCGCGTACACAATCCCCTTTAGCTTTAGCTTCAGCTTCACCTTCACATTCCCATTCGCATTCGTCATTCCGCTTGCCTGATGTCTTTGTCAAATGCGTGCTGTGCTGTGTGGCTGTGCTGTCGAAGCGCCTATAATTTCGATGGGCATCCGCTCCCTCTATATGAGTTGGAGGCAACATTTCATCGCCCAAAACCAATCCAAATCCCAGTCGCAGTCTTTCTGTCGATTCCGGGCAATGATTTGTCGTTATCTGCCATGTAAAAAGGGGGCGTCAAAAGGGGCTGGGCAAGACATCGGTTAAACATGCAGAGGCTTACCACATATGCTGAAGTAGCTGCTAACCCGAAAGGTGATGAAGCATCCACTTGAACAATTTTCTCTCTGGCGTTATCTTAGCCAATTCATACAGCTGAGAAGCAAATATAGCCGCTTGGATGATTTTCTGTTTGTATTTCTGCCTGAAATTGATATGGTAATGCTCTGTTATCGGAACTTCAAGCTGATGGCCATTTGAACAAATGATGAACAATTTCGGAAAACACAGTTTAGTAAACTCACATTCGGCTAAAGACTTATAAAATACTTACATCGTAGATTTGAAAACATGTTGTGAAGCTTTATTAAAACTACACAACTCACAAACGGAGGAGATTGGGAATACTTACACAAAATTTATGCAAAATGCATTAATATATATGCATAATTTGGGATTTAACTATAAGCGAAATTATCGAATTTATAGGGACGAACAACTTTAAGTAATTTACATTTTGTACAAACCTGCTGAATATTAAAGATATTATATATGACATTATTTTTATATTATTTAAGAAACAAATTAACTACCTTTCAGAATTGTGCTCAAGATAATCTTATTCTTTTTTTTTGCGGAATTGTTCTACAAATTCTGCAAATGTTGATAACGATTTCAAATCGCATCATTATGGGAAGCCCAACTGAATGACAAGCGGACAAAATGCTAACATGTTTTACAAATATTGTGATTTAATTTGGGGTCTTTGTCTTTGACTGGGCGCATGTGGCGTATGTAAAGTGTTACTTAAAATTTGAATAGGCAGTCCATTAAATGAATGCAATAACTACATTTTAAATAACTATTCATATATATATATATATATATATATATATATTAAAAAATATAAGAAGTAAATATTTCATTTGTCATATAAATACTGTTAAAAACAGAAAGAATAATATGTGAAATTAAATTGATAGCGAATGGAATTCAGTGAAATTCTTTTCTATAGTTTTGAGGACGTGAAACCCAAACAAAATAAAGCCTTCAATAACAGCGCACAACACACACAAATCAAAAATAACATGGGAATGAGGAAAAAATACTGGCAAAACCAAGTATGTACGGTCGTAGCGAGACTGGCCGACTATGAGTTACCCTATAGTTACAATACACACCTATGGAATAATACAGAGAAGAAAACAAGAATTAAAAAAAAAGAAGAATATATGCTTTATTCAAAATCCAAAGACAAATTTAAGTATGTTGTCATATTTCTTTCTTTTATTTTTTTAATTCTTACGCATACATTTTTGTTTGCAGTGTTTGCAGTGGGCAGTTGGGCGGCTTAAGCTTCACTGTGTTGGCTTAAATTATTATAATTGCATAACATCCAAGTAGAGAAGCATAAGCGTACATTTAAAGCAATTATGCTATCTGTTTATATATATATATATATATTATATATATTATATATTTATTTGTATATTTCTTTCTGTGCATACGCAATATACGATTAGCTTTGTCTTTTTGTATTTTTTTAGGTATGTTCTTTTTGATACACTTTTTTGTGCTTTCAGCTTAAGCTTAAATTAATTGAATGAAAAACAATAAAGATCTCCATAAATTTAAAATACCGACCCATTGTTCCGATTGTTATATAAGCTAACTGACTTATCTCAATGAAATAATTATGTGTATTGAATGATTTCCAAAAAATTTAAGCTGTGCATTTTTATTGCACATATTAATATATATTATATATATATTATTATATATATATATATATAACAAGGTATAAAGGATTGTCATTAATGCAAGAATTATTAAAACACTAACTAGTTTCATAGTAAATAAATTTTAAATTTACTACCTTTCATGTAAGGTTTTCCATATAAGTCATTAACGTCAATTGTGTGAATGGGAATTGAACTTATAAGTGATTATAGAGTAAAAATAGGACCGTTAGTCCTGGCTCTATGGCCAATTTCAGAAATTTTACAGTGTTAAATCCGACAAGAATTCCTTATATATCCCTGCCAGCTATGACTGGAGCATTATAGACACAATTAGAGTGTAGAGTTGTCCGATGCAGATGACTTTTAGTCCAAATGTTAGATGCTTAGCGAAACGCATATTGTATAAAATTTAGCTTTTTATGCGCAACAAGCTTCCCCACAAAATGAAATTACCGCCTGTAAGGGTATACAAAAATATATTTCACCAATGCCAATTTATTTGCGTGTATATATTTTCCATAATTTAAATACTGGTTGACCGTTAACCGTCCCGCACAGTTCGATGCTCGTTGCACATTGCCAGCGTATTATTTATCAATGTTTTACTGTGTGCGTGCATATACACATTTAAAAATAAATCACTTTAAAAAGATTAAAATAAAAAAAATATATATTAAATGATATGTTAATGGAAATTCTCAATTGGCCAGCCATACTAAGGCAATTACGCGCTTAAATGGCAGACAATTTCTAAATAAATAAATTACTTACAGTGCCATAAGCATTGCATAAATAAATAACTACGACAACTAGTCCAGCTCGCTGAGTGGCGGTAGCTGCTCTGCCACACGGCCACAAGGCCAAAGCCGCTTCCAAAGCCGCGCCAGAAGTGTTGGCTGCCGAATCGATTGGTGTCCATTGACGAGGCGTGCGCCCTTTGACAAAGCGTCGTTTGAGTGGCTTTTTTCCAGTGCTGTAAAACTAATTTTGTGCATCATAAAGTTTTATGACAAATATTACGGTTTTTTTTTATACTGTGTCAAACGAACATTCGAACACACCCATCAAAACATACACACACACGCACACACACACACATATATATATATATATATATATAAATACAGAAAAAAACAAGTACGAAAATTGCTGCTAAAGCGAATTTTTGTTTGCTACCGCTGCTTGCCAGCACCCATCATATCTGTCTGGCTGCATGCTCGTCTTTTGGTATCTTTCATTTCTTATTTATTTATTTTTTAAAGCGCTTGTGCATGTGTGCTTGTGTACTTTAATAAAAAAGCAGTAAGCAGTGCTGACAAAATGAAGCGAAATGGAATGCGAGTCAAATAAAATCGAACCAAACGGAATTAAACGATGCGAAAGGCAAATAATAATAACGGTCGGAATATGAGAAAATTAATATTTTTACGCGCTCAGTGGCAAAGTGCCAAAATCGACTCATTAAATTTAATACCACAATTGGCAAGCGCCAAAATGGAGATCGCAAGAGTACTCGTATTTGCATTAATCCAAACAGTAACCATATTCAATTAAGTTACATATCGACTGACTTAAACAGAACAGACACGAGGATAAGGCTGGTTGACGGCAGGGGCGAGTTAGAGCCACACTTAATGAACTCATAATCCCAAGTGAGCTCTCGTTATTTATTATTAGATAAATTTAGAGACGCTTAACGTCTTAAATCTTAAAGTCATTGGCTTTACAGTCGAGTAAGCAGGAGCCGTCCACATCTTTCACAAATTGAAAATGGTGTGAAAAGGATTTTGATTATGATTGAGGTTACTTAAGAAGAACTTTCTGATTTACTGCTACACAACACTCATTCATATTTACTTACACTTTAAACTGCATTTGTGACAAACATATATACGGCTCTTTTCACGGCTAGGCAATACAAGTTCTTCATATTTTTATTTTACCACAATAGTTTTTTTATTTCCTTTAATTTTCAATGGTGTGAAAAAACCATGTTGTTTTCCAAGGGTTCTTTGTAAATAAATATTAAAAAAAACATGAAATAAAACAAACACAATTAAGAAATATATAAAGAGAAAAGAAATATCCGCAAAATATTGCAATGCCGTTTTCATTTCAGTTTCTCCTGTTTTGAGCAATTTATTCGGTTTATTAAGCCGGTACGTGATGTGGGGCAATGGGATGAGAGGCGGGAGGACAACTTGATTGCATGTTAAATCTGGTTTCAATGTCTACGGAAATTTAATTTAAGCTTTTTGAGGCTACACCCCCTGGAGGCATATCCGTACGTATCCGAATTCTTGCAATCGTCTTGCTGCCTTCGCTAAAGTTTGAATGTCACATTTGCATCAGATCGCAAACTTTCCGTTACATTTTATTCAATTTTCTGTTGCTCTTTTTTCTTAATATTTTTCTCTCCTTTACTTTCGTTGCGTTTCTCCTCATGCCTTATTGGTAGGCAGGCACGGAAAACTTGCTGGAAATACTCCAGTTGCGCAGCGTATGTGAAGCTTCGCGTTGGCTGAATGCGGCATTTAATGAGAAGCGCGAATAATTGCGAATATATATGAGAGTGTCATATTTCACATGAGTATCATTGTGTTTTTTTGTTTTTGTTGTTTAATATTTTTGGTATACACATATAGAATACATATGTATATATATATTTTTGCTTGTTGCTGGCGTGGCGTACATTATCTGATCTGCTTTCACAGCAGCTGTGTACGCGTGTGTTTGTGCGTGTAACAAGCGGATGAGCAAAAAGTTTATGGGCGTCAGGAAGCAACAGCAGCGCCAACACTCGCCGCCAGCAGCCAACAGCCGCCAGCCACAACAGAGGACAAGAGAGAGAGAGAGAGTGAGAGAGAGAGAGAGTGAGAGGATAATTGTTGGAAAAACAAGTCCAGCGCTCAACTCGATTTGGGTGGGCGCCTTGAATGTGGTCGGTCAGTTGGGCAGTTGGTCAGTTTGGCTGTTGCGACGCTGCAATTCATGTTCGCTAATTAAATTGTAATTATGTATGTTAATGTGTGTATTTTTGTATTCGCGTGTGTGTGTTTTTTTTATATATTTATGTATATATGTATTTATATATATATATATATGTATATATATATGTTTGTGTGTGTGTGTGTAGACGGCAGCGCCTCGCGGTCGGAAGCAATTTTCTTAATTTAATGAAAGATTTCGATTATAAATGGTATTACATTTGCAGTGTCCTTAGCTCCCAGCTCGTGTGTTGCTATGAGAGCCTACACGTGCGTGTGTGTGTTTGCTCGAGTAATTTTCATTTTGTGCTGTAGTTCCTGAAATCCAATTTCAACTAGAACTTAACAAGACGAAATATTTGTTGGTACGTGCCGAAATTTATAAAAAATATTTATCAAAATGAGCTCTTCCCCTTCATAGGAGCTTGCTGAAATTATTGAGCACACGATTGCCGGCCACGTTAAAGCTGTTCCAAAAATATTTTGGTCCCACGTGGTTCAAAATAAAAAATAATCATATCTTATGCAAAATGCAATTCTATAAGTAACGTCTTTGCTTCATAATTTACACGTTCGGAAAGCTTTTTGCCTTTTTTTTATCGATACGATTGCCATGAAAAGTAAACGTATATTTTAGTCAGACTTTCTACCTGGCCAGAAAGTTACTCAACAAACTCTCAGAAACTTATTATTTGGGTAACAAGCAAGCCAGCAAAATACGAACCCAAAGTACATTTGCGCTTGATTAAGTTAAGATTCAAATTATATTTTGTGTAACAAGATACTTTATTCAATTAAGCTGGCCAATCAAGTTTATATAACAAAATAAAGAACACATTTCGAAAATTGTCTATCATAAAAAACCTTGTTCAAATGTGGCTGCAAAAAAATATATATGTATACAAATAATAATAAAAAATAAAAGAGTTTTTTTGGAGTCGAGGCGCTTGGAACATTTAAAGAGTTAATCGAATTAGCTGTGACTGTAGCACTCTTTCGTGCTCTTTCGCACTCTCTCTCTCGCTCTCTCTCGCTCTCTCTCGCTCTCTTTTGCATTCTTCCTCTTGCCTTTTCGTTTTCTCTTTATGCTTGTGCTTTCAGAGAGTGCCGTGGAGCATCTGGCTTGGTGTCCAACGTGTCCTGGCAATGCATTGTTAATGAATGCCTAGACTGAGATCCGGTTTGGCGGTTGGCGTGCGAATTTTTGTTGAAATTTAATTAAACTAGCAGAGCGTTGATGTAGAAATGTTGTGGTGCGCTGCTTAGACTTGCCGAGCACCACTTATAATTTAATGACGCTTAATAATTGATGCTGGTAGGCTGACTAAAGCGCCTTATTGAAAGCGTGCCCCAAAAAGTAGGCAATAAAACTTTTATGACACCAGAATGAGCCACTTGACTTGACTGGATGAGTGCCCTAACGCTGACAACGGGTTAAGGCAGTTAACTAACTTTAATGACTTGCCTGGCTTCGACCTGGACCAAACGTACGACTGGCCCTGTCAGGCTTTAACTGTCGTTCTATAAAGCAGACACACATTTAATGTTGTTTGCCAGTTATTCACAGAAAACTCCAAAACTTTTTCCTTGATTTACTACCTAAATTTATGTTTTGTGAAAAATTTTCTAATTGTTGCTTACTTTGTTTAGATGTACTTTTTATCTTCTTTTTTCTCCTTGAGTGATATATTTTACAACCCACTAAAATTGTAGAATTTACTAAATGTCGCTAACAAAACAGTTTCGGGCAAAGCTGGTGCGTTTTTATCGACGCCTGAATATACACCGCATTTGCAAAACTAAAGATCAAATGAAAGGAGTTCAGCAGTGCAAGCACTGTGCCACCATAGTCCAGAACGAATTGCAGCTCTACGAGATGCAGGAGCGGGAGAAGGCCATATTACATGCAGATAACTTTATCATTGTTAGGACAGAAATGGCAGAAATAGTACCGGAATCAAGAAACCAAATAGTTATGATATGATATTATACCAAAGTGCACGGAGTGTACGATGATGATGAGGACAACTTCGATAGTGGACCCATGCTGGAGAATGGCCAGCACTTCAATCAAAAGCTTATTTATAATATGCAGCATTATTGCTAATAATAAAGAACAAAAGCGGCCTACTTACACACATACACACACACACGTAGTTCGATTGAAGGCACTCGTGTTTATGGTACTGAAAACTGTAACAAGCCTAAAGTGACCTTGTTTACGCCTTTTATAGCGGAGCTGCTGCTTCTTACACTGCTATGATGCATTGGAATGCAAGTTCCGTTGGTTTTTTCCAAGATTTTTGGGTATTTTACTCCCAAATCCCAAAGCCGGCTTTAACGAAGGTGCACCAAATGCCACAGGAGTGGCAAAATGTGAATATCGATGGATTATTGCTGGCATGATTTAAGGAAGTCAGATTTTTCCATACTCGAAGGTGCGGGCTGCATTCAGTCATCACAACAGGACATGTAATATGTAAAATTTCAGGCCAGTTTGAGACAGTTGAGCAGCTAAGAAAGACTGTTGTTGACTCGATGCCAAATCGAATCGATTTTGAAGTTATAAACATATCTGAAGGCTGGATGCATTATTCATTTGTTATTTTTATGCCATTTCTGTATGTTATATTAATTTTAATTGCAGTGCCTCCAATCGAACCTTAACCACACATTTAAAAGAAAAATTGAATAAAAAAAATTCTGTTAATTTTAGCAATTTAATTTATTTTAACTTGATATGTGCTTAAATTACCTAACTTGAGTGTAACCAAAAAAAAAAAAAAAATTTTAAACAAAAATTAAGTGCCTTTGATCGAGTTTCGCAGTGTACATATATATGTATAAATTTATGTATATTTATATGACCTTGCCAGTAGCAACAGCAGTCAGTCGAGTGGCAAAAGGTAAGGGTTGCCGTTGCCCTCCCCTCGACGCCTCTGCATACTCCCCAACAACGCACCCGCACACGCACTTGTGCCGCGCCCATCAAGTTGGCGGTAGCTCATTAAAAAAACATAGCCTGCCTGTAATTATGACGGGGTCTCTGCGTCAACATTAACGTGTGTACGAGTAAGTACAGGCCAAAAGCCCCAGACCGTAAACACAGAAGAGCTGTACAGTAGTCGACAGTTAGTCTGTCCGACTTTCTGCCCGTCCGTCTGTCTATCTGTCTGTCAATTTATGAACAGGCAGTGCCCAAAAGCATACAACACTTCTTTACATTCGCTGAGGTCGCGTGCGCGTGCCACCTTGGGACAAATTGATGCTTTATGTGGCAAAATGTCCGGCTGTTGTTGTTGTTTGTAGCCAAGCTAAAAGCTATGTTTGAAATTATTACACAGTTTTATGCAGCTAGCACAAATTCAGTTAATCAAAGGCATAGGTAGAAGAGGCAGTCTGCAGCAGTCTGAAGGAGTGGTTTTATCTTTGAAGAAGGCTATCAGTAATTTACCATCAACATTTTATGATTCTAAAAAATAACTTGTTTTTTATTCGAGATATTTTTATACAGAAAACATAATTTTTTTAATTGGATTTAATTTTGTTAACAAAAATAACATCATTTTCATTTCCATGATTTTAATAATATTTTGCTTAACTCGTAAATTTAATTCCAGCATCGTTTTTAATTTTTTTTTTCTTCCATTTTTGTTCTTAACAAATACATTTTTTTTTTCGATTTTTTCTTTCACAAATAAATTAAACAAAAGCATTTATTTATTGCCTGACCCAGGGCACTCATAAAAATGGAGAAAAGCTAACAATATTCAACTTATTTGATAGTTTAACCCATTTTTCAAGTATTTATCATACTGATCTATTTAGTACAGCTCAACGGAAAAAATTACCATGCTGTGGTGAGACTAACTAATTAATGTACATTATGCCAAGAAAATAAGAAACACTGAAAAAGGACAAATTTTGACAAACTGGAAAAAATCTGATTCAGTTAAAATTTGTTTGTTGTGTTGATTTTTGTTTTCACATGCGAACAGCAAACATAATTATCGTCTCTGCTTATCCTTTTTGTAATTGCTGTGGAATTTTTGAAATTAAGTGCAGAAATTCGTATTAAAAATCTTGCTATCATGTTCAAATATTTTAATTGATCCCACAAAAAGTGTCTTCTGATTTCCATGGTGTGCGAATAATTGTGTGTGTGTGTGTGCCTGTGCATGTTATTCAATTTGGCGCATTGCTTTTGTTTTCATTTCATTTATAATTAATTGCATTGCTTACGCCTGCATGAGTCTGAGCTGCGGGTTACGCCATCGAGTTGCGGGTGTGGCATCCATTTCGTGATGTGATTATTGGATCAAATACTAAGCCCCCACTCTCGCACACACACACACACACACTCCCACACATGCGGATGCAGGCATAAGCAAGGTTATCGTGATCAAAGTGTCATTTAATTAAATCAAAAAAAATGCACAGTACATTAAGAGTCGCTGCTGTTGAGGACGCTGTGCAACAGTTGGCTCTGCTTCTTCTGTCTGTGTGTGTGGTGTGTGTAAATAGCTTAAAGCTTGCGCGTACGGTTGATACAATAGCTGACTTCACTGATTAAATGTCGCTTAAGTGTGCAAGCAAATCAGTAGAATCAAACACAACACTAGTCACGACAGCAAGACGAAGCCAAAGCTCTTCCAGCACCAACTAATGCTGATGGCGATGGTGATGATGAGGCAACGGTAATGGGGTTGCATACACTCGCATGCGATGCCATGCTATGGTGCTGCTGCCAGTTGCCCGCATGTGGCCACAGATCCCCAAATGAGAACTGCGGATGCAATGGAACGTGACGTAAGCTGTACGCAGGAAGCATTCAGGCAAAGGCAATAGCAATAGCAACAATAACAGGGACGCCAACCAACCGCACCTCACAAAAACAACAAATAAGCATGCAGTGCTCGAGAGAGCTCGATTTGCGAATACCATTTACCAAAGCAGTATGCTTTCATTAAGCCTAAACATTGAAAAGCGTGTGCAAAAATATGAATTGCCAATTGTATTTTGGCAAAAAAATAAGTTGTATATATCATATCATAAAGTGTGGGTGGGATAGGAGCGAAAACTTTAAAAATCTCAAGATCTCCATCTCATTATTCAGCTGGTGATACAATCTGGCGCCTGTTAATTGCATAACATGGCTACAGGGTATATGGAGATTTAACAGCAAAGCAATCGACTGAAGAGCAATTTAGGAGCATTGAATGTGGTTAGATTGACAGAATTGATGCACACACACACTCACACACACACACACACACACACACACACTCACACAGGGATATGTATAATATGAACGTAGTATAAATAAAGGCACAGCTGGTGACATTGGTTAAACAACAGACTGAATGGTGGGACAAACAAGGGAAAACTCAGAGCTGCATTCAAATTGCTGAAAATTGATAAAGAAAATAAAAAAATAATAATACTGGAAAAACAAACAAGCCCCATGCATTTTGAGGACTGTCGAAACTTTTGTAAATTGAATTAAAATAATGTTTTTGTTGGCAGCAGCAGCAAAGAACTTTAATTGATTATGAATTGCTAACATGCTTGAATTTGGAGCCCTGCGTGGCTTCATATTGATGGCCTATTGTTAGTCTTAATTACATATCTATATAATGTTAAGGATAATTAAGTGAGCTGCAGCAGCCATTAGCAGCACACTCATTGTAATCGATCGTTGGTTGCTCTTGTTGTGACAAGGTTTAGCAATTGGCTTCAAACCTATAATAAACAAAGTGTTGAAAATGCATAAACTTTATAATGTGGAAATAACTTCGTGTTATTAATTGGAGAATGAAGCTATCAAAAAGCTAAAAGCGCAAACAGTTTTCATATATTAATTTAGGCAAAATCGTGGATTGTCTTTTAATTGCTTAAGTGGGGCATTAGGATGGGTACGAAGGGTATACAGCAAGTGTATATGTAGTTGGACATAAATATTTTTTATCACTGCTGAGTTCGAGCAGCTGAAATTAGTGAAACACTCCAAAGTACAGGTAAGATAACAATATAATTGACAAAGTGATAAACAATTTCGATAATTGCATGCGATTAAGCGTCTATGCCCCAAAGGGTCCACTAAAATGTGGCAGCTGCTGCTGCTGCTCCTGCTGCTGCTGCTGCTGCCTCTCGCACCCTTTAGTTTGTGTTGATGTCAATTAACCGATAAATGCCTTGAGGCGTTGGCACTTTCTGCTGGCTGCTTGCTGCTTGCTGCTTGCCGCTTATTGTTGCTGCCAGCCAGCTGCCAGGCAGCTGCTGTGTGCTGCAACAAAGTTTCAGCGATTTGTTTATCAATTTGATTCATGGTGCACCTGGTGGGTGGCCACATTGTCACGAGCCGTAACCCACACAACCCACACTCACTTATCTATTCACCCACCCACGCTCAAGCGTTAGTCACAGTGTGTATTGGCAAACGCTCACAAGCGCAAATTTAATTAAAGTTGGGAGAGCAGTATTGACTCGAACGGTAAATTATGCAGCATGCCACACCCAGACAAAGCGAGCTAGATTGAATGCCACCAGAACGAAATAGATAGCTATGCATATGCAAGGGCAAACACAGGTAAAGGTGGCATCCAATATACAATCGCAAAAGACAATGCTGTGATAGATTGCTGCCAAACAGCGAGTGCAATCAAAGGCAAGCCACTGTTTGCCCCGCCAACTTCCCAAGAAACCAAATAGCAAACCAAGATAAAACAAAACCAAATCCATTGCTGGTAACAGACCTGAGCAATGCAATATCATTTCGTCGTCACCATATGTAGGCTGCCAGTTGCCAGTTGCCAGTTGCCGGTTGCCAGCTGCCGGTTGCCAGCTTTTTAGCTCTGTTCGAATTGGAAATGTGTTTTGTAACGTGCCGCTGCATTTCGCCAGTCTTTGAGTAAGGCTCGTATTGAAATGCTAAATGAATCTCAGCGACAGCAACAACGAAAACAACGACAACAACTAAGAATGCTGTAGTCGAGTGAGCTCGACTACGATATACCGTATATCAAACGGAACTGTTAACTTTATTACGGGTTTATTCGCAAATTTCGCTTTAGGCAGTTAGCGATAAAATAAAGCAAACTTGATCTGAACCAATTGCAAATTTGACGGACGGACGGACACGGCTATAAAGACTCAGCTGTTGACCCTGATCAAGAATCAGAATACATTATGGGGTCGGAGAAGCTTTCTTCTGCCTGTTACATACATTTGCACCAGACCATTATACCCTTTTTACCCATTTTTAATGGGTTCAGGGTATAACTTCAACAATAGAAACATGGCGTCAGTGTAACCACAATAAATGAATGCCAGCAAAGAACATGTTCCAAAATTTAATTAAAAAAAAACTTCGCCAGAGCCGAGCATACACTTAAAAAATAAAATATATTTCTAATAAGTAGATGTGAAAGTTTAGATTAAAAAAACAAAAACAATTTTAAGCTGTGCTAAGAAATTGTCCTGAAACGAAAGGTTCTGTCCTTCAAAAAACGAGGGTTTATCTTTTCTCAATTCCAGGATTGATTTTATTAAAATTTAGATAAAAGATATGTAGTATTCGGGGCTTGTTTTTTATGTGCGTTAAAATATTATTAACTATGATACTATAACTAGATTAGCTTAGGTTAGACGGTTGCTGACCATAAGATCGAATAAATGAATATATGTTTACGTTGCCTGGACTAACTTTAGACCTCTTTAGGCAATTAGGTGCTTCTAAAGCTAATACTTTCGCCTGAAAAACAGTTAAGTTGTGCAGAGTAAACGCCTCCGTCAATGCGATTTTCAAGCTTATTATGATCTATGTGAATCCCATGAATTGCGGAGAAAAGAGTTTCGCCTGCACAGAGATCGGCACTATTTACCTGTATAGGTATTAATATCGGAGGTCGCCAGGTATCCGATATGCCTTGAACTAGGATTTGCACCCTATAAAAACTGAAAGCTGACTTCCCACTGAGCTAGCAGTCGAGAGAGATAATTTTACGCTTTTCTTGAGAAAGTATTTTTTTTTTTGAAAATGTTTCGACTTCTAAGAAATAATTTTCAATATCTTAATAATACAATCTATTCCTAGTACAAACGACCTTTGTATATTTGGAAATTATTTCTAAGAACCAGAACATTTTTCTAGTTGTCAGGAGTAATGACAATTTTGAAAATTTGTTTTGTGAGTGTAGTTACTGGCGCCAGTTAGGCTACCCTAAAACACAAGTACCATTCACATGGCGCAGCTCAAATTCACAATCTGCAATCCCTTCGACGCTGCAAAATTGCGTCGCAGGTTGATTTAAGTTTTTATTGCATTTACGATTCTGCGCTGATAAAAATGAATGACTGCATCATCAATGGCATCCATAGGATGCCAACCTATTGGCAACTGCCAGTTGTGTGTGTGTGTGCGTTGAGCTGAAATCAATGCGCGTGGCAACGTGCAGCATGCCTGCCTGGATTATGTGAGTCGTGGATAGGTAGGGCTGGTACTAAATGCGACTCTTGCTCATTTGCAGCGTTTACGGCTAAAGTGGCAGGAAGCGTTGCCTGATGCTGTTGCAGGATGCTGCTGCAGGATGCTCTGCCCCCACCCCACCCCACCCCACCCACGTAGCTCTCGAAGTCAACAAGTTGACCGTCCTTTGGCTATATCCTGACTGGCTGCCTGACTGCCTGACTGCCTGCAAATCAGATGCTTAGAGAATCACATTATGCTAATGCCGTGGCATTTTGTGAGTGCGTGCGAGCGCGCACGTGCATATATATATATATACAAATATATATATATATATATATATAGATATATTTCTGCGTGTGTGGTGCTTTTTGCATCGGTGCCTTGGTTTCGCAAATCCAAAGAGCAGCATTCCCTGGCAAAAAGGCAGCTTGCAATTACACACATAAAGCAGTCAAGAGAGCTGGAAGCTTCAAATTTATTGGATCAAACTGGAGTAGAGAGCAAGTGGTGCACGGACAGACACCAACCCTACCACCACTAATAAAAGTAAAGCACCTTGATAGTGCCAGCTCGCATTATTTACCTGCATAACTGCCAAACTGTTTGCATAAATTTCCCCAGTGAGATTTATAACGTCAATTGCTAAATAAATTCATTTGTTTGCTTTCATTTGATTTCGATTTTTCCTATTCTAATCACATCATCTATAGCAATCTAAAATATGCATAAATAAATTGGAAACAATCTGAAAATAATTGCACATGTCTAAATGGCCAGGGACACCAGTTTTAAGTCAAAATTGAGAACAAAATACTTTCACAATTCATGCCTTGTGTATTATTTGCACGGACTATTTGCGTGCATGATCTACGACAAGATTTTGACATGAAAAGCTCGTTTTGCATAAGTGCGAATAAATAAATGAAAATGCCAATTGTTTTACGTCAAACACACAAAAGGTAAACGTATTATCCCTTAACAGTTTAAAGTTATTGTGTTTCTATTGTAAAACATACAAAATATTGTGGCCTGTGGGTATAAATGCTCTCGATTGGTTTGACAATCAAATAACTAAAAAGGGGATTGTTCGAAATCAATAATCCGAATTTAGTTCAAAAAGCAAATGGTTTTGGTGTGCGAAAATTGTAAAAATACAAATTTCAAAATAAGCTCATAGTCATAAGGAACACTGTCGCAACTTTGCAAGCAATACCTGGCATAAGGAACACATTTAAGCATATGCATATATTATATATGTTAAGCAAATACATATAAATAAATATATTTACGAGCTTGTTGTAATACGTAATGCGGTGCACTCAATAAAACTGTTGGCCTTCATGAATGATTATGATGGGCAAACGTTTTGTCATCGATTCTTGTTCTTATCGATTTATGTGCACTCATTTAGTCCGTCATTCAGACAGCGTCTGGCTATCAATTCGCAATCCGCAGCCACATTCGCATTCGCATTCGCATTCGCACTTGGCAGTCCGCCATTTGGCAATTCCCCTGTTGAGCTTTCAAGGAAATTTCCTCGCACAGTTCAACACCCAATTTGATGTCCGCCTCGCCCCGCGCCAAGCACACGTGGCGGAGATTCAATGATAACGCGCTATGAAAATCTCATGGCAGATAATCAGTGCCGCATTCAAGCAAATCTCCAGGTGGCCCCGGCCTCTTTGGACTCTCTCTTTCTATGTGCGTCGAAGCATCCTCTAGGAGCAGCACACAGCACACAGCACGCAGCAGGCAACGGGCAGCAGGCAACGGGCAGCAGGCATCGGGTAGACCCTCCCAAAATATAAGACCACCCAGTAACCCCAGTGCAATCGCATTACATATGCCAATTTATTCATTTTATTCATATTGTGCCATCATGTGCACCCCACGTCCTTCAATCCACTTCACTCCACTCCACAGCTGCTCCGCTCCGACCCGACCCGACCCGATCCGCTCCGTTCGCTTGGGGTTTTGTTTTTCTGTTGTTGTTGTTTTTTTTTTGTTTTTTGTTTTTTTTTGTTTTTTTGTTTTTTTTTTTGGTCCGCGACTTCGTCAACATCTTCCGCTGCCATGTGCGAACTTTGGCCATTTGTTTTTCCCTTCACTTTGTTTGCTTGTTTGCCAGTTTGTGTATCGTTTGTTTGCTTGTCGCTCCGTCTGTCTGCTCGTCTTTCTGCCGGCTGGTTTTGTGTGTTTGTCTTGCGTTTGACGGTGAAAGCCGTCCGCCAACGAAAATGAAACAAAAGCATCTCACCTCAACTCAAAGTAGCTGGTATATAATACAAATACACACACATACACACACCAACACACACCTACACACCAACTCGCACATATGTAAGAGGCCACCCAGGTGTGTCAATCATCAGCCCGAATGAGCGACTGTCGTTCCAGTTGCGGCCATTTCTGTCAGCGTTTTTCAATTAAGAATGTTTTATGTTGCCGCCCAAAAGGGAAATTAGCATTTATTGTTGTGCCACGAGCAAACAAACTCACACACACACACACATTCATGGACACAAGGCCATAGTTACATGAGAACTCGATTATTTTTTCAGTTAGTGACTGCTCGACTGCTCTTTCCGACGGCGTTGACGGCATCTTGAAATTGTTAGCAGCCGCGCGCCGGCAGCTTGCGGAAATGGCATTTTGCTTTTGAAACTGCCGCATGACCACACTCGCACACACACACACACACACACTCACACACACACACAAACACCCCACTTAGACCCAATCGTCCTATTCCAAGAAGTGCATAGAGAATTGAAATGAAAAATACGTTAGTAGTAAGGCGCACTTTGAATTACAAATGGGGCTAGTAATCCACTCGCAACTGGCAACTCTGATAGACTCTGGTAAACTCTGGTAAACTCTGGTAAACTCTGGCAAACTCTGGCAACTGGCGACTGGCGACTGGCAATCTGCGGATTCTATATGTTGTGTGCATGACTAGTGCCACGCCCATCATTTGTAAAACATTGCGGTGTGGTGGAATGGGAGTGCTGTGCTAAATGTGCTAATTTGGAATGCGAACGCGAATGCGCTTTGAAAATGTTTGTCCAATTTCGTTGGGCAACATTTAAAACATGACTTGACAATCACGCACCGGTTGCCTTCGCCTGGCTTTGGAACAGATTGGAACAACGTTGGGAAGTTAAGGGGGTGTTGCCCTCGACGTGACTGCCGTGCTAAAGTTTTCAGTCATCAACTAGATAGCGTTGAGCGTTGTTTAACAGCAGCATGACAATTTCAAATAGTCGGCAATGGCACACAGCGAGAAAAATAACAGGTGATGTGAGAGTGAGAGTGAGAGTGGGAGAGAAAGTCAGAGAGTGTGGGAGAAAAAACAGTTGCTGAAAAGCCAATGATAGCAATGTAATCTGTGCTGCAATAAGTTGAAGAAGTCAGTTGCATATCTTAATTTGCAGATCGATGGTATTTATGTTAATTCAGATTGCCTTGTGCCCATTTAAGGATGGTAATCTCATTACGTAAATCTTTATTTAATCTAAGCCGTAAGAAAAATCCATACGCAATTTTACCGAAATTCCACATTTAGAAAATAAGTAAAATTAGTACAAATAATAAAAGTGAGCAGCGAAGAAGTAAAATTCTCATATGTAAATGTTGCCGTTGTGCATTAAGATTAAGACAATACAAACTTTAAATAAATATTGAATACACTTGCCACATTTGCATATATCGCTTTATTACATATTGCATTATTGCATTATTGTAGAGAAAATAAGACTTAATCCCACCTAGACCCCCACTGATATCTCCGGGGTCTGATTTTGAATCTTTAGCTTCACTAAACTTAACTGCGGCAGACGCTTTTCATATCAAGCACCTGCTCAGAAAGGTAAGCCTTTAAATACTTAATGAGAACGAAATAAATATATTTAGAGCATTTCATCATGCAGCTTAAGTGGTATTTGCAATAATTAGCAAACATTAAACTCGGTACATTGGTTGACTTTCCAAGCTGTTCTCTCAGTGCAGACTGAATGATTCTTATACAAAGTTGACATTGCTGCAAGGCATGTTGATATTAATTGCAAGCCAACAAACTAGCGTGTATCCAAATGGCCCACACGGCTAAAACCAGGCGGAAAGACAGACATTGTAAAAGGACAGAAGAAGATAAATAGAAAGAGAGAGGGAGAGATAAAGAAGGATAGACAAACAGACAGATAGAATTTACGTTTTAAAGTTTTGCTGCACAGATATGGTTTGGGTTATAATTTAAGTTAAATGGTCGCTATTGGAGAGCGTTAACGATTTTTTACGCGCTGTTGTTTAAAGTTTATTTAAGCTGTAGAAAATCTTGAAAGTGTGAATTTTATTATCCCGCTGTTAGCGTTTGCTGTTGTTGTTGTTGTTGTTGTGGTTCTTGTTCTTGTTCTTGTTCTGATTGTTGCCTGCTGCTCTTGTTGTGCTAACTCATCCTAAACTTTAATTAAATGTATTGTTTTTACTCCACATGCATGTTTATTTTGCTTGTATGCGTATGTGTGTGAATATGTGTGTTTTTGTTAGTCTCTGCAGCGCTGCTTACGCTTCATTTGCCCTGGCATTAACCCACTCCTCAGGCCGTATACCGCATATACCGACATAGTCCTACATTCCACAGCACTCGCAGCCAGAGTTGTGCAAACTTTTGCGTTTTGTTCCACATGCTTGGCTCACACTTCTCGCCACATAGTTGGCAACAGCCAGAGCCAGAGCCAGAGCCGGAGCCGGAGCCGGAGCCAGACAGAAAAGAGGCCAAACCCGGAAGAGGGACGGAGAGGGGGAGAGGTTAAGCATAAGATAGAGTGAATATGATGTGTGTGTGTGTGGTGCATGCATGTTTAGCACCGACTTTTATATCATTCACCATGCAATTGTACGAATAGCATACAAAAGAGCCTCACAGTATCTCCTACTCCCTTTCTCCCTTTCTCCCCTGCACTCTCCATCGCCATCTCTTACTCATTCGTATATTCTCTGTGTATCCCATGGCAATCGAAAGATAGCCCGCTTCTGATGCCAAGCGCATTTTTAAGCGGTGCGTCCTACAATGCTGGCATTCGCAAGACTTTTGCCAAAGTTTTCTACTTTTCTAATAAGAAAATTCTTTCTGCAATGCAATTCAGTTGGGGTATTTTGTTCAGTTCCGTTTAAGTGTATTCGTGCCCCGATCAGTCACTATTCACTATTCACTATTCATCAATCTCATTTTCACATTGTTGCAGTGCAAACAAAAGTCAATTTTTTATTCTTTACATTGCACCTTGTACCCAGTTAATCATGTATGTGTTGCAGGCAGAAGATTGACTCTTTAACAGAATAAGTGAAAAGAATATGAATATAATTTCTATGCAATTTCTTAGCTGTACTTAAAAAATATTACATTTTTCTCTTACTGTTCGCTCTCTCTCTTTCTCTATCTAGATAGATTTTTCTCAAACTGGCAATTACACTTTATTGCAGGATGTCTGCTAGTCTATTACTATTAAATGCTTTCACTTAAGGCGCATTTCATTCAATATCCTGCGAGTATGATCTAAGAGATGCAACTCGCAAATTATTTTCAGTTTACGAGCATTTACTAGTGTAGCACTTGTCTTCT
This sequence comes from Drosophila glabriapex, assembly GCA_035042305.1. Classification (NCBI taxonomy): domain Eukaryota; kingdom Metazoa; phylum Arthropoda; class Insecta; order Diptera; family Drosophilidae; genus Drosophila; species Drosophila glabriapex. Next base: position 13,216,298 of record JAWNLN010000066.1, read on the forward strand.
CCGAATGAATGGCCTCTTTGGACTGTTTTCTAAAACTGGCTCTTTACTGCATTACTGGCATATCAAAAGAGATTCGCATTTACCTGTTTTCGTTCCACTTGACTGGCACTTTAATATCCAAGTCGTTAGAACACGGGAGACTTTGTTTGTATAAAATTGGATTATCTTTCTGGTCTTTTGCTTTTTGCTTTTTGCTCATTTTATATTTATATATATATATATATATATATATATATATGTGAAATTGGTGAAATTTTCGTAATTTCTATTCATATATATATATATATATATATATACTTGGCTGACGGTCAGTGCTACCGATCCGATGATGTTTTCCCGTTACTTTTAGCCTTTTTTCATTGCGTGCAAAATGTGAAATAACGTAAGCAGTCTGGTTTCCTTTCTTGGGAAACTAGCGAAAATAAACTTTTTATTTTATAAATTGAAATGCAAATGGAGGCTAGCAACTTTGCAGTAAATTATCATAAATTAACATCAGCTGTTTTAGTCTTCTTCCCACACTACGATATCTTCTCTTGTAAAGGGTGCTATAATTTTGTTGTGAAATTTGTAACGCTTGGATGGAGACAACTTCGAACAAATAATTTGTATATATTCTGTTCATCAGCAACATTATCTCAATCTGTGCGATCTTTTTCGGACGCATATATTCCTCAGCTTTAAAGGTTTCTCGGTATATATATATATATATATATATATAAATATATATATAAATAAAATTGGCTTACAAGTTGCAAAACAAAGAATAGTATTTAGAAAGATTAACTTCTGTCTATAAGGGTATATAATCTCCGGCGCTTCTAAGCTAGTCGTTCTATTTTATTATTTTTTCTTTTCTTATGGAAGTTTAACAGGATTTTGTTTCATTATTGCTTCAAACTAGCTTTTTTTCACTCCTCAAGAACTGACAGCACTGTCTGCACCATCCGACATCTTTGCTCATTGCGCTTGAGCTATGGACATGTCTATGGCATCTGCTGGTGCTTCTCTTCTTCTTCTTCTTCTTATTCTTCTGGTTGTGTTAGTGATTTTGCTTCTGCACTTCATGGCCTTTTATTCGCCATCATTTCAGCCTGTCTAGCAGCAATCCACTTGAAGCCAGCCGCAATTTCTGCTCACTCTTATCCTTGGCAGCAACCTCAGCCGCAGCCGCAGCCGCAGCCACAGCCACAGCCACAGCCTCAACAACCTTAGCGTCCTTAGCATCCCAACAGCGTCAGTCCCAGTTCAGTTCCAGCCTCAGTCTCCGACCCAGCCACAGTCCCAGTCCCTGTCCCTGTTCAGTCACAGCATCAACATCAGCCGCACCACAACAAATTGCAAAAACATTTTCATGCGACTTACTTACGTTTCTTTGCGGTGCTCTTCAAGCTGTCGACTGTCTGCTGCCTGGTCGCACCCAAATCCAGTAGCAATTGCTCTATTTCTACTCTGGCTCCTGCTTCTGTTCCAGCTAAATGCCTCCTTTGGTTTGTTGTTTGCCCACTTAATGCCTATTTATTGCCCCTTTAATCCGTGAGCAGGCATTCGAGCCTGAACTGAACAACTTATGCTCCCGAAAACCATACGAATTCACCAAAGTACTCTCGAATGTCTGCCAATTCAATAAATGTCCACACACAATTACTTAATTGATATGGCATTAGCTCCAGCGCCTGCTACCAAACTCAATTTTCAATTACTTGCATCACAAATTCAATAGACAGACTTTTGCAGTTACCATTGCAGATATAAATCCTAATTGCATAGCTATCCGATTAAAATAATTATTAAACGTGGCGCTAATAAATATATTTAGGGCTCCTATTACTATTATGATGCACTCCGACGGCTGTTGCAAATGCTGATGCTGATGGTGATGATGATGCGGATGCACATAGACAAATTCATTAAAATGATGAGCATAGCAAAAGTCGCGTTAGCTGCTGTTGCATGAGCAAAGATGCCGTCTTCGTCGACGACAGGCTGCCCAAAACCAATATTAAATATTTAAGCACTTCAAATTGCTCGTTTGCACTTACGAAAATATCTACACAAAATTGAAGAAAGCATCGACTTGCTGCTGCTGCGGCTGCTGCTGCTAGTTGCAGTTGCTTAGATTGATGGCATAGATAGAAAACATGGGTAACTATATATATATATATATATACGTATATACGAGATAAGAATTTGCAGCTACATTTTACGTATTGTGTTTGGCTTTTGTTACACTTCTGCTAGTGGCATTATCAAAATTTTAAAGTTTTCCATCATTACTTGCATTTCCTTGGGTTGCAAATTAAATTCCCATGCGTATCAAAGCTGCCTCCTGTCATCGCCCTCGGCAGACATGCGTACATATATACGTACTATACTATATACAGTTGCTGTGAAAATAATAGTTGTATTTCTCGTTCAAATTATCATCGAATTTGTTGTTTGTTGTTTTTAGTCTGGGATGCTGTAGGAATCCATGGCCACAATTCAAAAGAAATTTGTATGCGCCCGACCACAAAATGCTCTAGCACTAATTTAGTGGCCAATTTAAATATTTCCTGTCGAACTTTAATTATTATATTTTTTTTCGATTAATGATCCGTTTTTTGGACCTCTAACATCTGATAGTTTCAACACTTGATACCCCAATAGAATGATAATATGAAAATATAACCGTCTAAAACGGGCTCCGGTGATAATTTAAATTTTTCACAGCCACCAAATTGAGAGAACAAAAACAAAAACATGGGTGTGGGGAGCAAGGCATCGAAAATCCAATTTATTTATTTATATTATCACACAAAAAATTGAGTTGATATATTTTATGAAGCAGCACTACTATTATACTGACCACAGCTGTATATATGTATAAATATACATATACTACAGATATATATATATATATATATATATATATAGATATATATATTTAAGCATGCTATATAGCATGGTTTATTTAACAAGAACAACAGACAGCATGCACAGATAAATGCACAAACTCACGCACACACACACACACACACACACACACACACACACACACACACACACGCATACAGACACGCATAGTACCTTTCAGCGTTCCATTGGCGACGACGGCACGTAAATTGACCCACTTTTGGTCTTTGGAATGAGCCACTAGTGCCCAACGCTGCAGTTGCTACTAAAAAAAGAATCAAAGAAATCAAATGGAAGAGTTGCCGCTGAGGAACAGCTAAAAAGTACATGAACACACACACACACACACACACACAGTTTGGTCTGAGCTGAGTTGCAACAAATGACTAGTTTCTCAAAGGGCTTCAAGTCGCGACTCGAGCGGCGAGCTGCACTCAAAAAGACCAAAAAGCTGACGAGCGCTCAAATGTAGGCAACACTTTTGCAGCCAAAGCTCGCGTCTGTTTGTGCAGACAATTTAAGCTCGCTCTCTCTCTCTCTCTCTCTCTCTCTCTCTCTGACTCTCCCTCTCTCTCTCTCGACGTGTCTCTCACTCTCTATGTGTCTCTCACTCTCTTGCGGGCGCTCTCCTCCGCTCTCAATGAGACTAAGTAGATTGTCCCAAGGCAAATAACTCAAGCTGGTTGCGTAGGAGTCGAGCTGCTTGGTGGTAGGGGTGCCTCTGCTTCAGCATCTACTTTGGCGCGCTAAGTTAATGTCGTCTTCGTCGCGCTGCGCTGCGAGTGCCTTGATATGGTTTGACTGCGATTGGGATTGGGATTGGGCTTGGACTAGGGACTAACGATAGGTTAGCTATAGGTAGAGGAGGGATTGGCTGCCTGCCTCTCCATTTGGAGTAGATGTGTATGGGCGTGTGTGTGTGTGTGTGTGTGTGTGTGTGTGTGTGGGTGTGTGGTGTGCGTGTTTGTGTTCCTAAGTTCGTTTGCTGCTCCTGCTACTGGTGCTAACAACTCAGCGTTAAAGTTTTGCAGTAAAGGCGCTCTGGGACAGAGCGACGACTGCCGGCCGCTGATGGACTGTCTTAGAGTCATCCTTGAGTTCGCTTTCGCATTGGCCTTGGCGTTTGGCGCTAGGGTTGCCTTCCTACCAGCTTGCTGTTGATTGTGGTCCAAGCAGTGCCGAGCCATTAAGCTCCGAGTGAGTATTACTTAACTGTAAACTTGCCACTTGATTGTTGGCTTGCTTTCACAGATATTTTTTTTTTTGCAACTACATTTTGAAAGCGGTATCGTTTTGCCGCCCAGACCGGCAACGCAGACCATCCTCCGGCCACGCCTACCACTCTACGCGTAGAAGTAGTACTTACAAGGCATGCGCATGTAATACGACTAGAATAATTTTAATTGAAATTACGAGAGGCAAGAAATAAAACGTAAAATAAAGCAGCTAAATAGCATCCAGTGTGGCAGTCTGTGGATTGGTGTTGCTTCTGGCTTTGGCAATCCTCATACTTTTGCATCATTGTCGTGCTTTTTTTTTATTATTATTATTATATTATTATAATTTTTTTTATATTCTATTTTTTATATTACAAAATTATCATTTTAAATCATTCTGTGTGCGCACACAAAAGTATGCAAATAAAAGTCGTAATACATTTGTGTTGGTATTTGTTGTAAGTGTGTTGTTGCTGTTGTTGTTGGTTTTGTACTTGTTATTATGTTGTTTTTATACTCTTGTCGAAAGTTTCATAATTTTGTCACGACATGTGCAACGCACTGAAGCACACACCATTCAAACTCACAACTTTTATTAATTTAATCCAATTTCTAAAATTTTGATGTAATACGAAATATTTTCAGAAAAGCACTCTCACTTCGAATCTAACCCCAGCTTTCACGAAGCCCAAAGTTTAAATGAAAATACAAATATTAATTTTATTTATGTTATATTTATAATGGATCCAAGGTGTATATGTCTGTACTTTAGCAAACCAGAACTCTAAATCTTTTGACATTGGTATCAATTTTAACACTTAGGACTTAGTTTCTTGTAAAGGTTGAGTGTAATTGAAAACGAATATTTTTTAAAGTGCTTATTTTAAATGTCTTAAACAAATATTGAACTCTACAGTTATGGTAGTTTGGACCGTGGTTGCAAGGAACTAAGTACCCACAAAGGCTATTTGTATTATATATATTATATTTCTGTAAGGTCTGCTTTAAATATTCTGTCGCACTATTGAACACATTATTGGATGAGTTTATTACTTTTCATTTAACAAGATCGTTTGATCATATCATTTTTATCGCACTTCAATTTAGAAGGGTATCCAAGTGTTGTCGATGCGAAAGCTTAACTAATCTAACCTGTTATTTTAACTGCTTTTGACTCGCAGAGTTGGAATTTTGTTTATCACTATGTGGGCCTGTGCTTTGTGGAACTCAATGCCGTAGTTTCATTGTGCAAGATCTTGTTTTGTGATTTCATTTTTCAGATTTTGGCTGTGGTTTTTATTTTATGTTTTTTGTTGTATTTTTGTATTCAAATAAATTATTCCATGCATTTGGCCTATAAAGCAGAGCAAAGCCGTAAAACCAGCACTTCAAATGAAATTCGCATAGCAACCATTAAGTGCAGCAACACTAATAAAACAAAGTATAAAAATAAAAACAAGTAACAAAAAGTCATGAAAGCACAGCGGAACGGAATAGAACAAAAAGCTAAAACCAAAAAATACAAATTATTTTAAATAAAATCAAAATTTCGCAGATAGCAGGGCGAGCCGGTCAAGTAAGCTACCACAACGACTCTAGAATTTCAAAAGCAGAAACTATAACCCAGATATAAACCAGATAAACAAAAACGAAATACATGTATCAAAAATGCACTCGATGGAAAATTGATATCTGTAAAAGTGCATTGCAAGGGGTATATGATATTTATCTGTTTCGAATGGAATTCATTTTATGGACTTGGTCAATCGATGTCTAGGCTAAAAAATCTTTAATACATTAGTTGTAGTAGTCGAATAATGCTATCCATAACCCATTTAGCATCCTATGCACAAATTGTAATATGCTTTTCCCACTAACAAGTTTTGCTTTTTCTATTTCTTTAATTAAAACTGTGTCAACGTCCAAATTATCATTCGTATTATTTGTCGGATTAAACCCCATCAAAATTTTGTAAAGGAATATTGCATACAGAAAACATTTGTTAAATGCTACAATCTTTGATGCTGATTTCATCGTAACAGCTTAATTAATAAATATAAAAACTACTGACATCCTTGTCAGTTATCGACGGTACATTATCTGTGGAGGACAGGCTTTCCAATTAGTATATCCAACAATCTGTCAATTTCCATTTCAATCGACTCACTTCACTCAGCTGAATTGAACTCTGGCTGACTCTGGCTGACTCTGGCTGACTCTGCTTTGACTTCACGACTGGCTCAAACTGGCTGTACTTTTGGATAGCCACTTGTATATGTATTTGTATATAACTAACTAGCTAACTGGCCACATGTGTGTGGAGTGTGCGAGTGAGTGTCTGTGTCTGTGTTTCAGTGTGTCTGTGTGTGTGTCTGTGTGTGTGTGTGTGTGTATGTACGGAGATATAGAGTGCTCTGCACACAAAGAGGGTAGCTTTGAGTGTTGTTGGCTTTGTTTCTTGTTTTGACAGTCATTGTTGTTGTTGTTTGTTTACTTAAACTATTTGCTCACTGTCCTGACTGCGTGTGTGTGTGTGTGTGTGTGTGTGTGCATGTGTACATTGTCAATCCTTGCATTCTTCTATTTGTCTGGCATTTGTTGTCCATTGCGCAAATTGATTGGTGTCATTGAACACGCTTATATTATCCCCAAACTCGCTTAAAGATACAAGTTCAACTTCAGCTGTATTAAATGGCAACAGCTTTGCCTTTGATAGTGGCACACTCAGGGGCACTCTGGTGAGTTAGCTTAATAAGACATAAATACAGCTAGCAACAACAGTACCAGCAACAGCAACAGCAACAGCAGCAGCAGCAGCAACAACAATCATTTCATATCAAAAACAGCTACAGTTGCCAGTCAACTGTCGCTCCCACATCCAGTTTCATGGCACCCAGTTGTTGGAGCTGCTCCTCGATGGGTGCTTGGCATTTATGGGCTTTGCCTGCTGCAAAAGTTTGTGCAGCATTTCGCTGAACTCAGCCAATGCAGCTCAGCGCAAAAGTCCGTTGTTCTGCTCTGTTTTACTCTCTGCTCTATCCATGGCGTTCTCGCCGTTTTGACTGTGTGGCAAGCTGGCGTTGCAATTGTTGGCCGGATTTAGCACTGTTCGCTTTATGGCCCACCAGCTGTCCAAGCACAGGTTGCAGTCCGGATCCGGTCATATAAGCAGCGCACGACAACAACAACAACAACAAGAACAACGAGAACAAGAACAGCACAGACGACAACGACACAGATGCGATAAAAATAATCGTATGGGATGTGTTTAAGTTGAAACGGATTTTCCCATACGTCGCGTTCGCTTCCATTCCGTCCTGCAGCGACCAGTTCAATCTCCACTTTAACGATTTCGAGCTTAACATTGCAACAAAAAGCACTTGTATAAATTGCATATCTTTTTTAATTATCATAATATTTATATTCAGATAAAAATAATATATGAATGTACATACAGCTGTACTCGAAATAAAAAAGGGTTGAACGAAAAAGCTTAAATATTTTACAACTTATTAACAATACCAGAACAAAATTTCTTACATATGTTTTTGGTTTCAAGTGGGTTAAACAAAAGTAATAAGAATCAGATCTGGAATGCTTAATCCGTACAAAACTTTAACTGAAAGTGTTCTTGTATTGCTAATATTTGTGTTATATTTATGTGGAAAAGTAAATAAATAAAATAGTGGAAGATTATTTACATAAATTGGATATGATTTCTGTACTTCTAGAACGAGATTTCGAGAATTAGCAAATATAGTTGCCAAGATATTAAAAAGTTTCGTAACAATTTAAGAGAACAGTTTCATTTATGTAATTAAAAAATTCATTTGATTCTTGTACCGTTTTAACTCTGTTGTAATTGCTTACAGTTATTTTAGCTAGTCAGATTACCATTTCTACTATGAATGCAAATATGTTGCAAAGGATTAATTACCTCCACAATGTTCCTCAAATTATTGTACAAAAACTTCTTAGCAATTTATGCTTGTTATTAAGTTAAGCACTTGGAAGCGGTAAGAAAGTGTGCTGAGCAAGACGATACCCTCTCTGTGGGGGTAATTAGCTGTTCGCTTTTAGAATGCTAATCGCAAAAAATTACAATATATATTTTCATATTGATAGAGAGACATGATGATGTGCTGACGAGACTGACTTGACTGTTGCATATCATTTATTGGGTATGTCTGATGTTATGTCTATGTTACTATCCCTCACTTTATTCTTTTATGCATTTATATTTCTTGGACTAAGGCGAGCTTTTCCCACGTCCTCTATGAGGTAAGTAGTAGATAGTGGAGCTCTTTTTTATAGCATTTCCACATTTACACATTTCTTTCAAACGTATTGGATTTGCGCATTCATCCATTTCCCCTCCATTTGTTTATTTTTTCTCCACATGGTAGTGGAGATCTGGATCCAGAGCAAACGTGAAAAGTGGATAAATTCCAAATTAATTCAACGATATTTAAAAGAAAAGAAGAAAAAACTGAAAATCGGCAGTAATCGATGCGAATGCCAATTTATACTTTATTTTGCGCGCGGTTGTTCAAGAAAACCTGTGACCAAATTACCTGCAACTGGCAAGATAAACAGTGTGCCCGGCACCTTCGACCAAAACTATATATATATATATATATTTATATATGTATTTATATATATACATTTGATCGGCAGGGAGTTGGTGAGCATAAAGAGTGATTCGATTTTAAAGGGTGTTAATGTGATAGCGTTAAATGCTGTGTAAAATTGCCGTGCAAAGTGCTCTTAAAATTTCGAACGAAATAGATATCATAGAGGAAAAAACAAAAACTCACTCAACCTTTACCTTAGATACAGCGAGCGGAAACTTAGATGGGAGAGCGATAATTGAAATTGAAAGTTCAGTCTGAAAGTTTGTTAACACTTTAACTTCGCAGTTGCTTGCCAAAAGTATTCTGCAGACAATAAAGAAAAACAAATAATAAAATAACCCCAATAAAAGAAAAATGAATTAACTTAATCAAAAAAAGACCGCACGTGATTTCTTTTGCATAGCAGTGAACATATACCGACCAAACCGCCGGAATCAGAGCGTGGAGACTACAATATCATCTTCTGGTCGTTCGTTGGAAGGTAACATGTTGCAGCCATTGTGAAAACTGTTTTGCCATTATACTGGGAGAGAAATGAAATTTGATAGTATAATGGATAAATTCAATTTGATTTGAAGCAATACAAAATAAATTCAACAATACCTGGCCAATATTTGAATTCGGTTATTGTAATTGCAGAAGTAGCTGTTATTGAATTCCACTTAATTATTGCACATGTTGAAGTTATCAATTAAAACTTGTATTTGTTACACAACTGGATGAAATTGCCTTAGAGCTCATCAATAACTGTGTACTTCTACGAAATTATATAATCACTCTGTGTCTGTGTCTGTGTATGGGTGTGGGTGTATTCCAAAATCGCTGTTCGCTTGTGGCAAAAAGCATGGGTGTGTAAAATTCCCAACGGCAATTGCTTTCAACTTGTTTGGTGCTCAGCCATTTAAATATATTACCACATTGTGAGACGAGCGGCAACAACAAAGAGGCGGAATGCTAATGTTGCAGGTGCTAAGGCTCTGCTCCTGCCATCTATTGACCCTATTACGGTTACACATTGTGGCATTTAAAGCTTAATCTATTTCCGAATTGAGATGGCTGAGATGGTGTGCTTAGTTGGGTGGTATTGAAAATAAAAGAAAAGGAGGCAAAGTGCGGCCATTTAGGTGGCTATCTCTGATCTATGTGTATGTCTTCATGGCGCATGCTGTGACCCTTGGGTCGCCTTTTGGCATTTTGTTTTGTTGCTTGAACTTTGCGGCAACTCGCATTATTATAACAACCATATAATTATGTATTTTAGCTTGGCCAGCAGCGCAATGCATTGACAAGCCACGCCACAAAACTCGTCGCGCTAAAGTCCCAAAAAAGAAAAATTTATTTTTGTTTTTATTATTTTTATTTTATTTTATTTTTATTTTTTTTTTTTTGTTGAAAAAAATGCTTATTATGGTTGCCGTAGTTTTTAAGTGAACCACCAGCCAGCTCACACCTACACGCACGGAGAGAGCACCCCCACCAACCACCCACTGGCTACGTGCTCTGTGCAATGGAATTTTTTGCGCTTTGCTTGCTTTGTGGATGCGAAAGAAACTTTAACTGCAATGCGGCCGAGTGCCGAGTGGAATTGTGGAAATGGCTAAATGGGTGCGTAGATTGCTTGGCGCTTAATGCCGCCTGTACATAAATATATATATATATATATATATATATATATATATATGGCTTGGCTATTAAATTTCCAGTTCAATGATTAACGAAATTTATGTTTCGGCTTATGTATGTGTGTGTGTGTGTGTGTGTGTGTGTGTGTGTGTGTGTGTGTATGTGTGTGCGTATGAGTGCGTGCCGCTGCCAAGGTGCGATTGTGACTGCGAGTGCGACTGTGACTGCGGCTTCGACTTCGACTGCGGCAAACGTTAACGATGCCCAACAGCAAAAGATGCGAGGGAGGCAGAAGCAATTGGAACCAGTTACCTACAGCCACATGCTGACTCCGACCCTAACTCCAACTCCAACTCCAACTCTGCCGCCGACTCCGACTCCTTGGCGGCAAATGTGCTGCCTGTCGCAAGACGTGTCGAGGCTCATTAAATATGTATGTCCTGTGCTGAGCAGCTGGTGGATGGCTCATGGCTTGGGTCGTTAGTATGTCGGGTTCTGTCCGGGTATGTGCTTGGGTTTGGCGTTGGCTTTGGCTTTAGACGGCGTATGGCATTCAATTAAGGCGCATTTTGTTGCTCTCTAATCTGTTTGAAATATTGACCAAGCGCAAAATGGTGTCAGGCAGGCTCCGAAAAGTAGGCAACGCCCCTAATGTTTGAGAAAGGCTATATTGGCAGGCAGGCAGGCAGGCAGGCAGGAAAGCAGGCAGCATGCTCAGGCATGCAGAATAATGAAGTTAAAGTGCAATTAATTTGAAGTTGACGCACCCAAATACAACGAGTAACGTGCAACGTGCAACGTGCAACGTGCAACGTCCAAGCTTAAGGCCCAACGTCAACATCAACGTCGACCTGCTGCTGCCAGTCACAAGATGCTCAATCTCAGCTGCAGCCTGCAAGCCTTTGGCAGTGGCAGCGTCAAACTTCTAACTAACCAACTGGCCAACACTCTTTGGCACACATTCATGGAAATAGGGGGCATCATGTGCCTTGTGCTTTTACCCAGTCGACTAACTTTACTTTGCTCAAATGGAAAAAAAGAATTTTCTTGGCAGCTGCATCTATTCTTCGTTTTTATTTTTTCTTGTTTTCTTGTTCCTTCTTTCCTTCAATATGTTGTTTTTTTTGTTGCTGCATTGTGCGCTAAGAAAAAACGAAAAAATTAAGCAAAACGGGCCAGGGACTTAATATTAAGCTAAAACCAACTCGAGCTTACTTTATGTGTGATTGTGTGTGTGTGTGTGTGTGTCTGTGTGTGTGTGTGAGAGTCTGGGTACATAAAATGCCGTTTTTCTATGTCAGTTGCATTTTTGTGTTACGCCTTAGTTACATTTTTGTGTGTATTCTATGTGTATTCTCTCTCTGTGTGTGTGTGTGTGTGTGTGTGTGTGTGTGTGAGTGAAGGGGTTGCGTTGCGGTTCGGTTTGCCACTGCTCCAGCCCCCGCTCCCATTCCCGTTCCCGTTCCCGCTCCCGCTCCTACTCCATTCTGCTTGCGAGAGCCTCAGCGCGATAGGAAAGCTTTTTCAATTGTTTCCGTTTCGAGGTCATGACAAATGCATTCATTTCTCTTTATTTGCTGGCCATTGTATGTGTGTATATTTGTGTATATTTGTGTGTGTGTGTGTGTGTGTGTGTGTGTGTGTTTTGGACCAAAGCAGGAACTGCCGGCAATGAACTGTTGCCCCCGTGTTACCCGACCAAAATCATCATCAACTAAACCACCGCAAGCAAAAAAAAAAAATGTCACCCCTCAACCCTCCCCCACCCCACTCAATTCCGTTTACGCTCCCCTCTCCCGGCCACAGACTATGCTTAAGCTGTATGTCATTTTTACGTTTAATGTCGAGACCTCAACAAAAATTGCTCGACGATAACAAACGGCCCCACAACAACAACAACAGGTATGAACAACAGCATCATGTAATAAAAACAATAAGCAGAAAACCGTAAGGCAAGCTAAGGAAATATTCAACTTGTAGATACCCAGTACAACATGTACCATTAAACAAATAACAATCTAAGATTTTATTTTAAGGAGACTGAACTGTTACTATCGAATATAAATATTTGATTAGCATTAATTTGCAAGCCAGATGCTCCAAATTACTCAATCAAAATCTGATACTTGGTCAGTGAGCTTGAAACAATTGATAGGCCATTTGTAATGTAATATTCTGAAAGTGCGCGTAAAGAGAATAGAAGCACAATTATCATTACAAAGTTTAATTGGACACCAGTTTCGTTATTGCCTGTGTAACATTTGGTTGCAGGGTATACAAATAATACCTTGGAACGTGAGAAAATCAAAGTCGACAAGCTCGTGCTCTATAATCTCTATAACCTCAATATCTCTTGGCTTAAATAAATATCTTGACCAAATATTTTGCAACATTTTTGAGTATTGTGAACTTATATTAAACTTCGAGTTGAAGTGAAAAATTAAGTGCAACAAATGTGATCAATTGCCTAAACAGCAGCCCAATTATCATTATGCCCCTGCTGGGAAATGCAACGCTGCAGCTAAAGTTTCAAAGCAAGCAGCTTTACTTTAGATAACGGACAAAAGGTGACGCACTTCGACTTGAGTCGTGCGAAAGTTTGTTTGGAAACTTGACGAGTTTAATTTGAATATTTGATGATTTTGATGAGCTTGATATGAAATGTAAGCTGGGCACCCAAACTGCATTACTTAGTTGTCATGGCCAGTTGCCAGGCTGATGGCGATGGGCCCCAGTAACAAAATCGGGCGACGGCTCCTGCCGTTGACTATTGCAAAGCGCTTTGACTTTGGCTTGGTTGCGGCTGCTGGCTGCTGCTGCTTTGCTGCTGTTTTGCTGCTGGCAGTCGTAAAAAATGTAGTTTATATTCAAAATAAATGAGGTTGACTTTATTTACGCGCTTATGCTTTTTATGCGCCTTGCAACAAATACTTGTAGCAACGACAAAAACAACAGCAAAAATCATCAACGTTGTTGCTGCTGCTGCTGTTGTTGATGTTGTTGATGCTGCTACCGTCGTTGACTGCAATCGAGCGGACGTAGAAATCAACAAATGCCTGAGGCGTGGGCGAAGGTGACTTTATGGGGGAGCTGAAATAGTATTGGGCAGGATTTAAGCTACTGTTACTGGTGTTATTGCGCGGACAGGTTTTGGATAAACGTAGCGTAAGTAAATTATTTATTTTTCTATTTCTTTTCCTTCCTTGTTTTTTTTTTTTTTTGTGCTGAGAACGCAAATCGGAGCAATGATGATTATTTCTGTTTACTTTCAATGCAGAGATGGAACCTTTAAAACTCAGTCACCACAAAATATTTGTACAGCCAACATTTAGCAGCTGCTGCTGCTGCTCCTGCTGTTGTTGTTGATGTTGTTGTTGTTGTTGTTGTTTGCAAAACAGGCGAAACCAAAACTTTCCCTGTTTGGTTTTTGAATATTTTTCGAATTAATAGCGGACTAAAATGTGTGACGATTTTTCATGGATGCGCGGGGGCGAAACAATAACCAAGTGAGCGGGGGATGGGGGCATGAGTAACGTGTACTGTTTATTGTTATCGTTGTCGTTAAGGGTGGTTGGAGGGGTTGGGGCTACTCTTTCGACTCGGCCAGTGGCCGGACGCATTTGTTTTGTGATTAAATCGAGCGTCAGAGGGGTCTGTTTAGTTTTTGCGGTGTGGCGGTTCTTGTCGCTTATAAACGTTTCAATGGGATACTGTTGTGGTTGTTGTTATAGTTGCTGTTGTTGTTGTTGCTGCTGTCGTAACTGCGGCTGCAACTATTCAGTTACAGTTACTCTTATTGTTACCGTCGTCGCTGCCGTTGCCGTTGCTGTTGGCTGCGGTTCGAGGCGCCTGAAAGGATTGTGGTATTTGTGCCTCCGTAACACAATTAGCAATGGTTGTTGTGGCGCGAATGTTGGCGTTGGCGTTGGACAACACGAGTTGAGAGAGGAGAGTGGGGCGCGCTGACCATGAGCTGGGAATGCTGTTGTGGCTTTAGCTTTATTGAATTGTGAATTGTGGGCGCGTTGGGTTGTCCCTGATGCTGATGAATGGTTAAGTGGATAAGCTGACTAATGGGAAAGGGGATGACCAAGGAATCAAATCAATCATTCGGCTTGGACGAATTTCGAATATAATTTGTATCTGTTTGCAAAATGCTAATCAGCATTAACGGATAGAATCAGCATTTTATGAGGCGTTCCTATCAATTGCGCCCCACAAGCAATACTTGACATACTTTATTCAGTCGCACTGAGATCAATCAATTCAATCAAGTTCAAGTTGCGCATCAATCATTGGATCTATCAGTAGCATGCCACAAATCAAATTAATTACAGTTGCACTATGTCAATATGTACTTATGTCGACCAAATGCTTTGCATATTACTCATTTTATTGTAAGATATACAGTAGGTTAACATGTTATTTATTATGTATTGGTTAATGTATTTTAAAGTACAAATCAAATTAATTAAGATTTTCATTTAATTCTTGATTACAGTATTGATTATAATATTCTTGATGATAGTATTCTTAGTTAGTAATTAATTAATCTTAGTAACTTGATACTTCATGTATTTCGTGAAAATATTAAATAAAAAATGTTTTTTTCGGAGCCAAAGAAAGAATGTCATACTTATAAACTTAAAACTATCAACAAAAGAAACCAACTTGGCGCAGATTTGGCACAAAGTCTTAATATGCGATATGTCAGTGAACAACAGTTGCTTGAATGCTTCTGCGCCTGGCATAAGCTTACAATAACGAAAAATTCAAATATTTGTATGTAGCAGAAGGCCACAGTATATATGCTATAAGCTAGATTGTTAAGCTTATAGTTGTATTTAATAATAATAATAGTTACAGAATATGTTTGTTATACATATATTAAGAAAGCAAAGTTATTGATTATTATTAATATGACTTACACGCCTGAAAGTTATTTGAATGATTATGCGCTTGACATAAACATAAAATAATACAAAACACAATATATACTGATGATAATAATATTGATAAATGTGGATACTTTATGGCCAAAGCAAAATGATTGAAGTAAAACTAAAAACAAATTAGCCAACTTCATAAAGACTTACATAATATGGGTTACATGAGTGAACATTATTTGAATGATTATGCTTCTTGCATAAACATACAATAATACAGAATTGAAACATGTTTGTAATGTGTATAAAAAAAGGTAGTTTCCATTGCATGGTATTTAAAAAACAAATTTGAGTATCCTTTTTGATAGATACCAGCTACTGTTTAAGAATTCTTTAATGTATCAAAAGCGCTTGATTTTTTTTTACGCTTTAGCTTTTCCTTACGGACCGGACCCATTTCGTTCTAAAAAATATAATTAATTCGATGGATTACAATTGAATCTAGGATATAGCTTAGGTTCGACTCGGATACACACCAATTTAAGCTGTTTTGGTTCCGAATTTGACACGTTATCCTCAGAATCTGATATAAAATCAGAACCGTACCAATTATTTGTTGTTCTTTGTCGTTCTGGTAGCATCCGTAGCCTGTCAGATATATTTTCAGCTATTCTGAAAATAGTGTCATTCGATTTTTCACTAGCATTTACCGAATTGAGTGGTTCCTCGGCAGATATAGTTGCGGGTGCGGTCTGTGACACGATTGAATCATCTGTCTCACGTCTACTCAGGACTCTGGCGGTGCCGACTGGCTGGCAAAAATGTTTACCGATTGAACTTATTTTATAGTTAAGCTCCGCAATAGTGGCCTGGATAAAAAAGAGATGCAAAACTAACTGTACATAAAATAGAATACTTGGTGGTAACTTACATTGCTACTACACTTCAGCTCGGCAAACTGCTGTTGGCATGCGACGATGTCTGCATTCTTGAGCTTGAGCTCGTTCTGCAGAGCGACCAGTTTTTGCTGAAAATATTTATATTTATTGGTGATTTCGACATTTTATTAAATGCTGATTCACAAGTACCTCATATAGTAGCTTGACCTTCTCGAACTCCTGTATCGTCGTGCAATTTTCTTCTAAAAACGTATGTGTTGTATTCAAATGATTTTGCTGTAGGACTTCGATTTGCTCCCTTAGTTGGCTCAGTTGGTTTTCAGAAATTCTTTGCTCAGCTTGCGCTGCGGAATCTTTGAGCGCAATAATGCCTTTTAACTGATCGTTGGCTTCTTGAAGTGATCTGATTTCGGTTTGATGATGCTTCTCATTTGCCTTCAAGTCCTGATTTTGCTCGAAGAGCTCTTCAATTTGCAGCTTTTGTCTCTCTATTTCTGCCTCCAAACGTTGCGTTACGCTGGACGCCTTAATCGAATTCTCTTGGTTTAACTTTTGCAGCTCAAGGTAACGCATCTCAAAATCCTCCAGCTTATTAACCCTCGACCGCAGCTCAATCTCATGCTGCACGCTCTTGTCCAGTTTAGCAAGTACCACTGATATCTCGGCTCGCTGCTCTGATTGGACCGTCTGAATAGTGTAAGGAACGTTTGTGTTGAGACATATTTGTATAAATATACAGTTTTCAAATATTAAATGGATTCATTACATTTTTATTTAAGAGTACCACAAAAAAATAAATACTGTGGAACTGTGTCTTTGCCTTTTAGCTGCTGACCCATTCTAACTAGGGCTAGCTCCAATTTTTGAGCAAGCAATATATTTAAGCGTTACGTACCTCTTTTTCCATTATAAATTGCAGCTTCTCCTGTTCAAGAGTCGTCTCCATTTCGATCAATTGCTCCTGCAACTGCATATATTTCATTTGTAAATCAATCAATTCGTTATCCTTCTGCTGCGCCATAGTCTCGAATTGTGTAAGCAAATCCCTATGCTGCTCCTGCACTGTCTTTAACTAGAACCGAAAAAAAGAGGTAATGAGTTGGCTGCTGTTTATTAACTGTTTGGCAGCTTACCTCGCCCAACAAGTTATCGTTTTGTTTGCGCTGCACAGTTAGCTCGATTTTCGTTCTTTCGCAAATGGTTTTTAAATTGGAAAGTTTCTCACCATAGCCACTTTCCAATGAGGAATACCTTTTATTGTTTTCAGTAAGCTGTTGATCCAGCTGATTATTATTCTTTAATAACTTGTTGCACTGCGAACTTAACTCCAATCTTTCCTTGTTCAAATCTTCCAAGCTAAAACATAAAAATGAGTGAATAAAAATAAAAAAGTAAAAACAAGTAAGAATGCTGAAATCGAGAGAGCTCCAATACTAGCGGTATAAGAAAAAATATTAATGTAACGCAATTCGCAAAACGGGGCAGTTATCGATAAAATAATGGAAACTTGATCAAATGAACTTATATTCCCAATTTGATGTCTCTAGCTCTAAAAATCTCTAAGATCCGCTTGTTCAAACAAACGGACAGACGGACATGGTTGGATGACTCCGCTGCTAATGCAGATCAATAATATATATATAATTTATGGGTTCGGAGATGCTTCATTATACCGTTTTTAAACGTTTATAAAAATGGAGCAAAGTCGACAAGTTGTAATTGGATTTACTTACAATTTCTTTAGTTGATAATTTTCCTTGTTTTTCTCCGCAATCATCAGATTGGTATTTTGTACTTTCTGTTCAAACTCCTTTAACTGCTTCGTCAGGGAGACAACGGACGCCTTCTGATGTACCGCATAACATTTGAGCACATTTTCATTATTTAGCGGATCACTTGTTGCATTTCTCGGCGACTCCTTGCCATTTTGAGTTGAATTGCCGACATTTTGGATTTTAACCCGATGCTTTTTCTTGCTGGCGTCTTCAGCCTTGGCGTATGGTATCGAGAACAATTGCAAGTCGTTCGCTTTGTAATTGTGCTTCAATTTCGGCATGATCGCGAAACCGAGTGATTAAAATATAGCTCAGTAATGTATTATTATATTATTATAAGATTATAATAGTAATATTTTTTATTTGTTCACAACGCTGTTGCTTTGACAATTGACAGAAGTTAACGGGTCAGTTAACAAACAGTTGCCAGCTTGATCGATTCTTTAGTATTTTTTGTGGTTACCACTTAGTATTAATTGAGTTGCACGATTTCTTTGCCGATGGCCAGATTTGTCTTCGATGCATTGATCTGGCAAGGTTTGCGTGTCGGCCATTTGTTTCTAATATATATGTATAGATAAAATAATTGGCAACCTGTCAAACAATAATATCAATTAACGCTGTATGTAAATATATGTACATATATTTATTAGGATGTCAAAAATGAACCACATGCTACCGATAAAAATTCGAAATCGAAATCGGATCGAATCGGATCAAAGCAATGATGTATCGATCACAATTGTATTTTACTTATTGATTAAAGTTCGCATTTTCTGATCTTAGCCCAATTAAATTTAATCACTAAAGAATTATTAGCTAGTCTAAACTCAAATAAAGCTAATATAAATATAATTATGCCATCAATCAATAAATTAAGTTTGAAATCAATAATCAATTATAAGCCTGTCTAAACTTAAATGAAGCAATTATACATACAATTATGCCATCAATCAATAAATGAAGTTCAAGATAAATCAACGTAATTCGATTTAATCAATAATCAATCAAAATGTCGCCGGACACGAACAAGTCCGAGGTGCGCTATATATATATATATATATATATATATATATATATATATATATATATATATATATATATATATATCCGTATGTGCATATATACATACATGTACATGCATACACACATAATGTGTGTATGTATGTATATATGTATTTGCTGTATCGCTGACAATTCCTGTCAGGCAATCAATTAGTCGCAGCACAGCCAATGGACTTGGTCCTGCCTGCTTCAAATCATCAGCATAATAATCTACATACACACACACACACACACATACATACACATACCCATGTATGTACACACATGTATGTATTTTCAATCAGTTGACCTCGATGATGTCTGAGCTGCTTTTTGGCCATTGCCATTACCAACGTGGCGTGCTCGAATAATCAACCAAAAAAAAAAAAAAAAATAGGAAAAAAAAAATGAGAAACGCACTCACAAAATCGAGAAACACATCAAATTAATTACAGTTGCACTATGTCAATATGTACTTATGTCGACCAAATGCTTTGCATATTACTCATTTTATTGTAAGATATACAGTAGGTTAACATGTTATTTATTATGTATTGGTTAATGTATTTTAAAGTACAAATCAAATTAATTAAGATTTTCATTTAATTCTTGATTACAGTATTGATTATAATATTCTTGATGATAGTATTCTTAGTTAGTAATTAATTAATCTTAGTAACTTGATACTTCATGTATTTCGTGAAAATATTAAATAAAAAATGTTTTTTTCGGAGCCAAAGAAAGAATGTCATACTTATAAACTTAAAACTATCAACAAAAGAAACCAACTTGGCGCAGATTTGGCACAAAGTCTTAATATGCGATATGTCAGTGAACAACAGTTGCTTGAATGCTTCTGCGCCTGGCATAAGCTTACAATAACGAAAAATTCAAATATTTGTATGTAGCAGAAGGCCACAGTATATATGCTATAAGCTAGATTGTTAAGCTTATAGTTGTATTTAATAATAATAATAGTTACAGAATATGTTTGTTATACATATATTAAGAAAGCAAAGTTATTGATTATTATTAATATGACTTACACGCCTGAAAGTTATTTGAATGATTATGCGCTTGACATAAACATAAAATAATACAAAACACAATATATACTGATGATAATAATATTGATAAATGTGGATACTTTATGGCCAAAGCAAAATGATTGAAGTAAAACTAAAAACAAATTAGCCAACTTCATAAAGACTTACATAATATGGGTTACATGAGTGAACATTATTTGAATGATTATGCTTCTTGCATAAACATACAATTTTTTGAATTGAAACATGTTTGTAATGTGTATAAAAAAAGGTAGTTTCCATTGCATGGTATTTAAAAAACAGATTTGAGTATCCTTTTTGATAGATACCAGCTACTGTTTAAGAATTCTTTAATGTATCAAAAGCGCTTGATTTTTGTTTACGCTTTAGCTTTTCCTTACGGACCGGACCCATTTCGTTCTAAAAAATATAATTAATTCGATGGATTACAATTGAATCTAGGATATAGCTTAGGTTCGACTCGGATACACACCAATTTAAGCTGTTTTGGTTCCGAATTTGACACGTTATCCTCAGAATCTGATATAAAATCAGAACCGTACCAATTATTTGTTGTTCTTTGTCGTTCTGGTAGCATCCGTAGCCTGTCAGATATATTTTCAGCTATTCTGAAAATAGTGTCATTCGATTTTTCACTAGCATTTACCGAATTGAGTGGTTCCTCGGCAGATATAGTTGCGGGTGCGGTCTGTGACACGATTGAATCATCTGTCTCACGTCTACTCAGGACTCTGGCGGTGCCGACTGGCTGGCAAAAATGTTTACCGATTGAACTTATTTTATAGTTAAGCTCCGCAATAGTGGCCTGGATAAAAAAGAGATGCAAAACTAACTGTACATAAAATAGAATACTTGGTGGTAACTTACATTGCTACTACACTTCAGCTCGGCAAACTGCTGTTGGCATGCGACGATGTCTGCATTCTTGAGCTTGAGCTCGTTCTGCAGAGCGACCAGTTTTTGCTGAAAATATTTATATTTATTGGTGATTTCGACATTTTATTAAATGCTGATTCACAAGTACCTCATATAGTAGCTTGACCTTCTCGAACTCCTGTATCGTCGTGCAATTTTCTTCTAAAAACGTATGTGTTGTATTCAAATGATTTTGCTGTAGGACTTCGATTTGCTCCCTTAGTTGGCTCAGTTGGTTTTCAGAAATTCTTTGCTCAGCTTGCGCTGCGGAATCTTTGAGCGCAATAATGCCTTTTAACTGATCGTTGGCTTCTTGAAGTGATCTGATTTCGGTTTGATGATGCTTCTCATTTGCCTTCAAGTCCTGATTTTGCTCGAAGAGCTCTTCAATTTGCAGCTTTTGTCTCTCTATTTCTGCCTCCAAACGTTGCGTTACGCTGGACGCCTTAATCGAATTCTCTTGGTTTAACTTTTGCAGCTCAAGGTAACGCATCTCAAAATCCTCCAGCTTATTAACCCTCGACCGCAGCTCAATCTCATGCTGCACGCTCTTGTCCAGTTTAGCAAGTACCACAGATATCTCGGCTCGCTGCTCTGATTGGACCGTCTGAATAGTGTAAGAAGGAACGTTTGTGTTGAGACATATTTGTATAAATATACAGTTTTCAAATATTAAATGGATTCATTACATTTTTATTTAAGAGTACCACAAAAAAATAAATACTGTGGAACTGTGTCTTTGCCTTTTAGCTGCTGACCCATTCTAACTAGGGCTAGCTCCAATTTTTGAGCAAGCAATATATTTAAGCGTTACGTACCTCTTTTTCCATTATAAATTGCAGCTTCTCCTGTTCAAGAGTCGTCTCCATTTTGATCAATTGCTCCTGCAACTGCATATATTTCATTTGTAAATCAATCAATTCGTTATCCTTCTGCTGCGCCATAGTCTCGAATTGTGCAAGCAAATCCCTATGCTGCTCCTGCACTGTCTTTAACTAGAACCGAAAAAAAGAGGTAATGAGTTGGCTGCTGTTTATTAACTGTTTGGCAGCTTACCTCGCCCAACAAGTTATCGT
Organism: Drosophila glabriapex; assembly: GCA_035042305.1. Classification (NCBI taxonomy): domain Eukaryota; kingdom Metazoa; phylum Arthropoda; class Insecta; order Diptera; family Drosophilidae; genus Drosophila; species Drosophila glabriapex. The sequence continues at coordinate 13,238,329 of JAWNLN010000066.1, forward strand.
TTTGTTTGCGCTGCACAGTTAGCTCGATTTTCGTTCTTTCGCAAATGGTTTTTAAATTGGAAAGTTTCTCACCATAGCCACTTTCCAATGAGGAATACCTTTTATTGTTTTCAGTAAGCTGTTGATCCAGCTGATTATTATTCTTTAATAACTTGTTGCACTGCGAACTTAACTCCAATCTTTCCTTGTTCAAATCTTCCAAGCTAAAACATAAAAATGAGTGAATAAAAATAAAAAAGTAAAAACAAGTAAGAATGCTGAAATCGAGAGAGCTCCAATACTAGCGGTATAAGAAAAAATATTAATGTAACGCAATTCGCAAAATGGGGCAGTTATCGATAAAATAATGGAAACTTGATCAAATGAACTTATATTCCCAATTTGATGTCTCTAGCTCTAAAAATCTCTAAGATCCGCTTGTTCAAACAAACGGACAGACGGACATGGTTGGATGACTCCGCTGCTAATGCAGATCAATAATATATATATAATTTATGGGTTCGGAGATGCTTCATTATACCGTTTTTAAACGTTTATAAAAATGGAGCAAAGTCGCCAAGTTGTAATTGGATTTACTTACAATTTCTTTAGTTGATAATTTTCCTTGTTTTTCTCCGCAATCATCAGATTGGTATTTTGTACTTTCTGTTCAAACTCCTTTAACTGCTTCGTCAGGGAGACAACGGACGCCTTCTGATGTACCGCATAACATTTGAGCACATTTTCATTATTTAGCGGATCACTTGTTGCATTTCTCGGCGACTCCTTGCCATTTTGAGTTGAATTGCCGACATTTTGGATTTTAACCCGATGCTTTTTCTTGCTGGCGTCTTCAGCCTTGGCGTATGGTATCGAGAACAATTGCAAGTCGTTCGCTTTGTAATTGTGCTTCAATTTCGGCATGATCGCGAAACCGAGTGATTAAAATATAGCTCAGTAATGTATTATTATATTATTATAAGATTACAATAGTAATATTTTTTTATTTGTTCACAACGCTGTTGCTTTGACAATTGGCAGAAGTTAACGGGTCAGTTAACAAACAGTTGCCAGCTTGATCGATTCTTTAGTATTTTTTGTGGTTGCCACTTAGTATTAATTGAGTTGCACGATTTCTTTGCCGATGGCCAGATTTGTCTTCGATGCATTGATCTGGCAAGGTTTGCGTGTCGGCCATTTGTTTTTAATATATATGTATAGATAAAATAATTGGCAACCTGTCAAACAATAATATCAATTAACGCTGTATGTAAATATATGTACATATATTTATTAGGATGTCAAAAATGAACCACATGCTACCGATAAAAATTCGAAATCGAAATCGGATCGAATCGGATCAAAGCAATGATGTATCAATCACAATTGTATTTTACTTATTGATTAAAGTTCGCATTTTCTGATCTTAGCCCAATTAAATTTAATCACTAAAGAATTATTAGCTAGTCTAAACTCAAATAAAGCTAATATAAATATAATTATGCCATCAATCAATAAATTAAGTTTGAAATCAATAATCAATTATAAGCCTGTCTAAACTTAAATGAAGCAATTATACATACAATTATGCCATCAATCAATAAATTAAGTTCAAGATAAATCAACGTAATTCGATTTAATCAATAATCAATCAAAATGTCGCCGGACACGAACAAGTCCGAGGTGCGCTATATATATATATATATATATATATATATATATATATATATATATATATATATCCGTATGTGCATATATACATACATGTACATGCATACACACATAATGTGTGTATGTATGTATATATGTATTTGCTGTATCGCTGACAATTCCTGTCAGGCAATCAATTAGTCGCAGCACAGCCAATGGACTTGGTCCTGCCTGCTTCAAATCATCAGCATAATAATCTACATACACACACACACACACACATACATACACATACCCATGTAAGTACACACATGTATGTATTTTCAATCAGTTGACCTCGATGATGTCTGAGCTGCTTTTTGGCCATTGCCATTACCAACGTGGCGTGCTCGAATAATCAACCAAAAAAAAAAAAAAAAATAGGAAAAAAAAAATGAGAAACGCACTCACAAAATCGAGAAACACCCAATCTGCGCCATTAGCCATATAACCCATAAGCACATATAGCCTATAACCCGTAGCCAGCCCCTAAGCTGTAACCCAGTTTCAATTGAACGCATTTTCACATGCCAGTGCACTTATCGGGAAACCCCCCACACTCTCTAGCAACGACTCCTCTCCCTGTCCCTGTCCCTTTCCCACCCCACGCTTAACGTGTCTCCTCATCATCATCATCATCAATTGGCTTGCAATGTGTGACCGAGACCGACACTACACTCAGAACAAAAATCGCCTTAAATTTTTGTTAATCGCCCCAATAGAAAGTTTTTTTATTTTTTAGAAATAATTCGTAACTATTAGGAAATTTCTAAAATTTTGCCAAGAATATGGCGATTTTTGTTTTAAATTAATTCTATTTATAAAATTGAATTTGAATTTGAACATGAATCTTTGAAATTGTATGCCGATTTACGAAAATTTGTTGGGATTTTGTATGAGTGTAGGCAGGCAGAAGGCTCACATTTTTCGAGCTGGGGTTCGGGTTGTTGGTTTCACTTTTTCCTTTCATTCTTTTTTTTTTTTGCCAATGAGGAGAGGCATGTGATTGGCTACATAGGGTGGGTGAGTGTGTGTGTGTGTGTGTGTGTGTGTGACTGTGGGAGATCGTTCTGCTTTATGCCTATTTGGCTTATTATTTTTTTGTGGCCGGCCGACCAAAGCAATAACCCAACTAAATTGAAATCAAACCCAGACACACACACACACACACACACGCACACACACACACACATACACACGCACATAAAGTGTCTATAGACACATACACACACTCATGCATACGTGCACATTGTGCTTTTTACAACGACAACTTTAATTGCTGAGGTATGTGCACCAATCACAAAATGCGCTGCCAAAAGCGCCATCAAATCGCTCGGAAAACGCGCGCACTCTTCAAAATCATCAACACCTTCAACGCAGAATGGCGCCAGGAATGGGTGTGTGTGTGTGTGTGTGTGTGTGTGTGTGTGTGAATGTGTGTGTGTTGGGGGTGGGTTATGGAGGACAAAGTTCAGTGTTAAGTGCGGTTCTTCTGCATTAACAAATGTACCCAGCAGCGAACTTGACTATCATTACCGAATGCATTCGGCATGCATTAATTCCCCAGTAGCACTTTTGAGTGGAGAGTTGTTTGCTGGAGCTCTCTTTAACCTATGTAAATTGCAATGTAATTTGTAAAATATATTTATATGTTTAACTTGTTCCATATCCTAGAGAAAGTCATTCAATGAATATATAGTATTTATATAAATATATACATATATATATATATATATATATATATATATATATAAAGCTACATTTCGAAAATGTATATACTACACATTTTTCTGTATCTGGGGTGTATTCAAATAGTCTATCTTGGTATATGGAGTCGTACAGTTGTAACGGCGCGAATACTCGGCTCGCAATTTGCAAAACACGGCACATAAAATGCACATTGAACTTAAACAGCTGGTCTAGATCAGCTGGCGCAGCTTATGGTGCGTTAGAGAGCTTTCGAACGCGAACTTTCGCTCTTAATCTTTCTAACGCAAACTTTCGCTCTTGAACTATCAAGTTGGCTGCGCTTGCGTGTTCTTTATGCATTTTATTCTTCCGCGTGCGGCCGATGCAAGAGGAAACAAAACAAAAGGTGCCAAAGAAAAAAAACAATTTTTGTGTGTTACGTGAAAAATTGCACGTGGAAAAACACAATCTTCAAATGTGAGTATTTCCCGATTAATCCGATAGTGATTGTGAGTAGATTTTAAAGTTGTATCTCTTTTGTGTTTGGCTATAGATTTTGTTAAAAAAAATAAAATCAGGCCGAATTCAGCGGAGAAGCGTTGTCAGCGTCTATTTAGGGCTGCTCAACGCGGCTTAATAACTACCACAACAATATCAAGAGCAACAATAGCACCAATAACCACACCAGAAGGACAACTACAACAACAATATCAGGAGCAACAATAACAACAACAGAAGGACAATTATAACAGCAATAACAAGAGCAACAATAACAACAACCCCTGTGTCTTGAAGTCACCGCGTAGCAGGATAGAGTATTAAAAAAAAAAAAAAAAAAAAAAAAAATGAATTTTAGTTCTAAGTAATATCATACTCCATTCTTATAATTTTTTTACAATATTTTCTAGTGAGCGCTTTGTATCCATTTTTGCACCTTTGAATCTAATTATCACCGCCTACAGATCGTCTACGTCGACAGGCCTGCTGACATCGATGGATCACTAAGGATATGGTAGTGAGTACGGCATAGCCGATCGTGATGGCATCAGAGATGCCAAATTTTGGTAACTAAAGCGCCCATAGAATTTTTTTGTCCATGCACTCAACTGCATAGGTATTTTTCTAGTAGTATAAAGTTAATAAGAGTTTAATAGTATAATTACAATGTCATTATTGAATCCAATTACCATGAATTGCCCCCTTGTATTTAACTTTAATTGAATTATAGAATTATGAACATGGAGTAATTTGTTATTATTAAAGGCACCTTAGGCTTGTAGCACCGCAGGCTTCTTAGGGTAGGATCCAAAATTAAGATAGATTCCTACAAGGTTGGGTGGGTAAAGAAGGAGAACTCTAACAACTTAGTTCTCCAACTTTAGATAGGCTATAAGCAACATCAGTCCGTTCCATTTGTATGGCTCTCATTCCTTATCCCGTTCTTCCCGTTCTTCCCTGTCTACGACATTTTATTGTAGCACCGTTTGTTTAGGCGGCACAGTACCCACGCCAAATTTCCCTGAGCAAGGCCGACCCCAAATAGTAGACAGGGTGTGCAAGCCGACACGACATTGTTAGTGTTCGTTACACAGTATTCGGCCGTTTACGATCCCTCACACAAGGTATGCGGGCTTTGTGAATCGAATAAAAAGCTTAAGCTTAAGCTTAACGCCTACGAATTTAATTCGTAATGGGTTCTTTTCGTTGCTGTGTTTTCTTCTGTAAGTGTGTTTAATGTTTGTGTGTGTGTGTGTGTGTGTGTTAGTATAAGTGTGATGTGTCAGCTGCACTTTGTCAAAGTGTTTTGCCCATTTACAAGCCGAGCGAACTCGGCGAGCGTCGACGCGCTGATTTTCATGCCGTTCTGTTTCTGTTTGATGTTGACTGAGTGGAGGAAATGACTGCTGCACTCCCTTAGCTATTCCACACACCCTCTGTGTGTGGATGTGTGTGGGCGTGGCACTCTTACACAAGACTTGTTTGCCGTTTGCTGTTTGTTTCTGCTTTCTACTGCAACATTATTGCCAGAAATGCACACGCAGCAGCAGCAGCAGCAGTGGCAGAGGCAGCGGCAACAACAACAGCAAAAAGATATATGTTGACAGCTTGTGAAAATATGAGCAGCATTTTGCTGCTGCCAGCCAAATGTGTTGAAAAATTGAAAAATATTTCGCCATCGATGCACTTAAATATGGTCCAAAGTCCGGAGTCCGGACACAAGGCAAGCGCAATAAAAAAAACACACACACACAAATCGCTGGCGAAATGCAAAACATCAAGAACAACAAAACTAACGGTAAACTAACACAACGCGGCAGCAAATGGAAGAAGCTGCATAAGAAGAAGAAGAAGAAGAAGAAGGTGAACGCAACACCGAGACGAACGCGTTGTGTATTCGTTGCCAAAAGGTTTTTGGCGGCGCGCCAGACTATAACAAAAACAACAGCAACAAGAACAACAACAGCAACATAAACAAAATGCGCCTCAGCCTTCGTCCTGCTCGAGTCCTGTGAATTTCAACTGGCAGCGTTTACTCTTTGTTATACATATTTTTTTAAAATTTTATTTATTTTTATTTTTGTTTATTTTTTTTTTAAATTTCTTTCTTCGTTGTTTTTTTTATTGTTTGGTTGCGGGGCGGGCTTTTATTTTGATTAACTGACAAGCGGCAGGCAATTGGCACAATTGAAGGCAACTCCTTGGTCCTTAGTCCTTGTTGAAGGCACTGTTGATTTAGGATAACGCAAGCCAGCTGCCAAAAGGTTAACGTTAACGAATTTATATTAAGACCGCCAACAAAATACCCAAATAAAAGACCAAATACGCAAAAAAAAAGAAGAAAAAAAAAACAACAATAACGAGGAGACAAAATGCGAATTAGGTGCCGGGCCAAGGCGGGGCAGAATGGCAAAGAAAAGAAAAAGATGAGCAGCTTCAAATTTGCTTGTTGGCCATTTACCGGCGCGGCAACAAAGAGATAACAGAAATCTGCACATAGCCCCATAACTCGAAAACCACATTGAAATGTATACAGTAAGTGCAAACGTAAACGTACACGCACACACACACACACACACACACGCACACACACGCACACACACGCACACATTCAAGTATTCATACTTTATGTTTAACACAAAAGGCAACAACTTGTTAACTTTGCTTTTTATTTTAGGGACCGTCTAAGTTTTCTTGAATTTTATAATATACCCTTTGCAGCGAGCATTCAACTCTTGCCACGCATTGCAGAAGACATCTCTGAATTTATTAAGCACCTAAGTGCTTTTGTTCATAGTAATATATGTATATATGTATTCTGAATTTTCACAATTCGCCAAAGTTTTGACGGCAATTGTAGTGTATTAATAAAAATCAAGATTTCTCGGAACAAATATGAGACATTTTCCATGGTATTACAATCATTTTTTGCTTTGATAATAAAGGTTTGCATTTCGGCTTTTTAAAAGTATTTCCAATTATTCAGAAACATATTTCTAATATCTAGAAAAGAAGCCATTTTAGTTTAAGGATTTTTCGTCTATAATTTCACATATTTACATTTAATAAAAACAATTCTAATTATTTGTTTTTAATTTTAAATTCATTTTGTAAATTTTTACCAACTGTAAACATTTGTAAAGTGTTTCGACTTTTTTGAATGTATAATTCACTGGTACACTTCACAAGGGTATTCGGTTTGCGGCGTTTTGAGTTTTTTCTTGTTGTTGTTGTTTATTTTGTTTTAGGGAGCAGCTGTTGCGGCATATAAACAAATGCGAAAGCTTTGGCCTACCTCTGCCTCTGCCTCAGCCTCAGCATCAGCATCAGCCGGAGCCTCGTCTCCATTTTCTGTTTCTGGCACGTCTGGCCAGGGCGGCGCCTATCGAGCCGGGGGGCCATAAAATTGGCGTCGCCACCGCGTGATTAGGAGCCGCGACGCGTTTCATTTGACTTGCCCCCAAAGCGTATACGCAACATACATTCAGCATACACACATGTATACATACATATGAGCGTTGAGAAGTGTGCGAGTGCTCACATATTGGACGAGTCGAAGTAACGTGGATTGTTGAGCCTGGGCGCCAAAATGAGAGGCATTCTTAAAAGCCCATCTCTGGAGATAGTCATTTGTGTATGTGAATCGATACCCGCCGGAATTGTTCATTGCGAGCTCCACGGCGACTCCATCTACACAATTTGTATATATATTTCCGTAATCTAACAAACGATTCTTGTCATATTACATTCGAAATTGTTAGTCGCTTTTTTGTAACAAAAAAACTAATTTAATTAATTTTTGAGTCGGGTCTTAGCCGTGATTACATTCAGCATTAGCCACCGACAAGCCAAAAGATTGCAACAAATGTTATTGGACAGTTTTTGTATTTAAAAAAATCAAACCAATATATTAAAAACAGTTGTCTAATTGCTTACAAACATGCAATCTACACTAATTGTCCAAAAAGCTGCCTGGACAATTTAATATTGATTAAAGTGCCGTTTTTAATCTGGTAAATTCAATTTCTGTATCTATTTATATATATTTTTTGACGGGTTCTATATTTCAATATTAATTGTGAACCAACGTTAATCTATTTCAGGAGCACAATACTAGCTGAAAACAAGATGGAACGTTGCAGTCGGGCGTATCTGACTGCGAAATACTTTGATACCATTCGTTATACCAACTGATAACAAGTAACAAAGAACAGGATGTGCGTAGCCAAGAAGTACTGTCCAAGTTTGCCTTTCAAGTTGCGATAGATAGAAGCTAGGATCGTAGCTCTTAAATTACGGCAGATATGAGCTTTTGGGCGTGGCATATGCCGATCTTTGAAGGACATCGCCAACAAGCTACCAAGCAAATTTAGAGACCGTACCTTCAAAATTGTGGGAGATATGTGGCTTGATCGATTTGCAGTTATCGATTTTGTCGATTTCCTAGCCCTCTCTGTCTCTAAGGGTGTCTAAGAAAGTTGCGCTCATTCATTCAGACAGACAGACAGACAGACAGAAGGACAGCACGGCGGAAATTGCACAGAACGAATATACTATGATACCTTCGATATCAAAGTATAAAAACTCGAAAATATTTCACATTCGTGGCAATAATCACGCAGACAATTTGGAAAAAGCTGCCTCGACTGCATGTTGATGAATGTGCCTTTTTTCAAATTGGTAATAATAATAAATTATTTTCTGCCGATATATATAAATTAAAATGTGGTACATTTATTATGTATAAAAATGTAGTAAAATATGCTTAGGAGGTGTTTTTCAACAATTGGTAATTTTATTGCATATAATACTTAAGCAATTTTCAGAAGTCACAGATTAAGTTGTGTGCAGTACAATTAAGCAATTAAAAATAATTTTGAATAAAAACGAAGGTCGAAGTCTCAGTGTCAATGACAAACAAGCCACAGACGAAATTTGACCTAATTTGATTAGGTTTTCTTATTCGTATTTTTCGAATGTAACTTTGAAATAAACAAATAACTTTGAAATCGAATGTCAAAACGAAATGTGAACTTTTTGCTTTGATGTTAAAATTACCAGCAAATTGCTGACACATTATATGTATAACGTGATGTATTATCTATCTATCAAATCTGGATGCGAATTGTTATTGGAGCATTATGATATAATAATATGGATATTCAAGATTTTTGGCTGTTGAAATTTAACCGGATTATTCGCACGGCGGATGCTGGCAGCCCTGATTGGCACTCCTGGGGCTTCATTTGTCGCAATGGATGTTGTTATTGTTATAGCTAGTGGCAAAAGTTTTGTATTCAAATATTCAAGTATTAAAAGCAAACTTGGAGCTCAGAAACGGCTTAACGACTTAACGACTGCCGGGTAATGCAAGGCTTCACTAATAGGGTGCAGTCGGTGTGTAAATTGATAGATTCGCAAGGAAGGCGAATCGGGGGCTGACCAGGCGCTGACTGCCACTGCCATGGCAACGATTATCATTATGGCTTACAATTAAGGTCCAGATCTTAAACTAAATACGAGTTGAAATCTGTTGAAAGCTGAGTTTCTTTAATAACTAAGTCTAATTTGACAAAGAGTGCCAGACTACGAGTTACCCTTTTGCACTTTTGCAGTTTAATGAAATTAACACTATTTTCAATTCAAAGGTGAAGCAAGGTTTATCATTTGTAATCACTTTAAGCAAGCACAATCACACAATTAAATCTTAAAAACAAAACAATTCATATTCTTGAACTGTCGCATAGGTTTCCTAATTAAATAGTGCAATTTTTAATTGTTTCATGCCACATTGGCAGAATATTAATAGTGGGCTTCATTCAAAACTCTCTCATCTTGTTCGCTTTAAATAATGAAGTCGATTTACTGATTGTCTTAAGTCCGATTGCAAATGAATAATGATGGCAAATAGGATGCCTCCTGCGGCATCCTGGCACACCAATTTGCCCAGCTGGATGAGAGATAGCCTCTCTGTGCATTTTGAATGAGTACAGGGTACCGCAGTATAATAACGGCCAAGAAAATAACTAATTGCCACATTTTTGTCTCAACTTCTTTGCTTGCCTTTTGCTGCTTAGCCCCCTTCCTGTGTTCCTGTTCCTGCTCCTCTTTGGCTTCCAGTGTCCATGGCCTGCTGTTCCTCTCCGGGTGTCATGTGCACAAATTGCTGCTTATTAATGTCAGAAATTTCTAATTGCAACGCTGCATACAAATTGTTTTGCCCATCTCGTAGCCAAATTCTGACTCGTACCCTGAACTACCCTCGCACAGCCAACGTGCAATCCACAACCATCATTGCTCACTCCCCCTGCCTCAGGATGCCCCTGGATGGAGCACTCTGACCCGACTATGAAATATTTGCACTAATTTGAACAATAAATTTTGATTATTTGTGTGGTGGTGTCCATGGATACGTATGTATGTGTATGTGGTTGCGTGTGTGTGTCTAACTGATTTGCCTGGCAGGCCGTAATGCGTCAAACGCGTAACAAATTTAAATTTAAAGCACATTGAGATTGCGACTGAGAATGAAACTGAAACTGAACCCAAATCCATATCCAAGCCAACGAAAACTTTTAAGAACCTTTTAAAAAAAGACGCGACCCGAAAGCAAAGACAGAAATATTTATAATCAAAGAAAAAATTTGCATACTTTTGCACACTTTTTGTCCAGCCAAAATAAGAATTATGAGCGCAGCGCCTTGTCCCACAAAAAAAAAAGGATGCGGCCGAAGGATATATGTGGCGTAAGCAGACCAGGAGCCAAAGTTGTCAATGAAAGCAGATTTATTACATTTCCATGGCTCCATTGAAGACAATTAAAAGGCCAATTTAACTAGGCCAATTCTCTCGTGAATATTTGTACCTGTAAATATACATGCCACACAGACACTCACACACACACACACACACACACACACACACACATACACATAGACCGCAACCTCCCAATCCAGCTGCTGTTTCTGTTTTGTGGGTGGGTGGGTGTGTGGGTGTGCATATAAAATATGGGAAAAAGTATAAAGTCCCATAACAGTAACAGGAGCGCAAATAGCAGGAATAAAATGAAATAAATAAATAAATAAAATAAAAATAGTAATAATAACAAAGAGCGAGTTGCAGCCAACGAACCAGCCAAACAATGAGAACCCAATTTTGTGGCCGTTGCCAATGTATAAAGACAATGTGAACTGATGCTGGCGCCATCGAGCATCATCGAGTCACAATGGAGCCCCAACAATGTGGCAACAACAAAAGCAGCAGCAACAGCAGCAGCAGCAGCAGCAGCAGCAGTAGCAGCAGCTGAGCGGCTTATGTGGCAGCCAGCTACTGTAGAGAGAAAGAAGTGCGAGCCGCGTTTGCATAATATTTACAAATATCCCATGGATTTGGCAAAAAAAAAAAAACATGGTTTGTAGTTGCTGCTCAATAGGCCACATGCTGAATGCGACAAAATCACACACACACGCACACACACACATACACACACACACACACGAAATTGTCATCATATCAAACGCTTTGCATCATTTTCCATTGATAAAAGATTATGACAAATGGATAAGGATTTGTGCGTATTGCGTATTGTGTATGAGCTGTGTTGATGTTGATGTTGGTATATATATACATACATATATATATATATGTATATATATATGTATATGCAGATTCCGAAAAGTAATTCGAATTGAATACACATAATACATAAGACGATCAACTGTCGATTGAAATTGATTCGGATTTTCAATTAACATCTTGCATAAGTAAGCAGTCGCAATCAAAGTGTTAAAAATTGCATCAGCTCAGCTCAAAGTAGAGATGGATGATAGATGGGATGAGTGGGAGAGTGAGTGAGAGGTAAACAGCATTAGTTAGTCAGTGTTGGGCAGTGGACTGAAAAGAGATTTTTCAAAATGATATATAAACTTGAAATAACATTTCATAATTATATATGGATCTAATGAAGTCGAGCCATCAATCCAGTAAGCAGTCAAGAAGGAGATTTCATGCGAAATAAATAGTCACATTGAAACTCGAACAATAATTAAATGTTTTCTTTTTTTTTTGGTTTTTCTAAACATTATCCAAAATAAATAGCTATTTGCCTAGATTATGGATTGTTTTTACAACTTAAACTTATTTCGAAATAAGCCAGTTTTCCAGCTAGAAAGCAGCTAGAAATGGTTAATCAACAGAATTCGAGCTGCGAGCCCATCGATGTTTTGATTCGCCGCCTAATTGCCCATTGAATGCCCATTCTGCATTGTGCATTCTGCATTGTGAATTGTGAATTGTGAATTGTGAATTGTGCTGCATATGCTCGGAGTGCATTCCACCTGCTGTCTGATATTTCGTGTATTGGCTTTGCCCGTCGCTCCTCGTCGGCATCATCCACATCCACATTCACATTCACATGCACATTCATATCGAAGTCTTAACATCCCCACCAGCTACAGCATGACGTGTTTTTCACTTCGTTCCCTTCGTCCTGTGCGTCCTGTTCGTCCTGTTTGTCCTGTTGCTCGTGTATTTTGTCGTTTCAGTGCATGTTATTGCAATTGTTGTTGTTGCTGGCTCAGCCTCGGCTGCTGAAACTCTTATTGCTGTTGCTGCTGCTATTTTCATTGTTGCTTACTTACATACATTTAACAATCTTTGTGTTTGAGCACATTTTCGTGTCTCGTTTCTCGATTCCCGCTGCTGGCTGCTCGCTGCTCGCTGCTCGCTTCTCGTTTTTTTTTTTTTGGTTTTTTTGGTTTTTCTGGTTTTTGGTTTGCCATTTTCCGTTCATCGTTCATCGTTGGTTGTTGGTTGTTGGTCGTTGGTCGTTCGTATACCCTAGCCAAGTGTATTAAACTTCTGTCACGAACTGTGCGGCATATTGAATGACGCATTATTGAAGCCATAAATCATGTTAAGTACGACCATATATGGAGTCTGGGAGTCGGCTTGTTAACTAACAACACATTGGCTGTGCTAAGGAGCTTTGGCGATTCCCTGTGGTTGGCCAAAGCAGACGATTTTTGCTTTTTTACTTCTTAAAACTGGTCTGAAGAATAAAAATGTAATATTCATTTGAACGTTAAAGTCAATTTACATGTATAAATATTTATTTAAAATTGAAATCGCATCTATTTGCTAAATTTGAAATTAGTTTTCTAATGGCATTCCTAGTAATATTTAAGAATGACTTTTTACCGGGCAATTAAAGTATATTCCTATTCAAGCACTTATTTGCTATTTACTATATATCAATCAAATTTATTATTGTATATTATTTGCAGACCATTTGTAAGGGTATTCCGTGTTCGACCAATGCCTGGCAGCGATTGCTTCTTGTTATTTTGCTAGCTTCTGTTTGCGCTGTTAGCTGTCAGAAGGTAGAAATTCCAATAAATAATTGAAATCATTGCTTGTTTTTTTTATTTGTATATTTTTATATATTGTTTTTGTTTTTTTTTTTCAATTTTCCCTTGTGCCGGCTTTGCACGTTTTGGCGGCTACCATTTTATTATTTTGTTTTATTTTGTATTTTATATTTTGTACTTTTTTCTAGCAAAGCATCCGCTCTCGAATCCGACGCTTTTGGCATGTGAATTACAGTGGGCCAAGCGGCCAACAATTGACCAAAGGCCCCACCCACCTTCCCTTGCCAGACAGGGCTTAACTTGCTGACTGCTCATTTTTGTCAGAATGCAACCGCAGAAAAATAATGAAAATTACGAAAATTACAATGTGGCAGCAGCAATTTTATTTTATTGTTAGTCTTTTTCAGTTGCTCTATTAATAATAACAACGTTCTGGCAGATGCCAGTCGCTGGTCAGCACCGAAACCACCCACTCTAAAGGCACATAGTTGCCAACTGCTCACGGTAAATGCGTTCATTTTTTGTTAATTACACAAAACGAAAAACGAAAAACGAAAAAAAAAAAAACAAAAACGAATTCTGGCCAAACAATGGTCAACAACAGCAGCAGCAGCAGCAGCAGCAGCAGCGGCAGCAGCAGCAGCAGCAGCGGCAACAGCATCAACATTAACAAACAACACAACACAGCACAGCGGCGGGAAGGGGAGGGGATGGTGAAAGTTTCAGAAACTCGTTGCCGACTTTGTGGCGCGGTAAGCACCTGCGGCTAAGTCAGCTACAAAATGTGACTTATCTGGCTGTCGAGAGCTGCGGACGACACCCAACGCTCAGCACTTGACATTGCGTCAACTGTGAACCGTAAACCGTAAACCGTAAACCGTAAACTGTAGCCTGTAAACAAAGTGCAGTTAGCAGCATGCCGTGCAAAATAATACCCTGTAGTCTTAAGGATTGCCTCCAATTAAAAGTGCAAATAAATCAATGAATAATCAAATAAATGAATGACTGCTTTCCCCAACGGAAAGCGAAAATTATTGACGCCAAACTCAAATTCGAATCGTTGATGCCACATATAGTATACATATCATCTTTTAACTTTTAAATACAATTGTGACTGCTGAGATAGCACTGACAAAAAAAGAAAAAAACAAACTATTAATAAATGATAGTTAAACGTTAAGATTCCAATTTGTATTTTTGCTGAATGGCGCTTGTCCTTCATTTCTCATATGGCAGTTCTAATTGGAAATTGTTTCATCAATTAACAATGATGATTTGGGAAATAAATTTAGTTTTGCAAGCTTCATGGCTGTCTGATGAATAATTTGTATAATTATTGATCAATTGACAGCCAATTGCCGAAATTTGGTATTCAAAATGCATTTGAAATGAACATTTGAAAGGGATTGCATAATGCATATTGCAAAATGCTTCACTCCTTAGTAAATCGGTCAGAAGAGCTCCATCGCTGCTGCTTATAGAAGCAGGAGGGCAACGCCAATACGTCAATAAGTATTTGTGACCCAAACTGAGTTTAAATGGGTCGACCGCGTTTTTAGTGCATAACTTGCAATTGCACTGATAATTCGTAAGCAGCAGCAGCAGCAGCAGCAGCAGCAGCAGCAGCAGCAGCAGCAGCAGCAGCAGCAGCAGCAGCAGCAGCAGCAGCAGTAAGCTGCAAACAGTTGTCGTTGATTTATGATGGCATCCGTAAAAGTTTGCAACCGAAACTTGCAGTTTAGCGCCTGGCTAAGGACAAACTGCAAATGCTGTCTTCAACTTGCTTCTACAAAATCGCTAATGCCAAAATGCGATTGCGTTTCGACTTATGGAATGGCATGGCATGGCAAGCGAGCGAAACAGCATCAGCAACAGCAACAGCATCAACTGAAAGCTGAAAGCGGACTGAATTTACTACACACTCTACTCTATATATATAGTTGTGCACAAGTTATCCGATTTTCACTGGCGAGGAAGGACCTTTGCCCCTGCCAAGGCAGCTAACGAATATCAATTAGGGATACTAAACAAGTCAACACATTCAAGAGACAATCCGAGAAGTTCGCTTCAAAGAGCATGTTATTCCTTGCCATTTCTTTTGTTTTCGAAATCTAGGATAACATATCGATGAAACGATTGTGCGCAGAAATAGAGAAAGAGAGAGAGAGAGAGAGAGGGAGATGGAGAGAGACAGGGAAGGCAAGCGCACTGCAAAGGAGCTTAACAAAATAGTTAAGCGGAAAATTGATATTTAGTATTTCAGCTCTGTCAGCTGAAGTGGATAACAGCTTAATGATTTTCTTTATTTTTATTTGATATTTATATCACAACATAATTATTGGTTCATTAATTGTACTGAAGTAAAAAGTAAATATATTTATTGTTCAGCAACTTTTAAGCTCTGTGTCAAAGCTGGCATAGTTTTTCAATATTTATTTTACTTAGGTCAAGCCAAATAATACAAGTTAACAAATGTCGTAGGAAAGAAAAAAAAAGTAGAAGAATAAATGAAGCTAAATTAAAAATAATATTATCGATTTTTCATCAACTTTTGAGTTTTGTTTGTGTCAAAGTTGAGGTAGTTTTTCATCATTTTATGTAGCTTAAAGTCAACTCCGATTTATTATTCTCCATAAATTCAGCGTAGAACATTTCAATATCGATTAGATAAACAGTATTGTGTGTGCCAAAAAAATATGCATAACTTTTCAATTAATTGAATGTGGGCACTTTGCAGCTCTACTTAATTCAAATTTCAAAATAAAACTCTACTCAATTAAAACTTTAAGTGTGTGCATTGTGCATTTGCGCTGAGCATCAATTGACAAAAACTATAACAAAATTTAAAACGATGCCTTTGAATAATGTTGAAAGTTGAAAGAGCTCATAAACTATATATATACACACACACAGTCTCTCTCTCTCTCTCTCTCTCTCTCTCTCTCTCTTCTCTCTCTCTCTCTCTCTCTCTCTACATACATATTTCATACTTAAGTCAAAAATAAAATAAAGTCGACAATTTAGCCTCGAAATCGATATCTAACGATATTGCGCACATGACCAAACTACAAATGCAAATACAGATCCCAGCTGCAAATTAAGCAAATCGCCAGCCAAAATGGAGCAACAAATAACTTGCTGTCTCCACGAATCCGCCATCGACATCGTCGACAGTCTCGTCAGACTCTGCATTTCATTTATTTAGCCAACTTGGCCTATCTGAAGCAGCACTCAAAATCAAATGAGGCACGGCCGCAAACTTAACGCCCTCGATTGTGTGTGGTGGTGGTGTGTGTGTGTGGTGGTGGTGTGTGTGTGTGTGTGTGTGTTGCCTGGCATCGAGCAAAGACCAACTACTCCGTCTGCTCCCGTTTGGGGCTGCTCAACCTTTAAATTTGCACATTACGCCCCCAGAGGCGTCTCTATAGTTCAGTGTGTGTGTGTGTGTCTTCAACTCCCTACTTGTGTGTGTGTGTGTGTGTGTGTGTGTGTAGACTTTAGTCCTGACCCGAGCCAACCCTGAGCCTTAAGTTCAATGCACTGCTATTGGAGCATCACTCGCTTCACTCGCTTCACATGGCCAACATTCAAAATCGGAGACGTGCAGATTGTCGTGGCTGCTCCTGTTTCCCGTTTCTGGCTTCTGGCTGGCGGCTATTGTTTCTGTTCCTGTTCCTGTCCCTGTTTCACTTGTTTCTCTCTTTTCAGTCTCTGGTGTTTCTCCTTCTCCTTCTCCTTCTCCTTCTTCTTCTTCTTCTTTTTTTCTTTCTCGCATGGCTGCGTTTTGGGTTGCAGCTTCTGCGATTGCTGCTCGCTTATGGCCGCTGTCAAATTAATTGGCTTTTCCGGTTGTGGGGCCTGCGTCTCCGTCCGTTTCACAACTCATTTCCTCGTTTTGTCAAAATTTCATTTCTTTTTCGCTACCACTCTCCCCTCCTCTCTCCCTCTCCCTCTCTCTCCCTCTCCATCTATCTATCTCACTCACACACACACACAGTTTCTGACAAATTTCATTATCTGCGCAATCGAACACTTCATGATGAATTTGCACAAGCCCAGTTCCGTTTCTTTAGATCAGCGTCAGAGTCAGCGTCATCATCATCATCATTTTGATTTATTTATTTATTTCAGTATAATTAATGAATCAATTATGTTGTGATTTAAATATCAATTGGAAAATCATTTTACTATTCTTTTGTCAAACTGCACGCGAAATTTCAATTTTCCGCTTATTTATTGTTAAACTCCTTCGCATTGCTCACTCCTTTTTCCCTTCTCTTTCTCTCTCTCTCTCTCTTTTTATTTCTCATCATTTAGCATCATCATGATGATCATCATGATCATCATAATCATAATTATCATTATCATCATGATCAACATGTCATCTTCAAAATCAGCATCGGCTCTTTTCACAAAAAGTGCTCATTTATTCATGCAAGCTTTTGAGCCTCTTTTTGAAATGCCGCCGGTCGCATTTTGATTGCCACTCATCTGTTTGGCTTACGCGCTGTGAGCTGCTCCGTCACTGAGTGAGTCACTTTGGACCAGCATTTGCTTTGAGTGAGTTGTGCGCGGAGAGCGCTTTTGCTCAATTCCCCTTGCTGAATGCTTCTGCTCATTTTGGCACGTGTTTTGAGTTTGTTGAGCTTAGCCAAGTCTGCACACCACATTGCCAAAATGCAAAAACTATGCAAATTCCCATGTGTTGAGTTTTTTCAGCGCCATAAAGCCTTCGTTCAGTTTATAGCAACAGCTTACGATTTGAGATTATCTTTTGCATATTTCCTTGCGGATAAATGAATATCTTACGATATTCAAAATATCCTTGGGAAATTTAAGCTGATAACTTCGGATATAAACGGCAACTTGGCTAAACGCGCTACACTTTGTGCGTTAACAGCAGGGAAACACACCAAAATGACAACCCATGTTTCAAACCACTAGGGACATTATTTGCATAGAACTGTTTCCTGTTGCCCATTTACGGTTTCTGATTAGCTTCAACAGAACTGAATTCAACTGCACAAGAATATTTTTTCCCTTCAAAATTGCCTTAAACGAAAAGTTTCCATTTCAACGTTGATATGTAGAAGCATATGTAAAATAAAAAAAATATAGCAAATTAGCAAAAATCATTACAAATCAGACTCACAAATATTGTCTGCTTTTGTACAGTAAAATTCTTGTTGTTTTTGTGTTTGTTATTCGTTCGCAGTTTCTTCAAGATGATAATTTGCATTTAGGCATGCATAACGCTGTCTGCGGCATGCTGCGATTGCGTGCTCAGCTTACCAAATTGCAATGTGCCACAGCAATTATGAGTGCTTCATTAGCATAAGCTGTAAGCCACATGAAAATTATGGTAAATGCATTCGGCTAATTGATTACCACACATGGGAGATGTGTGCAATTGAATTGATTCTGGCATTTGAATATGTTTAATAAATATATAAATATATATATATATACATATATATATATATAATGATTGCATCAGCATTTCAGTTTCAGCTTATTTTGTGCTCTCAAAGTGTTGTTGTTTCCTCGAGTCGCTGACCTATTTTGTGTGCCAATTTTATCAATTAATGGAAATTGTTAATTAATATAGCTATATATACATTCTGGCTTTTTATTGAGCCTAGTCGTGGCTTCAAATAAGAATCATTTTAGTGTTAACATTATTTTTTATTATTTGTTTATATCTCCGAAACAAAACTTGTCTTCCCAATTAACATGACTATTTTATCTTTGCATATTTTATTGGTGCTATTCGCATGACCGCTGCTGTACATACAAAAAGTTTTCTTTAACAAATACACAATATTTGCAGTGTATCATTTTACCAGTAATATAAAAAAAAAAAACAAAAAACAGCTTAAATACATAAAAATTTTGAAATTTGCCCAATTTGCCGAAGTTGTCAGTTGTGCAAATAGTTCTCATTTGGACAAAAGCTAATTGGTTGTTGTTGGCGGCGCTGGGACAACTTTTCGCTTAAATTTCCTTGAATATTGTTCCAACTAGGCAACACTTCGCATCATTTAAGCCGCAAGTGTGTCAGCTAAGCGGCCAGACACCCCACACCCAGCTAACCTTCAAATTCCTGTGTGTGTGTGTGTGAGCCGAACTTCCGTTGCCAGCATTGCGATGTCCTGGCGAGCATGTCCTTGCCTAAGCCTGCTGCCTAAGCGGCTATGTAACATAATATTTTCCGTTTGCCAACTGACAACTGCACTGGCAGCCGGTCTTCGTTTACCGTTGCTTTTGTTTCAAGCCATTTCTTTTATTCTTCGCACTTTCTTTTTTCCATTTTTTTTTTTATTTTTGCCCGGAAGCGGAATCGACACACACACACACACACACACCTACACACCTACACACACAAATACCCTGTCACACATATGCGCACGCGTGTGTGTGTGTGTGTGTGTGTGTGAGTGTGGCTTAATCATTTATATTGGCATTGAATTTTGCTACAGCAAAGCGCTGCTGCGCATAGACTAATTGCTGTGCCACCAATACAACAAACAAACAAACGGAACAAATAGTTCTTGTGCCCTTGGCAAGTAAATTAAATTAAATTTAATTCGCCAAAATAATTTGGACTTTGCAAATGAAGTCTACAAAAATATGTACCAAATATGCTTTTAAAAAATGATTTAAACATGAAATTGCGTTGCGGACTTAATTAATGTCACACTACCAGAAAATCACTTTCACAATTTATTTTTATTTATTTTCTTCTTCTTGTTTTTTTGCTGCCCTCAATTTCGAAAACAGCGTGTAGCGATTTAATTTGAAATATGCAAATTGGCATCGGAAACGTCTTCTTCACCAGAGGCTCGTGCTGCGTATTAATAATATATGTGTATATAAAATATAATAAAATGAACATAATAATAATATGTTAAAACCCATATACGAATATAGCACAGATGCCAGAAGAGGCCACAACTTTTTGGCTGTGCCACAGAAGAGTGGAAAACACAAAGCAGCTGCATATAAGGTGAGATCAAATCGGATTCGGTTCTGGTTGTGCAACAGCCTGTCAACGGCAGTTCCTCAGCTCTGTTGGGTAAGCGACTGGACTGGACTGGACTGGACTGGACTGGTAGACATGGCCAGTGTCATTTCGCTGATGGCATTTGCAGCAAGCAAAGGAGTCGCATAATAGCCGGGCGTAACATGGCATTGCCTATCTGCCATCTTTATGCCACAGTCATTCAACAGCAGGCAACAGTCTTAACGCATTTCTACTGGCGTTTGCAGGATGAAGCGGATGAAGCGGATGAAGTTGCTCCTGCTGAAATATTAAGTGTGAACAGCAAGTCAAGTGGAAGGCAGCACGGCGACAAGGCAGCAGCAGCGTTCGCGTTGGCGTTGGCGATGGCAATGGCAATGGCGACACACAAGCGAAAAACTTTTTCAATTATAAACGCCTTGAGATAAGCAAAGCAACAACAACAACAACAACAACAACAGCAGCAGCAGCAACAGCAGCAGCAGCAGCAGCAGCAGCAGCAGCAGCAACAGCAACAGCAGCATCTGCTTTAAGTATATGGCTCATCTTGTATTCCACATCAGACACATACGAAACGAAAACGAGGACCACAACTTGCCACAGCTTATTATGCTTTATTAAATGCGAGCGTGCCGTTTAATTGAATATTGTTGTTTACTTCTATGCCACACAAACGCACACATGCCACACACAGTAACAAATGAGTTGTGCTGCTTTGTTTGATTGCCTCGCGTATCCTTGCATTTATTATAACTTTCATCTCTTTTAACGAACTTTGCGCTTGATTTAGTGTTTCACAAGTAAGTCTGTAATTCAAATAAGACGGCTTCGAATTATAGAATTTAATATGCTTGTAAGGTGTAATTAGCTGTGCTGCATCTCAAACATAAATGCTCCCTATCTGAATTGCAGAAAATATACTTTATGAAAATTTTTTAGCTTTTTTCCTTTAATTAAAAAATATCAACAAAAAACAATAAAGAACAGTTGGTGTGGTTGTGGCACCACGAAGTTCAGATACCCTTGTAGACTAATCTGGAGCGAATCTGCTGAAATGTAAATTTTAGTTTCGACTCGGAAATATTTGCAGCCAATTTTATTTATAGTTGGATTTTGATTTTGTTACACTCATCTTGATTTTTATAGTTCTGGTTTCGAATTGATCATGTTAAATTATAGTTTAAAAGTGGCCTGCTAGGAAAGTTGCAGCCAAGTGAATTAAACTATAATTATAAATATAGACTCCGCTAAGATATTAACTGGCTGCAGATTAGATATGAAACACAATTTATATTGCATTCACAGTTAAATCCAAAGCACATATTTCTCAGCAAAACTAGAACTTAGACTTAAAGTCCCAATCCTGTCATTTATCTGTGATGATTACTTGCGGTGCGCTGTGGTGCGCTGTGTTGTGGAATGGGGATGGAGTTGTGCGCTTGCAATTGTCGCTCCAGATTTTGAAAGTGCCTTGTCATTCAGAGGTCACACACTCACACACACACACACACACACACACACACACACACACACACACACACACACACACACACACACACGCACACTCACACGATAAGCACACATAATGTGCTGTGACAAATCAAGTTGCAGGATGCTGGACAGCAATGGCAGCAGCAGCAGCAGCAGCAACACGTACACACACACACACACACCCACATATATGTATATATATATACGATAATGTATAAGCAGCAGGGTGGTCAAATTGTTTGTTTAAGAAATAAACTGAGCAAATTGTATGACAAATTCGTAAAATATGGCGCTGAATTGGACAAGGTGCGAACGACTGAGGAGATTCCGCTTTGAAGAAGTGCTCGTTGCAAATAAGTCGGGCGAAGCGTATTTAAATTTAAATTTAAATGATTGAATTTTCAAAATTATTTATTTATTATCGACGATGGGGGGTAACTCACCTTATTATGTTTCTAACAAAAAGTGCGATTCTTTATTTCATTTCATGCTATTTTTCTTCTACTTAAAACAGGCAACTTTTCAACTTCATATTTAAACATGAATTTCTTGCAGTCAATCGCCTTTTCAACTGTAAATATAGGATTTATCAAGAGTTAATAGCATGTGTGAAAAGCACTGATTTTTTGGCACTGGTAAGTTTAACCCTTTTAAAGAACTAATTTAATATGAACGAGCAGCAAGAATTGTGTTTTCTATTTAAAAATTTAGGATGTTTTTTTAAATTCGCGAACCAACTCTAAAATTAGTTTTTTTGTTACTTATATTATAAGTTCATACAATTTGTTTTGCTTATAATCAGATGCAGATGGGCTTCGCTCCAACCAAATAACTAACTCTAACCAAAATCTGAGTTCAGTCTCACGAACCAAAATATTGGCTTAAAACGTGATTGGATTTTTTCTTTTTATACTGATTTCAAGTGAAGAAAAAAATGTGGATCGAGCAAAATCACGTAGCCCATGCGAAACTTAGCAATGCTAAAACTTGACGCTTTTTTTAACGTTGAGTTGCCACAATAAGAATTGTTTCGTTAAATCAAACCAATGCCCAAATCCTTCCTTGCTCAAACAGAGATGCCACGCAACAGCTGCGGCAGCTCAAGCAACATGGCCACGGAATGCGAGAATCTTGAGCAGACCAACAACAGTGCGAGCGGCAGCAGATGTGATAGGGATAAGGTCAGCATCCCCAGCAGCACCAGCGGTGGCCTCAACGAACAACAGAGCAGCACACATGTGTCCAAGTTACGTCCTCTGGCCAGACTGGACCGTTTACTGCGCCGTTGGCTCCCAGGCTACAACTATCTGCGTGGATGTGCTGGCAATGGCAATGGCAATGCCGGCAGACAGTTGTCTGAGATGGCAGCTAGCAGGATGCCACTGAAGTCGATGGATGAGCAGCGTGTGGGGCGGCAGAGAACGATAAGCGTTGATCTGCCGTTAACAGCCAGGCGACATCGGGATGGGGAAGTGTTGTTGAATGCAGGCATTGCCAAGTCTGAGTTCTGCTCGAAGCTGGACAGGCTGCTACAAGCCAAGCTATCTGATAAGGACAAATGATTAACTTTAGCTGCTAATAAATAAAATTAGGTCGACAGAGAGCAGGATATATAGAAACACATACAGAAACAAAACACATTTTCCTGATTAATGCGTACCACAAATTTCAGTTAATAAATTTGAAGAACTTTCAGTTGAACGAAGCGAATTTGTGAAATAACTGAAACTATCAAGATATATAGATAACAATAAGTTTAAGACAACTTTAGCTGAACCACAAAGTCTTTGCCAATGTTCACACAAACTTGCACAAAACTTGCTGTTCTCCGCCTGATTTAAAGGACCCATCAATTCACATAGCGTTTGCATGATTTATGTTCTTTTAGCCGGCCAAACAACAATGCATTCATTTTGTATCGTAATTATATATTGATTATAACAATGCCAGTAACAAAGCAATCGCAAAAAAAAAACAACAACAATATTTGAACAAAAATACAGTTGAAAAGTAAAAGTAAATCTGAATACTCTTAACTCTTAACGTTACTTTCACCCGATATTTTGTACTTTTATTTTTTCCCCTATTTTGAAATCTGGCAAATAGTAAGCTGCCAAAGTACATATGTAAATCGGAAATCGAAACAGATAATTTCCTTGTGGATTTGAATAAGCTGAAATAACCAAATATAAATGCAGCCAACCAAAGAAAGTGTATTTAAGTGGACACAAAAATGATGGCACAGGCTGTGATTAATGTGACATGGAACTCGGATATGACAGTGTGGCATGCACGCACTTGCAGCTTCAATATATCAATATAGTATTATTGGCAATATATCAATCAGCCAGGCGACACATATACAGGCAAAAGCAAGCAGGGCAAGCGGCTGTCTTTGCCAAGGGCGAAGCATTTCTGACGAGACAACAGCTCAGTTGAAGACAGTCAACTCATTAAAATTAATTAGAAATAATGGCACATCAAATGCAGATATTATATATAGCATAATTATAATAAAAGACTGACTTTGCCGGTTGAATGGCCCCGCAAATTGGCATCAAATATATTTACAAAGTTCCCATGCTCAACTTTGGTCCCCAAAGACCAAGTTGTTAATCAGGCAAAAGCCGACAGCAATCTATGGACTTTAAAAAAGAAAGAAACATTTTGCCAGCATCGAGTGCCTCATGGGAGGCACGCCACTTAGCAACAAATTGACAACCTGGCCAGCGACAATGCGAACTGAAATAGCAACTGGGGATTGTAAGCGGAAGTCTCGACAAAAATAGAACTTAAAGTCCATCATGGGCATGGCGCCTGTTGTAAACTTACAAGCAGGCATATGTATTTGTCACATTGTATTTCAATTCTAATCTGTATAAAAAAAACGGCAATTTGCAGATTAGACGACAACTATATGACCTGGATAAAACTGACAGCAACATTGCGCATACGCCCCAGTGCCGCACCCAAAAGTAGCTTATAAACCAACCACAAAGCAACTCAGTGCACAGCTCGTTAGGATGCTGTATAACTCTGGGATTGTGTTCACCCCAACCACCCCACCCTTCCCTGAGTACCTCTTGTCCCCTTCTCTGCGTATGTGCGTGTGTGTGTATTTGAGCTCTGGGGAACCCTAATAATTTGCTGGCTGAGCACTTGACTTGCGTCGTTTACATGCCCATTAATGTGACTTTTGCAAACGCTGCCTTCAGTTGCCAAGTTTCCGCCTGAATGTGCGGCTAGGGAACAAGCCACACCCCCTAGCACTGCTACTGCTGCTGACCGCAGCAGGGCCCATTCAATAGAAGTAACATTCATTGATTGTAGCAACAAAACTGTTGCCTACTTTTTGGCATACGTCCACTCGATATGCTAATATTTAAACAAGTGTACATATGCGTACACACGTATGTGTGTGTGTGTGTGTGTGTGTGTGAGTGCTATTTTGTATTTGTGAAGAGCACACACACACACACACACACACACACGCACACGCACACAGAAAGACATGCATATATGGAAATTTATTTTTAAATTACGACAAATTGTTAAGGTCTGCAAGTGGTTGCCTGTTCAGACCAGAGAGAGGGAGCAGGAGAAAGAGTGAGGGAGAGGGAGAGGGAGAGGGGGAGAGAAAGAGTGTGATGGAGGGTGAAACGAAAGGTTGCCTTGTGGCTGTGTGTGTGTGTGTTTGCATTGATTTGCGGGAAAGGAGTGCGGGCCGTCGTCAATTGTGCAGAAAGCATAGTCAGTGCTTACACATGTAAGCAGAGCTTAAGGTTTTCTCTTATTTACATATTTAAAGGAGATCAGCTCGTTTAACTTTGAGTAGAGATTAATGTTTTCATTTGGGATGCGCAACATGCCAATTAGCTAAAATCAACACTTTCCCACATTGAAAATGATAAACGCATTTATTTATGTATATGTTGTATTTATTTTCTTTGTTTTTTTTTTGGTTTTTTATTTTTAATTTCGTTTTTGATTGAATAAAAATTGTACATTAAATTTTAATGAAAGTTTTGCAATTTGTAGACAATGCTGCTACAATAATTGAGCAAGAATTCGTATTAGCTAAATAAATTTGTCATATATTCGTATTCGCATTCGTATTCGTATTCGTATTCGTATTCAGTAGTATTTATATGTAAGTATATTTAAATTTTGAATTTGAAAAAATGGAATTGCTTAAGTACATTATATAAGTCTTAGCCCAAATGAAAATAAATATTGCTAAGTTGTTGCTATTTTGAGTATCTGTGAAAGCGCCGCAAATGTGGGCAACAATTTTCTTTTTCTTTTTTATTTTTAGTTTTATTTATTTTTCTTTTTTCATTTTATATTTTTGATTGGGGATGTTGGGTGAATGGTAAACTGAATGGTTGTTGTTGGCGGTGCAGCAAAAATACTTAATCTGAGGCGACTTTGATATGTTTATGTTTTGAAAAATCGATTTTGCATGATCTTAACAAGTTTTCGATATAATATTAATGTAAATAGTCAAGATAGATATCAAATAAGTAGTCACGTTTTAAATTGGATTCGTTCTCGGTATACCTCTTTCTATGAGTACTTTGGTTTAATGTTAAATTTTAAGAGCGAGTGAGCGAGAGAGAAAGAGATAAATACGTATATATTGATGTTATTCGAATTTGAGTTATTTGAATTAATTTATGTGAATTTGCTTTTAGTGGTATCATATTTGGTATTGCTTATGATGTTTCACACTGCACATAAAGTAATTGTAACAGTTTATTTTTGATTTTTATTAGTGTATTTATTTACTTTAATTACTTGGTAAATATTCATCTCGATTCGTTGAGCTGTGCGTTCAGAGCAAATGGCGTGAGATAAGTGATTGCAATTGTAAATGTAATCGTTATAATTATCGGTATCATATCGAATGTTGAGCAAATTGTTGAACTCTTAGTAAATCTCTCAATCGTAGCCCAGGGAGACTGCGGACTTGGGCGTCGGCAGCGGCGATGTGGTGTTCTCCTCCTCATCGTCGATTTCCTGCGAATCCTCCGGCTCGCCCAGTGCATGCACAAACTCATAGAAATCAATGCGCCCATCACCATCCACATCCACCTCCTTGATCATATCCTCAACTATAACGAGAGAGAGAGAGAGAGAGAGAGAGACGAGCAATAAGCTCTTTAATGGGAAACTTGTTTTTATGCAGTGAAAGCACAAAAGCTTTCCTTGTGCACATGTGAAACAACTTACTCTCCTCTTCGTCGAGATCCTCGCCCAGGCATTGCAGCACTGCACGCAAATCGGAGGCGGTTATATAGCCACGATTGTGCTTATCAAAGACGCGAAAGGCGTCGCGTAATTCGCGCTCCTCCTGGTCGGCCGAGGACAGGCCCGATTTGTCCTCATAGGTCATGTTGGAGAGTATGTCAACGAACTCCTCGAAGCTCACATTTCCATCGCCTGCCGACAGATAGAAAAACAGCCAGAATGAATGTGTGTGTGTGTGTGTGTGTGTGAGAGAGATAAAAAGAAAGAGAGAGAGAGAGAGGGAGAGAGAGAGAAAGCAATAGCAGCGCCCATTATCTACAATACTCACCATCCACATCGATCTCCTGCAGCATTTCCTGCAGCTCCTCGACACGCGCAAACTGTCCCAGCGAGCGCATAACGGTGCCCAGCTCCTCCTTGGTTATGCAGCCATCGCCATCCTTGTCAAATAGGCGAAATGCCTCGCGAAATTCTGAAATATTTGCGTAAAATGCATTTTAAACAAAAACGAAGAAACAAAACAAAAGAAAACACCTCCCACTAATAGTAAGCAGAAAGTCTTAATAATTACTAAAAATATTTTCTCTGAATTTATAAATTGTTTACCTAGCGAAAAAACTCACGCCATGCAAACACGTCGCAGGATGTTGTCAAATTAAATCATATACACTTATAAGCCACTTGAAAAGGCTCTTAATATGTGGAATCCTAAAATATTTGTGCTAAAAATAATAAAATAATAAAATAAAATAACAATAACAGGCAGAATTCTGTAAGCAGACAACTCTACTTTGGAATTATGAAATTATAGCCTTGGCTTTCAGATGAACAAAAAGAAATATGTCGCTTTGGAAAATCCATTTCAGGAAAAACTAAAAAAAAAAAACAAAAAAAAAAATATTGCGCTGCCTTGAAAGATTTGAATTTTGACTAGTTGAACTTGCAAGTGGCACACATTCTTTTGCACTTACCACGCATTTGGCCCTTGGAGATGCAGCGACGCTTGTCCAACGCATCCGCATCCGCCTCACCATGAACAGCATCCACGGCATACGAGCTGGCCCGCTGCGAGAATTGACGTGTTTTCGTTTTGCGCTTGTTCCTTAGTGACGACTTGCCCAACTCTCTATCCGTGGCAATATCTGATCCGGCTGTCACTGAGCCGCGCATGGTTGGCGATGTTTTGATAGGTGCACGCTGCAAGCTGGCAAGCTGCTCATAGTCATCGTAGTCTTCCTCTTCCTCCTCCACGTCGTCATCTTCTTCATCCTCGTCATAGTCATCTGCCTCATCATCGTTGTATTGCTCGTAGACAACCTGGTCGCTGAGGTTGCGCTGAGCATAGCTGACTCGAGTGCTATTTCGGGTTGCGCCCGACTTTGTGACACCGGCCCTGACCACGCCACCAGCCTCACATGAGCTGGAATCTGTGTCCGCATCGGACTGGTTGGCGCCACGATGTTGTTGTTGCTGCTGCTGCGTTGTCGCTTTCTTGCGTTGCCTTTGGCGTCGCTGCTGTGGCAGATTTGCTGTCGACTGCTGCTCATTTGTGTGCTGCTGCTGACTCTGACTCTGGCCATCGTCAACCGGCTGCGTCTGCTGCTCATCGTTGTCTGTACCCGTCGCCGTCTGCTCCTCGTCGGGCTCATCACCACTAAGCGGCGCGTTTCTCGTCTGCCCAGGAAAGAGTAGTTTTCAGAACGGTCTCAAACTGAGCAAGCAATAACACTTATTTGCGAGATAACGCAGATTGAATGCCCTTGCCGGCAAATGGCTTTAAACAGTATAATTTTCTGATCTTATCATTCACTTAACATGACTCTTTACTGCCTGTTGCTCTGTGATGGCGCGTAGATCTGTGATACCAATTTAATCCGCTTGCCAACCAATTTCATTTCAATATCGTTGACACCAAACCTTTAACATAACTTGAAAAGACTTCCAAAAGAACAAGTCTCAGAAGCAATTTTACTGTGCTCGATTATTTAGCACATATTTGTGTTAAAGCTAACTTCAATTGTTAAAAGCTTTATCTATTCAATATATTATTAATATAACTTTTAAATTTAAGAATAAAAACTTAAATATCTGAAAAAAGAACTGTAAAATGCCAAGACTGACAGCCAACAAGCAGTTGGCAAATCGAATTAACACAAATCTCAGCAGGCTGTGTTTATTTATGTTAATATACGTTTACGACATTTGTCAATTACTAACTATAGTTTTCACATTTCACATAACATTTTCATTATTTTTCCACATTTCATTGTGTGCTTGTTTTTATTAAGTTTTGATTTCATATTTTCATTTCTTGCGCTACGGAAAAAATTCACGTATCTCTCGTAAATATGCCTACCAGCCGGAATGTGCATCATCTCATTGACATATTCGAGGGCATGTCCCAGCCCAAGGAGCGGAAAGCTGCATTGCAACAGCCCACCAACCTTCAATTCCTGAGTGGACGTGTTGCCGCAATTGTGGCCATTTTCGAACATACGAACAACAATAGCAGCGATTCGTCAGATGAATCCACCCTTGTCGACTTGAGTCCGCAGGAGCAGAGCCAGCGTATACATGTTGTCTCTTATGCCTCGAAATTAAAACAAGGAATAACGACTATACCCAGCCATGGTGATTTGGAGTCTTGTAAGTAGCAAGCTAATTGATCTAACTTGTATATTAGATTATGATATATAATGATTATGTGTGCTATTCCCGCCAGTTAATGCAATGCGTGGATCTGTGCGCCCAAGCTATAGCTTCATTTGGTGATAGATGTCCACCCCAGAACTTATGAGGTCTGAGGTTCCCTGGAGTGGACGCAGCACACAAGTTATGCTGATACCTTCACAACAGGCAAACAGGCAAACATACAACACCGTTCACAATTTGGTTCAACATGCCCCATTCTTTATAAATGTCACGTGACACCATTAAAAATTTTAAGTCTTCGAAGTAATATTTAAGCTACGTTAAATTTTCTGTTTTTTTTTTCTTATCGTGGCTGTTCAAGGATATATATGTATATATATTTCATGAGGTCCAAGCTACTTCCTTCTGCCTTTTACATGCATTTGCACAACTTCATTATATACTTTTTGTCAATTTCTAATGTCTTCAGAGATACAGCATTTAAAAACATGTACAGTAAAAATGATAATACTCTCTGTGTGTGAAACACGATAAGAGTGTTGCCAACACGATGAGACGATGCTGACGAGCAGGACTTTCTTTTATTGCAAATGCTTGAAACTAAATACACATTTTAGTTATCTAATGCAGAACTGCAAGTCGTCAAGGTATTGTATAATTTTCTGCAGTGCTTGAAGTTCCCTGATACTGTTGATTCTAAGCGAGCCAATTAGTGTTAGCTCGAAGCGCTTATTGTTGTTTGCTTCCTTTATGAAGTGCGTCGAGTAGTTCCCTCTAAGCAATGTGTGCACACTCTGGGGCCCTGTAGAGTCACTCCTTTAAGTCTTAAGGAACATCCTTCATTGAGGTCCAAGGAGCCAACATTCGGTAATTTAACCAGTTGAGGATGCGAGTCACTGCAACTGTTGTAAACAAACATCGTTTGTGTATATCCAGTTTTATCCAAAATGATTGCTCCTTGTATTCATTCAGAATAATCTTAATAATTTGCCGACTCCAGATTCAAGTACAGTTTTTACCTTAATTATGATAATTTTATCTTTGAATATACAATGCACTGCGAGAAGTTTGTATGCTGCTTGTAGTTTATGCCCAGCAGTTTTCCCAGATAACAGGTGGTTGCATGGCATGACGTCCCGTACTTTGTTTATCTCCTTCAACATTTGAGAAGACTGGATGAGTATGGGATACTATTTTCCATGAATAAATCGTCGATCCAATCCTTCAGTTGATAAATGAGCAGCAAGAATTTGATTGCCTTCCGGCAATTACTAGATATTGAACTCAGCGATCCTATTTGCCCATGCACATCCATATCTTCTGGTGCACTTATAAGTGGCCTACCCACTTGGAAATGTCCAGCGGTGAGTACATTCCCCGGGGTGGAATAAAATGCCAGGTTATGCCATCCTTTTATACAACGTGCGATCAAAATAACAGCTTCTAAGTCGACATTCAATTACCTTGCTGTTCCCATGAAATGGGTTCCATTCACTTTAGACAGGCTGAGCTAACAACTGTGGTCCATGCCACCAAATTGAATAATGTTCCCGCTTTTCTGGTGTAATTCCTCTTGAGGCTACGCCTGCTGGACTCTCTTTCGATTTTTCATTATACAAAATGGTAAATGGTTCGTAATGTCATCCAACCTGCTTCTCACAAATTTGTCCCTACTGCGCTTATTTTTGATCCATGCAATTGTAATTTGCGTTTCGCTCCAAGCGTTGATTTGAACTTGACAGTTCATTGTGGACGAGACCCGAAAAGTAGTTTTGCCACAAATTGAGCTGCTGTTGCTCACAGTGCGTTTCATATGCTCAGTTTCCTTTTTTCATGACTTGAACTTTTCTTTTAACCGTCCATCATTCTCTTTTTGCGATGTGGACGGCTCCATTTTTTTAGCAGCTCGATTTGCTTTTCTGACAAAATATTCACTTACTTTCTTTTGGTTTGTTTTTGTCTCACAGTTCGGTTGAAAGGCACAGGACACGCCCTGCCTTTCTCGAAGGATCAAAATATTTGCAGATTCGACGTTTAAAATCAAGCTCTGAAATCCGGCCCGACGGACCAAAAAATGTGTGAAGCACGTTAAGTGTGGAGTCAACACGATGAGACGACGTTTAGATTCGAACTGTCTGCAGGCTTTGATTTTATTGAAAATTCTTAAAGCTAAATACTGACATATGTTTTTTATCTATATGCTATATGCTATATGATATACGCTATATATGTACCTCATCTGCGATCTCTAAAAATAGCGTGACCCTATGCAGGCCAGCCTCAAGTACCTACCCTTGAGAATGCCGCATGAGTCCGCTACCTGCTTAGAGCTTCACATGTTCATACTTGAACACTCTGCATGGGTATCTCCTCTTACCATTAGTTGCCTCAGCTCGCGGGCAATGGTTGAACCAGTTAAAAACTTATTAACTGCTGTGAAGAGGCGTTTTCCTTCCAATGTGGCGGCCTTGGTTGCAACTGCTGTGGACTTTAATTATTGCGCCCGCTAGCGAATTTCATCAAGCTTGGCTAATTGTATATATGCCCTAAGCACCAGCTCAATTCGTTCAACCGTTGCGCCGAACATTCAAATTTCTAATCAGACGCATTGGTGTCCTCTTCCTGTGCTCTTTGTCGATTCTGTAATGAGAGTGAGGGAGAAATAATTTGCTCGTTAAATGCAATTCAATTGGTATCGCAAGTGATGCGGCAACCACTAATCCCATACAATTCCATTGCCATTCGCATTCAAATTCGCCATATTTTCAATTTCGTGCCCGAATGCAGTTGTCGATGAGACACACCCACACCCACATCCACACCTACACACCTACACACCCACACACATATAAAGTTATATGCCAGCCAATCGGCCAATAACGTGGCAATAATCACGTAGCGGTGCACAAAGCGACTAATATTGCAACACTTGTACAGGATACGTAATCCTAATCCCAATTTTATGGAATCAAATTATTTACTAATGGATTGTCAGTCCAAATACATTTAGGGTAGCCTACGGAAGTGTAGCGAGATGCATGTTTCAATAACGATTTCTAGCGATCATCAAATACAAAAGTAATCAGAAAGCGCAAAAGAGTAGAACAAATAACTTCTTGTTTTTTGTCGCGCTTTTCAGCATTTCAAATTACAACTAACTAAAAATATATATGAATGTTAAAATCTAAAATATAAATCAATCTTGTGAACAATTCATTTGACATTAATTATATAAATTATTATTGTTACTAGTCACAAGGTAGTTAGACTAGTGCAATAATTTAATGCTTATAAGCCAGCAGTGCTAAGTTTAACAAATAAATGGTAATAATAATAATAATTACAATAATATGAACAAATGTCGAAGTGTCCAACAGCTTTAGTTATTTTTTGTAAATATGCAATAACTTAACGCGTGCGGCCTGCATCCGCCTAAGTACTAATTAGACAAGAATCCATTAAACGCTAATTTCAAAAATGTTTCGAAGTTAAGTCTCACTATTTAATTAAAAAAATAAAAGAAATATTCGATTAAATAAAAATTTAATTTAAAATATAACTTATGCTTAACTGTTCTTACCTTATAAGCAGCCCATTCAATTCATTATTCACTTCTTTTTATACTTTTTTTTTGCCGTAGTTGCAATGATATATTAAATACTGTAATGAAATCGACCTGAAAGGACTTATAAACTTAAGCTAAAGTTACTTTTAAACACGGTGATCACAGGAAGGGTGGGTGGAAGGCCAGATGTGACCACAATTTCATTAGTGCACAGCTCGAAACCATTGCGCCGTTAATTGTCCAGGTGTTAATTAGTTACACGCTGCAATCATGCAAGTTGCATGACATGCAGTTAACATGAGCAGTGACATGAATGCAATGAGGATACATATGGGATTAGTCATCTAGTTTGAATTGGGCTTTGGGCGTCAAATGCAATTGGCAGTCACAGTTGTATACGCATTATGAATATATTACAATGTGTAACATGGAAGAATCATTAGATGTTAACCAGTTCACACGGTCAGGCAGCTGCACGCATTCAAATAATTGAATGTTGAGTGTTGAATTGCTATACATAATAATATTAAGTAATAGCTAAAACTTCTTAAAGCCATCTACCCATCTCAATTTTCTCCCTCTCTCTTTCTCAATTTGGCTGTCCGCATTTCAGCTAAATAGACTCATATTTATTGAAAAGAAATTGTAAAAAGGAAAATGCCTAAGAAAATTAAGAGGCAGCTTAATATAGCTACGATTAAATGAATAAAATGAAATTATTAGCCAATTGGGTATAATTAGTACAACGATAGATGGAAATGTGAAAAAATCGATGGAATTCGTAGAAGAAATTAATTTGAGTGGAGTGAAGCGAGTCATGGCAAAGGAAACTTAAAAAAGAACTCCTTAGAAGCAACAATTTTTAGGTCGAAAATTGTAATGAACAAAAGCAAAGAAATTGACTGCAAAACGGGGAAAATTCAAAAGATAATCAAGTGAGAACGTTGCGGAATACTCTGATACCTGTATTATTAATGCACGATTTAACCTTGGTGACTCTATTTCTAAAATGGCGGGGGAGTTGGGCTGGTAGGGTCAAGAAATAATTCGTATCAATCCTAGAAGGAAGTTTCTAGTTATCTATTTGGTCAAAGAAATGTTTTATCAATTTGCAATAATTAATTTGATCGATTTACCAGCCACCTAGTGGACGTAGCCCCTCAATTTTAACACTTCCTCTAACTCGGGCATAGACGGGGATTTATTCCAAGTTTCGAGTTACAAGCTTTTAGGGTGTCGCTTCAACCGATTGACAACACCTTACATCAATGGTAATGTGATGCCGGGGGA
Source organism: Drosophila glabriapex (assembly GCA_035042305.1). NCBI lineage: Eukaryota > Metazoa > Arthropoda > Insecta > Diptera > Drosophilidae > Drosophila > Drosophila glabriapex. Next base: position 13,272,821 of record JAWNLN010000066.1, read on the forward strand.
GTTGTATAAGTCCCATTCACACATTTGAGGTTCATCCCTTTGCACACAAATGGTATTTGAGAATCAATACTCAGGAACACGAAAGGTTAAGCAGCAAAGCTTGCACCGAGCGTGTTGTTGAATTTATTGCCAGACCAAGTCATAGTTTGAGCTGTAACTTTCACATGTATGTAAGGAAAGCGTTTGTGCTTTCACACCTGTGCCAGCAATGTGTTATCACGAATGATATCAAATATGCTGCCTTGCTGACTAATAGCCAACATTGAAATGAGGTCCGTAATGAGGTTTAATGCATTCTTAAATCATCGAAGTTGCTGGGCCATATTCTTTGACTCTTTAGTAAGCCTCGGATGCTTAGCAGACAGAGTCAATGACTTGGCACGTCCTGTTAATCTGTGTTTAATCTACGTGACATGATAGACTCTTGTGGCACTTCACCCTGCCACTGCCTCCGGCTGTCATCGACGAAAGCATCCAGGGCGTATGTGCAATATGCCAAGACTGACAGCCAACAGCCAACAGCCAACAGATGCTGTTACAGTGATTGTGATTGATGTGCTGGCAAAGCAAGTCATGGGTGCTCCCGTCCTATTACTGAGTTGAACAGGCTGTGTCAGAATTCCTCTTTATGACATTTGTCAGCTGGCTACAATTCACATAACAATAGTCATTTTAACATTTCACACAACAATAGTAATTTTATTTTATTTGTTGTGCCACGGGAACCAAACTCGTCTATTTCGCAAACATGCCAACCAACCAGAATGTGCGTCTTCTCGCTGAGATGTTCAAGGGCATGCGCCAGCCCGAGGAGCGGAAAGCTGTAGTGCAGCCGGCTAGGAGCCTTAAATTCCTGAGTAGACGTGTTGCCGAAACTGTGGCCATATTCGAACAAACGGGCGGCGATCCGTCAAATGAACCCTCCCCTGCCGACTTCAGTCAGCATTCCCAGCGCCTCCTTCAGAACAGGCAAACGTAATATAGAATACAGTTCATAATTTGGATCAACATGAAAAGGTCGCTGATGTGACAATGCCCCATTCTTTATAAATGTCACAAGAGACCATTACAATTTTCTTAGGCTTAGTAGTAAAATTTAAGTAACGGTAAATGTGCGGTGTTTTTCATATTTTGGAAAGAATGTTGAAAAACGTCTCACGTATCTCCATTCCTACGTCACCATTTAGATTGCTAGCAGACGGAAAGATGAAAGAAATGAAAAGAAATCCAGCCAGGGACACCCGCTGCTCAGTCTCCCTTTGCCACTTTTCTTTAAAAAGATTCAGCTAAATTGGTAATAAATAGTTAAACGAAGTCCTTAGGAGAAAAAAGTAAAAGGCAAAGATGAAATGAATGAAAGAAGTTATTAGCCAATTGGGTGCAATTAGCGCGAAAATAGGAAGAAATGTAAAAAAATGTATATTGGATTTGAGGAAGGAATTAATATGAATGGACTAAGCTGAGTCATGAGTCAGAGAACTCAAACACCAACTTTTGAAAGTAAAAATTTAAGATTGTAAAAAATTTAAATGCCAAACATTAAAGGATTCAGGAAATAACAGATTGTGATTGGGAAAGATGACTGCAGAAATAATAAGAGCGAAAAATAAGAGCGTATTAGAAAAAAATTGGAAGAAATGGAAAGGCAAAGGCAAATGGAAAATGGGAAAGCAATTTGGTTTTTCTTTTGCGGGAAATAGTGGTACGACAAAGGGGATATATAAATGAGTAGTGCAAGGAAAGCTTAAGTAAGAAACAAACTAGTTTTTAAGCCGAATTGCAAAATATCTAAAAAGAGAGGTAAAATAAATGGGAGAGTGGAATCGAGTAAGGGGAGACAATTCAGAATTTGGCTGTTTGCTTAAGCATTTCTCTATTTAATGTGAATTTAAATCGAATTTGTGTTGCTGGTCAGCAAAAATTACTGCAGCACAGCATAAACATCATGCAACCCGCACAATGAAATGAGTGCGTGCGTCCAGAGCGGAAGGATGTCAACGAACATGGCCCACATGCAGCTAGCTGCTGGTTCGTTGGCTGGCAAACCACAAATTAAATAGCCAAAAGGAAGTGCCAAGGAAGTCGAGAACAAGGACGAGGTCATTGGACAACAACAGCCCCATTCCCATGCTCGATATGACAAACAATTTCATACGAAAATTCCCTCTCCCTCTCTCGCTCTCTCTCTCTGTCTCTTTCTCTCTTTTTCTCTGTATCTTTCTCTCTCGGTTGCAGCCTCTCCCAGCTGAATATAAAGTGACCACAGAGCGCATATATGTGGGATACAGAATGCTGCATATTGAGGGATTTGCATAGCAGCGCACACACTGCGCACTGCCACATATAATTACCGTTAACCTGTCCATTAAGCCGTTGAAACTTGCCATCAACTGCAATTCCGGTTCCTTTGGCATTTGCATTTAAGCAGTTGCAGCCTTGAACCCACCATCAATATAGACATCATCATCATGTGCAGTAACTTTTCACACCTAGTGTAATTGTAATTTGCATTTCACACACACTTTTACACGCGCATACATAATAATATATTTATATACGTATATATATATATATATATATAAAGGGTGTCATACACTGTTAGAAGTTTTATCACATTAACTCGCAAGCTACAAAAATTTCAACATTAAAATTGTCACGCAGCCGACAAGCAATACATGAAGACACTACTGACACAACCAACACAACACAACGCAGACATAGCCGCTCTCCCACCCCCCTCCCACCATACCATCCGCACACCTCCTCACTCATCGCTTGAGCACATCGCATCACTAATGCGCTTTGCATAACTTTGTCAGGCAGCAGTTGATTTGTTTATTAGCAGCAACTCTGAAAGTGAAGTTGAAAGTTGCAAGTTGAAACTTGGCGCCAGCTGCTCCAAAAGTGACAGACAGGCAGCAGCAAGAGGGGCTTAGTTAAAATTACTAAAAGTGATGAGCGCTTGATAAATAAAATTAAGTGGTTGTGCATGCTTTCAAATATGAAGACGCACCAGTTGGCTACTTGAGTTGCATTCCAACATCTTTTAAATCTGCGTTGTTATCCTTCTTGAAGGACCCCCATTGGCACTTAACCAGCGCTTAACTACTGAAAGAGGCCTAAAAATATTTAGATTGTGTTGATAAATTATATTGCTCACGTTCATCAAAATTAATTGGGCACACTTCGTTCGATCCTGAAACTTATTGTTTAACAACATATTAATGTTAAAGTTAGTGATAGGCAAATGACTATTTGAATATTTTTAATTAATATTGTTAATAATAAAAATTATCAAAGCGGATGCTTGAATTTTTGAGGCACAAAAGTGATTCGATTTGTTTGTAATATCCAAAATATTTCAATTCAAATGGGACATTCAAGTATTTGAAAGGCCAAGCCTCAAATGGAAAAATAAGATTGGAACAATCGATCCGTCTGCAAAGGTTTCTCATAGCTCAACATTTTTAACATTCAACATGTATTTTAATCTATTATTAAAATAATTGTGCGGCTATATTGCTAAAAATGTATTTTAAAACCACAGTTTGAATTATTTAACCAAAACTTCAATGTGCTTAAAATAAAATAATATAATTTTACCCCGTCGACAACTGGTTGCAGGATGAAAAAAGGCTGAACCACAAAATGTTCCAGGGCATTAGCATATATGCAGCTGGATAGTGGACCACATCACGTCTCTAATGTCGCTAACCGCCCACTTTTGGGCGTTGCGGTTGACCGCAAAACGAATAAGGGACATGAATGTCGCTTGAGCCGGAAATATGCCAACGGAAAGCGACAACGGCAGAAACCGCATCTGGATTTTGGCGACCATTTTATTGTGTAATTTAAATTGATATCATCGCTGAATTTTTGGCTTTGCGCTCTGCTTTGTCTCTGGTTGTCGACGTGACCGCAAAGTAGCAAATCATTTTGCAATTCTTCCAGCTGCAACATTTGCGAGTCAACTTCGGCGGCTTATGGCAGTCAAGCGAGGCGTATACGTAATATTCAACGAAAACATAGCAACCGAAAAAGAATTGTGCCATTAAGTCAAAAAAAAAAAAAAATGGAGTTATGAACGCAGGAAAGTTTGCACATTGCCAACGCATAAATCGCATGGCCAAAAGCAAACAAATTATAAATAAAATAGTCTAACAAACAAAGAAATAAATACACACAGGGAGGCATGTCCTCACGAGGGACACGCACACGCCCACACGCCCATTTTGTGTGCAACACGTAAATTTTTGGACATAAAACTTTAACAACCGAAGCAAAACACAAAACAAAGCCAAGCAAATAAAACATATCATTCCCATTCATGTGTGGGTGTATGTTTTGTGCGTGTTCAGCGTGTTGTGCGTGTGGAATTGTTAGTTGTTGTCCGAGTTTTTATAAGAATAGCCAGCACTTTGTCCGATGGGTTGCAACAAACTGAAAAGAAAGGTTGACCAACAAGACTAATGACAAACAAGTAAGAGTGCTGTAGTCGAGTGAGCTCGACTGCGATACACCCTGAACCCAACTATTAAATCTATTCTAGTTTTATTTCCTATATTTATTTTTATATATATTTTTTATTGCTATTTCTTTCTCACAAATGCGTTCGCATATTTATGCATACAGAATATGCTTGCGGCTACTGATAGAAATGAGATCAACATGAGATATATTTTCGACTATAACTTATGTGATTCTTATCCGATCTTGATATTATATTATGTATTAATTTGAAATTGAACTGTATTGTTATTCGAGAAACGGAGGCAGCTGTCGATAAAATAAAGCAAAATTGATCTGCGCCGGGTATAGAAGAAACTATATTCCAAATGTGAAGTCTCTAGTTCGACTTATCGATAAAATCAAATGAGTTTGATATACGTGCGTTATGCGAGAGACTATTTTTCAAATTTCTAAAGCTCTTATTGTCTCTGAGATATGTTTGTTGGAACAGACACACAGACAGACATAGCTAGATCAACACGTCTATGGATTCTGATCAAGAATATATATACTTTATCTGGTCGAAGATGCATCAGTTTGCACAACTTCATTATACCATTTTACATGTGTTCAAGGTATAAACAAAAGAATCCATTTTATACGCCTAATATCAAAATATAATAAATAAAAAAAATGGAAATGAGAGCTGTTAACGAGATAGGTAATCGAATGCAGTTTCGTGTCCATTTGTGTGTGTGTATGTGTGTGTGTGTGCGTGTGTGTGTTTATCATTTGTTGTTGTAATCATTGAGGTAATGTGTGGTAAATGCAGCCAAACAAAAAATAACGCCTATTGCATTTGCCTGTTTCTGACAGCGACCTATTCGATGACATGGCATGCGACAGGCATTTGAGCATCATTTCAATTGCACAAGGTGATAATTGAATAATGTGTGGATATGATGAGTGATGACATGCAATAAAGTATGACTTGCATTTGTTTCGGCAATTGCATCTGAAAATCCAACTCCAAATTTGCGGAGTTGAGCTTAGGCAATCATATGCAATTGGCAGTCAGTGCACATAAAAGCAATTCTATTTCACCGAAATGCACAAGCAATTAGCCAACAAGAAAAGTTGGTCAACTTGTGACCAGTCGCAGGACATGAATGCTTCACTTTGAAAGCGACTTGAATGTGCAATCAGCATTCCATTGCAGTGCTTTGTGCTGCACTTCCAACGGAATGCACTTACAATGTGGACAAGTGGCTGACAGTTTCACAATGTCTTCGTATTGACTCTGGGCACCACATCAAAGGCTACATAATTTTCGAATAGATTCTAGCGGACTTATGCCAAGGGAATATCGCAGACAAATTTTGCAGGACAATTTTTGAAAGATGCCTTAAGCTTTGAATGCAGTACGAAAAACAGCAAGAAAAAAAATGCTTGCGAAATTTTTGAGAGTTTAATTTTTACGTTCGAAGAAAACTGAAACAACAACAATTTATGTTGTTGCATTCTAACATTATTCAAGAAAAAGAAGTTACCGATTCATGAATTCCTCTATTACCGTCCGGTCCTCAGTAGGAGAAGACAAGCGCCCCAACCTAACCATATATTGTTCAATGAAATAATCTCATCAATTTGAATTAATATATCTTCTGGGTTTTATTCTTGACCAATCCAATTTTTAATACCACAAGTTAGTTATTTTTCTGGTTTAAGCCATATTGGAATACCGCAAATTGAAAAGTAACAATATTTTCTGCGCTAAATGCGCAATGGAATGGTCCAATCTTTTGTCGATAATACGCAAAAGTTCATAAATAAGAACATATGTAGATCCTCCGACTATATGCTATATCCCAAATACATTTTCCGCTCGAATCGAAATGCCAGAACTTCACATCCGCAGTATTTTGCCTCTGTGGCAAGGTTCGTGTAACGCGTCGTTTATCACCGTTTATCAGCAAAGTGAGGGCCCCGCAGCCATTGAGGATGGCTACTTTTCAATGGGTTTATGCACACTTACGGCCCGGACTATAGCTGACAGAGCAGTCGTCGACGCGTTGTTTGTGGAAATCTGCTCAAACATCTGAATTAGCTGACGCACTTTGGAGGGGCGCGGCGAGCGGGAACATGCATCGGCACTTGAATTGGTCATGGCTTGACATCAAATTTCTAATAAATATATACTTATTCCTATATATATATATATCCTATATATATTAAATGAAATGTTGTTAAAACAGAAATAAATTGAAAGCTAAATTAAAAATATATTGATTCACACAAAACAACAAAAGAGTTCGCCTGCCCAGTTCTTATGCCAAAAAATATTGAAAATGTCCTTCGACTCATATAATACCTAACATTCAAAAGATATTAAGATATACTTTCTAAATAATAAGGTGAGCTATCCATGGTGATTTTTTAAAATTGAGGGCGATTCTTTTACTGAGTGAAGTTGCAATTGAAAAATGTCTTGGCGATGATCTTAACGAACTTCATTTATGAAACAGTACTATAAAATGTGTATTGCATATCCTTATAAATAATTACTAAAACGATTTACTTCTTTCAAATGTTGCTTATACACCATTATACACATTCGTGAAAATCTCAAAAATTTACCTATTTAATATGATTCAGCGATTAAATTTCTCTAAATGTTTCACATTACGTATCACTTTTGACTAGATTTAATTTGATACACAATACAGATACATGTATGTAGGTACATAAATACTTATTTAAAGCGTTTTTAATAAAAATTTAAAATGTGACAAAATAAATCAAATTAATGTGCGGACTTACATATGAGTTTCAAGCGCGTTGTTGTTGTTGTACCGGATAGGAAAAGCAACTACCCAAACGACAGAGGTGTCAAAATATGAAATGCATGCACAATTTTACTAGGAAATGTTACTACATTTTTTATTCAATTAAACGACAGATCATGGCAATTACCAGTGCGGTATTTTTTTTTAGGGCAAAACTCAAAGCTCGAAATTGCACATAATTCAATCAAATAAATTTGAAATTGCATTAAAATTAATATCGTTTTAAATGTCAATGTAAATAATACAATTAAATATTACTAGATTATGTAATTATGTTATTTATAAGGAAAGTTGGTAATGTGGGCATCAGAATGAGATCCAAACTGTCCATGTGGTTGATAAAGATTGTTAGTCATAAAATCAAATGGATGGTAATGATAAGTTGCGGGTGTTGTGATCCAAACAAGAGCACATCTTAAAAATTAACTTTAGAATCAAATGGAAAATAGTTTAAAAAATATATATATATATAATTAATATCAAATAATACATAAAATAAAACATGATTAAATACTCACAACCTTTTGGTCCCTGTTCTGGCTACCCTTGATCATGACTCTGGTCTTGAAGGAACGTTGGAACGTGAGTATTTTACCGTTTGGATCGAGCGTATTTACTGGCATTGTAGGACGTAAAACTCTCTCCGGTATTTCCTGCCATAATTCCTCATTATCAAGTGGTAATTCTGGTAAGCGGTATTCTTCAAGCTCTGGATATAAGGGTGGGAGTGGGATTCCAAAAGGGCATAGAAATACTATAACAGATTCAATGAAATTCAAATCCATTTCAAGTTTACAAATGTCGTGTTATTGAGGAAAACTGTCTAGACATAAAAAAAACACACCGAAAATAAAACAGCAAGGAAACCAGATAACGTAAATAATATTCATAAATTATATAAAGGAATAAATAAATTATTTACAATTCAAAATCATCGACAAATTAAAAGAATATGTATTATATATGTACATATATATACTCCACACTAAAATTAAATACATTTTCTTAATTTAATTGTCATGCAAAGTGCTTTTAATCCAAAATGATGACATTTAGAAAAAATATTTATAGAATGTCGTAATAAACAAACTAATAAAAATGTTGTTCCAATCAAAACATCACTCAGTGAAATCCAGTTGCGATTTAAAATAGAGCCATAAACAGAAACCGTAATTGTGAAGGGGTTTTCTATTCTATTCGTAAGCTTGGAGAATTGTAAAATGAGCCCCTTAATGTGAATGAGCTTGTGTAAGTATAGCTTGTGAGGGTAATAAAATTGTGATACTTAATAGAAGAACTTGAATGAGGTTTACAGAAACAATTCCTTGGAGAGATCATGCCGCTCCTTATTTAACTGCAGGAGAGAAACTTGTATGTTCTTCATAAGCAGCTTACTAAATTCTTATCAGAGTCCTAGCAATAAAGATTTCATTTCTACTACCATATTATAATAATATTTTTTTAGTACAACCATCAACTAATTGTAGTTCCAGGATCACATTCAAATATTACATATTAGTATAACTCTACTTGCTCACTACCAACAACTGCGATACAAATCCATGTCTGCATGACAGTAAAAAAAATCAGAAAAAAACGTACAGCAGCTAAACAATGGCCACTCATTTATAATAAATAACACTTAGATGTTAACCTAATGCTTCCAGCAATTGGCGAAATATGCGAGAGGTGGAGGAGTACCTTTTAACACACATATACTAAACACGCGCACATATAAAACACGAAATCTGCTTTAATGGTTTGCAAAAGGACAAAAGAACACAACAAATGCAAAGAAAATAAATAAAATAATGGCGAAGATGGCGAAGACTAAACAAATAAATTGAAGAACATACGAAAACGGTTTGCTCGACTTACAAATACTCTTAATGGTTAAGCCGAATCGACGATGGCATCAAGTCATATTTTGCTATAAAATTATTCGAAATTTAAAAATATGTAAACCACATTTTGTATAATAAAAATTAATATAATAATTTAAGCCGTATAATTTGCAAAAATATGCATAGCCTTGATGCTCATGCAGTGTGGGGTATCAAAGGACGGCCAGAACCCAATAAAATTGTTGGCTTTTAGAGAGGTGACTTTACATATGTTAAGGCATAAGGATACGTATACGGATGCGTGTATGCATATGTCAATTTTAATGCTGTATGTCTGTCCGCGCTTGCAATTTACATGTGTGCGTTCGTTTGTATGTTTGTTGTGCTTGTTGTGCTTGTTGTGCCTGTTGTCCCTTTTATGGTTGCTTCGCGTTGCCTTTAAGCCTTTTATATGTTGACGTCATCCTAAGCCCGACACCCAACCTTTCTCACACACCCACACCCACGCACACGTACACACACACTTGCAGAAGACATATGTGAATTTGCATTTTCCGCGCCCATTTATTTTACGTATTCTTCGCCTTATTTGCATGCGTTTTATTTTCGAGTCATTTTTTGTTGTGCACACACACGCACACACACAAACACACACTGTAAGGCAGCACAAAGACTCGTTCTATGGCTCCAGCTCCTTTTATTACACTTATAAAACTGACAACTTTTTGTTGGTAAGTAGAACTATGCCACCACATCACATCGCACCACCGAGAGTGAATAAGCTCATATTGGGCTAATGCTCAAGAGTGGCTTAGTTTACGTGAAAAAAAGCGTAGAGATCAAAAAGGGGCTGGTAGATGTTGGCTTTGGGTGTCAACAAATATAACAAGTTAAGTCTTACCGGCAGCTGACGTATGTCCGCTGGCAAAAAGTTTATTTCAATATACGGGATTTCACTCAAACCTAAATTTTCAACCAGCTCTTAACCGTTTTGACATCCAACCAACGTCAGTCATTTCAGAAAACATACCAGTTTTCGTAATAGTCTCAGCCGAACTTCTATTAAACATGTTAAAAATCGAACCGTTTATAAACCATTTTCCAATCCATTTACCAATATTACCAATACTAAGATAGAAAAAAAACATTCTCGAAATTAGACTAATTTTTTTTTCAAAATGTTTAGAAAACTGTCCCGTGAAATTAAGAAAAGCAAAACACTTGTTTTATAAAGACAAATCCTTGCATTTTATAAATATTTTTTGTGAATAATAAGATGAGTTTCTCCTTAGTCTATCTTTGTCTTTAAAGTTTCTTCGATGGTTTCTGGTGTGCAAAATGTTTGTATTATTGTCTTTATTTCACATTGAATTTTCTGGGGAAGTGTCAGAGAGATGAGCTTGATGAAAACAAAATTTAAATATGTTAGAGTAGGGAGAGATTCGGGCATGGGCAAGAGGAACCAAATTAGCATCGGGCTGCTGTATAGCAAATACATTTGGATACAACTCAGGATGCAGTTGGCCTTTGCTTGTCGCCTTCTCTCCGTTTGCGTGTTCAAATTGCCAAAGGCAATGATATGTTTTGCGTGTTAATCTCAAGTGTCAAAGTGAATTCATTTCATAAATAGAAAATTTGTGAAAACAGTTTAGCCCTCATTTTATGCATTTAATTTACAATCTTTGTTAAATATTCTGAAATATCACGGAACATGAGTTACTCTCGCAGGCTTATCATATCGTGTGAAATTGTTCAATTTATATGTTCTGATGATGGCTTATAGATGGGAATTCTCATTTTGCAGTCTTTAAGTGACGCCGACTGACATCTGACAACTGACAACTGACAACTGACTTGACATTGGCTCTTTAGCACTCCCAGTCATGACTTGTTCAATGGCATGGCATGAATGGGGAAGAGGGCTGGGTGTGTCATATTATAACCAGTCACATTGACAGATATGTCCTCGTTGATTGTTTGCTGCTCCTGTTGCTATTTCCAGTCAAAGTTAATGACACCAGTGAACCCAACGATTAAGTGATTAAGTGCTGCGACTCTAAGGAGATTATTACCAGTATCAAATCAACGTAATGGGGTACAAATAGAATTAGGTGGATTAATTTTTTGAGTGCTTGCAAAAATGTAAATATTGTAAATGAAGCTGTTAGATGATTGTACGTCGATAAATCCTGTCAGATTATGTCAAAGAGTGATACGTAAGAACTATTTGGTTACATGTTGTCGGTGTCTAACAGTTTGGCAATTTTGAGACCGTGAATATATTCATCCAATCGATACTCGTATGTAGTGGATGACATTTGCGCGATCCTCGAGCATTTCTAACAATTAATGTCACCATCTTGTTGTCAGTCACATGCCGCTTCCGCTTCCTCTTCCGCTAACCATGTCATGTCCTTGCGACCTGCTGGTTGAACTGAGTACAGGGTCAGACCACTTGGATTATACTTGGCCAAAAATGTTTCATGTGTTTCACTTTCATTTAAGTTGAATGCGTTATTGTGCTGCTTTTTGTTAATTTTATACTTTGATAGTGAAGATTTAGGAGAAGAGTTTATTGGTTATGCCCGTTTCAAAAGAGATTTAAATTCAATAAAGTATTAAGAGATCGGTCATAACCACGTCCATTGCCCCAGGACTTCGGTCCTAGGAATCGAAAATGCCTGTATCTCCCACATAGAATCACAAGATTGTTAAGGTATATTATCGGTACATTTGTTTAAGGATTATTATTATGGTCACAACCATTAACACCCCCAAAACCGATATAGCTGACACTGTAGATTGAGAAGACCATTTATCCCACACAATTCGCAAACTAGTGTTACCACATTACTGGCAAGACCCTTTAAAAAGCGGATAAAATATCGTGGTCACTTCCACTCTGCCTCCAAAAATGGAAAAAGCAAATGTTAAAAATAATTCTAAAGTTACCAAACTTTGAAGTGGAATTACTAGTAACGTCCACCAAAGACTGATCACCATCCCAAAAATGATCTAAGCCCATATCTGCCGGAATTTGAGAGCTAAAGATACCATATTTAGAAGTCTCACTAACGATTATGCTATGGTTGAGGTAAACCCACCCACTGTTGACATTTTAACAGCTGGCATAACATCGGTATCAGAGTGTTCTGCAGTCGGTCATGAGCGACTACGATTTTGTCATTTGTTACTGTTGTTATTGTCGCTGCTGCTGCTCTTCTTATTCCCAAAAGACTGGCCAACAATGCCAGACGGCATTGTGATGCACCAGCTTGGGATAGGTTTGCGCTGGGCTCGTTCATGCCACACGGACATGCAAGGCCATGTTCATTTCCAGCATCGCCCCGCCCGCAGGCCTCCATTGTGTTGCAGTTTTTGCTCTTTTGTATACGTAACTGTCTGTCACAGTTTTTGGGGCAAGGGTGTGGAGTGACTGGCGAGAGGCCAGAGAGGCGAACAGCTACTCACCTGGACAGGCGGCGGGGGACGTTGGGATTGTGCGACAGTTAGATTGGCATGTAACCTCGGGATTAGCCAGAGCGCTTCTTGATCATGAATAAATGTCCAAATATACATATATATTATAAATATATATATGTACAATCTATGCATGCTTTATCTGGGATCAGGAGCACAACGAAAGGGAATTCAAATAATTCATATTCATAGCAAATGCAAACCAATGCAAAGTTATGCACTTAACCAAGTTGATTATGCCAAAAACAACGCAAGAGTATTTTAGGGGACAGATGCCGGGGGTTGTGGCAAGTCTGTTAATGAAAGTAGGGTGCAAACTATGCAAAGTTTTCTCATGTGAAAAGTTTTGCAGTCATTTTCGTTGGTGCTTTCCAACAAATTGTTCTACTTTGCTGCCTTTGAGACATTCATGTAGTATATTTGTTGAACGTCAAAAATGCCAACAGATAGAGCTGTAAGTTTATTCTATGTAGTCAACCATGCATATATATATATATATATACATACATGGATATAGCAGCTTCTGCAGAAGCTGGCTGCATGATGCAATTCATTAGATTAAAATGATATTAATGATTTAAATTGCATTTTGTGAGCCTATCAACCCAATGACAGAGAACTTGGCTCAGCCTATATGTGTGTGTGCGTGTGTGTGTGTGTAGTATGTGTGTGTACAACAATGCAAACAACATTCTGATTCGTTGCAATTTTGGCAATTCGATAGACTTACCATACATGTCCCTTAACTAAGTTTTTGCTTGCACAATAGTTACTTGACTACAGGATACCCAGCAGCCCAATCGATATTTGCATGCAAATAGATACATAGGAAAATACTTTAGACTCTGATAGTTAAAGTTTTAAGTTATTATTGGCTTCGGGCAAAATCGGATAATTGGTGGTTAAATTAACAAGAGGTTGAACATTATTTATTTTTTGTTTAAATATGCGAGAATATTCTTGTTGCTCAATTTTCGAACTAACTGTCTCTCTTTCTTCGTATGCAGCTTATAATCATCAGTCAAAGTATAAATAAATACATTTTAAGAAAGCAGTAAAATATTGCAGAAAACCCAATTGGTTGAGAATTATACGTATAAAATCACACTCAACTGGTTGTTACGCATACGAGGTGTGGTCCATCGTTGCATAGCAAAAAATCTCTAACAGTCTGGTTAATGTTTGCCGCTTCACTATGCAGTACTCAATTGGGGTCCAATTTGTTCGTCCCTATAAATTTTATAAGATCTTAATCGATTTTCACTGCAAAGTAAGGCCATGGGCTGCGAGCAATAAATTGCGAGAGATATGGGATTTTAGGATTTTATTAAGGCAGGCTGTGCGTGGTCATTCAATTTTCTAACAAATCTTAGGAGGAGGTGCCTTGTAGTCTATTTGATAGCTTTGAAATTGTGAGGGATAGGTGTTTGTATCTATTTGTTATTATCAATTTTATCGATTTTCCTGCCACCGAGTGTACATTTTCTCTGGCACGGCAATAGTCGAGTATATTCGAAGTTTCAAGTTTCTAGCTTCAGAGGTGTAAAGAAAAAAGTTGCATTTATATAGACGGACGGACGGGCGCATAGCTCACAAAACCAATATACTTTCATACTATCGCTATCTGAGTATAAAAATACACACATTAAAAATTTCATTAGAGCAGATGCATGGGTCCAAGGAAGCCATTATATTAAAAATAGAGTTGTGGCATTCACGATGAGCATGGTATTGTGGCGAAGCTGTCCGAGCCCGTTGCACAATCATCTGTCAAAAATGTGTGCTTACATTTTGGCTAATTGGCTTTTTATTTTATGGATGTCACAGAAGCTGTTATGCAAAAGAGTGTAATTGAAAAGCATTGTATTTTGTGCACTGAATTGCATATAAGAGCTGCAACAAACTACTTGCAGCCTTTTATGTTTCTCACACTTAAGGATTAAACTTTGCCAATTAGCAAGCTGGCGAGATATTGGATGTCTCTATCAACAAAGTCGTGTTGGCCCTCTTACATTTTTCAAATTGTGCACCTAGCATACAAATAATTATGTATAAATATCGATTCTGCCCGTGCAGATTGAAAAAGCGATAGGACCTGAACCCAATGCCTGATGCTTGAATGGTAATTAGCAGTAATCAAAGCTTAAAAGCTTACTGTAAAAAAGTGGCTGTTAAAAGCGTCAATATGCATGTGAAATGAAATGTCGCCAGAGCAACAAGCTCAAAAATCAAGCAACATTAGGTTGGGCCAACAAGCGCTGAAAGCATATCCAAAATGTACAATCTGAAACATTTGAGGGAGGAGGGCTGAATGTGGAGCGACAGCTTTACGAGAAGCCTTCAGAAACAAAGCAAACAAATTTAATAAGCGAAACAGCTACAAACGACAACAAACAGCTAAAAACAACATCAACAATAACAACAACATGAACAACAACAGCTGACAAAGTCTCAAGTGCGACCACGCCCAGTTTTTAAGTGCTACCGCAGCCACAGTCGCACTCTCGCCCGGTGTAACACGCACCTTCCGCAAACCCACAACCCACAAACTTGGCAGCCCGCCACGTGCAGCATTTTTTAATCAAAATACATTCGCAAATTTAGCGGAAATTGTTGTTGTTTTCTTTTGTTTTCACACAAAGTCAGCGCGAAACGCCGAGGATACAAAAGCTGGCGAGAACTGAAGGCATCGAAGCCAGCCGCCAAAAAGGTTGCCAGGCTATTAAGGACATGAAGGGGCCCATAAGCAATACAATTTTGATGTTCTTATGTCTAGCAAATTGCAAAATGTATCAAGCTAAGCGTGACCCAAAGCCGATTGCTCCAAACCACTTTTCCGTTTCCTGTTCCCCGTTCTTAAATTTTAGCTGATTAAGTCGACGAATTGGCGATCAACAAATGTGAATGTCTATACCCCAATATATATATTTATATATATTTATATATACCCTGCAGCTATGCCTATTTGTCACTTGTGACACCCCTCTTTCCATCTTTCCAGTTTTCTTCCCTACCTCTCCATCGTCCTCTCTGGTCCTGCTGCGTCGCTCTTGATTAATGTTGCGTCCATTTGAGTGTGGTATAATTATTTTCAGAAAACAACTTTTAAACACACATACACTTCGTGAAGTCTCATTTTTTCTCGGAAACAACAAATTAATCAAAACCTTATACATTATTTACTCTAAGTGTAATAGTTTCTAGTTTAAAAATTACACTTCCATTTCTTGTAGACTCCTGACCGCTTTTGCAGTTTCGTTACAATTTCCAAACTGTTTCCTTCTTGCTTCGCTGCAAATTGCAGCCATTTGTTCTGGTTCGCCACTTAGCCCGCCTTTAGTATTGTGTTCAAGTGTTAAAAACTTTAGATTATAGATATTTCGAGTAATTTTGAGCAACAAGAAAATTTCACTGTGCTATTTCGAACTGTGAACATTTATGTCATAAAATATAAAAAAAAATTGCTGGGCAACCTTGGCACACGTCTGTGGCCTTCTTAAAGGCTACCCCAAAAGTTCAAGCACTACTTCAATTGCACCAGCATAAAAAAAGGAAATATAATACAGCAAGGCCCAAAAGCTCTCCAGGCAGAAGTTGCCAGATGAAAAACCAAATTCCTTTTATGAAATATAAAGGCACTGGCTCCCGAACTCTCCAGTTGGGATGCTTTGTTAGCCAATCAAAAGTTTGCCAACAATTAACGCGACCTGTACTCTCTAATTTAATTGGCTGTAGCAACTTCTAATCCTCATAACTGTCACTCTTGGGGAATTGTTTGCTTGTTTTTTGGGTTTAATTTGTAATTAGGGTCGTTGCTTTGTGGCACACTTTCCTATCAAGCTACGTAATTACCTTTTCTCCATTTTTGGCCACATTTATTTTGTTTGCTTTCTCCTTTCCAGCAAGGAACGATTTGTGGTTTTGACAGCAAGAGTTTTCAATTTAATAACGCTGCAAAATAATTGACTTTTGGCATGAGGTAAAGAGGCAACCCTTTGATATCCCAAAAGAACCCAAAGAACATCATTTTCTAGCGTGTCAACACTCGTCCATATTTAATATTTACCCTGTTCTTGTTGCTTTCATCTTGGAACATTTTGGAGTTCGCTTTGATTAAATTCGTATGAGCAAATATACACATAACTGCATGCAGACACTTGTACATAAATACGACAATGTCAGGATATATGACAGTCTCTTCGGACACAAAGCTTCATTCGTAGTTGATCAACACTGATGACGGACACACTCATAACTGCACAAATGACAGTGTCGGCGAGTGCACGTGGTCAACAAACCGACAGACAAACAAAAACAAAATGGCAGTCTTCAGCCACAGAGCTGCATTCGTATATATATATATATATATATATATATATATATATATATATATGCTTATTTTTACACTTGATCTACATTAGTTGACAAAAATAATATGCTTACCTTTTTAGAAATGAAGCTTTCGCTGCAGCTAATATGCGAACGCTTTAAATCGAACCTTGCGAATGGCGCTAAAAGGAATTACAAATAATTATAAGTCAGCAAACACGGATGCGACACAAAATGGCGCAGAGCGGCACTTTTACTATTTCTTAAATTATTACGATTTTTTGTTTTGTTTTGATTTGTTTACCAAATTTATTAAAAGTAAAACTCACATACCAAAGCACTTGAAAAAAAATTGTTATTGTACGTGTGCAAGCACTTTGAAAATCAGAAATTCGTTAAACTTTTATTTTGAACAAATCAAACAAATTCTCTGCAGAACATGCCAAAATGAACGCGACGAGATTGACGAGCAAACTAACTGTAAATTCGGTGCATTTTGTCGAGGACAATGTCAGTGTGACCATTTGAAACACAACTTGCAAATGTCAAAAATACAACAATACTGCCGATATACTAAATGCATTCCACAAAAAGCTTCGCTTCCAATTTGTAGTTTTCTGTTGAATGTAAATAATTTGTGGTTATCTTATGTTGTTGTTGTTGCAATAAATAAATATGCGTACAGTATATTTAGCAGCAACATATGTAAGAATCTAAAAATATTTTATAATGTTGCAATAGATGAATTGGATCGGAATAAGAAGAAATGCCTGCCAAAGGCAAAATACACTCATAAGAAAAAATATTCTGGTAAGTCACCAGACGAACTGTATCAATTTCAAACTGCAATCTTACTGCACATTGTTTACAGTTAATTTATTTTTATTGGTAATAAATCTCCCAGATTTTACCAAAGTCAATCAAAATGAGAATACCTCATAAAATACCATTCATGCAATTTCAAATGAATTTTACTCCGAAAAATACTAACACTACAAAGAATGGTCACACTTGACACACTAGAAAAGTCGAATGTTAAAATACGTTTTTGACTTGGGCTTCAAGCAAATGTTGGACAGTTTATCATGATACGACGAGTTGTGGTGGGCATGTCCGGAGGCGTAGATAGCGCTGTCAGCGCCCATCTGCTTAAGGAGCGTGGTTTGAATGTACTCGGCGTCTTCATGCGCAACTGGGATGAGCACGACGAGATCGGCCGTTGCACTGGCGAACAGGACCTAAAGGACGCAGAATGGGCATGTCGGCAGCTGCAAATTGAACTGCGTCAGGTGGACTATGTGAAGCAATACTGGACGTCGGTGTTCAGTCAGTTCTTGGATGACTATCAGCAGGGCCTAACACCGAATCCGGACATATTGTGCAACAAGCATATCAAATTCGATTTGTTCCATCGGCATGCGCTGGATACGCTGCAATATGATGCCGTTGCCACTGGCCACTATGCCCGTAACAGTCTGGGCGACTATTTGGAGCATCGATCGACCGACCAGCAGAAGACAGATGTACGCCTGCTTATACCAGCCGATACGTTTAAGGATCAAACCTTCTTCCTGGCGGGCATACCACAGGCAGCGCTGCAGTGCACAATGTTCCCGCTGGGTGGACTGCTGAAGACGGAGGTAAAGCAACTGGCTCACCGCATTGGACTGCAGCGGCTGGCCGTGAAGCGCGAAAGCACCGGCATTTGTTTTGTGGGCAAGCGTGATTTCAAGGCCTTCATACGGGAGGTAAGCGAAGACGCTAACAGAAGTGATAAGTTAAGTTTCATTGTCATTGATAGTATATTAGCTGCAGGCCGGGACGTTTTGTGGACGTCGACAGCGGCGAAGTGGTGGGCAACCACGAGGGCATTCATCAGTGGACGGTGGGACAACGCTGCCGGCTTAGCTCATATTTGCAGCCGTACTTTGTGGCACGCAAGGATGCTACCAGCAACACTATCTTTGTGGCAGCTGGGCACGACCATCCCGCACTGCACAGCATCCGCATCCGCATCGGTGATTTCAACTGGCTGTGCAACCGGGCACGCCAGCAATTAGCCACAAGTGGCAGCCTGCGCTGTCGTTTCCGTTTCCAGCACACAAAGCCAGTCGTCGAGTGTTGGCTGCGTCCCTTCGAAGTGCTCCTAGATGCACCACTTCGAGCCATCACACCGGGACAATATGCGGTATTCTATGACGATGTGGCCTGCCTGGGTTCTGCGCGCATTTTGTGCGCAGAGCCACTACAACAAATGGAACAGCAAGCTGCCTTGGAAAGTTAGCTCCAAAGGGCTTTAATTGTTGTTGTTTGTTTTTCTTTTAAATGTAGTAGATTGGGCAACCCATTAAGACTTATAAGCTGTGAATCTGTACATAAATATTTGTATACTTATATTAAATATTTATATGTTTTAAATTATGATGTTTTATTACAAGGATGATCTATATCTTCTATAGTTGCAGTGCCGACTATTGGTCGAACAAAACTCCACGTTTTTGATGAGACACTAACTGATCTAACCTGACTGATCTGAGTTGGAAGTTTCAAAATGTTGCTGAATGGATTCTTATTATTATAAAATAATAGATATTTTTCTACTCAGATAAAATGTTGACAAGATCGATAGATTATTAGATTATTGCAATCGAATCGTTTATACATTTTGATGTATACTAAAATTATGATAGATCTTCTTTTGTGTAGATTCGCATCCCAAATCCAATAACTTTTGATGTTATCATCCGTTTTAAAATGAAATAAAAAATCATTCAATTCTTATGACAAACACATGAAATAAAATAATGTATTTATAATCTGTATTATACCATTTCCAGCCGAATGCTTCAAACTATCTTAGTTTCTATATTTCCTTAAGCGTTAAACAATCGCATGGCTTAAATTATATCTGCTCATGTCTGTATAATTTGCATCATTTCCTATTAGTAGTCCAAAAAATATTAAGGCTTTTATAATAAAAAAAATTTTCGCTTATAAATAAGATTATGTTAAATTAGATCGGCCCGATAAACAACAGTTTGATTGGATTATTATTGACTTAAATACTAAACTAAAAGCGAGTACAGCGAGTATTGAACTTAGGTCAAGAGCACGGTCAACGCATCTAGAAATCGGGTCAAGTCGCGCTGGCGCAGCTGAACGATGGACGGCTCAAAGAAGTCCTGCAGCAGGCTGGCCTTGCTCTTCTGTGCTGCCTGATCGAACGCCTTGCCAAAGAAGTTCTTCGGCGAGTCCTCGCGCACTGGCGCAATGCCAACCAGCAGACACATGCCCTGCGTCGCATCCAGCGGACATGTGGCGATCAGGGGTAAATCAATTGCGTGACGCGCCCTCGTCGTTGCCACATGGCCATGCAGCACGAACTTGGCCAGCAGGGCCAACGCATATGGATACGAGAAGAACGCGTGCTCCTCCTGCAGTACATAATAGAAAAAGCAGCCGGTCGAATGCACCTGATGCGCCTCCAGGCAGCTCTGCACCTGCCGAAAGATGGCCGCATGTAATAGCTTGGCATTATCGATGCCCGCATTGAGCAGCTGCTTGTGTTGGCGCGTCAACGCATCCGATGCCTCCATGTAACAATCCTCTGGTGTGTTTCGCTTCTTCACCGACTGCAGTATCGCCAGCAGCGCATAGACATAGTCGGCGGCAGCGTAACGACTGCGATAGCCATAGCTGAGCGTAAAGGTGCCATAGACAATGTCCGGTATATTATATTTCTCGGCAAGCTTCTCCACCATGGAGAAGAATTCCTTGCGCAAGATTAGATCCATTGCGCCGTACGATTGTCGGGCGTGCACCAGCGGCAGCCCCATCTCAACGAGCAGCTCGTGCAGACGCTTCTCGCCCCGCAATGTCCATAGCTTCATCTTACAGGCGGCATAGCGGGAGTAGCTATAACAAAAAAAATAAAAGAAGAGGAAAGCGTTGTCAAGTTAAAGTTCGCAATCAGATCAGATCAGAAATGATTACAATGCTTACCGCATAGACTCTGTGACGGTCCAGTGTCTATAGAGGACCAAGTGCAGATCGTTCTCAAAGCATATCTTCGAAGCACTCGTCGTGTGTTGATCATTTGTCTTGTTGGTCAGACGCGACACGTGCGACTGTATGTGCTCCAGTTCGAGGGTGTAGGCGCCGCTCTCGATCTTGCCGAGCAGCAGTTGCTCGCTGATGCCGACAATGGCCCACCACAGCAGATCCATGTTGTCCTTGGATAGCTTCCAGGCCAACTCAAAGATTTGCAACGCCGTCGACCGGCCATAATAGCTAAATTGTGTATAGTCGAACATGATGCGATCTCGCTCCGATTCCCATTGTCGTCTTGCCCGCTGACGCATCACGCGTTGCTCATGCCGCTCCATACGGCTCAGCTTGGGTGCTCGCTGCCTTTCCAAATTGCCGCCATCATTATCAGAATCGCCGGCGCCGCTGTCTGCATCTATGTCATCCCCAGCACCATCGTCATCATCGTTGTCATTGTCATCGTCCCCATCGGAATCATAGAATATTGTCTCAAATGCTGGTATATTCTCCTCCAGGGCTGGATCACCCAAAATGCACACCTGCCGGTCGCTGTAAATGTTGCACACGTCCAGTGGACGATGCGAATCGCATATAAAGAATGTGACATCCTCCGCCGGCTTCAGCAACTCCACAATGTCCACACAGGCGCCGCAGTTGATCAGCAGCACGTACTTTACATCGCCCTGATGCTCGGAATAGGCCCGGCACAGACCCGCTATACCCATTATGGGCACCACGGTGTACAGCATGTGATCGTACTTGAAGAGCGATTGCAGTATTTTGCTGGCGCAGATTGCGTCGACGTCATAGTTGACAACAATCAGAATGCGTTTACCAATCAGCTGCCCGTAAAAATCATTCTTTAGATCCTTTATGAACATTTTCTACGCGCCAAATTCCACAAATCAGTACAAAGACACAGAAAAAAAACAATCTCGGAATACGAATATAAAAAAAAACAATTGCTTGCTCGAATTGCACTTGACGGACGGCACTTGTGCGCCGCCTTCACTTGATAATGGATAGTCTTGCTATTGCCGCACTCAATATGCCATTTTTTAGTGCGTTGCATTTGTTGTTAGATTCGATCTTATTTGCAGTTTCCAGCTTAGAGCCCTCAGTCTCTGCATGCGCCACAGCTGCGCGATCGAATTTAGGCGGGAAACCCGACAGCTGTTCGGCGTAGACGTGCTTCGCCGTGAATGGCACAAGCATTAGTGCTTGTGGTATGAACTTTGGCAAAGAATGAGCCAAATGCAAAATGAACGAATACAAATAAATATTGCTTATGGTAGCCATATGCGATTATAGATCGCTAAATTACGATTTCCTCATATAAATGTCGATGTTAGCTGGCTGGCAAAATGATGGGCTCGTCTTATTTCAAATTTCAATTGCATTAATCGATTACCGCGCAACAATCACAGCAGAGATTAATAATCGCTAGATCGTGTTTAAATTCGATAATAATATATCAGTGCAAACATTGAGTCTGAGAAACAAACTGCTTTAGATATGGCCAACAAAAACAATAAGGGCAAGCAGAAGCTGCTGACGCAGCGTCATGTCATGTCCAGAATGAACTTCCTCTACCAGGCCGGCAATCTGATGGCTCACAGCAAGCAAAACACTCTGGCCGCCTATTATTGCAAACTTGGCCGCAACGTGGGCACCAAATCCCTGATGCACATGTGAGCTCCACTAATACGCATATGTATTGGAAAAGTGTTACTCACTTCTTGCCTTCTTAGGTCGCCAGCAGTAAAGCGCACGCTTTGCAAATGCTGTGCAATACCCCTGCTGCCAGGCATCAATACGACGCTGAAGCTGGAGGAGAAACAGCAGCAGCAGCAACAATCGGAAAAGCAAAAACACAATTATAATTTGGCTGCGACGAAATCGAGCAAACGACGCCGTCGCCATCGCCAACGCAAGCGCTGCAGTGCTGAGGCTAAGGCGGATGCAGCTGCAGCTGCTCCTGCTCCTGTTCAGAGCGGATCGGCAACGAGTGGTGTACTTGACGAGCATGCCCGAATGCAGCTGGAGTGTGTGTTGTGTGGGGCGCATCGTCGCTTTGTTATCGACGCACAAAACGAATGCTGGCCCGAGCGATCGGCGGCAATTATTCAAGTAGTAACTCTGGACAGACCAACGCAGACGCTGATGTCAGCAAACGTAGAGAACGATTAACAGGAGGAGAAGGAGAAAAAGAGGAGGGGAACTGAGATGAGAGCACTTATAAGCGGCGCTGGCTTATCGTAGGGCACGTGCAATTTTACTTGTGTTGATAAGCCGGGAGCGTCGCCCGGCTATCAACGTAAGTATTATCAGGCATCGGCTGTTGCTGTCAACCGTACACCATTAACTTATTATTATTTAGTGTGCACATCTTAATTTTTGCTCGCATGTTCAGTATTTGTCCACATGCTGAGTTGTAGACATATGATTGGCCAGCTGCTCGCCCGGCAAATCCAGCGCTACGCCAGCAGCAGCAGCCGCCGGAGTATTACGGCTAGACTGCAGGAGCAACGATATGTGGAAGTGACACGGCCAGACGGACAACAACTCAAGTATCCGAGTATTTGGCTGCGCGACAATTGTCAGTGTTCGGAGTGCTTCCATGCGGCAACGCGGGCACGCAAGAGCCACTGGGAGCGGGGCCCGTTGCATGTTCGTGCGGAGCGCGTCCGGTTTGACGAGAAGCGGCAACAGTTGATCGTTAACTGGGAGGATGCACACAACTCTAGCTACGATTTGGACTGGCTGCAGCAGCGTGACTTTAGTGTAGCGGCCCGGCAACGGTATCTGGACGATGTCTACAAGCCGCCCGCTCAGCTCTGGGGCAAGTCTCAATTTGGCGACGTTACTCACCATTTTGAGTACCACGATGTGCTCAAGCAGGATGCAGTATTGCTCGATTGGCTTCAGGCACTGGCCGTGCAGGGATTTGCCCTGCTCCATGGCGCACCACACGATGAACAAGTTGTGCGTCATTTGGCCGAACGCATTGGCTACATCAAGCGCACCACCTACGGGTAAATGTTGTATTATTTTCCATTTTATTTGTAATCTTAACTCATCGTCTGCGTCTTTCTTATCAGGGATGTGTTCGAGGTCAAGTCAAAGCCGAATGCCGGCAACTATGCGTATCTGATGACGCCGCTGCCGCTGCACACGGATATGCCGTACTATGAGTACAAGGCGGGCATAAATATACTGCACTCGTTGGTCCAGTCGGAATCGCCGGGCGGGGCCAATTTGATGACCGATGGCTTTTACGTGGCTAACACGATGCGTCGCGATTATCCGGATTATTACGAGCTATTGAGGAGCGTGCCCGTTAACTGGTTTGACATTGGACATGATGGCGATGCTGGCAAACCGTTTCACAGCCTGTGGCGCGCGCCCGTCATCTGTCTGGATGCGGATGGACAGTTTGCCCGCATCAATCAGAATACGACAAAGCGCGACAGTCGATTTACGGTGCCGCTGGAACAGGCGCTCGCTTGGTATGAGGCCTACGATAAGTTTCTTCAGGTGGCCCAGGCCGAGGCCGTTGAGTTCAAGACGCGTCCGGGTGACGTTTTTGTGTTCAATAATCTTCGCATGCTGCACGGACGCACTGCGTACGAGGATTCGCCGCAAAACAAGCGACATCTTGTTGGCGCCTACGTCGATTGGGATATAATCTACTCCAAGCTACGCACCCTCAAGTTTCCAGATGCAAAAGACTAATTGTTAATCATTAAAATGTACCCATGTATATTGTATACTCATACAATGCAATGCATAATGCAAATTAATACAAGAGAGAACGTTTCAGTTGGGCGTAAGCAATTGCGCGTAGGGGCGGTGGAGGTGGGCGTGGCATATGCCGATCTTTGAAGTGCATCGCCAACAGCCTACCAATGAAATTTGGTAACTAACCTTAAAATGGTGGAAGATATGTGGCTTTATCAATTTGCGAATATCGGTTTTATCGATTTCCTAGCCCCTAGTGGACGTAGCACTCCAATTTATACACTTTGTCCTGGTAACAGATCAGTATATCTTCCAAGTTTCAAGTCCCTATCATAAGGGTGTCGAAAAAAGATTCGTTCATTCAGACGGACAGCCAAACAGACATGCAGATAGACAGACAGACAGCATGGCGGACATTGCTCAAAACGAATATACAAACATTTGTACATATAATTATAAACTATGGACTCATTTAATTTTATTTTTTGCATGGTTTGCTTACTTTTTCAAAGTATGGCGGCAAAAATTGCGCTCGGTGTAATCATAAATTCTCTTATTGCAATCGATATATGAGGCTTTGGCCAACATCGATACAACGATATATTTTAGCCGATAGCACCATCTCTAGTTTGGCCTGTTTGGCACATGCATATCAACATCAACAAGAAAAACGCATTTGCAAATGCAAACTGCTCTTGCAACATAGATAAAAGTGCTCGATTCCAAGAAAAAAGAAGTGCAACTGAGTGTGTGTGCAAGTGTGTGTGCGTGTGTGTGTGTCGGGGTGTCGGTGTGTGTGTGTAAATGATGCCGTATAATGTGCGTGCATGCGGAAGCAATGCCATGGTGCGTGAATATGCTGGAGGCAGCATCAATGGCATTTTGCGGAAAACAGGAACCGCTGCAGCCTCACCGTGTGGCATTGGCGCCAACGGCCATATGACATATGGTGCAACACACGCAACAGGGCCGGCAGCGGTTACAGCGGGGTCGGACGCACGCCATCCGGCTCTTGATCTGCTCGTCTTTGGCTATGCGTGCAAGATATTCCGGGACGATGAGAAGGCGCGAGAACTGGATCAGGGGAAACAGCTGATACCCTGGATGGGCGATGTAAATCTCAAAATAGACAGGTTAATAATTGCTGCCTGGCTGCCACAAGCCCCTAAACTTAATTTAACTATAATAATAACTATACGCCTATATAGTACATATCTATAAAGTACAAATTACACCCCTATATCTATATATATATATATATATGTATATGCATATGTACGTAATTCCTTGGATCCCATTTGTTTATGTACATGATGAACAACACTCCCCCACCCCCTTCCCCCAATATTTTTGCTAGAGCACAACAAAATTCGTACAGATATATGTTTGTATGCTGTGTACATCATATGTACATATGTATGTATGCATAGAATTACAAACATACATAGATCTACCGGAACGAATCGAATCGAAAACCACTTCTAAGCCAAGCCGTTGTCATCGAACATCTGCATCTACAACTACATAAAATTGACACGGACTGAACGCCACGACCTATGACCTAATTTGTTTGGTTCGAAATGAAGTTGCTAGTTGCCGTTTGACGAACCAGAGTGCAAATGTGCCTTAAAGTTTGCCAACTATTGCATAAAGTGGTCGAAATGTCAAATATGATTCAATGTCAAAGAGTTAATAAGAAAAACAAAAAATGGGACTGATCACAGATCAAATTGATCATTGCGGACTGAGCTTGGAGACTCTGCAACTGTAACTGTAACTGTAACTGGTCACGTTTTCTCTTTGTAATAACAGCTCTTTTCAGTGCTCCGCAAACTGTATTATTGAAGAAAAAAAAATTTGATATTTGAAACTGTAATTGTAAAACAATTAACTTTTTTTTAGCATCCGGAGCGGTATGTATGAATGTTTAAGACATAATAATTTATATATAAATCCAATTATATATAAATATCCATAGACATTTAATTTAACCAAGCATATATACAATATAAACTACAACAATTTATTCAACTACTGTGTGAAGTAATTTTTTTCGTTTTCAATCAACGATTCTTTTTATTTCATTTATTTTGTGTGTGTTTTTGTTTGTGTGCGTGTGTGTGTGTGTGTGTGTGTGTTGGAGTGTGAGTGTGTGCGTGGGTGTGTGTGTGTGGGTGTGCGTGTGTGTGAGTATGAGTATGAGTGAGTGCGACCACCACCACCACCACCCCCTAAATATTGATTCAATGTCACTAATAACGTTTTCTTTCCCGTTTATATTTCTCTGATTCTTTTCTTTATAAACACAACCGAAACACACACACACACACACACATGCATAGATATGACGTGCGTGGAGCGTTGTGCGAACTATCGGCCTATGAGGCGCCACCGGGCGGCTACGGCAATCGCTTAGAATATCTGAGCGCCGAGGAGCAGCGTGCGGAACAACTGTGCGAGGAGGAGCGCTATCTGTTCCTCTACAACAACGAAGAAGAGCTACGGATGCAGCAAGGTAAGTGACGTTGCCGGCATGCCGTATGCACTGTCTCCTCAATGCGAATTGTTTGTACAACTACTATTTAAATTTTAAGTGCCAATGAATGAAATCAAGTGCGTTTATGCATAACGCAATTCAAGCTCTAATCGAATATACCAAAAGAATCAATTCAATTCAATCAAAAATCAAGTAATACTGCAAAAGCCGAACATAAATCAAGTCCAAAGTTAACATGAGCAAGCTCAGAAATATAGAAATCAAGTCGAACCACCCCATGTAGCACCAAACCAATCAAAACCAATCCAAAGCAACCCAGCAACAACAACAGCAAACGCAAAAGCAACACGAGCACCAGAATCAACGTAAGTTTCATCATACTGCTTTTGGCGCCGTGGTTCAGGTAAATAGAAACCACTTCAAATTTAACAAGCTAAACACTTTCTTACAGATGCCGCTGTCCAACTTGGGTGTAGCGATTCCAGCTCAGTCTCTCAGCTCGACCATTAAACTCAGAAAAAAAAAAACCGAAAGAAACAAAGAAATCCTTAAATTAAATCCAATCCAAAAGTCAAAAAGCTTATTCTATGAATATTTCTGTAATTAATTTCTCACTTCTGGCTAAAAATTAATGTTGTTTGCTTTGTACTAAAGTCTCGCGTTTGTGTTGTGTTTTCTTATTTTTGCCAACACTCCATACTCGCACACTCACACTAACATTCGCACACATTCGCACACATTCGCACACATACACACACACACACACACACACACACACACACACACACACACACATGTACAGAGGAGGATCTGAAGCGTCTGCAGCAAGAAACATCGGGCGGCAACTATAGTCAGATGGAGTTTCAATACGATGGACAGTCGACGTCCAGCGCATCGTCGGCAGATACTGCAACGGCAACATTGCCAAATCCATCAACGCCGCCCGAGGAAAGCGAGCTTCCCTATACGCTGCCAAACAATCTTTTGGTGGCGCCCGCTCCGGACATACAGCTGGTAAGCAGCTAGCTCGAAAATTGGAATTATCCATAATTTGTATCTTTATGTTTGAAAATGCTAATCGACGCTTGCCTTAAATTTACAGCCGGACACAATGAAACAGCATGCGATCATTGAGAAGACAGCACGCTTCATTGCCACCCAGGGCGCCCAAATGGAGATATTGATCAAGGCGAAGCAGGCAAACAATGCACAGTTTGACTTTCTGTCGCAGGGTGGACAGTTACAGCCGTACTATCGTCATCTACTGGGTGCCATCAAGCAGGGCAAGTATGCGCCTGTTCTCGCATCAACGGATGCGACGGCACTCATGGACAATGCGAATGCGTTAAGCGAGAGCAGCAGCACGCTGCCGGTCAGTCCGAAGCGTAGCCAACAGATCATAACGGTGCCCACCATCAAATACAAACCGTCGGCCAATTGCGCCTACACGCAGCTCATCAGCAAGATCAAGGGTGTTCCGCTGCAGGCGGTATTGGACGACGAGGTGGCTTCGCAGCATTCTGGCGGCACCGCTTCCCCCACTCTTAGTTGCAAGTCTGAAGGTCAAAGCAGTACTTCTGCTTCTGCTGCTGCCGCTGCATCCGCATCCAGTGTGGAATTTACACCCGTTCTGCTGCAATATAATGGCAGCACATTTGCCCACGAGACGGAGGAGAACACCAACGATGCACCGCCCAAAGTGGAGCTATTGAAAAACACCAGCGCCCTGGCTCTTGCCCAGAACTATAGCTCCGATAGCGACGAAGAGCACACAGATGACGACAATGATGATGATGATGATGATAGCAACGGACAGCGGCAACAACAGCACAAGCAATCGACAGCAAGTGCAAGTGTCGCCACAACGAGCATCACTGCAAAGCCTCCAGTGGCACTCGCACCACCGCCATTGCTTACGTTTCCCATGCCCGAGGAGAGTTTGCGTCACATCATTGACAAGACGGCCACCTATGTGATCAAGAACGGCCGCCAGTTTGAGAAGACGCTGCGCACCAAGAGCGTGGAACGTTTCAATTTTCTGCTGCCGGAGAACAAGTTCTATGCATATTATATGTATAAAATAACCGGTGATGTGGACGCCGCATCCAAGGAGGAGAAGACGCGCAAAGCGGCTGCAGTTGCCGCTGCCCTCATAAGCAAAAAGGGTCTCGGTGGCGCTGGTATTGCCTCGTCTAACTCGACGGCGGCGGCGGCTGCTGTTGCTACCAGTTCTAGCGAGAAAGGTGCGTTCATCTAAGACATATTGCTAGAAAATCAACTAATCTCATTACCGTATCAGTTTCAGTGCCCGTTTGCTTCTCCATTCGCCCGCGTGATGAGAACGCCGCATCGTTGCAGTCGACAATGGCGCATGAAGCGGCCAGCGATAAGGATGACGAGGCCAAGGTCAAAACTAATGCAGATCCAGTGCGTCCGGACATGCCGGAGAGTGTGCAACGTGCCATTAAGCAGGTGGAGACACAATTGCTGGCAAGAACTGGTGGATCCAAAGCAACAGCTGCCTCTTCCGATGCCGCTGCCACCACAACAACAGCGAACGCCGCGTCCCCCCAAAAGGACCAGCGTCAAGGTGTGTACCACATAGAAAGAGAAAGAGAAAGAGAAACCGAGAGACAGAGAGAGAGAGAGAGTGGTTTTATTCAAAACTGTACTAAATCGCAACATTTCGTTTAACCCATCCCCCGCCTACACAGCTGAGGAGCGCGTGAAGGACAAGCTTGCGCAAATAGCACGGGACAAGCTGAACGGCATGATATCGCGTGAGAAGCAGTTGCAGCTGGAACGCAAGCGGAAGGCATTGGCGTTTCTTAATCAAATCAAAGGTAGTCTCCCAGTTTCCCATGAAATCTATTATGCAAATAGCTGCGCTAACAAAAATAACACAATTTTATTAAAATTTGTATTTTTTAAAACCTAAGTAACTCCCTTAACGTAATGTAACGAGAAGACCATGTTCGATTTAAATCAAAGCTTAGATGCCTAAGACAATAGTGCCCCTCCTTCTATTCACCTTTATAACATTTAATAATGAATGTAAACATTCATTTATTTATTTATTTATTTGTATTCAACTCTGGTTGATCTTCTTTTAAAAGACCTATATCTGTAGTATATATTTATAAGAATCACTCATTGGGCGCATTCAACCCAATGCACTATTAATTCGAACATCGAGCATTTTTCTGTACGAATTAATAGTGGGTTGAGTTGTATTTACAACGGTTCAAATTTGTTTGAATTCATCCTTAAAACTTTGCGTTCAAAAAGTGATTCAATAAGAGACGGTTGCGAAATACTTTGATATCATAGTAGCAATACCAGCTGATAACAGGTAGCAAAGAACAGGGTGAGTATAGCCAAGGAATTCCGTTCAAGTTTGCCTTTCAAATTGGTGATTCTATCTTCAAGATCGGCTTTGACGATTATGTGGCAGGTGTGGGCGTGGTCATATAAATTTGTAATCGGCTCTTAAAGGCGGCCACCAATAATATAAACAACAACTGCGGAAGATATAGCCATTTTAAATTTGTACGGGCCTGGGGTGGGCGTGGCGTTTGCCGATCTTTGAGGGATATCACCAACAACCTATCAACCAAGCCCCCAAGTGGACGTAGCACTCCAATTTATACACTTTACCACAGCAGTATATGTTCCAAGTTTCAAGTCTATATCTCTAAGGGTGTCGATAAAAGTTGCGTTCATACAGACTGACAGACAGCATGACAGCATGCATAAAACTAATATACAACGATACCTTCGGTATCAAAGTATAATAAGCACTCCTAATTTAGGAAGATGGATGTAAAATAATTTAATGCAATTAAGGGCCTCAGACTCACTGTCGAAGATACACAGGAAGTCACATATTTATTTCGTTTTAACATCTCAAATATTAAAGCTTCTTATACAAATGAACTGAATTTCCAATTGAACACCAGGTGAAGGCACAGCTATTGGGGCAGCGGCGGCGTCAGTGACAGCAACTGTTGCAACCAAAGCGGAATCAGAGGCGATGGCAGCAAATAGCGATGGTGACTCCAACGATTCGGTACGTTCTATACCCATCACTTATTTTGGACCTGATGACGATGATGACGATGACGACGACGATGAAACTACTGAGGTGGGTGTGCAGCAGGCAACAGCAGCACCATTGCCGACACCTGCTGAGCGCGATGGGGATGATGAGGAGGAAGATAATGGTGATCTGGAGAAATACAATTTACTGAACGATGATAGCACCAACACGTACACCAGCAAGGCGGCAACGCCGACAGCAGTGGGCCCCGTTCTGCTATCCGACGATGACGATGTGCAGCTGGTGTCCGGCGCAACGCCACCGCCACCTTCAGCTAGACGCCATCGTAAAGGTCGACGTGGTAGTCGGACTCGCAGTCGAAGTAGTAGCAGCAGTTGCTGCACCGTTGTACAAGGTGCGACCGTGACCTCGTCAAGCAGCAGTGCCAGCGGCCGTCGCAGTCGCAGCCGGAGTCGCAGCTCACACCGGCAGCGACAGAAGCGACACAAGGCCAACATGGTATCCAAGCATAGGCGACGCCGACGCAGTCGCAGCTCAACACGCAGCTTACGACAGAAGCAACGTAGTCGGAGTAGGAGTCGGAGTCGCAGCCGGAGCCGGAGTCGGAGTCTTAGCAGCAGCCATACAAGCTCGCGTCGCCATCGGGGACGGGACAAGGAAGAGTCATCCTCGCGGCGTCGCAATCACCAGCGGCACACAAGCAAAAAGAGTCACAAGCGCCACAAGCGTCGTCGACGCAGCAGCGGCGGCGGATCCGTCTCGAAATGAAACCTGCATTGTCTTAGGAAGTTTAAGCATTAGGTAATATTGAAAATGTACATGTCCTTCTTTTATTTTAATGTTGAGCAAATGTTTTAAAAGCGTCCATCGATCGAAAATAATAAAAGTATGGCTTAGGATATATGGACAAGTGGTGCAAAAGACTTATTGCTTGGCATTTTGGATACTGAAACGTAGTCTTTAGAAATGAATGGTTTTATTTTCATTCCCGTGCAAAAGATATTGTATGAATTGAATTTAATATTCTTGATCAATTAACAGAAATTGTCCAATAACCTCTTTTCCAAATGACAATTTTTGTCGTTTCTCAAGAAACATGTTAATTACAAGTTTCATTTTGCGTCCTCAATTAATAACAGATTTTTGTGCTACAAAGTACAAATATAAATTCAACCTGTTTTTAATCGAATTACCTAAAAATGTAAAATCAATCTAAAATTATAAAGTTGCAAGGCGTTGTTTTAAAGTTTGATTTTTGTTAGAATTATGAAGTTTCTTTTTTGCGTTCTTAGCGGCACAGTAGTTATCGGCTATAGTTGACAAAATATCTCATTAAAGTTAGTCTAAGGATAGATACAATATATATATATATATATATATATATACATATGTATGTAGTCTAGAAGTCTATAACTCCAGGCAAATATTTATCGATGAGCGTTTGATAGTAGGGCCACAGAGCCTTAATGTCGGGCACCACAGCACTCTTTGTGTACAGATCGTAGCGACTGTAAGAAGAAGAATTGTTTGTTATAGATTTATCTATAAGTGCCAGTTAAAAATAATCAACTCACTTGAAGATAAGCACCCATTTCTTTGTATCCTCGTCCTGGGGCGCCTCTAGGTGTTTGTAGTCGCCACCATTGTGCCACGGGTAGAACGAATGAAAGCGTATTATATTGCATGCCACATCAGGCAATTTGGTTTTATTGTGCTTGAGCACAGAGTACATGTACTCATCGTGACCCCACGACATGAGTAGATTGTCCACGCCACAGTTTGGCTCATATATACCGTATTCGGTATTGTATTTGGGATTGTCACCATCGGGATTGCCAACAAAGCTGTCATCGCGATACACAATGCTATCGCCCCAACGGCAGCCCACGGCAAAGGTGTCTCCGACCACGGCCCACTGCGGCTCATTATAGAAGGCCATAATCTTGCCGAGATCGTGGATAAGTGCTGTCAAGTGGAGCCAATCGTGTTGCGGAAATTCAGCACGGGCACGTTCAGCTGCCTGGAAGGCGTGTATTATGTTTGGCAGATCCAGATCAGGATCAGACTCGTCCACCAAATCATTGAGCTTCTCCAGAGCCTCGCGCACTGTCATCTTAATGGTGTTGAACTGCAGCCAGCGAGCCCGACGTCCTGCGTTGGCAAGTATAAGCATCAAACAATGATCCAATGGATCAATCAGATATATCCTTACCCCGGACAAAGTCAACAGTTTGATTCAAGTGCATTTGACGATAGGTGCGACGCACGCGTTCCTTCAGCGGATTATCTGTATCGACGCTATAGTCACGAAACTTGGAAGGATTCTTGTCGGCAAATGTGGGCTCTGGTCGCAACAGCTCCGAAGGATCCAACAAGTGAATTTGGTGCTGCATACCCAAAATATTTTGTATTAATCCGCATATTGAAAATATTTTACTTTTTTATTTTTGTTTTTATTTTTATTTTTGTGTTTTTACCTCCTGCAGGATTCTCATTTTAGCTGAATTGAAAAATGGAAATTATTGAATTAAAACTGCTTGCTTCAAGTAACGCACAGACGGCTGAACGAGATGCTATTAAATCGTCGACTTGACGGGCCGAACATTTTTATAGATCGACGGGCATAACGGCAGAACACAATCAAATTCTTGCTATATTATTCTCACATCTAGGGTACATACAGTATTTATTTTTTATATAGAATATTATACATGTATATGATTTATAGCAGTTTTGTTGTTTTTTTAAAACACACACACACGCGCACAGCGACCTAATCAGTTATCAATGCGAGACCCCGGTCAAGTCACTGCTCATGTAGATGTAGGAAACGCGTCCAATTCGGGCCCACACAACACGGTTCGCCTATATATACATATAAGCTGGGGCAAGTGTTTGCCAGAGTTTTATCGAAGGGTCTGAGCCACATCCGCATCTCAAGTAAAGCCCGTCTAGTCCAGGCTTATCTATCTTTATATAATATATATTTGTGTTTATACAATGTATTTATCATCATTTATGTAGACTGCACTTGACCGATAAGGCCATTTACCATGTTTAATGGAGCAAGTCCAAGTCCATTTCCAATGATTGCATCACATGACTGCGCAACGGACCGATTGACACTTAAAGGCTTCTTAATGCAACATGTAGATAAGCTTTATGAATCATAGATTTTAATGGAAATACCCATATATTAGATATAATCATTTAATTCATAATCTTTCGTAAACAGCTTTTCATATGGGATGCGATTGTTAATACTCTATAAAATACAATATATAATTTAAATTAATTAAAAAGATTTTTTGGTATATATAAAAAGAACGCTTACGTAGTTAATGCTATTATTTTTATTATTATATATATTATTTCGCTTTTCTATTTGAGATTGTATACTTGAACTACGTCAAAATTAAAAATAGAATAAGCCTCGTGTCTTGATGTATTGTGTGTACTAAATTAAATTAATAAGAAATTGAGCGTATTTAATGATTGAAACATTGACTTTATTTATTGAGAAAACAATTTGTGTTTTCATTATGACCTAAAATGAATTTAATTATAATGTAATTTGAACAGACAGCCTTCTGGCTAATCTATTTAGATTTGATAAATGAGTACTTTTTTTATAATTAATAAGAATTCTTTAGTTATTATCATCCATTAAAATTAAAATTTTCTGATATATTGTTTGTGACATATAAATTATAATTGATGGCCAGCTGATGTAAGACAAATATTTCATTTTCAAAAGGGTAGACAAAATAAACAAAAATTGCTCATAAAATTAAGTTGCGTTAAAAAAGAAAACACATTCATGGGTAAATATTTTGTAGCCTTAAGTTTATTATAAGTCTAATAATATTATATAATATAGCGAACGCACTTGCTATTGTGGAAGATCTTGTTATTGTCATTTAAAAACAAAAACTTACTTCCATGGCTTCGATAGCGTTTGGCTTCACCTTGAACGAATCTCCGGCAAGGGCAAATGTCCCAGATTCAAGCCTCCAAGCTGACAATAATGCCGTCTAATCTGGTCACATCGTCATCAAGCGCAAAAATAATGTGCCATCAAGGGGGGGATTGCCTAGAGAAAAGTTATCAGTCGATGCGACAGCCAGCATCTAAAATAGCGAATGCGGCAAGTAGCGCGCATTGAGAATACAATGAGAGATTTTGTTTTGCCATTGCCCACGATGGGGCGTGATGATCGATCGTGGGTTGGACTTGTTAGGGGCTCGTTTATTTACGACGCAGTACCCAGTGCCATCATAGTCATCAAAAGAGGTCAATTTGTAACGATCGAGTGTTGGACGTCAATAAATCTTATCAAATAGTAGCGACGCACCTAGCACTTTTGTAAAAAAATAAACATAAACAAAATAAAATCTGTACAATTGGTCTTAGTCACAATTAGCAAATGAATGAAAATTACAGATTATTTAAGGTGTGTTATACACATACAAAAGCTACTCAATTTTAAATATTGTTGCATATTGTTGGAGCGTTGCGTTCACGAGTAGTTTATATTTGTAGTATAAAGTTCAATAAAAATGTTTCATAATATTTGTATATGATGTTGGAACCAAGAACTATGGCAATGATTACGAGCACAACTAAAAATCGCAATATATATTTTTTTTTTGTTATTCAAACTGCACTTGCCACATGAACTAGGCGTCAAATGGAAATTTGCATAAACAATTGCATACTCAATTCATGGTCTTATGTAGTTCAAGTTGAAAACAGTTTAATTTCTTTCGAAAGCTTTCGGATGTGCCCTTTTGATGCCACAGCCATATCAATCATTTTAATGATCATCGCATGCTAATTAAATGGTCGTTATTTTAAATCGCTGATATAAATGAGAGATCACAGGCCAGGATGCCTGACCAGCAGCCACTCGCATTTTGGGTGGCCTTAAAAGCGCAAACAAACTATCAGCACATAAACCACAATCATGATGTTAATGCAGTTTCAATCGTCAATCGGATTGCCAGTAGTTGTTAAACGAAAGTCTACACTTGAAAAAATATAAAAAAACTGCGGTTAACGATTTCATACAAGGTCGTTTCTAAATTACAGGGTGGCTTATGCATTTTTAATTTGGCTGACTTGTTGACCAACCGTTTTTGAAAATCCAAATTTCTACTTGGAAATCATTTACTTCAAAATTAAAGTATTTCTGAGAGTTTCAATATATACGATTTCTTCTGTTTTGATTATCGATTAAAGGCACTCATTTTTCCAATAAATTTGGAATCCCGTCTTTAGTTTGAAATAACAAAAATGATTATTATTTCAGGTTGTGGTGCCGATTTTATTGTTGGTTAAGTTTATTATACATTCAACCACATTTTTTCGTCAGTGTATCCTCACACAGTGCAACCTAATTATAAAGACTTTTTGTATGTTTATCTTAAAAAAAAAAAAATAAAACAAACACAATTTTTAGCTATTGAATACGGCTTTAAGACAGAATTTAACAGATTTCTAAGCACTCAGAAATATAAACCAATTTCCAACTTTGATTTTGACACATTATCTGCGCTAATGATGTCTCGTAGGGTCGCTTCACTTTGTGAACCAAGGCTTAAGTAAATAATTATTAATAAATCATACTCGTCTGCTGGCATTTTTTTTTTGTTCGAATTCTTCTTATTTGCGTATGTTTTTTTATTTATATATTTTTGATAGATTTTTGCACATGTTTGCAATAATTCATAATATGATCAGGTCTGACAGATCGGGTCGCAGACTGATCGCTGATAGTTGAATGCGACTAAATGTTAGATTATATTTAGATTTTTCAAAATTTACCACATTTCCGCTGTATACCAGAAATATATCAGATGTATACCAGAGCTAAGCAAGTGTTATATTTAAAAAAATATATATATGAACATTATTATGATATTTATGGCATTCGTATATCAGTTGAATGCTCGTTGACCTTTGTCTGATATACTACTTCCATATATAACGAATTCACGTTGTTTATCAGAATAACGGCTTAATTTTACAATTTGCATAACACTTTTTATTTGTGCTGAATTCTAATAGCGAAAACAACAAAAAAAAAAAACGAAAAGGTTTCTCATAAATGCATAAAATTTAATCAGTGGCTTCATTTAAACATTATAAATAGGCAAAGGCAAGTGTTTATGTATATGTATATGTGTATGTATATGTATGTGTGTGTATGCTTAATTGAAAGTTTATTGTAGAAGTAATAAATGTATAAATAAATAAATAAAATGCATATAATTCTAATGCTAGGATGATCAGTACAGGGTGTCTCCGATTAAAAGCCTAAAACGTACAATCTACAAATATATAATATCAATTTCTATCGTTAATCCCCTATATTCTATGCTAATATCATTAGACGAGGCGAGCAGACGAGCAGGTGGCACCCGATGTGGCAACTCCCTGCGTTTCCGCCTCCCCGGCCGCGATGCCAACGACCAGACTAACGGCACCAGCTGTGGCAAGCACCCGCTTATAGTTGCTGCTGCATTGCGAGTCAGCGACGGAGCGGCCATCGCCCTCGTCGCGACGACAGAGCTCGGCGGCAAAGGGTGCACTACCGGGCACAACCGTCTCGAGTCTTCGCTCCAGTATATCGGCGGTGGTCAGCTCGCTGGCCTGCACCAGACTGCTGGCTGGCACATTGCTCAGCCAGGGCTTCAATGTCGCCTTCTTTTGCATGGTGGCCGCCTTGCAGCGGCAGACGACGTCTCCTTGCTCGCCGCAAATCGAGCAGCTCGGCAGCACGCTATCAACGGCGCCGGAGACGGTACTCGACTCCTCGACTCGTTCACCACCGACAACAGTGGGTATGGTGGCACCGGAGGAACTGCCGCTTAGTTCCAGCTCGTTAACGGCATCTACTAGGGTCTTAATTGCGGCCGCATTGCTGGCCGATTGAACGCTGCTATCGTTTAGAGTGGCGGCCACCTCCTGCTCTTCATAGTTGGGGCTGAGCAGCAGCTTGGAGAGCGGCGGCGCCAGACCCAGACCCAAACTGCGCTCATGATACAGCTCCGATATGCTTGGCGTCAGCTCACGGTTCATGTGCCGCATTATGCTATCCTGTATGCACTTGGCACTCGGCTTCACAGGCGCCTCCGGCTCCTGCTTCGAATCGCATCCCAGCAGACCCTCATTGTCTGCCGGCGAGAAATAGAGGCTGGCCGGATTGTAGGCCACCTCCTCATCGGTCAAAGCGAGCGCTGCCTTGCCCCGCCCACCGCTGCT
The DNA here is from genome assembly GCA_035042305.1 of Drosophila glabriapex. Lineage (NCBI taxonomy): Eukaryota > Metazoa > Arthropoda > Insecta > Diptera > Drosophilidae > Drosophila > Drosophila glabriapex. The sequence continues at coordinate 13,311,380 of JAWNLN010000066.1, forward strand.
GCCCACCACATTGGCTCCCGATGTTCCTCCAGACGTTGCACCGCTAACGGCTGGTGCATTCAGCTCCGTGCGCACACTCAATCGATCCATGAACAGGGCATGCTCCTTGTTTACACGCGCCGCCAGCGAGCTCTGTGCACTGCCCAGCTTAATCTTCGGCTTGCTGCGTCCCAAATTGTGATAGACGCCGGGACGAGGTGGCGGGAGAGGCGGCTGCTGCTGCTGCTGTTGTTGTTGTTGCTGTAGATGTTGCTGGTGCTGCAACTGCTGTTGCAGTTTCTGCTGTAGATGTTGCTGCTGTTGAGCGCCGGCTGCAGCGCCACGTCGCAACACAGTCGCATGACCGGAGCCCTCCCAATCGGTTGTCGTGCTGCTGGCCGAACTGGAGCTATCCGGTCGACGGTTTGTGTTCACCTGCGGCGGCTGTGTCGCTGATGATGAAGAAGACGCTGCCGCACCTGGCTGCGCGTAGAGGCAACGTATGCGCGTCTGATGCGCCAGAGCCAGCGACAGGCTGGGATCTGTCACCGGTGGACTGGGCGTGAATGCCGCATCACTCTCCCCGCCGCCACCGGGTCGTGAGACGCGCACGGGTCCACGTAAGCTGGCATAGCCGAGACGTGGAGCGGGCTGGCTGCTGCCCGCCTGCGTTGCATAGCCATCGGACAGCGAGTGCTCGCTATCGGTGGTGTTGGCCAGACTCGAGTCCAGGCCGCCACCTCCATCGGGTTCGCCACGGCGACGAACGTACGAGATGAAAGCGCTGCGCGGATGCAGCGGCAGCGGCGACTGAGTGGAATTGCCCCCAACAGTGGCAACTGCTGCGCCGCAGCTGCTGCTGTTCCCATTGCCACCCGGTTGGGTGGCTGTCGCATCCAGGTCCGGGTCGGTGAGAGACTCGCAGCTGCTGCTGCTATGTGCCGCCGAGTCCAGGCTCAGACTCTTAGGTGCCTCGTGTGTGTCTGCAAGAAATTTATTCAGATCAGTTTTATGGAAATTTTGGATTTGATTTATCTCAATTTCCTAATTCTTTGAACAGAATTACAGCAAAAAATACGAAAAGTACAACATGTTCCGCTCGACAAATTGTATAATTGTTATTTTCTATTAAAAACAACTTCATCGAAAGTTAAATGCTTCAATACAACACACATTTCGCATATTAATAATTCAAATTGTGCCATTTGCAATTTAAACTTTAATTCGAAGTGTTTGAAGATTTGACAAAAATTGCTTTAAAGTTGTTTAGTAGCAGTTGTGATTAATTTGATAGGTTTTTATTTAGAATTTTTCAAATAAATTATCTAAAGCGCCTTAAGATTGTTTGGACCGTTGTCCAAATGAAATAAATAATTGAATTGAAAATTTAGTGCGCTTACCAAAGAGAGCGAGTAGAGCCTGCAGCACAAACTGGCAGTGACGACGATTGGCTTGTTTGCCGGTGCGTAGAACCACCTGATCCGCACCCACCTCGGTCAGATCGAAGCCAACGGAGGCGAGCAGCTCGTGACAGCCAGGAACGCGCCACAAGCGCACACTCAACGGCATCTCGATGCATGCCTCGGCTTCCGGTTTGGCTGGGAACTGTGCCAATATGTTGCGCACCACGGCAATTATATCATCTGCATGCTCAGCACTGTTCACCAGCTTGGCCAGCGCCTGCAGCGTGGCGGGCGTCAGTGCAAGGAGAGCCTGCAGGCTGGCCGAGCACTGGGACAGTCGCTCCTCGGGATCCGTTTGGGGAAAGAACACACTCGACGGTATACCATTGGCAGCGGGCTCAAACCGAAAGCCCACAGCCATCAGCAGATCCTTCCACCCGGCCACAGGTCCGGCCTTGTTCTCAATGCTCTGCTGCGTTGTGTACATGGCGTTCTTCTGCCCGCGATGTATCCGCTGCAGACTCTTCTCCACCAAATGCAGGCACACGCGTAACGCATCCCGACAACGCTCCGGCGTACGCAGCAACTCGCACAACGCATGGCCCAACAGTGCCACCTTGTTGGAGAGGCGTACATTGGCACCCACCAACAGGAATCCGGCCCAGTTGGCCGGATGGGCAAAGTGCTTCGTATGCTGCACGGTTTGCATGGCCTCCGCCAAGGCGCTGCAACAAAGAGAGCGAAAGAGACGGGCTTAGATTAGAGAAGAATTCGGCAATTTTTGGCTTATCATTTATAATTATAATTAATTATCATATCACCTCATGTACAGAGTGAGATTTTTGACTGAAGTTGGCTTAATTAACCATGAGTATATATGATGGCCATAAGGCTCAAGTAGTCATTAGTATATATAATAGGTTCACTGCCGGCTTTTGATCCACTTACCGAGCGGCTCGTGCACCTTGAAGCAGGGCCGAGTAGAAGGCGCGCAACAGGATTTTTGCGGCGGTTTCGGGTACAGGCCAAAGTGAGATTAGGACAGCACCGGCGCCGGCTAATAGCCAGCCACCGGCCAGTTGGGCAACTCCAGAGCCAGTTATCGGTTCCACAGATTGATAGGAGCTGAGGACGACCAGGCGTGCGCCCAAACGCAACTGACGCAGCTCCGCTGCTGCGAGCGTAAAGTCGGCGAGCTGCGGCTCGTGTGGTTCCTTTTGTTGCTGCTGTTCGGCGGTGACGACATCCCCGGGACTGAGCACCACGGCGCCCAGTTTCCAGCTGAGATTGGCGGCAAAGTGGATACATTCGGCGCCCGGCAGCTCGGCCAGCACGGACTCTTTGGTGGCATTGCAGCCGGCCAAAGCATTCGCTTGTAGCATATCCGCCACCATAGCAGCCTCCTGCAGCGCTGCCGGCGACTCAGCGCCGGCCCAGCCCCAGCGCTCGGCAAGAGCAGCGGGCACACGTGGTCCGCCCACAACCAAAGCCGTTGGCGGCCGTCCACGATCCCGCCGGCTTCTGGAGCGTCCACGCAACGCCTGCAGTGATGGTGCCGTCAATAGAGCACAACGCTCCGACAGATACTCGCCATCGTCGCCAGCTGCACGCAATATGGCAAACGGCACCAGGTAGAGGGCGCTATCGAGCACCAGGATCAGCTCTCGCCTGCCCTGACGGGAGACACTGGCGACGCTTGGCAGCAAATCATCGAACGGCGCCAACAGCAGATTGTAGAGAGTATGCAGGCAGGCGGGTCCACGCCATGCGGGTGGTGCGGGTGCCCGGCGTGAGCTGCGGCTCCCAACGGAACGGGTAGATCCTTGTAGCGAGGCAACGGAGCCCAGCGAGAAGAGCGAGCTGAGCGAATAGTTTGACGAGTTGAGCAACTGATTTCGGCTGACCATGCGCAAAAATCCACCGCCGCCGGCACCAGCGCCAGGTAGGTCCTCCAGCAATTGTTCACTGCTGGCACGCCAACCACTGCCATCACCCTCATGGAGTAGATTGTGTGAGTTGACGCCAAGATTGTCGCGCACCATATTCACGTAGCGCTCCAGCAACAGTTGACCATCTGCTGGTCGGTTGGGCTGATGTGGTTGCTGCTGCAGCTGATGATCATTTTGTTCGTTGTCCGGCCCTTGCTGCTGCTGCTGCTGCTGCTCCTCCTCCTCCTGTTCATCCTCCTCGTGGCACTCGCTGAGCGAGAGGGGCAACTGGAGCGTTTGTGGATCGATGCGTGCCGCATGGAAGCGCACAATGCCCGCCTGCGGCTGCAGCAGCCAAGCGTAGAGTTGCTCCCCGGCCAGGCTGTAGTAAAGCACTGGCATCCTGCCCCGGTTCACTGCCTCCAGTATGGCCTCAATGTCTGTCAAAGTCGTGCTCGTCGCGGTTGCCGCTGCAGCTGTCGACGATGTTGTTGTTGTTGTTGTTATTGCGGCGCTTATTGATGTTGCTGTTGTTGCGGCCTTTGCATCATTGATAAATGCATCCGCGCCACAGCGCGCCTTGCAACGTTCGGCGGCAACAAGAGCATCCTCATTGCGCTGCAGGGCGACGAGCAGCTGCTGCAGCATATGATAACAGCTCGTCTGCAGCTCGTAGAGAGCCAGCCGCGCCTCTGGACTGCGCTGTTCCTGACGCACCGATTCCAGCAGCTGGGCAGCTGATTCCAGTTGAATGCGAGCGCCCTCAGCGTCGCCAGAGGAGCGCAGAGCAAGACCTGGTCAGAAGTGCAAAGAAAGCAAATTTAAAATTACAAGAACTCAGTCAATAATATTTACTCGATAAATTAAATGAATTAAATTACTTAAGTTAACTACTCGAATAACCTCCCCTTTGACCCCTCCCCTCCCTAATTAATCGTCTTGCTTTGCTAGGTGTTCCACTTGTAATTAAATTACTAAATGGGTTAACGACTAATTAATCCTACTGTGCTACTAATTATTCCTTGCATGATCCTTTTGCTATGTAATCAGTTCAGAGTCCACTATTTCCGTTTCTTTTTTAAAGTCTTATCTCGTCAGTAACATTTGTTGTTGGGCATCTTATCTAATTTAAACTAATCATTTTTTTATAGTCTGATTGAGATTTTATCCGTGTTTTCTCCAATCCAATGCAACAAAAATTGTAAAGATATCTCCAGAAATCTTATAAGTATTACATATATATATATACATATATATTTTTTTTAATTTAAAAATTAAATTGTTTTTAAACAATTACAAGAAATGTGGTTTTTGAGTAGTTTAGTTTAGTTTAGAAACATTAATGCGGTTTTTCATTTGTGAAATTGGGTTCCTATTCACTTACCCAGTTGATGTCTTATCTTTGCCTCCTCCTCCGACTTGCCAATGGACTGAGCACTGGTCAGACCCTGTCTCAGATATTCGACTGCCTGGGCGTGCTGCTCAAGCTGATGGTGGACGCGTCCCAATGCACCACAGGCCAGCGCCTTGCCGAGCCGATCTGTACTGAGTGCGAGCTGGCGTTCGTAGCACTTGAGCGCCTCCTGCTGCTGATACAGTGCCTCATGCACGGCGCCCAGATTGCCAACGGCTCGGGCCTGTAAAGCGGGCGCCGCCAGCTCTGTGCACAGCTGTAGATCCTGTTCGTGCAGCTGCAGTGCGTCCGTATAGTGACCCATCCGCTGCTGCACCTGGCCGAGCGCACACATCGCATCCGATTCGAGGGCGCGATCCTGTAGGCCACGTGCCAGCTCTCGCTGATGCTCGAGGCAATTAAGTGCCTGGGCATGATTTCCCAATGCAGCATGGACATGTCCCAGATCACCGTAGGCTAATGCCTTCACCTCGGCGCTGTGCAGCTCGTGGGCGACGACCAGACGCTTCTCCAGGCAGACCAGAGCCGTTGCCAGCTGGCCGAGAGCACGACGTGCTTGGCCCAATCCGCGATAGGCACGCTCCTGATCCCGATGGCTGGCTAGGCCCAACGCCAGCTGCAGTTGCCGCTCATGACACTTGAGCGCCTCCTCATAGTCACCCAATGCCGCATAGCAATCACCAAGATGACCCAGTGCACGTGCCCGATCCGCTGGCGTCGATGGCAGCGACACACGCTCCAGTGTGCCCAACTGCGCCTCCAGACACCCGATGGCCGCCTCATAGTGTGCCATATTTAATCGAGCAATGCCGAGATTGCCATGCGCCTGCGCCTCAACAGCCTCATCCCGCTGCTCCTGGGCTCGCTCCAGTTGCTCCTGATAGCACTTGACCGCATGCGTCCAGCTGCACAGAGCCATGTGAACGGCACCCAGATGGCCATGTGCACGACACTCGCCAGACAGATCGCCCAGCTCCTGGCGTAGCGTCAACTCCTGGGTGTGATGTCCCAGCGCCTTATCCCAGCGCCGAAGCAGGCGATGCGCCAATCCCAGAGCACCGCACGCAGCCGCCTCCATGGCACGCTCTCCGGCAGCACGGGCCAGTCCCAATTGACGCTGATACAGCTTAATGGCCTCTTCATGCGCCCCGGTGCGGATGAGAATGTCACCAATGTTGCCCAATGCCCGAAATTTGGCCGGCAACTGTCCGGTCGCGTGGGCAACTGCTAGGAACAGCTGCTGGCATTCGAGCGCCGCTGCCGAGTGCCCCAGCGCCAGATGGGCCAAGCCCAGATTGCAATAGGCTCGTCCCATATGCGGTCGATGTTGTGCATCCTTGGCCAATGCCAGATCTTGATCATAGTAACGCACCGCTGCCCGATAATTTCCGAGGCAATAGTGTGCATAGCCGAGCAGATGACACGCCTTGCCCTCGGCAGCGACATCGCCCAGCTCCTGGGCAAGCATTAGATAGCTCTCATAGTGAGGCACTGCCTCCCCATACAGCTGGCGAGCACTCAAACAGTTGCCCAGATTGAGCAGGGCGCACGCCTCACCCGCCGCATCCTTCAGCGATCTGGCTGTGGCCAGATGGGCACGATAGTGCGCCAGTGCCGCATCATGGGCGCCCAGCGCCTGATATGCGACAGCCAGATTACCGTGTGTGGCTGCCTCGGCACTGCGATCATTCACCGCCTGACTGATGGCCAGCTCCTGTTTGTGATATTTGACGGCTGCCTCGTATGCACCGGCAGCGGCATGGGCATTACCCATATTGCCATAGGCACGACCCATGCCCGCCCGATCGCCCAGAGCGCGGGCAATGCCCAAATGCGCCTGGTGCAGCTTGAGGGCCGCATCGTGTGCGCCTAGCAGCTGATAGACAATGCCCAAATTGGAGCAGGCCCTGCCCTCGCCCAGTTTGTCGCGGGCGGCCAACGCCATCGCCAGTTGGCGTTCATGCCACCGCTTCGAGGCGGCAGCATCGCCTGCACAGCGTGCCGCATGACCCAATCCGGCATAGGCACGCGCCTCAATGCTCCGATCGCCCAGCGTTTGGGCAATCCGCAGCACCTGCTCGTGACAGGCGGCCGCCTGTCCGAACTGCCTGCGCTGGTGATGCGCCGAGCCGAGATTCGAATAGGCTCGCGCCTCCTCCACTTGATCGTGCAGCTTGCGTGCGAGCCGCAGATGCTGCGTATGGCAATCGAGGGCCGCCTCGCATTCGCCCAGTGCCAAATAGACGGCGCCCACATTGCCAATTTCGCGTGCCTCCTGCAGACGATCGCCGAGCTGCTTGAACAGCTGCACGCACTGTTTGTGCGAGGCGAGAGCATTCGGATAATCACCGCTGGCCGTGTACACATGGCCCAGCGATGTCAGTGCGGAGGCAGCCGCCTGGGTATCCTTGCATTTCATGGCGAGCACCAGTTGGTAGCGATGCGCTGTCAATGCCTCCTTGTAGGCACCCTGACTGAAATAGGCGGAGCCAAGATTGCCATGCGCCCGACACTCGCCAGCCGTGTCGCCCAGTGACTTGGCCACGGCCAGATCCTGTTGCATATAGCCAATGGCCTGGTCCAGCTGGTTGAGCGCCCAATGCGCCGAGCTCAACGCACTGAATACCGAACCGCGAAGCTTGAGCGAACAGCTGCCAATGCGCAGTGCGGCCTCGAGAACGGCGACAGCTGCCTGGTATTGTGTCGCCTGGAGCAGTTCTTGGCCAACCACCGAGCTAACCACAAAGGGCGATTCGTGAAGCTGCATTGCCCGCAATTGTTGCAACGTCGGCTCCAATGCAGCGCGGAGCGGACTCTTGAGAGACGCCTCAACGAGGCCGGCGAGCAGCTGTTTATGACTCGGCTCCTGGGCGAGACCGGCGGCAAAGGAGGCCAACGCCTCACCATATCGGCCCAGGCACTGTAGTGCGACACCTTGCCGAAAATAGGCCTTTGGCCACTGCGGACACAGTTCGCGTGCCTGGGTCGCATCCTGTAGAGCCGCCGAAAACTGGCCTTGCTTGAGCCGTGCCGCCGATCGATTGCTGTAAAGTATATGATTGCCCGGATCCAGCTGCAGTGCGTCCGTATAGAGCAGCACAGCGGTGGCAAAATCACCGCTCTGGCACGCAGCATTTGATTGTCGCACCTTCTCCAAGAAGAGCGCGCGATTCGCGGCGGGCAGCTCCGGCGTGCATTCCGGTTCGTTCTGCAAATGCAAATGCCCAATGATAATCATTAATATTAATATCATTATCACTAAATATAAATCAAATATTTCTTGCTACATTTTTTTTGAATTTATGGTTTAACCAACTTCTTTTTAACCGTCGGGCGAAAGATAATTTATAACCCAAGCAAATTTTCTATTATAATCCTAGCATGATATCCGACATATATATGATATAGTAATATATATTATAGAAATATATTATGCAGTCAATAAAAAGAAGAGCATTCTAATATATATATATATGAAATCACTGCCAGGACTTATTATTTGCATCTTCAAAATAATTAAAAAATGCTTAGCTTAAACCGCAATTAAACCAAATTTTTTTCCAAAGACTAATCTTGTTTGCTGGCTTAAACTAATTTCAATGCGGTTGCTTTCTCAAAATTGATTTAAATTGGCCAATTTATATAAGTCATCAGACGATCATACATATGCAGTCGACAAACAATCAATATTTTATGTCAAATTCGATTAAGTAGGATTGCGACATTATTAATAAGAAATTAAAATAATAATACATATTATTACACTTAAATAGATTTGATTCTAAGAGCCTAAGCTCGTCAAGACCTGGATATAATCAAATTATGCAATAAATTAAAGCTGAAAGCAAGGCGAATTTGTCCCACTGTGCAGCCCCAATGTTGCGCTGTAATTATGTTAAATTGCCGCCGCAGTCGCAGTTGCAGTTGCAGTTGCGAGTCCAGGCTACAGGTATGCGACCACTGAGTCACGTTTCCCGGGCAACATCCAACTGGCAACTGGCAACTGGCAACTGGCTGAGCAGCAACTTGCTGAGCGGACCAGTCTCCAGTTCCAGCAACAGCTCTGCTCGTCAAATGCGGAAGCAATTCCACGAATTCGTGGCCCAAGAACTAAGCCACGACGAGCAACAAACAGCAAACAGCCAAGTTAACAGCGGCAGCCAGTGGCCAAGAGAGGTGTTGAAGTCTAAGCCTTTTTATTGTTGTTTTTTTGTTTTTTTTTGGCATAAGCCACGCCATGAACGAGACAAGACGAGACGACAAAGAGAAAGAGAAAGAAAATGCGCGTGAGAAGGAGGACGATGGCGATGGCCAAGATGCGAAGAGACGAAGTCAAAGTCGAAGTCCCGGCCATGACAAGAGCGAAGAATTTTTACATATTTTTGAAGCAATTAAATGGAATGAGTATGCAAATGCATTAGCCCAGCTTGAAGACACTGAAAGGCACATAACCCAAAACCGAAACCGAAACCGAAACCAAAACCAAAACCAAAACCAAAACTGAATGCAAAGCCCAAGACCAACACGATGAGTAGTTTCCTAGAAAACGTGCACAACAAGTGCCAAATGCCAAGTGCCAAGTGCCGTTCTCCTCCAAGTGTTTGGGGCCAATAGGGTCGTCGGTAGTAACGTGCTTAGATTAGCCTTCTGGCTTCGATGTTCTTCTGTTTGTTGTTGTTGTTGTTTATGTTGTTGTCGCTGTTCCTCGCTATTTTTATTTTCATTTTTATTCCTTATTTTGAATTTTTGGATGCTGGCAATGCGAATAAATCAGCTCGTGGATACAACATATGCATGCACATAGAAACTCGTACAAGTGGCAGCCGCAAAGTGTATCTGACAGATGCAGAACGAAATTTATGTTTTATGCAACCATTAAAGCGCACCCGTGCCCCGTCTGTCCAGGAGTCCGTCCGCCCGTACGCCCGGCCGGTCCACTCGCCCGATAAGCCAAATGAAGTGGGCGTCACAATACAATGATGATGATGAAGACGAAGACGAAAACGAAGACGAAGACGAAGACGAGGACGAAGACGAGGACGAAACGAAATTTAACAAAAACAATCAAAAGTAAAAACAACAAAAACACGAAACGCAGAAACGTCGAACAACTTTAAAAACCACTCGCATAACTTAGCAAAATGAAATTTTTGCACAGCGTTGGCGTTGCTAGCGCAGATCTCAGCATGCAGATTGTCCCAAGACAGACAGACAAACAGACAGATAGTCAGGCAGTCAGCCAGCACATGGTCAAAGTCAAATAAACACGCACAGAACATGGCCAGGCTAACATCGACCCAAACGGACAGATTCTCCTGTCGAAGGGCCAGCCGAGCGGAAGGGTGACTCAGACAGACAGACAGGCAGACAGACCGAGAGAGAGAAAAAGAGAGAGAGAGAGAGAGAGAGAAATACGAGCAGATTGAACTAGGCATTTATCCGAGACAAGGGCTAAGCTGCAGATAAGCTTTCTTTACTGTGACGTATCTATAAAAGTCTTTGACAAACGTCGCAGCTGATGTTGAACAATATATATATACATATATATACATAAATAAATAAAAAAAGAATCAAAGAATTTCGTGAAATCAATCAATTAAAAAGTGATCAACCCCTTTTCTTCTTGCCAGCATGATCAAACTTGGATAAGCTCAAATATTTGGCTGTAAACTTAACAAACGGTTGGTTTTTTAAACATTACAACTTTAATTCACTATCTGGATAAGCTGGTAAACTGGTATTGAGTTAATAATTGAAATCGGTTGCTGTCGTTGAGCTGGCAACTGTTTACATTCACAAGAAATTGTATCTGCTTCATAAATTCATAGCGCTACTGCGGATAAATACATTTCATCGTAGTATTCTATCATTATGCAATGTTATTCACGGAACGAGACAATGACTCAGTTTATTCGTATCTCCATAGAGAGAGAGAGAGAGAGACAGAGAGAGAGGGAGAGAGAGGGAGAGCGAGAGAGAGAGAGGGGGAGAGAGGCAGAGATCGAGTTAGTTGCGACCCTTTCGCAATGCGTTGCATGCGTCATGCAGTGTATCAATTTAGGGATTGGCGCCCAAAAGGCCGCATAGAGAATTCATGTAAATTGATATGCTGCTATCTGCTATCTCGCTCCAACAACAGCAGCATCAAGAAAGGCTCATTTTCAAAAATAGTTAAAGGCGGCCAAGAACTGTTTTTAGACAGAGGCTGCAATCAGAGACAGCGCAGAAGAGAAAGACAGACAGTGAGATAGATAGAGAGCGAGAGAGAGAGAGAGAGAGAGAGAGAGAGAGAGCGATCGGGGCGGCCAGGAATGTTCAAGCAAAAAACCAGCGATTTGAAAACTGGCTGCTTGCGCCTGGGCGGATGGCGGACAACAGCACAAAGCAAAAAATAGAGAGAAAAAAAGTGGCACTCAAAGATGCAACCAGGCAACAGCAGCAGCAACAGCAACAGCAGCAGCAGCAGCAGTTGGCTGCAAGTTGTTGCCTGCCATGCCACATGCACCATGTTGAAGTTTATGTGTGGCAGTGGAGAGGAGGGCTTAACTGCCTAGTGGCCTGAGCCACAACCAGTGCCAGAGCCAGAGCCAGAGCCAGAGCCATATGTGAGGCCAGAGGCACCGCATTCGTCCCGACGGCCCATCGATAAGGTCTCCGCATCGGAATGCCAACAATTTCACGATTGCTTGTGGCGCACATTGGCATGTTTTGCGCTTAAGTCAAGAATTTTGTTGCAATTTAACGCGTAATAAAATAATTAGCTGTTGCTTGCCCATTCCCCATTAGCCCCTCTCAACAAAACCAAAAAAAAAAAAAAAAAAAATGAGCAAAAAAAAAATGAAAAGAAAGAAATAAGCAAAAACTTATCCACAACCCTTTTCTTGTACCCGGCTGAAAGCTTAACCGAGCTGCCCAAAATGCAGTGAACCAATTTACCGTCATCTAGTTGCCAAGACCGAAATTACAAACGCAAAACCCAAAACCCCAGACGGATCAGTCAGTCAGTCCCAGAGAGACAGACAGACAGACAGACAGACAGAGAGACAGAGAGTCAGTTAGTGAGACAGCTGCAGGGAGCTTCTAAACATGCGCCAGAAACTTATCCAACATCGTTGACGTTGTCGTCCTCAGTCTCAGCTTCAGCTTCAGCATCGTCGTTGTTGTTGTTGTTGTTGTTGTCGTCGTCGTTGTTGCCCATGACATGACAGCGCGGAATATGATGAAAGGGCCTAGGGTGTAGTCAGAGCTGGAAATGGTTTTGTGTGTGTTTGGCGTTTTTATCTCTGCGCTTTGTTTAATTTGGCGTGTGTTTCATAGTCGTTGTTGTTGTTGTTGTTGCTGTTGTTGCTGTTGTTGTTTAGCCCTTTTGTAGTATCGCCGCTCAGTTAATCAACATTGAAATCATTTTGCCATCTTTTTGATTATTAGCGCTGGCTTCCTTGATTGTTTTTGCTCTACCCTTTTTGTATTTTTGTGTCTTGTTTTTATTGTTGTAGTTCTTATTTTTAAGCGCACTGCATGATTCAAGTTCTTTTTTTTTGTGAAGACCATAAACATATAATTGTCATAATGCATAAGTTGAGAACGATACGATATACATGTACTTTATGTACATATACACACATGATCAACAGGCTGCCAGTGATGCCTGCATGGAGATAAAATGAAATATTTCGAGAAGCGAACTTATTCGCTACAAACCCAGTGTGAAAATATTGATTCAGCAATTGAACAAGTTTATTATAATAAAATATATATATATGTATAAAAATTCCAAACTTACGTTCTAATAAACTACAAATTTAAAACCGCCTTAAAATCAATAATTTTTAATTTCCCATTTCCATTTAAGTTTCTCAGTTTCACTGCGATTCCCGGACTTACCTCGGAGAAATCCCGCTGCGACATCTTATTCAATATATGCTCCCCAATAGCAATTTTGCCATTGTTTTCAATATTATTTGCATGATTATTTGCATTAAAATTTAATGGCAAATTTATAAGATTCTCATAATTCGTCATTTGTATGCAAAAACCATCAAAGCGCTTTCAGCATGCCGGTCTGTAAGAAAACAAATAACAAAAAATCAGCAGATTAGAGAGAGGGAAACAGAGAGAGAGAGAGAGAGAGAGAGAGAGAGAGATGAAAAGGCAGATTTAGAGAGAATGCTTATGCCAATTGAGAGGGCCAAAAACATACATGCATGTACATAAGTCTCACATTGACATTGGACAATGAGGCAAAACTTTCAAATGCCTCAACGGGAGAGTTCTAGAGAAGTTTGCCTGCTGACCAACCAACGTCAACTTGGCGGCAACTCTTATGCAAATTCAACTGTGGTCGCTGCCGTTGCCGTTGCCACAGTCACATAAACTTGACAATTGAATGTGGTCATAAATTGTTTTGTGGCCCGGCAGACGTGTCCGCGTCCGCGTCCGCGTCCACGGCAACGACACAGTGGCCTGGCCACAACTGTGTGCGAATTCTGCCGCTGACTGGCCAGCGGCGCCTCAATATCGTGACCATCGGCCAGCCCCAGCCCCAGCTCCAGTCTCTGTTTCGGACTCAATCTCAGTTCCATTCTGAATACAAGTCGCTGAGCAGCTTCTTCTTGTGCAAACACATTGTATATTTAATTTGTTATCATTTAATTGAGTTTGGCGGTAGCTGTCGACGCCGTTCTCAGAGAAAGTTCACATTAACAAAATTAATTAAAAGCCAAACGGTCGCTATGTGAACCAAAATGACTGAATCAATAAAATCTCCCATTCTCATAAGCAGCGCAAGGAGTGTTTAAGTTGTGCTTGTCTACCGATGCATATCAGAAGGGCGTAGCCGTGTTTCACCTCACAGACTCTAATTGAAAAATTACGCACAACAGTAAAATACTTGGGAGACAAACATGACATGCCGCAGAATCGAAGAACGGAAGACTTAGGACACAAACTGATTGCGCTTTCTTAATGAGATGCACAATTAACTTAGGTTAGGTATTTCTTAGACTATCGACATTATATATTTTAATAGAATACGATAAGAGTATTCACAAGAAAAATTTAAATACATATATTTTAATATAATGTTGCTGCGATCTAAAGTATTACAACAGCCATAAAATATGCATATACATGCATGAAGCTGTTTCTTTACTCTCCCTCCACAAAAATTCGCTTGTCAATTGAACTGCTGCCTGTTTTTCTTGTCTTTGCAGCTGGCTTTTTATGCGATTTTATTTACCCCTTATAATTATTGTTGCTGTTTTTTTTAGAGTATTTTTTTAAATGTATTTTTTTTTTTGTATTTTTTTTACGATTTACGAAGCCCAGTTTCATTACAAATGCGCTAATTTAGCCGCGTTAATGGTTTCATATTCGTAGTTTGCCCGGTCGATTTATGCCAGCTGTGATACTAAAAAGAGTCGATCAAATGCGAGTGCAAAAAGCGGAACAGCTGTAAAGTATTGATTGTGTCGACCAGAGTTGAGCAATGTCCATTTTAGCTTGATGTTCGCTCATCTGCATTGGCCAGTTTTTGCCACAAGTCTTTTGCAGTTGTTGTTTTTTGTTAATTGAGCAAAAATGAAGTCATACGGGAAATGATGTCCCCTTAAGCGCAACTTGCATTTATTTTGTGTTCAAATATCTGCAGAAACATTCAATTTGCGACTAATGACAATTATACCATTTTCGCCTAATGCAGAGATCTAAGCAAATGTTGTCGAAGTCGCTCTTAATGAAATTCAATAATTAGCTGACTAGACTTGACTTTTAAAATGTAAATATTTTTCTTAAATTATTTCACTATCTGGCATTATTTATTAAATACATTAACAAAAGAGCTTTGTGTCTAAAATAAAATGTATTTATTATAATTTGCCAATCATTGTTGGGTTTTATTCTAAAAGAAGACTGAAGAGTATGCAAGCGGCTTAAACTGACACAAATGATTTTGATTCATTTTTGATTCTAATTCAATTATGTTTCTCGAACTTATCTCTTTCGTTTTCTTTTATATGAAATTGTATAGGTTTCTGACCATCCAGAAGTCATTTGGAATGCGACATTGGCAACTTCGTTGGCGGTTGTTCAACAAGGCCAGAACAAAGCTCTGGGCAACAGCGGATGAACGAAAGAGCTGGGTCTTTATTACATGATTTCCGCTATTAAAATAAAACACTTTTGCATAATTGTTCACTTACAAACGACAAGAGCAACATCGACAACATCAACAGCAACAATAACAACAGAGCTGTGCAATGACTAAGGCAATGAAGAAGGCAACAACAAAAATAAATAATAATAAAAACGACACAAAGAAATTCCTCACGCTTCATAACGCCCGCCAGGCATGCCCAAAAATTCCGCAAAACAACGCCTACCCCGACTCGAAGGCGAAGAGTCCAAGTCGAGCCATCAGCCATCAGATTCAGTACCCAAGACCGGGGCCAAGTCACAGTCAAAGTCCCGGCCCACCAGTTGAGCAGGCTCGTTGATCGTCATCGTCAACGTCGTTCGCTTTTTGATGATGCCTGCTTGCAACCTGTTGAAATGTGTGACAAATTGGGCGTAAGCAGCCAATATGAAAAAGGGTGACCACCCCACCTACCCCCTTCCCCCTCGCTCTCCTCTCCCACACCCTCTCACTTGTGTCCAACTCTTTCTCATTCACTCAACAAACGTGGGCGTGACGAGCAGCGATTTTCTTATGTTGCTCATATTTATTATTTTTTTTTTTTTTGTTCCTTTTTTGTTGCAGAGGATTTTTTCGCGAAGCAAAAAGTGATGTTAAGCACAGCCTAAAAATTAAGCCATAAATTTAAAGTTTATTAGCATGCAGCCCACTTTTTTGGTACGGACAAGAAGCGATCGAAAGTATTAATGCTGAATAAAATGTAGCAAGGTGCTTAAGTATTTTGGTGATATTTTTCAAGCACTTTATTTGATGAGCACTTGAATCGAGCAACACTAACAAAACAATCAATTTGTAGATCATCATGCTAAGTGTGTGTGTGTGTGTGTGTGTGTATGTGTGTGCTGCCCAAGGCAACCAAAATTGTGGCTCACTCGGAGCACGTTTCAAACCGAGTTCGTTCTATTTGGATTCGTTCAAGTTCGTTGCCTAAGTCGTTTGTTTGTCAGTGTGGCATATAATTAGAGTGAACCACAATAAATACAAATATATATGTATATATTGAAAGCATGCTTGCGGTTATTGCTGCGATTTGCTTTGCTTTGGCTGCTGTGGCCTCTACTTAGAGCTTGCTTGCCTATGAGAGAAACACCCGTACAATTTTATTAAAACTCATTAAAATTATTTGGCCACTTTGTTGCTGCTGTTGCTGTTGCTGCTGACGAGAAAAGCCAGCAATCCGTGCACGAAACGTACTCAAAACGTATGTACGTATGTATGCATGTTTGTATGTATATATATATATGTATATATATATACTACGACTATACTATATATATATATACGACATGGACCAAAATGAAAAGCAATTTTAATGAAGCCAAAGACGAAGTTGTAGCCAAGTCCAAGACACTTGTTGCTGGTTGCTGCTGCTGCTACTGCTACTGCTGCTGTTAGCCACATTGTTGCTGCCTTATAAGCTGGCGTGCATTTGTTGTTGCCCACAATGCGAGTGGCACGATGTAATTGACATCATTAGACTAAAGCGCGATCAGCAAACAGCGTACAGCGACCAATTCAAAAGACCAAAAGGAGCGCTAGAAAGTGGCCTGCCCGAGACCCGTTATCAGCGCTAACGTTAATGTTCACCGTTCCCGCCATGTCAATGGCAATGACCCGCCGCAATGAGTTTACTACTACCCCCTCCAGTGCTTGCAGCAACCCAAATTCTAACTCCTACAAATTTGTAATTCGAATTTAAATGCAAAATTCCAAATTGTATTATGATTATGACTATACATACATTCATATGTATTTATGCATATATATATATATATATATATATATATATATATATATATGCATGTGTGTATAGATGCTGAATAGCTGTTTTCTCTCTAATTTGATTTATGCATCACATATACGCGCATGTATTTAAATTTTTAATTTCCCCCGGCTTTGTCGAATAAACCATCATGTTTAAGCATTTTCGGGCCACATGAATTTTCACTGACAACTTAAAGCCGCCACTTACCATGGAATGTGGCGACAGCGTCCGATTTCGAGTCGTCGTAAATTTGTTTCTGTTGTGTTTTTTTTTTTTGTTGTGCGCCTTTCAGTTGCCCATATACCAACATCTATATGCATATGTACATGCATATATATATATAAATATATATATATGTATTTGGATACCTATTTAATTTGTTCAGGTTTGTGGGTTGAAATCTGCTTACTGCTGCCTGCACGTAAGATTTTTCTTTTCGTTATAACATTTTTAAATTTGTTTGGGACTGAGAGTTTTTGAGTTGATTATGTTTATTACAGAATGGAAACTCGAGCAGATATTTCGAGGATTAAACAATTTCTCAATATGCAGACAAAAACTGTTCGACTGTTCAACACATAATTCATAACATTTGAGTGGCTCTCCAATCTCACACATACACATACACAAACTGTGTGGGCATTATGCTTGATTAACTGCAATAGTTGCTTCTGTTGCTGCTGTTAGCTGCTTGGCTTATTATCATACAAATGACTTAGGCAACGAACTTGTTGTCTACACACGCACACACACAAACGCACACACACACACACACGTACGCATACATATTACGACGTTCTTAATGACCGCATTAATTTGATTAATTCCAAATATTTGTTTGGCTTCGCACATTTTGGAGTTTTAATTACTTTCAATTCGTTCAAGTGTTGTTGTTCTTGCATGTGGCTTGTTGCTTGTGGCTAGTTACATGGATTTAAATCATATATTGTTTAATTGCAGTTACTTTAGGTGAATATGTGCCTTTGAGTCGGCCAGAATGGCATTTGGGCATGCCCAAAGCCACGCCGCCTTAAAGCAATGCACACACACACAAGCACACACACACACAAGCAAACAAACAACAAGCTCTCTCCCTGTCTCTCTCTCTCTCTTTCTCTCTCTCTCTCTCTCTATCTCTCTGTCCGACTCTTTCGCACATACACTCTCAAACGTGGCTAAAACAAGTCAGGCAACTTTTTTTCTTTGTTTTTTTTTTCTCCTCATTTTATTGGAAGCGGCCGCCGCTTTGGATTGCCTTCCTTTTTTTCCTCTCTTTACTACGACTACAACCACTATATTGTTGTTGTTTCTGTTGCCTTTTTGTTATTAGTAGCATTTACTTTGGAATGCAACAAAGCGAGAACGTTTCGAAAAATGACGACGACGACGGCGATGTTGGCAGCGCCTTTGGCCATTGACGTCTTGTTGCGAAAACAGAAAAATGCATGGCCTGCTTAGCACAGCGAGAGAAAGAGAGAGAAAGGGAGAGGGAGTGAGAGAGAGATAGACAGAGATAGAGAGAGAGAAGGAGAGAGAGAGGCCGCGTGTGAATGATCAGAATTGAGGAAAAGCGAGATGCAGCGAGTGGGCGAGTGGACCAAAAACTGTATGAGTTCAAAGGCCGTTGCCAGTTGACCGTTTTTTTTTTTTGGTTTTTCTTTTTGTTTTTAACACAATTTGGCACTTTATGAAAACGACTCACGCATTAGCACAAAAAGCACAACACATTAAAAAAAGAACACTTTGTTCGCCGTTGTTGTTATTAAAATAAAATAACAATTAAATAACAAACAAAATTAATCGAATCGCGTTAATTTCACTCTTTTCTCTTTGCTCGATGTTGAACGCGCCGCATGCAAAACTTAACTAAGCCAGGCACGGAGCAAAAGACGACGGGCGACTCGCTAACAAAAATGAGAGCGCGACTCGAACTCAAGCGTGGAGCGCAGCAGAAAGCAAAAGACAAAAACAGGTACACAGCTATAACAAGTATTGCGACCCGTTTACCTGTTTGGGTCGCTCAATGTTTTTCACCGATCTGGCAGCACGATCTGTGGCAATGCCAGCTGAATAAACACATCAATGTTATCGATAACGATCGACACGCAGTTCTGTATCATTGAGCTTGCTCACTCCAAATCGAGTTACACAAAAGCAACCAGAGTTTACTAGACTAAATTGTGCATACTTTTGGGCTGCTTTGACTAAATGTGACTATTGTGTGTGTCTATAAAATGATGCTTTAATCACGTCAATTAATTTAGTAGTCGACAAGTTCTAGAACTATCAACAACGACAAACGAAAAATATGTCTGATTGGAAATTGCTGCTGATCGGCTGCCTGCTGTTGCAATTGGCCCTGGCCAGTGCTCAGCCGCCAATAAGTGAGTCTCTTTTTGGATATGTTTGTTGTCACAATTCGAATCCGTTGCAAATCTGAAATTAACAGCTCCTCGCAATTGCGGCATCAACGAGACCTATTTGCCGTGCGGCCCCAGCTGTCAGACGGAGTGTGCCACATTGGGGCAGCCGTGTCTGATAAATCACATTCGATGTCCCGATGGTTGCTACTGCAACAAAAACTACGCCCGCAACGCGAGTGGCACTTGCATTCCCCAGGCGCAGTGCAAAAAACGTGGCAAATAATAATAATTAAAACTCAATTCTGATTTTCAACAGTTGCTATTATTTTGATTCAGCTTTGTTTTTGTTTTCGTTTTTCTTCTTTTCTGTTTTTAACACATGACAGGTTTTAATTTCCATTGTGGCTCGACAAAAGGCTATATTTGTTTGCTTATACACACATATGTACAATAGTGGCGGAAGTTCAGCAAACCAGTATTTTTGCTGTTTTATATTTTGATGAGATGGCAGATTACCTAAAGAGGCCGTCAATACACGACAATCGGTTAACGATTTTTTAGTACAATCATCAAAACACACGTACATAGTTCGAGGGTGCAAGTAGCTGCTCTTCCCCGCTTACGCTTCGTTAACTGGAATTTATCAAAACTTCCAATACGAAACTAAACGTATAAACAAAAAAAAAAAAAACCAGACGCACATACACATTGCACGTGTTAATTTGATGACCAATGTCTACAGTTTTACATGCTCCTTAGCGGCGCTCTGATCAGTGGTTTATGTCTCGACTACCGCTTACAGTTTGATGAACTCCGTTAGAGTCTTAAGATGAAGCTATATTTTAGTACGAAAGATCTTTATTAAAATTACATTGACTGCCAACTTATAATGAACATTATTTAAGTACTCTGCTCGAGAAGTCGCTAAATCTGCATCGATCATCATATGACTGGGCCATGCCGTTTGACTGGGCCCTGAATAAATATTGGCTAGACTTTTTTTTGGCCTAGCTTAGTAGCAAACTCAAATGGCAGACATCTTATCAATTGACAGACATGCAACAACAACAAGAAGGTGCTGAGAACGCCACAAAGGAAATCTAAATCCACAGAATCAAAGTCGCGTAACGTTAAAAAAGAAAGAAAAAAACCCGATGTTGGGCAACGGGAGGGGTGGTTATAGGGGGTATGGTTAGGGAGTGAATCGAGCGCTGACAGCATGCAAAATGTAAATGTTTGCTGTCATTGAGTCGAAAATGTTGGCGAGAGCCCAAACCAAACGTTAATAAACTCACGTCAGGCATCACTCACATAGCCCCTCACCCCCTTGAGAGGGATGCTCAATTTACAGGAGTAAACATGTCGACAACAGGCAGTCAGCCAGGACCCAGTCTATCTCTCTCTATCTCTTCGTTTTTCTTTTTCTTTGTCTATTTTTTTGTCTTCTGTGTGTTTCACTTCTTTTGGCCAATTTCTGTACACAGATATTCGTATACATTCATATGTGTTGCATGCAATTTCGTTGGAATAAAAAGAACTGGAGCGCTTGAATCTAAAATGCAAACATGTTTCAACGAGCTTCGTGTATGCCACACATAAACACAGCGAGAGAGAGAGGCATGTTACATGTAGGAGCCGGCGACTATTTGCTTGTTTGCCTATTTTGCCTGTGACTGTGTCAAAGACGAAAGAAGCTGGCAGCGGCTCTTCAGATTTGTGTATTCCTCAAATTCATTGAATTCACAATTTCAGAGCGAAAAGAGTCAACGAATGGGTAGCCGGGAGTTGCATGCATAGCTCATAGCCACGGACTACAGACCATCGGACAACCGTGCAATCGGAAATTCAAACGCAATCAACATGAAAAACTCAAGGGAGTAAAAAAATAAAAAGAAATAGAAAAATGGAAGCTAAACCAATAGCAGTGAAGCGGATCGAGTTCAGTTTGATAAACGCATGCTGGTTGATAGACTTCCTGCAGTTTCTGTTTCCGCCATATGTAAAACTGTTGCGGCGACTGCTGAAATCCTTTACCCATTCGGGAATATTACACAAGTGCGATTATGCTGCGAAAGTTCGCATATGCTAAGACAATTAATTACTTATTATTTCCGTGAGAATATCCTTGTTATATATATATATATATATATATTGATATTGACCTGATGTATCGAGCACATATCTAATTCAAATAAAATCGTGAAAAGATGACTGCGAAAGCTGACCCTCGGGTAAAGTACTCCGACTGGATTACCGTCAAAATGTCTGAGAATTTGGGACTCACTCAGCTTAGAAGACCGTCCTAATTGTACTCTGGTACCGAAAGTATCCAGAATATTCAATTTAAGAGCTAAGCCAACCAAACTTGGAAGGTAAATTACTAGCAAAATCATCCGATACACAATCCACAAAAAATGCACAAAACCAGTTTTAAGGTCAAAGTTGGAAGGTTGATTTGTAGGTGCCTCCTTCAAAGATCGGTATTTCATAGCTATACTAACCGTGTCCTATTGCACCTATTATCAAATTTCCAGCGAAGTTTGATTTAAATAACTTTTTTTTTCCTTTTTTTTTAATGCATGCATAAATGGAAGTTATTCAAATTATCCTTCCAAAAAGTACAAACTTGTGTGTGTACTAATTATAGACATAAGTAATAGAATTAAAAGCTAATTGGTAATTTTTATAATTGAAGAAGATGAAGGACAGATGCTGTGAAATTTGGCCTGACGAGATTAAAACAATATATTTGAGGATAACAAATAATTGACGAGGAGCCAGTGGAAAACATATTTAAATTAATAATTAATTTCTTCAAGTTGATGTTTATTCTTTCTGGATGTGACAAAGGCCACATCAATTTATTGATTTACTAAGCTTATCGAATATTTACAGAAAAGTGTTGAATAAAGTTCTTTTCCTTGCAAACACTGAACGCAAAGCTGAATTTCAAGTGGATGCAGGGTTCTGCCCGTGCAAAATGCGAATATGCTTCAAACCTTCGTTGATGTCGGATCAAACAAAGCACACACATGGTAACACACACACACACGCATATATATATATATATATATATATATACATACATACTCATCAAACGTATCGTATCAAAATCATCGACAGTCAGTTCTTGAGCTCTTTGTGATTGCTGTCTGGCATTAAAAAAGAGCCGACCTGTCCCAGTTGTTGTTGCTGTTGTTGAAGTCGGGTTCCGGAGGCCGGAGTCCGTTGAACGTTTCAATTCACAACTGACTGGTTTTTTGGGGCTACGGCCATAAAATGCACATATAATATGACTTTATCTGGGCGGCCAGCAGTCAAACGTTTGGCATTGAAATGGGTACAAAATGTGTTTAATGTTAAGTTTTTAATACAATGTGAACAGTCGAAAGTTGATTTATGGCCAATACAAACACACACACACACACACACACACATTCAACCCCTGTAAACGCACAAAAGCCAGCAAATTTTGCTCGCATTGTTGTGCTGAAAGTTGTCCCTAAACGATATCTGTTTATACAAATACAATGCGCTTGTTAATATTCCAAAGTTTGGAATTTGATTACTTAAGTTGGTTTATGGCAATTGTATTTTAAATTTAGTAAAATGAGATGAGTAAATAGCTAATTATTAAAGCCAAGCTAAGCTAATTTAAGGCAACAGGAATGAAATTAAAGTCTAAAAAAAAAACGGATCTCTGAGACTACAACAGATAGAACTGCAAATTTGGAATATGGGTTATCGTATAAATAAAAACTTCCTTTAAATGGTATAAGAGTATTCCAACAATACCGAAATCTTTACATCCAAATTTACCTATTTCAGTTTGCTATCCTGATTCTAGTCGATTTAATATATTAAAAAACTGGTATTTAATTTGTCAATCGCCACTGCACCAAAAGTTATCTTTATATGCAAAGAAGCTTGAATTCCAAATTAATTTAATAATTTTAAAAATTCAGTATTAGAAATTGAACGTGCTTTCGTTAATAGGTTGTTACCTCGTTTTTTTATTTATATATATATAATATCTTACGTATAAAATGAATTAATGTAATTTATGTGTCCTTAAACTGTTGTACGAAATTTCTTTATTTATTGCAATTAAAAACTAATATCTTGTTGCATAAATAAATAATAAATATATTTATATATATATATATACCTGTTGCTCTCACCTGGGCATTGAGGTCTTCAAATTTATAGACTAGAAGAAGAACAAAGCCGGATAGCTGGCAGGTAGTTGGAATATGATTGTGGCACACAACACAACACAATACAACCCATTGTGAGCTGCATCTGCAACTGCAACTGCAACATCATAATCATTGATTGGGGGCCAGTGTGTGTGTGTCATTCACACCTGGCTACCTGGCTACCTGGGCCTGGACAGCTAAA
Source organism: Drosophila glabriapex (assembly GCA_035042305.1). Classification (NCBI taxonomy): domain Eukaryota; kingdom Metazoa; phylum Arthropoda; class Insecta; order Diptera; family Drosophilidae; genus Drosophila; species Drosophila glabriapex. The sequence goes on from JAWNLN010000066.1 coordinate 13,334,825, forward strand.
TCGCCAAATTGTGAAAAGCATTGTGGAATCAAACGGAAACCATGTGCTAGCCATGAAGATGATCAGCCAGCCGCTGGCGACCAAAATGATGGCGACCATGGATGGTGACAGTGACATCAAAGTGATAATGATGCATTGACAGCAGCTTTGTTTCCTTTCATTCGTTTTTATTGTTGCTATTGCTGTTGCTGTTGCTGTTGCTGTTGCTGCTGTTGTTACTGTTATTTGTTTTTGGGCACTGGCAAACAGCATCAGCTAAAAATCAATGCAATTTGACAGATATCAAGCTGTATGGTATTTGACACATGCGACATTGGCGCTGTTGCCATTGTCAGAAACTGCATGTGCACCATGGACATGAACACGTACAACATGAGACGGGGGGAGGTCGGGAATGGGATGGGGAAGGGGGAAGTGTTGTTGGATTTGAAGTAGTCTCTATTTGAAGTTGCTGTATGGCTGGCTGGCTGCCAGTGCAATTGCAATTGTTTCTCATAGTTGTGGCACTCAGCCTTTGACACAAACTTTGTCAGTTTATTGATTGTGCTTTCGATCCCCTTTCGTGTCACATGCATTCAGATATCGCGTAGCTGTGCCACAGCTCCATTTTACTCCTCGGCATCATTTTCAATGAGACTCGTCTCATTCAGCTCAAACGCGTGTTATGGATTTACATTTCTCTGTAGTATACCCTGTAGTTCTGAGCTGTGTGAAAAGCGGTGTATTGGCTGACGAAACGAGATAAGATTCAATATATTCAGTTGCAGATATTTCAACTATCGATACTATATCGATCCATTCCGAGAAAAATAATTTATTATACAGGCACACTGTTCTTTGGGTTATTCATAATTTAACTGCCTAAAAGTGCAAAAATAAAAAATAAAAAAGTGTAATTAGAAGCAGAAATATATCGGAGCTGTATATATATATATACATAAATTATAAAAAGAGTTCATCAAACAATAAACAATTAAATCGAAACATAATTCTTGATTATCTCGACTTTAGTTTTTATCCACGTAAAACTACGTAGCCCAATGCAATTGCAAAGCTGAATTACCATAAATTATTTTTAATGTTTGCATTCGAAGTAGTATATTAGTATTCAGTAGAACAAAGTATGTGCAAACTTGGATATTTTTTGATTATTTTTCTGTGTGTCGTATTTAAATTTTTACTGGACAAAAATTTTGCTGCCATTTGTATTTAGTTATTGCCATCTATACAGAGTCCATTTATTTTTGTTGCAAGTGCTCGGGACTAAACGCAGTAGAATTGATTGCGGAGAACCAACAAGCAAATTTTCAATCCATTTGCCATTTGCCATTTGCCATTTGCTATTTGCCATTTGGCATTTGGAGTCTGTGCTTGCGGTTTACATTCAATTAAATTGCAATGCACTCCTCAATGGGTTTTAACAGTAACAATTACCTTTGAACAGCCACCACAATAGCTTCGATGAGTGTCACGATCAGAAATCCATTAAAAAGGAATACAAAACGAGTTTGATGTGTGTAGGCAACTGTTTTTGAGTTTGGTTAATCAATTGCACACAGCTTGTGGTTTTGTTATTAAGCCGTTCACCCTTAAAATCAATGTTTGACTGACCTCTGTAAATGCTATACATAGATATCAATAGATATCTATATATCTATATACACACACATTATTATAATAGGATTCCTGTGTGCGTTTCAATTAATCGCTCATGCAGTGCTTGATTATGAAAATGAAATGCTTGCATTAAACATCACACAGATACATTCATAATTATATACAAATTCGGCTGCAAATTGTCCCGACACACACTCACACACTTACACATGCACACAGACACAGATGGCTGTATGCTGAACAATAAAGCAACTTAATTTACCAATGGATCATCATCATCGGCATAATCATCTAAATGGCATCACACGCACTGCAAAAACGGAAACGGAAACGTTGAAAAAGCAATTGCCAATGCTCGACGCCGACGCCGACGTCGACGTCTATGCCAACGTTTAGTAAACAGTTGCAATTTATTGGCAGCTGCAATTATTTGGCAAACTTGCTTCATGCCAATTATGCCGCAAGTTGAGCATGAAAATTATGACATTACGCAAAAGCAAAGCACGTGGCTATGTTATAATGTACACATGAGCAACTATATACATATACATATATATATATATATGCATATGTGTGCATTGAGGTTGAGTGTTTCCACAAATCACAAAATGTTCATTTATGCTACCGCCTAACAGATTAAGCGCCATGCAAAAATGCATCCGCGAGTCGAGCGAATCGAGTCGAGAGTGAAGCCTGTGCAGCTGTCTGCAACGGTTGAGTGTGCCATCTATCGGCTGCTGCCGCAAATTTGATAAATGCAAATTTTACGCTTTCTGTATGAAATGAAAGCGTACTAATTGCTGCCAACTAGCTAAAGCGACCCAGCAAACCCAGTTTACTCGCACCAACAGCAGAGACCTCGCACACCATTCCATTCACCATGCAGGGGCAATCCTTTGTGCTGTGCCACGCCTCGTAGCAACATCAGTAGCAGAAACAGCAGAAACAGCAGCAACAATTAATTGCCATCATTTTTTAGAATCTTTTCATGCGCTTCATTTCAGTTTCACTTCCCATTTCCCTTCCCTACTCGGTGCTCGCTCAAATTCCCTTTGCCGAGCTCCCTTTCCTTTCGTTCCGTCTCGAGGTGCAGTTAGCTGTAATTTCTGTATTATTGCTACCAAAATTCTTTGTGTAATGCACCCCATGTTTGCTGGCCCATTCTCAAGCCACGCCCCTTGGTCTACGCCTCCCGTTGCCGTGTTGTTTATTGCGTTGCAACTTCCGTTACAAACGAAGATAAATTGTTAGCTTTTTTGTTTTTGTTCTGTTTCTCTTTTGGTGTTTATTGTTGCTGTTGTTAGTATTTTCGTTAGTTGTTCTTGTTTGTTTGTTGTGTTTTCCTTTTTCTATTTGAGTTTGGCCAACAGCTGTTGCTGCTAAAATTGCACCTCCTTTTGGGGCTGCACAGTGGAAGTGCCACAAAAAACTTTTCAAAAAGAAGAGATGGTTTTATTGCTTATAAACGACAACTGACAGTTAAGCAAATAATATTGTATGCCTTTTTAGCTGGCTATCAGCATTCAGCTCAAAATTAATTATAAGTCAAGCTCGATCCGCAGCAAAACAATCTCAAAATGTTCAGTAATCGTGACTGAATCTTATCAATGCATATAATCGAGTTGGGGTCATAGTTTGAGTCTGTTTCTTTTCACGTGCCGATTGCATCAACCCGATTCACAAAATATTAAACAAAAGTGGGCCTGGAACACATTTGTGGAGTAAGCAGCCTGGAATTTCTGTAACATTCCTAGCAATTGTTGTCAGGTTTTTTGGTATTTAAGTGCATATACAAAATACAAATTAGATTTAACAAATACATAGCACATATATACAACTGTATAAGTTGGTGGGGAATATTAACTTCTGGAATACATTAGACGTAAGAAAAAATCCAAATCATTGTTTAATCGAAGGCCAAGCTTTAAAAAAATAAATATTTCTTTATCATAATTTCATTTGGTTTTCAAGCCATCTACAACTACATATTTAAATATGCTTTAGTATTTGATTATTAATTTTGTGTAAAGATGAGCTCAATAAACCTAATTAGCTTTTACATAAGTTCATATTTTCATTTAATTTGTGTAAGCGCACAAATTCATTAAATAAATATGAAAAGGATTAAGAGCAAGTTTACATTTTGTGGCACAAAACCGTACATCTTACCATCTGTGGCATAAGTAATCCAAAATTTTTTACGAAACTTGCAACTATTTCCGCCCTTACGATTTATGCGAGCAACCCCTTCATCAGTTCCCCCCCGCCCACCACCAGCTTGTTTGAATCTTAACTGTAAGCTGCGTCTGCTGTTCGTCGTCGTCGTAGTCTCGAAAATGTTGCATTTGCTTTTCAGCATGACTTGATTAATTATTTGTTACAAGCACATTCAAACAAACAAACAAACACACACACACACACGCACACACATGTATATGTATTAATATGTATCTATGTTTTTATTTTCGGTGCTGGCGGCTAGCGATAATCTCGTACATTGACCGCTGCTCGTACACTCGAAAAAAATCATCGTGACTTATAGCTTTTTATACTTTTGACGCCAAAGGTAACTTTATCATTAAGAATGTTTATCCTTACTTTATTTAAGGTTTGCTTTTTTGGTATTAAATATTATTAATAAACATTAGTATTTTAAGAAAAACATTTTAAATAGTTTATAAATTCAAATAAATTAATTTGAAAAACTGACGATTTTACGACGATCCCGATAAAATCAATTTTAATGGCGATTTTCTACAATTTAAGGGCGATTTTTTTGTGAGTGTAGCTTGTCGTTAATCTGACTAGACCCAGTAGCATTAGGGCGAAGCTCGTTAACTGGGGCGACGTCCACTGATAAGATAAGCGCATGTTTCAGTAGCGATGGCGACAGCTCGAGATAGCTCAGCTAAGCCCAGAAGCGGAGCAGATGGCGGTCAGTCATGGAGCGAGCACTAAACGGAACGCGTCAACTGCTCGCAGTTGTTATTAGCTGTTGCTTCTGCTTCAGTTTGAGTGCGGCACAACTGTCGCTTGCAACACATGATGCGGCCAGCATCAAGGATCTGAATGAGCTGGGCTCCCACTATCTGCCCGCTGGCTATGCAGCGATTCAACCGAACGTGACACTCGACGATCTGCAACGCCTGATGGAGCAGAAGTGCCTGAAGGCGAACGCACCTTTGCCCGTCAGCCAGGTGAATGCGACGAAACTGACCGCTGATATACAGCAGGCAGCTGGCCGGCTGATGCAGTGCATCAATGGGCTGGTCAATATCAGCGTCGTCATGGACGAGGTGGAGACGGCGCGTCCTCGCGGCGATCTTGATGTTGTCTTTGAAAAGTACTGCCTCCGCATGCCGCGTGCCCGCGAATGCATCACGGATTTCAATGCGGCCCTGTTGCCATGTATGACGCGCGAGGAGCGCTCGCACAATGCGATGATGCTGCGCATCCTGGGCAAGCTGCTGGATTTTGTGTGCTACAAGAATGGCGATCAGATCGCGCTCTTTATTGCCGAGGAGGGGCCAGAGTGCTTTCAGCAGCACAAGGATAATGTGGGCAACTGCTTGCAAACCAGTTTTGGACATTATCTGCCCAGCCAGCTAAACATATCGCAAGTGGTGCTGCCTGATCTGGTGCTCGGACCGCGCCAGTGCACCGAACTGCATGACTTCGAGAGCTGTGTCGTGCGCCATCTGGAGACGTGCAGCAACATCACGCCCAGCAACATTGTGGAATCAATGTTCCGCTATGTGCGCAAGGAGTCAAACTGCCAGCAGGTCATCGATCGCGTCACCCGGGAGAGTAACGAGGGTTTGGTTCAGAGATCTGGCGCTGCCAGCACCTGGAGCGCCTCATTGACTATTGCAGCCCTGGCTGTGAGCGTTGCCTCCGCTTACATATTATAATATTAGTATGAATACTTCACGTGCGATTATAAGCTTATATTGTTTTTTTTTTTTTTTTTTGCTTTAACTGTGTGTATTTTATAATTATGTTTAATAAAGTCCACGCTGCGTATGCGCAATGTGTCCGTAAGCCGCTTAACGGCTTGGCCTTTAATGCCCGGCAGCTGAAAGGAAAAGTTCCAAAGTGTTAAGTTAAAAGCTGCATAAACACAAGCCTGAAATATGAATAGAAGCCAGCCAGCAGCAGCAGCAACCAGCAGCAGCAACCAGCAGCCAACAGCCAACAGCTGCCAGAAGCAGCCATTGCTTATCGGCTAGTTAGCAGCCGGGTCAGTTGTCCGTCCGTCGTTCGCTCTGTCGTTCGTTGTCCGTTGGGTTTGCTGACTGGGCCGGTGTCTTATCAGCGACTCGCTGGCAAAACAATGAGAATGCTATGGTACACTCAGCAAAACAAAAAGATGCCTTAGTAGGATGCTGACCATCAGCATCCATTATTTTTGTTTAGTGAATTTCAAAGATAATTTATTGCGTCTTTCTCAATTTAAGTGTTTTTCATTTCATAATTTGAATGTTGTTTTACGAATTTCAACAACAACTTATAAGTTTCCATGGTTGAATTTGAATGAAGGCATACTTGACTTTGATTCTAACTCGGAAAACGACATTGTTATTCTGTTATCTCTGAAATTTAGAACGATTTCCACTTTAAGCCTATTTTCTATGTTCTGCGGCACATTTTTGCTGAGTGTATGGGTATGGATGGATGTCAGCTTGCAGCTTGCATAAACTGTGAGCAGCTTGTAATTTTGAAAAATTTTAGCCAAGTGAGGCGCTCTTTGGACTCTGGAATGCGATATCTGGACTGGTGGCCTGATTGACCAGCTCATCACTCTTGGAAGCAAATTGGTTTGGCAGCCAAGTCAAATGCTGCCTCAAGATTACCTCGCACTCTCGCTATCTCTCTCTATCTCTCTCTATATATATAAATCTCTCTCTTCAGCTCGTAAATCGTAAAAAATTGCGTATAAATCTAAACGAAAGGAGCGAGAAGCGAGAAAAGCGCAACTGTCATCATTTCATAAAGAGAGCGACAACTGCGGTACAGTAAAGTTCAATACTTGTGGCTGGACGTGAACGTGAAAGTGGAAGTGGTCATGGACGATGACGATGACTATGACGATGACGACGACATCTTTTGGAACAGTCGAAGCGTGAAATGAATGGAGTTTTACATGGCTTAGTTCAGTTTGCGTACGCAATTTTTCTCATTTCACTGGCATGGTCTTAAATGGATTGGGTAACAAATGAAATGGAATGGGCCCGGTAAAGATGAGAATTCTATTTTTTTTACTTATAAGTAAATGAGACGTAGTCTGTTGTGAAGTGGAACGAAATATAATATCATGGAGTGCATTGAAATGGTAAAGTTTTCGATTTATATTTAAATAGTGATCATTAAGTGATATAAACTGCAATGTAATGGTCTGTATAAAAATGGAATGCAATTTGTTTGTTTATTGATAGAAAGAAAAACGACTCCCTTTTACAATTAATAAGCTATAGATTGGCCCAATTCAATTAATCCCTATTTACCATTATATTATTTTCGATATTTTTTAATATCAACATTTTTCTCTGCGTAAATCTGCTTGCTTAAAACTGTCAATTGAACACTCAAAATGGATTTAGCTTAAAATTTATTCATCGTATTTCATTTCCCATTAGCTGAGAGCCCTGTGCACTAAGCACCAAGCACCAAGCACCACGCACCAGCAATCAGCAATCGCATTCAGAGTGGCTGAGGAGGACTGAAGGGGCAAAGTTGGAAGTGTTTCCTCAGTTAGTTGGTTAGTTAGTGAACTGTTTGAAGCAGCTAACAAGTCATAAATGTTAAAAACTTAATTAGGCTTGCAGACTGCAGTCCGTTTCGGTGCTGCCTCTATTCTCTATTCTCAATTCTCAATTCACTATTCTCAGTTCTCATCCTTCTGTTCGCCAGTTGGAGGTATGTGGCAGAGCCATTCATGTTTGCCAATGCCCATTGGCAGTGGGTAACGGGCGCAGGCACTTTATTATTGATGTGAAAAATGCGGAAAATGAATGTGTTTCCGGTGCTTTTCGCGAGTTGCCCGCTAAATTGCAGCGGCCATGAATCATTCGACTTCGGCGGCGACTGCGACTTCAAATTCAACTTCAGTATGAGCTTCAACTTAGCATTCCCCATTCACCATGTAGACAAACTTTGTACGTGCAACGCGCAATGTTGTCAGCCAAAGTGTAGCAAAACTGGCAAAGCCTGAGCAAAAGCAGAAACCTTCGGTGGGGGTGGAGTTGTCTCAAAACTTGGCTGAGCAAATAATTGCACGTCATTGGCCAAATTATTGGCTCTGCATCGGGAATGAGGGAAATGGCAAGCCAAATAAGTTAAGATTCAAGCGAAGTCTAAAGTCCAAAGTGGAAAAATAGAAAAGAGCAAGCAAACAATATATGAAAAAAACAAAAGAAATAAATGAAATAGTACTATTAGGAAAATTCGTTGAGTTTCCATTGCATTTTTCTAAAAACAGAAACTTAAAAAGCGCATTTTTCGATTATTTTTTCAAGAAAACGTATCTTCAACTTTTGTTGTAGAATTAAAATATATAAAAAGGGTTTCATAAAAGTAACTCGGATTTAGGATAATTATTGGCGAAGATTTAACAGTTTGCATTTAATTTTTTCCAAAAAATAAACTTAAAACATACATTTTTTGATTTTTTTCAAGAAAACGTATCTTCAACTTTTTTTTATGTACCAATTATATATAAACATTAATAATAGCAGTGAATTAAAATCTACAACATAAACATAGAACTGGTTTTAGCAGATAATAAATAACGAGGATAAATCTGTTTGAATTTGAATTTTTCCAAAAAAAAATACTTAAAATGTGATAATATAAATACACTCAGAAAAAAGATTTGAGAAAATCACTCTGAGCTTAAGCTATAAAATAATTTATATATATAAGTCGTCAAATGATTTACATTTATAACATTTAATAAAAATTGTGCTTTACTTGTGAAGCTGATGTCAAACGGACACCTTGCCTATCCGAGAAAGAGAGAGACAGATAGATAGAGATAGATATAGATATAGATATAGAGAGAGAGAGAGAGAGTGTGAGAGAAGCAGGGAGAACTTAATATTATTCTATAGGCAATGCTATAAGTGATCAGAAATACAATATCCATCTACATACATGTCCTGTCTTGTTGTTCGACCTGCTGCACGTCGCACAGTTTAAGTTTGTTACATATTGAAGGCACGTGTGTCTCTCTATGTCTGTGTGTGTGTGTGTGTGTGTGTGTGTGTGTATCCAGGTGTGTGTGTGTACTTTTGCGCTTTTGTCTGTGCCTGTGCGAAGCGACATGTGTGTGCATATTGGCATTACGCATGAGTGTGTGAGGGATTTGGCAAAGTGTTTGTGTGGAAGTCTGAAAGACATCACAGCCGGTGTCTGTCTGTGTGAGTGTGTGTGTGTGTGTGTGTGTGTGTAACGTATGTGTGTGCGCTTGTTGTGTATGGTGGCCATATTTGGCATCCACAAAGTACGTATACTTTGGGGTCTAATTTGCGGTTGCTGGCGCAGCTCAATTTACAAGTGAGAAATTAAGATGTCGGCAAAACTTTTGGCCGAACACCTCAATGGTGGCAAAGCAGATGCGCACACTTCAACCCCAACCGAACCGCCCTCCCCCTCCGCTTTTTTAGTGGAGTTTAAAAACCGCAAGGTGGGCATGCTGAGATGCCACAAAGTCTGAGTGTTATTGCCGCAGTAACCAATGCACTTTGCAACTCTGTTTCGCTCTTTCGTGTTCTCGAGCTGGGCTACAAAAAAAAATTACAGATGCCGAAGCAGCGGTCAGCTTACACATAGAGACACAACCAAATATATATAGTTATTACTCTGAGAGTATTTTATTTGTAAAGTTCTGAAAATCATTTAAGAAGCAATGTCTCGAACGAAATGTTGCCATCATTAAACCACAGTTGAGGCATCTACCCAGAAATCTTGTTAACTATTAACAACACTATTAACTACACTTTTCGAAATTCGCAATCCTCTTGGGGTTTTTCTTTTTCTAATTACAGGGTGTTTTAGACACATTAAGTACAACTGAATGCGTACTTCGATGTCTTAGCACATAGATTGTTAAATCTGTTGCATACTTTTACGTCCAATTTTGTTCCGATGATTTCAATAGCGGCAAATGGTTTTTTTGATTTTCAAATAAAAGAAAATATGTAAATGCAATTCTTATGTGATTTCTCCAATATTTGCTGCAACTGAATTAGTTTGACCTCTTTTCAAACTGCAGATTCCTGGGATTGTAAACAATTGAATGCTCGTATAGCACAGTGGTGCACTTCAATTAAATTCCATATTTCTAGCTGTGCGATGAAAGCAGCTCAGAGTAATTTTGTAACACGACTCGACAGCTCTCCAAAGCCAGCAATTTTCAACTAGTCCCACTGGGGCATAACTAGCTACTTCAAATTTGATGAAAGCGGCATATTAAATTTGTTGACAGCACTCAGACGCAGTCAAAAAACAAACCTAAACACACGTAATGAGATTAAAGTCAGCCCTTTATGGTGGGCGTGGGCTGTCCAAAAATTATGCATAGATACTTGGTGGGCTGCCTGGGGACTGCTGTGCCGTCACATGCGACGTATACGCAATGTCAGCAAATTTCCCACAAATTGCAAAAATTTTAAACGGATGTTGTTGTTATAATTGTTGTTGTTGCTTTTCGCTGTTTGTTTTTATTTTTTGCTTTGGTGGTTTTTGCTCAACGTAAACTTTATTAATTGCGACAATGAAGTTCGCAGCCGCAAGCGTTCCTAATCCACGCCCAGCAGCGCTTGGAACTATTAAAATGCGCTATTTCAATTTTTATACTATATACCCTGCACATTTCAAACGCGCTTAATTGATGATATAATCTAAATGAGAAAGTGCACTTGATTGATCTTGGAATTGAGCTCTCATAAGTCATGTGCACAACAAGCTAGCAGTCTAAAAACTTTTCACGAATGCATTACTTTTATGTAAAAATGAAAACTGATTGAAAATGTTATCTTTGTATTTGTTATTTTTGTTTACAGAATATGCCGTAGTTTATTACATTTGTTTGTTATAACTTTTTTTTGAATTTATTTATTTTATAAATTACACTTATTTTTGCATATTAAATTGAATTCCTCAAACCCATGATGCATAACTATTTTTGTTGTTGTTTTTGTTATGTTTTTGTTTTTTTTTAACGTTTTTTGGTCAACAGTCAACGAACTTTTCTAATTATTTGCGCGCTAAGCAAAAAAGTTGACAGCTTTTAACCATGTGCTGGAAAATTTGCATAGTTTGCAACTGACATTCTGCTAAAAAGATTGTGCTGAAATGTGGGGGCAAGGGATGCTAGAGGAGACAGATGCACATGGTGTTAATGGATATAGTTCAGCTAGCTTTCGACGATTTTTAAATATGAATGCACAAAAATATTAATTTTAATAATAAATATAGGATTTATTTATTATAGCGATGTAAATATAAGATACGAGTATTGTTAGTATATAAGATATTTATTTGCACAACTGTGCCACGGATTTCTCATCTAACCTTTCTTTGCACATTTCCTTTATGTAAAATGTACGGTGTCAATTGTTTTAAACATTCCGAACATAAACTGAATACACCAACTAAAATATGCACAATGACAGACATGTAAATTGCGTTAAAGTTGATTGCGTTCAAGTTGATTGCATTACATATTTGAAATCATTAGTAATCATTGAAAACATAATAATTTCCAATCGAAACTTCGACCTATAAAATCTCAATTGTCACAATTGTCGATTTAGTGACATCTGTGGGCGAACCAAGCCCACCGACCTGGTTTGACGTGTGTTTGTGTGTGAGAGTGTGGCACGATGGGGGCAGGATCTGTGGTGGCACGTGCACCATTTCACTTGTTTGGTGTTTTCCAGCAAAATGAAACACAAAATAAACGAAAAGTAAATATATGCTGAAGGCTGTTCCAGTTGCTACGCTCCAGGCTGGAGGCTCGCTGTTTTTAGATATTATGTTTTAGTAATGGTTTCGGTTTGGGGTTAAGGCAATTCAGAACGAGGCCAACACCAAGTTCCGTTGCACGCTCTGCATAAATTGACAAATTCGTTTTGACTAGTTGAGGACGATTTCGTTACACACATTTCTTTATTTCCATTTGGCAGCAAGTGTCTACTGTCCAAAACCCCCCAACTCTCCCGCTCATATTCTTGAGTTGACAACCAGCAATAACAGCATGACAAGAAAATAAACCAATTTGGCTTTTCGAACAAGAAATGCGGTTGCAATTGTTAAAGCATCAGAGCAGGACGATGATGCAGTAATAATTCTCAATAGCTTCAATTAAAAGCAAAATTGTGTGGGCTTTGCTTGCATTTGACAACCCTCAACCCCAAACCCTGAAGTCTACTCCTCTTCTGTGTTCAATGTGCGTGTGTGCGTCTTGTTTGAGGTAACTGTGGTATCGTTTTACGGATTGTTTTGCTAGCTCAGGTCGAGGGCTTAGTTTTTCAATTAGTTTGATGTGTGGCGGTCTCATGCATTTTTGAGAAACAGTAAGAAAATAGAGATTAAGTGTTTGCCATTGAAAAATGAAACTTTTAATACCCATTATTGCTCAGATCCAAAATAGTATGTTAAAAGAGTTGCAATTTAATAATCGAATTGGGGACAGCTTTGACATTTTAGTTTTTATTGATTTAATACGTCGCAGAATGTGCAATTTATGCAATTGATTTATAAACAATTTTCGAACGCACTATTTGAAATTTGTGTACAATTGCAAGCCTAAATAAATGAGTTATTTTCACTTTAAGGGCATCGGATCAATAATAAATTTGGTGCATCTAGTAAAATAATATTCTGGAAAAGTGCTGTCACTGATCAAATTATTTTACCCTGAACGCATTGAAAATGATTAAAAAGAATAAAATGAAGATGAGATGAAAAAGCATCTCCGACCCCAAAAATATTATTGATCGGAATTGGATTCCGAGTCATTTGGCCAAATCCGTGAAGAGCTAGAAACTTCAAATTTGAAATGCAAGTTTATTTCGATATCGATCGATATGTATATCGATACAAATTGATTTCAGATATCGTTTAAAGCACAGTTTAAAATATATTTCATTTAACTTGACATGTTGAATATGTGTCAATATTACATTGAGATCGGGTGCATATTAACTCAATTATAAGTTTAATTATTAACCATTTTTAAACAGAAATTTGTTGTCAAAATAATTTTATTATTTTTTTTATGAAGAGCTATATCTAAATGGAATTAGGTCTTAATGTTCACAATATAGCTGGAAAATACGTTTATTTAATAATTCAATTAGCTTATAGAGTATTAAATTTTAAATATTTCCAATGATGGCAAGCACTGCAACCACAAGCAGCAATTGTCACCTGCCTTTGTGGCGCAATTCACACCACCTTTAAATCAAAAATCAAATTGCAAATTCGTCGTTCCTTCTCTTCTGGTTTCTCTATTCTTAGTTCAAATTTTTGTCTTCGTTTTTTTGACTTGTCTTATTTTAATTGCTTTTCACTGTCAGTGCGGTCGAGTGGCTGTCTCATTGCTTACCACGCTCTCGCCCACGCCCACGCCCACGCTCTCGACCACGCCCCCGCACCAAGAATCCCTTAACTCAGGCCATCCACTTACAGCTCTTGAATGGCATTATCTGGCGGAATGATTCGAAGCGGCAAAGTGTATTTTTCTGCATCTCTCTTCCAGCAGTTTTCAATTGAGTTTCGACTTTGCTTTCATTTTGGGGGCGAGGATAAAAAATGCTTTGCCACTTTGTAATTTAAATGAACCACACTCTCACCTGCACTTACATCGATTCTTAATAAGGAAAATTAAACCTGTGCTGCACACTTGGCCAAAGGAGAGCGCCATATGCTGGAAACTATTCCATGACACTGCCATCTATCTGTCCATCTCTCTGTGCATATGTCTGTCTGTTTGTCGGTCTTTGCTGGGCTGTCGCTTTTGACAAATAGCTTGCAAAGAAATAACTGACAAAAATACACGTAGCTCAAGTGCAGCGTTGACACCTTGGCAGTTGGCAAAGAAACCAGGCAAATACGTTAAAGCCGTAGACAGAGACACCAACAGCATTTCTGACAGAGATGGGCGACCAACAACTATTTGCCGTATCTATTTTCAACTGTGTGTGTGTGTGTGTGTTTGTATGTGTGTTTTTGGCCCTTGAGAGTGTGCAAGTCTCGCTTGTCTCACTTCAGGGGGGCGTGGCTGGAACATGGCTGCTGGCATTTAGCAGTTGTTGAAGCCTGGCTACACTTGGCTTCACTTTGCTGCTGCTGAGCTGCTTTTGAATTGCTTTTAGTTGAATTATGCGCCATTTGGCCATATACACAAACACACACACACACACAGAGAGAGAGAGAGAGAGCAACAAAGATAGAGAGAGACGCACCTGACTTTTGCTTGACAGCGAATTATTTAAATATTTGCCAAGCAACTCCCCAGATAGCTGCTAACGCGGCTAACATTGCTGACGTGGCCAACAGTCAGCCAGATGTCTGACTGCAACTGCAAATGTTTTGCATACGCCACACCAACTTCAATTATCAACATAATAGTTGGCAAACGCATCGCGCAGACAACATGAATGCAACATCCCAGCAATAACAAATGCAACAACCACAAAAAAAAGCAAAAAAAAACAAAGCACAGGAAAAATGTGTTAATTAGTTTATAGCCGCCAGTTAGGCAAAACACGGGAAAATAGCGCTACGACCTGACATGCAGCAGCAGCAGCTGCAGCAGCAGCAACAACATCAACAGCACACAAAAAAAGCATTGAAAGGAATAGCAGCACCCACAACAACAACGAACACACACAACAAAATAGACAACGTAACAAAATTATCTTTTTGGCGCACAACTAACACATAAAGTTGACTGAACTTGGCGCTTACGCAAACAAAGCTCATGTTGTTGGTACCCAAGCACCGAGCCAGGTTATTGGTTGTGGATCAACCTTATTGGGGGAGCAATCTGAACAGGGTTAGCCCATAAAACAAGTTGGACACATGCTGCGCCTTACTTTGACATTTTCTTCCTATCAAAAATCGGCAACTAGGCCGGAGTGCAGAGACTTAATCAGCGGCCTTATTGGCTGCCATAACTAAGTTGTTAGACTGTGTAAAATATTTTTAGCAGGCGAATCAGACAACTGTATTAAATACAACCCATCGAAAATATTGTGTGAAGCATATTTTAGTTGTTCGTGCAATCTTCTCCAATTCTACGTATAATATTTGGAAAAATAATTGAAACTCTTTCTGGTTGTTATCATTTAGTAAAGGCTGTCTGCTTTCCAAATTGAATCCACATTCCCTTTTTTCCATATATGCCAACAAGCCCCTCATTATACAAATAAAGTGACCAGGTGCTTTAAATTATTTTTTTAACTATTTTAGCTTAAATGTTAATTAATAACAATTTCAATCTCAAAAAAAATCAATATTTGCTAGCAGTAATTGATCGCTTAGCCTTAATGTATGGTTTAGTGTAGTTAAAATAAACGTCTAGAATCGTAGTGACAGAGATCAGGCCGATGCTTGCCAAGATCGAGTGCTCCTTGCATCTTATTTCTTACTCGCTTTGTCGCTGATCAGCTTTTTGCGCACCATCTCCGCGTGAAGCAGCGTGCCCAAGTGGCAGGGATTGAGGGCAATGACGACGCCCGCAGCTTTGAGCGCCTTCAGCTTGTCGGCGGCGCCTCCCTTACCGCCGGATATGATGGCGCCCGCGTGACCCATGCGACGTCCTGGTGGCGCCGTAATGCCCGCTATGAAGGCCACCACAGGCTTGGCCTCACAGCCGGAGTTATGCTTGGTGAGATATTCGGCAGCTTCCTCTTCGGCGGTGCCGCCAATCTCGCCTATTAAGATAATGCCCTTGGTTTCCTTGTCGGGCAGAAATATTTTCAGTGCATCAATGAAATTTGTGCCATTAAAGGGATCGCCGCCGACGCCGATGCACAGAGTCTGGCCCAAGCCGACATTCGTTGTCTGATGGACTGCCTCATAGGTTAGGGTGCCGGAGCGGGAGACGATGCCAACCAAGCCGCGCTTGTGAATGTGCCCAGGCATGATGCCAATCTTGCACTGATCTGGTGATATAATTCCCGGACAGTTGGGACCCAGCAGACGCGACTTTTCCTGACAATTGAGCATCTGCATAATCTGCACCATATCCATTTGCGGAATGCCCTCGGTGATGACCACAATGAGACCGATCTCGTTTTCAATGGCCTCGCAAATGCCATGCGCAGCATTTGGTGGCGGTATGAAGATGACTGTCGCATCCGGTTTCAGCTCCTTGACGGCCTCCTTAACGTCCTTGAACACGGGCGCGTCCAGATGCTTGGTGCCGCCCTTCTTGGGCGATACACCACCAACAATCTTAGTGCCGTATGCCTTCGACTCCGTTGAGTGGAAGGTGGCCTGCTTACCAGTGAAGCCCTGCACCATTACCTTGGTCTCCTTGTTGATCTTCAGATTGCAAATGGTTTTTGAGTAGTCCGCCTTGCAGCGCACCAGCATCCGTTGAGCCGTCAAACAGCCTCGAGCCCAACTTGAGATGTACATTTTAAAAAATTTTTAAATTACAGAATATTTTATTTTTGTTGATTTTGTTCCGAGCTTTTGAAATAAGTGAATGAAACAAAATTACCTATCGTAGCTAGGCCTTGCCTCATAGCCAGCTTTATGGCATGATTTCTACTTTTTTCCTGTCAAGTTAAAAGATTTGCTTGCAAATAGAACCCGTGAAGACAAGACTTATGCGACGAAGTATTTTTTGGAATGACAAAATTAATATTAAAAGCACGATTCGACATTCAAAAACGAAAAGAAACTAAATAAATAATGCGGTCCACTAGCCCGAGAATAGCCATTCTTCAGTGTTCGAAGAATTGAGCATTTATGGCAGGGAGCAACATGGCAACAAAAGGAAAACTCTGGAAACTCTGCAGATAATAAATACAGGTATACATGTCAGACTTAACTTCCAAGAAGACCCACAAATTTCGCTCATTTAAATTAGTTTAAAACTCCACAACTGAATGGACGGACGCTGTGAATCTCTCCCTAAAAATTAAAAACCTTTTTTAAGGTTTCACCAAAATTCATGATTTTTAATAAAATTTCGAATTTTTCAGATTAAATGCAGTTTTGTGCTCGAGGTCAAACCACAACTAGAACTTTTTTTTTATTTGTACTTTTTTTTTAAGTTTGAAGAAAAATTCTTTACATCTTTTTGGATGAATCTGGGGTCAACATTTTTGAATGCAGTTTTGTTCTAAGAATCAAAACCATTCTAGAAAATCAAACTAATAATAACAAAAGCAAGCGAATAACATAATTAAATGTGCTTTATTAAATCTCAATTACAGAATATAATACTCCAATATATAAATATACCAATATTAGCAGCATTTCAAATGAATTGCGTCCTCTCTGAAAATATCAATTTAATCGACAGCTTCAACCGAACTTCTTCTGGTGTGACTGTTCCTGCTGTGCAGGAATGCATATACTTGACATATAAAAGAATATGTGTGCATTTATATACATGCACAACTTGGGGCGGAGACTCAAGAATAAATCATTTGCCTAGGCTCAGCCATTGGCTGGCCGACTGCGAGGTTGGCTTGTTGGCTGACCGGAATGCAATTTTAGTTGGAATCGCAGCTGCAATTGCAGCGGACACTGCACTAAATGACTTCATCAGAGACAAATAAAATATCAATAATGTCAAAAGTGTAGTAAATCATCGGCTTGCTGGTTTGGGTATGGAGATCCGTGCACGGTGTCCTCTTACCATCTTACTGGACAACACCTTGCAGCCTCATCTTCTGATAGTGACCTGAACCGGATCGCATGCATTCATTGACTGGCAGACTTTCTGTGGTTTTTTTCATTTGACTTGAACGCCTGCCGCGAAATGGAAAATGCTAATTTTTTATGTGCCCCGCACAAAAGTATGCAAAACTCACCCAACAAGCCAAAAACCGAGACCGAAACTGAATCGCGCCAAGCAATGGTAGAGCTGCCTTTTCCCATTCGCAACATTCCGGCTCCATTTTGGTATTAAGGTGCCCACTAGAAATATGGATCTTATTTCTTAATCTTTTTTTGTGCTGAAAGTACTTATGCCTAACTCTAGCTTGCACTAAAAAAATATAATACGACCATCCCAAGAATTTGATTCGCCGTTTAATTGAGCTGCAATGCACACAAATGTTTTTAAGCGAAAGTGTGAAAAATATAATAATATTTTATTTATATTTGCACTGCTTTAAAGGGATACCTTACACATGTTAAATAAATGCAATGTACACATTTATTCGCTCACAATGTTTATTTTAATAATAGAGGCGCGCAAACACCTAATTTATTTCAAATTATTGTTATTATTATTACATTATTTCTTTTGTCATTTATTTTATTTTTTTAGCTATGAGAGACAATTGGATTTGCCATTGGGTCAATGGTTTGGCCCTGTTGGCTCTTCAGTTGCGCTCCATTTGTTATGCATTTCGTTTCGTTGGTTTTTGCAGTTTCATTTTTGATTGCAAATACAGGTTTAATTGTTGTTTTTGTTACTGCTGCCGTTTTTGTTGTTTTGCAGTAGCGTAAACTTGTCTATGTGCGCATAAAGTAGATCAAATGTTGCACGTGCATATATAGTATATACACAATATATATGTACATCAATACGTACATAACCATTGCATAGGGATGCACACAATTATCGTTAAAGCAGGACGTGACCCTAGCACGATCACGACCAGGAGCACGAGCCACAATTAGATTCCGTGGAAATGTGGATAAATGAAATGTGAAGGAGCTGGTTGAAGCGTTTGTTAGTTTTCACTTCATAACAATCTTTTTTAATTCGAACATGTCAAATTGGGTTGATTTCATTTATTTATATGCATGTAAGGCTAAACAATTATTTTATATTATATCTGCAATGGTGTTGAGTCGTGACACAAACGAACACAAACACTAAACACACTCAACTTGGCTCCACAAATATTTTTACAGTGGCTGATGCTCCTGATGCAAATGTTGTTGATGTTCGTGTTGTTGTTGTTGTCGTTGTTGTTGTAGTTGTAGTTGTTGCTGACTGCAGGCGTCGGCCATTGGTCATTTTGGCCATTGACAATTGTCATTTATAAATTTCGTTTGCAATTTTGTCGGGCAGCGTCATAACGAATAGCTCGCCAGCTCAATGATTGTTGATTTTAATTTATTATTGTTTATTGATAAAATGTACGCAGAAATTTGCATAAATCGATAAACAATGGCACACACAGAGTCATAGCCAAAGTATAGTTATAGGCCAAGCGTCAAGCCATGGCCAGGAGCCACAGAAAAGAACAGAACAAAACAAAACAGAACAGAACAGAACAGAACAGACCAGACCAGAATGCAAATACGAATGCGAATGCGAATGCCATACGCCAATTTAGATATTTATGGCATTTTGGGGCAATGAAGGAGCTGCACGGGGATCCCAGGCATTTCCGCTCCAAAACGGTGATGCCAATGCAACTGGTTTCAACTTTTGGTGGCGTCTATGCTGTTGTTGCCATTGCCATTGCCGCTCCCGCTCCTGCCGGGGGTTGATGCTGATGCTGCTTTAGCTTTTGCCACTGTGTCGCTGTTTGTGTTTTTGCTTTTGCTTTCAATTTCCGCACAGTATTTTACCCAATTAACCAGATTTTGCTTTTGTTTGTTTTGAAACCAGTCTCGATGCAGGCCCAGGAGCAAAATAAGTAGGTTGACTAGGGATCGGGTGTTTGTGTTTTTGCGTTAACACAACAATGGTCAAAAGGGATAGCCAAATGCTTGCCAATAGCAGTATCTAGTATTTTCTAGTTGCCATTTAGCGGAAATCGTGTGGTTGTTGCAGAACAAAATGAGCAGGGAGTTGGGGCAATATCAGCCCATCTGTGGGCCGGTTATTGTATTTGGCCCCAAACCATGGGCAATGCGAATAGCTAAATGGCTTAAAACTGAAATTGGCAGCCATTTCGCATGGAATGATTTCGGGACATTCTGTGTTTTCATCTATCTAATTGCCGAATAACACTGGCCGATAAAAAATAACTTAGCGGACAGCTGTAAGCGTGACTAAATACTTATATTATATATAAATTATATATTTCTCGCCATATTAAATATAAAGCTATAAATTGCAGTCAAAGAGTAAAGTAAGAAAAATTCCTTTCTCGTTCAAGGATTTCATTAAGCAGCCTTGGAGCATAAAATATTTGAGTCCTTTGAGTTACTCGATACCGATTCGATTCCACAGTGCAATTGAACTAGGGTCTGGTTACTCACTTTGGATCATTCATTTTGGTCAAATTTAAATCTCTTCCAGCCTGTTCATCTGTACACCATCACAATTTAAAATGTTTCGATTCCGAACTGTTTAGCTTAAATTATATTTTTTTAAATTTAGTCGGCTGTCGGCTGTCGGCTGATTACCTCCGGTCAACAAGGGTATGCAATCATCGGCGTATATGATTTATAAAAGTTTACCTTATCCTAGTCATAGAGTACAGTGGCATCAAAACTTTTGCTTATCTTCTAATGTCGCCGCCATGCACCCAATGCCCAATGCCAGTCTCAATCCTAACTTTGCTTTTCAATTACCACGTTCCCGCGTTCAAGCCTGAACAACTGGCCGACACCAAACTGTTTTTTCCCGATATCCGCTTGGGATTTGTTTTGGTCCAAAGAAAAGTTGGACGACAGCTTTGTTGCATACATACAAATATCAATATCTATGAATACGTGCCTCTGTTGGACAACAGAGATAACTTACTTACGCACACACACAATTAAATTAGAAGAAAAAAGCTATATGAACTATGATGAGGATCAAACGAAATCTCTGCGAAACTCGATCGAAGGCACTTGTTTTTTTCCTTATAAAATTGAAAATCAAAATATTAACATTTTTTTCTTTTTTGGTTCCACACTAGTTAGCTAAGTTAAACACATGTCAAATTAAAAATAAATTAAATTATAAATAAATGTGAGGTTAAAGTGCGTGTTTCGATTAAAGGCACTGCTAATGAATGAAATGTGGAAATGACATCAAGTAACAAATTAATAATGTGACCAGCATCCAGATTTGTTTATAACTTCAAAAATTCGATTTCAACAAATTTTTAGAAGTCAGGCAATGTGATATGGGATCATTTCGTAGCTGCTCAACTGTTCACATGCTTTCTATGGGATTCAGGTCGGGTGATCTTGCTCCAAGAGCTTAACATCCTTATCTCAAAAACCACTCCCGCCAGGCTCGCGGCACATGTATTGGTGCATTATCCAGCTGCAATAAGACATTTGGGTCTGGTTGATGCTACTTGAAGTAGCAAAACTCACTCAAACTTCACCAAAACTGCGAAATTATACATATCGGAGTACTATTTTGATGACTGAATGCGAGCAGGGAAAAATCTCTCAGACTTCTTTAAATCGTGCTATTAATAATTTAAACCGTTTGGGCTATCGAAATTAAATGGTATCTCATCAGAAAATACAACATTTTGCTACTCGTTCGTCCAGGGCATGTGGGTTTTTCAATATTTAATGTGACATTTGGTGCATCTTTGTTTAAGCCGGTTTTGACTTCATTTTCTTCCAAACTAATCGAGCACAACTTGATAAAATTTGTCAAACACAATGTTTCGATACTTGTAACCTTAAACCAAATATAATTTTTGATGCCGTAGCATTTTTACCTAGTCCAGTCCGACAGATTGCAGATTTTTGCTGTTGGTTATTTAGCACTGTTTTTATAGTTTTTTTTTTTTTAATTTTAACACATCAATTGGTGATGCCGATGGATTTAATTTTTTATTTTTTATTTTGTATATGTTATTAGTCTGTATTTCATTTCAGTATGCATGTAAGCAAGGATCTAAGCTATCTCCTCAGGCTGGAGTGGTTTTACCTTTTCCATTCCAAATTTTTGTATGCACTTAATCTGTTTCTACCTATAAAATATTAAATAAATATATTAAGCTTGGTACAATTTTTAGCACCAGAAACACGAGTGCCTTCAATCGAATTTTATTTAGGTTATTGCACTAATCGCGGCTACAAAAATATATATACCAATGACTAGAAGTTCGAGTTTGAGTTTGTCTTAATTTTTTCCTAAAAGTATGCCTTACTAATTTTAATTTTGTGAAACTAGTTTGCAGTATTGATTTTCTTGTTAACCCCAAAGAGATGCTTTTCAATTTGAGTTGTTAGTAATCTACATGTTTCGCTAATAGCTTAATGGATAATGCTAATCGACTTGACAGAGACGACAGGGAAGAAGAAATAAGGGGCTTAAGCATTGTTCTGTCGATCAGCTTTCACTGTAAGATATCATTAAAATGAATGTTGTCCTAAATTGGCCTGTCTGTGTGCGTCATTTATGTCCTCTAATTCAGTTAGAGTATTTTCGCAGCGACTTTTGATGCATTTTTTCATACAGCTTTTCCATTATGCCTTTTTATTTAACAGTTTTCTGTGTTTTGTGGTTTCCGCTTTGTGCTGTTCTATCCATTGTGCCTCAGGGTTGCCGGCGCCCTGCGTCCTGGGCCGCTAGTCTTTTGTACGTGTCCGCCCTGCTGCTTATGCATAATTCCTTTATCTCATCCACGTCGCTCGCTTGCTCTGTCTTGTTGCTCCACTGCTCCATTGCTACATTGCTACATTGCTCCATTACTCTACTCTATTTCTCTACCTCGCCGCTTTGCCATTTCTCCGTTGCCCTGTTTCTCCGCGGCAGTGCACACTCCTTTATGCTATTGATGGCTTGTTTACATTGCGCCGCGCGCAACTCCCAAGCCATTTGTCTATAATTGACTAATCGACAGCAGGAGGAAAATGTGGCAGACCTCGCAGATGCCCCCAGTCGTCGTCCGTGTGAATATAGAATGAGCGAATGTGCAAAAGGAGTAAAAGTAGCGCGAGCAGCAAAAGTTGGCCAACTGAAAAATGGTGTCACTATATGGGCGGTCGAACGGTAAACTCTGCTTTAATTTTAAGGCCATGTCAAAAGCAGCTTTTTACTTCAGTTAAGCTGATCTCAAGTGCCGCCGCCAGCTGCAAGTAGATCCTGACCAATCCCATCCTGGCAGACAAAACAAATTGAATTACGTCCAAATCCCGTTCTCAATTAAGCATAGATGTGTGCTATAATTGACTGTGCATGTGGTTGTAATTAAAGCTTGAACTGGCAAACATCGCAACAAAATGAGCAGCAAATATTGAAAACAAGGATTAGGTGGAAATGGAGCAGAGGGCGGACGAAATTCGCTTCCGATGCAGAGCTGCTTTTCGTTTCTATCAATGCGGTTAATTAGATTGCTAGCAATAATATTGTTCGAGTGTGTCGGGTTAACCAGTTGGAGGGGAAGCAAGTGACGGATGGATGTGGTGCAGTCTAACCAACTGCTGAGAGCCAGGATTGACGCCGCGACATACTTTGCAATTTGTCTCCTACACACAGGCGTCTACACTTACATGCAATTAGTATATCCTGTTTGGTATGCCGCTAACTCTCTCTCTCTCTCTCTCTCTCTCTCGCTCTCTCTCTCTCTCTCTATCCCTCTCTGGCACACACATTCAAATGTATACACATTTATGTACACAATTGCATTGAATACGCAGGCAAAAATCAAGCGACAAATGCACATGAGTACCTCAACATGCATTTGCGAGTGTGTCTCTGTGTGGGCTTTTAAGTGGTTGTTGATGTGGATGTGGGTGTGGGTGTGGGTGTGGGAATCGAGTGAGTAATTTGGACCATCTGGTCATATCCCTATGGTCAGAATGCTACTGTTTAGCTGGCAGTTGATGGGTTAGCCAGCAATGTATGCAATAATACGATGCAACACTATGTAATATAAATATATGAGTGTAAATACAAATATCAATAATAATATGATGAGGAATATAAATATGTATTAGTAATGAGCATATATATATATATATATATATATATATATATATATATATATATATAGATGATTAAACTTTTGCAAGCAGTGAGATTTTATGCTAAAAATAATACTATTAAAATCAGAGCGAAAAATCAAATTAAGGAAGAACTTTTTTTTTTAATATTGTTTTGTACTTTCAGAATAAGCGCCGTTTCATTTACATAAATTTATACACTTTCAAAGTGCAGTAGAGTTTCAAAACTGTAATGGGCTTGCAACCGCAATGGGTTTTATTCATATCAACCGACAAATCATCAAAACTGGCCAACTGCATGGATTTCATGTGGTTCTCGTGTTTTTTTTTTTACCGCCAACAAGCCAAAAAACTTTGCAGTGAGGAGTGGCTACCACACTTGAAAACAAAATGCGCTTTTCGGCATTATTTTAATCAGATTGACACACAGATCCCACATACAACATGTTTTGAATTCCACTTTTATGATTGCAACAGAGCCTTAAAAGATCAGTTTTGTTGTTCGTCGACATACTAAAAAGAAAAGTATATTAAAATTAGAGTAGAGGAAGAGGCGAAAGCCATAAACGTAACCTTTAAAATTTGACTAAAAACTAAGCCCGGAACTTCGTTGTCTAAGTAAGACAAAATAACAGTCTGTGAAACTAGCCAGCTAATTGAAATCATTTGAAACTTGGGCCTCGTACTAAATAAGAAACGCGGCGCATTAAATTAGACAGCTGTTAAATCGCAGAGCACTTGAAGGATGTGAATATTTGCCTCTTAGGTAAATGGCTCAATTTAGCTGGATTTCTATATACGTATACATACATACATCCTAGGTAAATACGCATACAATTCCAGGCATGTATGGAAATTGTAACGTAATTGCACATTTCATTTTTGCATGCGTTTTAATGCGTATGCGGAGTGCTTAATTCTGGATTTATGCGCATGCATTATAAATATGCTGCCCGACGATCCTATAGTGGATTTTAATTAGTTTTCCGGCATTTGCATTTGCATTTGCCCAATGACGTTGGCCTCGTCCAATTTTAGCATCAAGTCTGCGCTCCAAATTGTATTATTAATCATTTATAAATCATTCTTGTTGCACCAAATGTCAACATATATGCTAAAGTGAAATAAATGCAAATGTATATATATATATATATATATATATATATGTGCTGGCCGATGAACGGCTTGACAGACTTACCTGCCAGTTGTTAGTCGTTTGCTGCTGCAAATGGACGAGTATATGAGGCCGAAATGATGGTCCATAAATTCAACAAGAATCCTTTGGCCCAAACAGCAGATGCATTAAGAAGCCCCAGCCTCTGAGCCGCTTAATAGGCATTCATAAAAGGATATATAGACTTACTTAAAGCTGCGATGAGATTTCACTTAACGGCTGACGCACATGCAAAACCAAAAGGGGTTTTCATCTCTCTCGCACAGAGTCTCCATCTCCATCAGCATCTTATGTACATATATATATGGGTGTGTGTGTGTGGGTGTGTGGATGGTGGTGTGCGTCTCTTGTGGCTGCTGCCATATAAATAAACATAATCGTGAAACAAGGCGAAGGCAACTAAAATAACGCTTCGGAATTTTAATAGTTCACGTAAATGGTTTTTGTGGCGTTGGTAATGTTTATTAACCAAGTTAAGCGCCACCGTTTCGAAAGGGACCTCTCCGGCAGGAGTCCTTTAGTGGAGCGTGTTTAATGCTCACTTAAGTTGCGTTTATACAAATTTTGTTCTTTGGTTCCAGCTATCCTCCAACTCCAAACTGCCACACCGCCTGCCGCTGTCTGAGCCCCAAAAATACCCTGTAACTTCTCTTATTTATTTGCTGTTATTGTTGTGTTGTAGTTTGCATCCTTTTCATCGCTTTCTTGCCCACAACTTTCTGTGTGCATTGGCTTTAGGTCCTGCCTCAGTCAGACAGCCGACTGCCTGGCTGTCTGGTTGGCTGGCTGGGTGCTCCGATTGCTGCTGCTGCTGCTGCCATCTGTGGGCACTGCGCATTCCTCGCCAAGTTGTGCGTAAGTGGATTCATTTATGCCCGAGAATAAATGCTTTGTTGTTTACATTCTTAGAAGTTTTGTATCTCACGTCTTGCCACTCTGGACGCGCTGTGAGCATCGATGCCACGTTTCTGCCAAGGTGCCTGGATAGCTAACTATTCAACTGAAAAAGTTCTCGGTATACTGTCTCTATTCAAGTGTAAGTCTGCCTGTTCGTGTGTGTGTGTGTGTGTGTGTGTGTGAATCTGTGTTTGCATGCCTCAGTTTTGGACATCTTAAACGGGCTAAGTAGTATACTTGTGCTTAGCTGCAGTGCGAAACCATTTGGCCTACTACGTTGAATTTAAGTCAACGGCAGAAATTCCTTCGTCACGGCGATGCCAGCGAATGTATTTAACTGCTTAGTTTAACTACGCACAGTTTAAGCGGTTACTTAAATGAGTGCGATGCCAAAAATTAAACAGACTAAGTAGTGCTAAGTAATTTGAACTCTGATCGAGTGTGCTTTAAGTCTGCTGAGTCTGTTCAACTCAAGTCGAATCTTAATTGAAGCTCAAATCGTAATGTTGAAATGTATCTGTGAAGAGTCGGCATCTGTATTTTGCTAGAGACATACTTAATTAGATGTATCTGAAAGATATCGCATATGCAACTGTCTAATCCAAACAAAAAACAGTTGGAGAATGTACAATTTTTAAAATTTTATTCTTCAATCACTTTTTCTCATATCAATTGTTATTAGCTATGCAAAAAAAAATTGGGTTTCATCATATAATTATCAACTAACATTAATACATTTATGTATACAATACAATATATTGTAATTATGTATATGTATATGTTTATCTATGTATGTATATATATATATTTAAATTTAATTGTAGACCTATGTGATCTAGTGCAATAGTTTATGTATCTGCAACCTGTAGTGTATATATGCACTATATATAAATATATAGTACGTCCCATACAATTCAACGCTTATACTAAGTGCAAATAACTCTTTCTTTAGTTCCAACAATTTGACTAAAGTGCAAAATAACGTGGAATCAAATAAAATAAAAAATGTGAAAATGGAATCGACAGAAAATGAACACAAAATCGATATTGAATAAGAATGACCAATTTGTATGTACAATTGATCATTGATAAAATAAAGGAAATAATAAATAAATAAATAAAATAAAAGTGAAAGTGAAAGTGCAAGTGAAATAACGATATAAAAAGGTGCACAAAAAAACTGAACTTAAAAAGTATAGGATTAAAATGGTCTCAAACAAAATAAAATACACTCAAAACTTGCAAGGCTAACCATATTTAATTGAGCAGCTTGCTAAAAGTAGATGCAAATTTTGAATTATGCATGTGCCAACTATAAATACTACTTTAGTTTTATCCTTGAACAAGAATGAAATAAAAGTAATATTTACAGTATTTATATTATTTTATATGAATAAAGTATGTCTAGGTTTTCGTTTTAACAATTTAACTATGTACAATTCTTGTTTTTGTTCGGATTTTTGCTTAGCATTTAGTGATATAGTTTTTTTGTTTTTTTTTTTGTTGTCGTTAGCTAAATACAGTTAGAAGCGGCTGGGCGAGCAGCCACAACAAATACTAACTAGTTAGTTAATATATAATATCAATTGAAATGTTTTTTTTTGCTTATGCACATAATTTGAAATAAATTTTGGAAATTTCTTTCAACTTCACATAATTTCGTTTTCGTTTTTGTTTTCCAAGGGCTTTTGCAATTGTATCTAATTATTAATAAACGTCATCAGTCTTGAACTTAGTATAGGTTTTCTTCATTCTTGTATATTACTTTCATGTTCTTATACCTTTCGCTTGTGTTATCCACTCATAACTCATAACTCATAAATTGGGCTTGTATTTTGTAACGTCTTTTGTGAATACAGTAATGTTTATAAACAAATGTATTTGTTCTTTTTGTTGTTCTTACTTTTTCTTTTACTTTTTCATTTTCATTTGTTTTTGTTGGGCAAGCGCCCAATAAGCAATTATACATGTGCATACATATACATAGGTATAGGTACATTTATACATACACATATGAATACATACGCATGTACAAATGTATGTATGCATGTACATATGTATGTATATATATAGTCAAGTGACGGAACACCTGAAGAGTCGTTGATCTAAAACCCTACACACTACAATTTAAAGTTGAAGGCACAATTTTAAAAGTGTTTTCATCCGCTTTTTTTACACTAGCCATACAAAAGTGCGTATATATATATATATACATACATATATATATATATATATATATATATAGTAATAAAGTAATAAGTAGTCGATAAGAGCATACACATATCAAGAATAACTTTATAGCTAACTAAAAATTAATATATATATATATATATAATATATATTAATATATATATATATATATATATATATTGGGGGAATTACAAATTACAGAATACTACAAAATAATAATATTAATTGGTAAAAAAAAAAAAAACACTTTTCTATAATACAGAAAATGAAGAAATCGAGCTTAGGGCTGCGGGGGGACGGGTTCAAGTTTTGGATTTGAGTTCGATTACGGTTTCTGCGACGGCAAGGATCCCTATCTCTCTCTCTCTCTCTCTCTTACTATCTCGCTTTTAGATATCGATATCTAAGTCGTACTAGACAAAAAACTCCTCGTTGCCGAGTGGGCCAGGTGCCGCTGGTTCGATGTAGGGCGTCACTGGCAGCCAGGGCCACGACCAGCTGCCGAGTAGCGCGAATCACCTTTCCGTTGAGTGCGTTGTGGCGCCACCGCCAAGCCCGCTGCTGCTGCCACCGAAACCGGCGCCGGTGCCGCTGCGCCTGAAGAAGCCAAGCGTCTCGAGCGTTTTAATGGTGCGCCTAATGAGCTCATCCTTGTACTTCCATATTGTTTTGTCCTCGACCGAATTCTCGCGATACTCCTCGCAACTCTTCTTCAGCGTTTTGACGCAATCGGCGCGATAATGCTGCAGCTGTGCATCCTGTGTATCCACCGGATACGATTTGCAAACGCCGCCCAGACAGCTAAGCGGAAAGTGATTGTGCAGCGTCAGCACGCGCTCCGGATCGTGAAAGCACTTGACATACTGATTGGGCTTCGTATAGTTCTTGGCCCGATGCACATGTTGCAACATATGCATATACTTGGGTATGTCCTTGTGCCAGCCATGCTCATGCTGCTGATCGTCCAGGAAGTAAACGTTGCGGAAGTTGTAGCTGTGGTAGCCGTCCGGTTTGAATTTCAATGACTCTGGACGCACCTTCTCCATTAGTTCGGACCAGAGTATGGAATTGCCCTTGGGCATGATCACCTCGTCAATATCGAGCAGGGCAATGTAGTCGTACAGATATAGATTCTTGTACAGGCAGTCATTGTAGGGTATCACCTCGTTCTGTCGCTTATGATTGGTCTTCTTGGTCAGATAGAGATGCTGGAAGCCGGGCACATTCGGCTGGCCACCGGGCAGCGTTAAGGGTATCACTTGCACCTTGCCCTCCTGCTCATAATGGCTAAGTACCTTGGTGATATTCGGATGGACCTGCAGATTATAAAAATAGATCTTGTCGGCACCCAATATGTTGAGCATCTCGATCCATTCGATCAGTCGAACGCTCAGATCATCATATAGAAAGTCCAGACCCTTAACGCAAACAGCGAAACCCTTTTTCTGATCATCCGGCGGACGATTGTAGATGACACGCAAATTATTGGTGGCCGTATCGCACTCCTTCTCCACCATTGACACGGAGCTGGGAACGACGCCGTGGAAGGGCTTTGGTATCTGGCAGGCAATCAGATAGGGCTGATAGATGCCCTGCTTGTAGTTGCCCCACTTGTTGTACCAGATGTACTTGTACTCGAACGTCTTCACAATAAACGGCTCCTTCTGGCCATCGAACCAGAACTGACAGTAGGTCTTCACCTTCGGCTCGATCCGATCGATCATGCCCAGAATGCGGACAGTCGGCCCCAGCAGCGAGGTGCGACGGATATCATAGTAGGCCCCAAATAGCTGAAAGGTGCCGTTCGATGTGCGCAACGTTTGCCAGTAGATGTTGTTGAACTCCAGCTCAAAGATCGATGGATATTTGGCGCATGTCGCCGACTTCTGTTGCAGAAAGTTTTTGTTCTTGCTCCAGTAGGCGATCGGTAGCGATGGTATCCTTGACTCCACGTCGCGCACCAGCTGATCATCGTCCATGGCTGCAAAATGTATAAATAAATACAAATGATTGTCAACCAAATTGATTGATTGATTTAATACTTGAAGCTTTGATTGCTCGCCAACTCACCTGTGCGATTGTCGACGAGTATTTCGCTGGGATCAAAGTGATCGGTTGTGGTAGACGTAGTTTCCGCATAGCGCAGCATATCCTTTTGCAGCAGACTGCGCCCGTTGAGCGGCAGCTGCTGGTAGTCGGCCGGCATCTGATGATAATCCTGTGGCACCAGATTTGTGCCATGCATCTTGAACAGCCCAATGATCACAAAGGACCACACGCACAACGAGAACAGTATCTTCAGTATTACCTTTGAGTGCGCCATTCTAGCCAACTGTTGTTTTTGTTTCCTTCTCTTGGCCCAATCACCAATCGATTAGCAGCTGTCTGTGTCTCTGTCCCTCCTTCAGTTTCCTGTGCGTTTTCTATTTGGCAATGATAAAAAATCAAGAGGAACACGTTAGGCAACGTTGGGCAATATACACAAAATGGTTGACTATTTTTGGACCATTATCAGCCAAAAATTGATGTGAAGCGGTGGTTTTGGTAAATTACTTTGCATTTCATGTCGACAACATTGATTGCTCTGCCGCATCCCCTGACCAAAACCCCTACTGCCCACTAATGAAATGCTGTCACTCATTTTTAATATGTCGGCCAGCCGCGCAACCATTTCCGTTTGCCTCAGATGCAAAGTGTCAGCATGAAAATTGCGTGTAATATTTCGCACAGCGCTGTCCGCCGACAGACCTCGGGGGGCACAGACGACAGGACAGATAGCCATCCATCCGGCCAGAGATGGACAACGAGAACGAGCCTATTCAGCATTTTTCTCTTCTTTCAATTTATATAATAATGTCACAGTAAAGATAAGAATTTAGCTGTAAGTAGCCACACTCTCGATTTCCATAAGGTAAGTGCAATATAATATTGTAATTGGTTTCATTGTAAAGTTTTGCTTTAAATTGTGAACTTAATTTATTGAATGCTCTAACAACAACAACAACAACAATACAAAACAAAACCAATGACATATTGCACCCCTTGTGACAGCATATTTTATTTCAATGCGGTCAAGTGGCAATCAGCTGCTGCACTGCATGCTGCAGTCCTGCCTCCTACAATCCACTTCAGGTCGCTCTTTAGTTAACCGGTTGCCTTCTCCATTTCCATGTGGACACACGACACGCTACAACACTTCAGGCCACAATCTGTTTGTCTATCTGCGCTTTTGTATCTTTGTGTGTGCCACACGACCATGTTGGAGTGGGAGTTGGAGTTGGCTTTAACGGCTGCGTGTTGATGTTGGTGTTGGTGTTGGTGTTGGTGTCGCAGTTGCCGTTGTGTCCGACGACGAGCCTCTAATATTTATGACACTGCAAGAGCTTTTCACCCCTTCCAAATATTCGACTGAGTCCTCCGCCCAGCCGAGCAGTGACGTCTCGTAACGTGCCTCGAGGTGGCTGTCGAAGCGATAAACAAAAGGCACGATTCGCTCGCCTAGCCTTGAACTGAACTGAGCCGAGTTGAGCTGAGCTGAGCTGGGTGGGACCAAACATAGCTCATTTTTTGTCTACAAATTGCAGGTAGTGGCTCCGTCCGTCTGTCTGCCGGTCTGTCTGTCTGCCGGTCTGTCTGTCTGAATGTCGGACATTTAAGCTGACACCCTACACGAACACGAACACGAACATAACGGGCAAGACACTTTAAATTCGTTACGTGCCAGTGCCTGTTCCCGTTCCTGTTCCTCTTCCTGTTTCTGTATCTGTTCGATTCTGTCTGCCCTTTCAATTGACGGAGCTGCGACTGTATATATATATATATATATATATATATATATGTATATATATAGTTATGCGAGTATCTGAATGCCGTTTGTATGCTCAGCAAATTGCATGTCCAGTTAATCTCTTTGCCAGGCAGACTAGCCTACATCCGTCCGCCTCCTGCCTCCTGCCTCCTCCACCACCTCCCCATCCATGGCCGTTCTTCCTGTGGCAATAAACAGTTTGTTGGCCCGGCTGCTTAAACAGCTCGTGTAGCTTACCCTCTGTGGACAAAGTCTGGGCGAGAGTTCTGGCACACCTGAGACTCTATTATGATTGCCTGCCAGTGGGATTGCCTACTTCAAAGCTTCAAAGGCAGCGACTGCTCCTGCTACTGCTGCTGCTGCTGCTGCTGCTGCAGCAACGAAATCAGCAGGCAGACACTTAAAATCCTTTAGGAAGCCCCGACCGCCCGCAGCTTTAATGCAATTTTTACATAATCAAAAACTTTGTGCAACATTTGCTGCAGCCCAAAATCAGGCAAATGCAAAGCACACACACACATACAGGTCGCATCCCAGCAGCTTAGAGTTTTTGCTCAAGTGTTTTCCATTTCATTTGCATGTGCCGCAAAAACTTTTCCCAGCAAACACACAAAATACACACACACACATTGAGACAGACAGACAGACAGACAGACAGACAGACAGGCAGGCAGTCAGTTGAAGTTGAAGAGTTAGCGAAAATTATACAAAATATTTTGCAGCATGCTTTCAACAAGCTTATTTTTCATTTTATTATAATTTTTTCCGTTTTTTTTTTTTTTTTTTTTTTTTTGGCAAGAAACACATCCCAAAGCTTGGGTTGACTGCGGGGCTCTTGAAATATGCAAGGATTACATATCTGCAAGTGTATCTGTGTATGTGTATGTGTATGTGTATCTATAAAAAGTGTTTGTGTGTTTGTGCCTGAAGTTGTTATAAATCTCTGATGATTTGCACTCGCCTCATCTCAGCTGCATTCAGAACTAAAATCTCCAGCTTTTTATATCCTGTACACATGTGTGCCACACACGGGGGCATACGAGTTTTCTTCATCTAAAACACATACAACTATTTCTATTTCTGTATTTACGAGTATTGCTATAGAAGTTTATGGCCATAGATTTTATATGCAGATAGTTCCCATCTCAGATACGTATTTTGTTTAAAAGAGATTTGGCAAAAAATTAACAAATTACTAAATTGACTGTGACTTTTACTGTGATATTGCTGGATATTAATACGGTTTATGCAAATACAAATAAAATCTAAAGCCCCCGCTAAATATGTACCAATTGTAGTACACATGACCAAAAGATTTGTGTCGATTAATGGTTTTCCAAAGCGATGATGAGCAATATCACCTTACAATTGTGCAGTAGCTTTTGTGTGCTTTATGAATAGAGTATCTAACAGTCGGGCAGGCTGTTGGTAGCTGTAGAATGTGACAACGTTCATAACTTGCTCTGATTTCTGATTGCATTTGAAAGACATTTGATATTCCGTTTTGAGAATTGGATCAGTGAAAAGCCATGGACCCTAAATGCTTGGCAGTGGCTCATTAATCTTAAGTCTATGTGCGCACTTAACCCAAATCCATATCGAACAGGCAAACATGTCAGGCATTAGCATTTACAAGACACAAGAGTTTGCCCCTTTTCTACTAAGCTAAATTGAGGAACTTTCTCGATTTTAGACGCCGAAGAACTCACTTTGATATTTCAGGCACAATTCTAACACCCAAACGATTTGGGTCAATTCGCTATTTAATACTCGTTACGGTTATGCGATGTTTTTTTTTTTTATTTTATTTTATTTATTTTTTTTTTTTGTTTTTTGGGTTTGTTCTTTTCTTTAGTTTTTTTTTTTTTGTGTATTTTTTTTTCTTGAGCTCACTGCCACAAAAATATTCGCAGCAGCTGTTGTTGTTTTGTTCACTGCTCGTTGTTGTTGTCGCTAATTTGCTAGGCAAAACAGGTTCGATCTCAAAATGCGGCCCCTGGCAATGCTGCTGCTGCTGCTGGCACTGCTGCTGCTGCTGCTGTTGCTGCTGGCACTGCTGTACCGTAATGTGTGTCGCGCCCAAAAAACTCGTCACTCGACCATTTGGGGATATACATATGTATATATATTTATATATATATATATATTTTAATGATGTCCAAGTATTCAACTACTTTTCAAAAAATTGACTTGGCCAGGCAGCAAGTAGCTTTCCAAATGGGTCAATGAGCCTCAATGATTCACAATTTCTAAGCGCGTTCTCTGCGTTCTCCTCCTCAACAATTAAAAATGCTTAACTCTTGCTCTGCTCACAGATTCGATTAGCAGCCGCTACTGCTACTGCTGCTGCTGCTGTTGTTGTTGTTGTTGCTGTTGTCGCGGCAGCTGCGACCATTGATCTCCACTTGGGCTTGGGAGCTATTTGGCTGCTGATCTAACGGAAATGTGTGTTGCGCACGCGCAAAAGCCACCAAACAAGTTCTAGCTGTGTGTCTGTGTATCTGATAGATATATTTTATAGCCTGTCTGCCTGACGCTGCCACTGCCACTGCCACACTGCCGCTGGCCGAGGCAGAGGCACAGGCGGAGGCACAGGCACAGGCACAGGAAATGCGTGTCACAAGGCATTGTTGCTGCAAATTTTCTTGGAAATAACTCGCTCGCCAAGTTTCTCATTGCTGCAATTGCTGCATTGCTGCATTGCTGCATTGCTGCATGCACCCCCGCCACAGCGCGACCCCAAACTGCAGCAGTCTCAACGAACACAAGCACAAGCAATATTTATAGAATTTTCTCTTCTTTTCTCTTCTCTTCTCAACGTCTTCAACTTCATGTGCTGTTTCTTATTCATTTTCTGCTGTTTTTCCATTGCCACTTAATTTGCGCTGCAAGTTGGCTCCACTCACTGGGGCTGATCAGTTGCTGTCTGGCATGTAATCAAAGCTTATCACGCCGCAAATGGCGAGTGTTGTCGGTGTGGGGTGGACTGGTGAGCAGAGGAGTGGAGTGGAGTGGATTGGAGTGCAGTAAAGAGTGCAAAACAACCAGCAACACAGCAACAGATAACCAACAACAAAAGACTCTCTGACTGCCTCTGACAGAGGCGTTTCATTGTTTATTTTGAGACAAAGCTGTGCCCCAGGCACATAAAGGATGACTGCAAAAGAAAAAAAATAAAAGAAAGAGTTGCGTGCTGCATGCAGCATCAGAGCAACCCAAACCAACTAAAGTCAAGTCGACTCAGATTGCGTGAAATGTCTACCAGGCCCCATAAATACTACCAGCTGACTGCACTGAACTAAAGTAAATGCATAATCATAAAGTAATTAATGTTGGAAAACATTTCTAGTTGCACTTTAAAAAACGTATTTATTTCTATTCTCGTGAATATATAGAAAATGGAGAAATGTTGAATGTTTGAGAAAAGGTGTCATATCGGAATATGAAAGTTGCTCAGCTGGCTAAAGTCATATATTTTATTTGGAATTATTCAGTCATTACTTTTATTGAGTCGCCTAATCAATCACTTGCTTCTCAATTTCTGTCAATGAGGAATGTCTCTGGGGGGGCGAAAAAAACCCGTTTAATGACTTATCTAAAAGTTGTCCAACGTCTCATTCAAAGTTCTACAAATACGACAAGCGTATGCATGTAAATGGACATGGATGTGTGTGACTCATTTGCGTTTGGCAGTTGGGTGCTTTTTTTTTATCTCTTTTTTTTTTTTGTTTTTGTTATAGATCAGTTGAAATTCGTTAACAGTTGGACAGCAGCAGCATAACATTATGGCCGCCATTGATTGGATTTTATGACAGCTTTCTCGACGACCAAACGAGCCGCCCATAAGGCTTATATAGAACTGCCAAACAGCGCTGTAATTACAGCTGCTGGCCACATTATCGATGAAGTCGATCTCACTCCGCAACAATCTTTAGCTAAGAATGGGGCATTGGCTTAGGCCATGAGCAATGACCGTTTCAGAACCGTTTGTACGCATGTTCATGCATACACATACATAAATATATATATACATACATACATATATACATAGCATTTATATCTCCTACAACATTTTCACTTCCATCGACATGCACATACATTGATTTTAACATACACATTCATCATTTATGCGAACAAGAATCAAGAGTCACTGAAGGCAAACAGCAAATAGAAAATAGAAATTAAATGGAATTGCTAAACTGGCACAAAAAGCCGTTCGATTCTCTGCCTGACAAACGCAGCAGCCGTTTAGCATTGAGATACATTTATTTATTTATTTTTTTCGTTTTGTTTTTGTAACTGACAGCTACGTACATAACTTTCTCGCACTGGCAAAGTGTTTTGGCGAGTTGGTGTTTTTATTAAAAAACAAAAAACGTCGCACGCACTTAAAATGCACAGGCGCAAAGTGGCGCAAATGAACTTAAGTATCGTGCGTGCCAAATGTATCTTACGGATGCGTCTACGCCCAGCGCAAGCCAACACAACACACACACAGCACACACACACAGCACACACACACACACACATATTGCACATCTTACTGACTGCTACCGAGTGTATCGTATCCACTACGTATATCTAGCTGTATCTGTATCTTTAGATGTTTTTCTAGCTGTATCTGTATCTGTATCTGTATCCGCTGTTGCCTGCCTGCGTTTTTAATTCGCATCACATCCTTTTATTTGCGTACGTGTGCGTGAATATCATGAATATGCCCAGACGAAAGAGCCACATACAAACATACACATACACATACACATACACATACACATACACATATAGATATAGATTTGCAGACATACGTTTTAAACTTGTTACGTCTGTCGATATCTATTTCATTCGGGCACTTCGCATCTGCTCCTCCAGCAGCCTGCCGATTGATAGCGAAATGATTTTTCGTTATTTCGTCCAAAGTTGATTTTCCTTTTAGTCAAATGACATTTCGTACCTTTATCTTTTTACATGACTTCTGTGTATGCCTGCCAGATACAGTACACACACACACACACACACACACACACACACATATGCTGAATTTAATTAGAAATAATGCAATTACACAGACAGAAAGCGGGAGGAGGAGCGTCAGAGCGTTGATGTCGTTTGCATTTGACAACATTTCCGTTGCTCGATTTACAATTTGCAATTAAAATTCGCCCTCGCAACTGATTAACGATTTATGAACTGTTGCTGAAATCTGTGCATCATTTGCAATTTTCGACTTTTTTTTTTTTTTGTATCCCTTTTTTTTGCCGAGTATCTTTCGACATGCGATTCGAACCACATTCACATTACGGATACGGTGATGTGCCACACATTTCCATTCTGCGATTCTTAATTCAAATGATGCTACATTTTAGGGAGGAGATAAAAAAGAAGGGAGCGAAAATGAGAAAAAATAATCGCAATCAGTCCATTGTCGATTATCGTTGCTGTTTAAATAGCGCAACGCTTTTGCGCAAAAACAGACAAGTGAAAATTATGTACGAGTATCTCATAAATTCGGCAGCAACAACACAACACCAGCAGCAGCAACTGCAATCGTTGTCAGTGATTTAAAATGTTTAACAATTAACAAACAATGCGGCAAGTTGTCAAAAGACATGAAACGGGCGTCGGCCGTTGGTCGCTGTTGGGCTATTTGGCTGATTATTGGTCGACGGCGAACAAAATGCAAATAGCGAACTGCACAAAAAGTCACCATTATAAATTGCGGAAAATGTGCCGCCCAAAAGCCACCGCCCATTGTCCTGCCCCCCGCCAAAAGCACCAAATACAGGCCCGGCCGTCGGACAGCAGGCAGCATTCAAACAGAAAACATACATATATATATACAAATAATTGGGGCAACCAGGCTTGTTGTCTTGTATCTGTATCTGTATCTGCATCAGCATCTGTATCAGTATCTGTATCTGTATCTGTATCTGTATCTGTATCTGTATACGATTTGTGTATGCGAATGGATAGCAAGCAGTGTGCAACTGCGATGGAAGTGCTTGCCAGTCAAACAATTTTTAATAACTTCAGTGAAATGCTGTGAAAATTCAGAAAATGTCAACATGTTCACATTTAAGATACATGCACTTATCGCGCTGAAAACGAGAAAGTTCAACACATATTTATCGTCCAAGAAATTCCATCAATTTTGAGAGCTGAATATGTGTTCTAGAATTATCATCGGCTTTAATTGTTGCTAGCAGCGTGTATCATTTCAATTAAGCCATATTTTCACTTACATTTTACATTTCCCAATTCGAACTATATTTTTTTATTATATTTAAATTGGAATTTTTTATAATTTGTATTACAGCTGGTGGAAATAAAATACTCTACGTGTTATTGCCATTGTTGCTATTGCTCTTTAATCTAAGTTAGATTCAAGGTTTACATAAACAAAAGTAAATAAATATTGTCGTTATTAGAAATTCCATTGTGAATAAATGACGAATTTCTCTTCCAACTTGCAACAAAAACTGGGCTATCCATAGCCCATTTCGGTGATCTTTCGTCTCCATAAGTAGTGGCACTTCTACTGATCCCATTACAATTTTATTGACTTCTGTTGGGTTGGTCTCTTTGGGTACTGTTCGTTAGTCAACATCAACATCAACATCAAATTTATATGATAATCACC
Source organism: Drosophila glabriapex (assembly GCA_035042305.1). Taxonomy (NCBI): domain Eukaryota; kingdom Metazoa; phylum Arthropoda; class Insecta; order Diptera; family Drosophilidae; genus Drosophila; species Drosophila glabriapex. The sequence continues at coordinate 13,373,210 of JAWNLN010000066.1, forward strand.
TGGTGAGGTCTTCACACTAGGACACTGAGCAGCTGACCAGGTGATCAGGGTAACTTCAGTTACGTCAATGCTTACGTTGCTAGCTAAGACCAGCTAAGACCAGCTAACGACTAGCTGAGGAGACCAGCTGCCTCTGTTCCACCATAAAGGGCACAGCATATCAATCAGCATCGTCAACTCCAGCAACAGCAACAGCAACAGCAACAACAGGAGGAACAATAATAGCAACATGAACACAGTGTCTTCATCTCACACAAGCTTTCACAGCTAGCTGCTTGGCTCATCCTGCAACCTGGCAACAGCGACCAACTTGCCAACTTGTTATGCCAATTTACAGATAGCACACCAACACAACAGAACAACAACAACAACAACACAGCAGCACAAACACACACACACACACACAGATACTATGTATGACGGGACGCCACCAGCGAATTGGGAAACAATTTTACGAAAGGCAAATCAACGTTTAACTCCAAAAAATAAAGGCTGAAAAAAAAACTTGCGGCACGTTGTCTATAAATGCGACACGAAATGTTTAGCTTTGGCTTCAGTCGCTGCTGCATGCCACTGAAATCTGCACAGCGAACATGCAGCTAACTAACTGCAAGACATGTCTCTCTAGTCTCCCGTTTCTTTTCTGTGGTTGTGTGGTTGCCAGTCTGTGTGTTTGTGTGTGTGTGTGTGTGTGTGTGTGTGCTACTGCCTAGTCCTATAGTGTTATCATGGGCACAAGGCAGTTAATGTGGTTGCTGTGGCTGTGGCTGTTGCTGCTGCAGTTGTTGTCACAGATTTTTGCGTGTTTGATTTTCTTGTCACGTTTCTGCTAACAACATAAGGAAGCAGTCAAAAGCTGGCTGCCATCACCAAAGCGGCAGTCAGTCAGCGCCGGCTGCAGCCACAGTCAGAAACGGAACCAGAAGCAGGCTGAGGTAGTAGTTACTGTAACTGTAGATGCACAGAGGCTGACACCAAGGCAGAGACTGGGACTGGGCCAAGTTGCCGGAGTTGTCAACAGCATTTGAATGACGCGCAGAGAACTTAAACGTAAAGCGGCATATCTTTGCAAGTTCGTTCGAATGTCAGTCAGTCAGTCAGTCAGTCAGACAGTCAGTCAGTCAGTCAGTCAGTCAGTCAGTCAGTGCGCAGACTTTGATTGCTATGCGCCAAGGATGCTGCTGGCAGCCCTGACAGACAGTGCTGCAGTCGCTGTGGCAGTGGCAGTGGCTGTGGCTGTGGCTGCGGCAGTGGCAATAACAACGTCCCCCGCGCCATTGACAACGGTGGCATCGTGTGCAACGCTTCAACGCACATTGCCGAAATTGTCAAGACATTGACGACAACGACAATTTGGCAAGCCGAAAAACAAAGAGAAAGAGAGAAAGAGAGAGGAAGAGGAAGAGGAAGAGAGTCGGTAAATTGTGGCTCATCAATTTCTGATAAAAGACAAATGCAATGAACCCCAATCCGCACCTCGCCCCTCCACCACGAACAGCTCCATTTACCACCAACGTTTTTAGCCCGTGCACCTTCTGCACCATCATTCATCGCTCATCGCTTAATGTGGCGGCAAAAAGTCAATAGTTGCCGCAGCAAGGTGCAAAGTACACGATCAAATACAAATACTATGCAACTACATAAATATGTATGTATTTCGATACAATGACAAAAGCACATTTTGCGTACACAAGTATTTCTCAGTTTGTGTTAAATATTTGAATATAATAAACTCCGTCTGTCAAATGGCAAATAACTCTGCAATTTCATCATAATATTTGTTTGATTTCTATATAAATATTGCACTTTAATTTGAACAATCAATTTATATTCCAAAGTCATATTCAAAAGAATAACTTTTGGTATACACAATTCTCATTTGTGTTGAGGGTCCATCGACAATGTATTATGTATTATGTATGTATGTATGTATGTATGTATGTATGTATGTATGTATGCATGTATGTATGTATGTATGTATGCATATCTGTATGCATTTGTAGACTAATCTGTTGTATGCGTTAACCACTTCTTTGCCTGCAACAGCTGCTATTGTTGTTGTCGCTGCTGTTGCTTCTTGGCCCAGTTGGCTATTTGACATCGGCGGTTTTCTTCATATACGCTGTACCCTCGAAAATCGTTCAAATATAGTTTATGGCTTATATACCAGTCCAATAGACGACTGCAGAGTATCGTCAACGGTCGCGTTTTTAACTGGTTCCATCTTATTTCCTTTTTTTTTTCTCTACGAATTTGAACTTTTGAGAAAAAATGAGACGCATGGTTTAAAAAAAAAATAAAGATCTGAGCACAAAGCGTGATTCGTCGGCGGTGCACTACCGCAAACACATGCAACAAATACCACCAACGCCCAACCACCGCCCACTTTGGCTGTGAGATTTGCATGTGCAATTTATGCTTTTGATGGCCGTCGTCGTCCTCGTCGCCGTCGACGTTGCGCTGCATGTTAATGAAAGGCAACTGCAGATGCAACGCAGCGTCATCTACTCTACACATGGCTGCCGTGCCATGGCCGAGATGTCATGAGCCCCATAAGCCAGCAGCCGCCAGCAACAGCAGCCAGCAGCAGCCAGCAACAGCCAGCAACAGCCAGCAACGAGCAACACAGAGGAACGGATTTTGCATGCCTGTATGCATATTGGAAATGCGAAAAGTTCAAGGATTGCTGCTCGTCGTGAGCTTAGATTCTGTGCAGATTGTGTTGCTGCAGTCATTTGTTGGTTTGCTGTTGGCCAGGTAACCCAAAGAAAACCAACGCCAACAACAACAAGAACAACAACAACAGCCGCAGCAGCAACAGCAGCAGCAGCAACAACAGTAACGCTAACAAATGCCAGGGCCTAGGGCCAAATGCAATGTGGCACATGAGCGAGCAATGTGCACTACTTAGGTAAGTGTGCACACACACACACACACACACACATGCATAAATATGTAAGTATACATACATATATATATATTATTTTTTTTATATAAAAGCAAGCTGTGCAAATGGTTGGACTATAAAGAGTTTCATTTTGAAAAGCGCGTAGAATGAATGCAATCAGCTCACAATCAAAATAACAGCAACTGTGGTCTCCAAAAAAAGGGTTTATTAAAAACGTTATATGAGGAAGCCACTATAATATCCGCTTCTATCGATGTTCTGGGCATATGTTTTCCCAATTATTATTATCATTATTATTATTTGCGATTTGGTTTGATCTATTGTGCCTTCATCAACTATGATGCTTGCACGAATTCAAGAATTTTTATCGGATTGAGGATTTCTTATGTTTATAATGTGCTTTGAGGATTCGAGTCCACAGGTATAGGTCTGTTCTGGATATTATCGGCTCGTTTCTGATTATGGCTACCTAAGACAGAATCTCTGCAGTATCAATGCTGTTCCTTATTGTTACAAATGTGATAATTAAAATCTCGAAAATACAAGCATAGTAAAAATATGCAACAGTTATTTGTGTGCACTACTATCTAATTTAACCAGTCTGGGGCGGGGAGGGAGTATTTTTGGAGTGATTGTTTGGTAGACGTGGCCAGCGACGACGACTATGCCGGACCAAGACCACTAGCCGCCCCCATGCCATTTGCCTAACCCAGTCAGGCTGGCGAAGACTTGTTGCCTTTTACTTGCCGTTTAGCTGCTTGGCTTGGCTCTTGTGGCAATTTTTCTTGTTGTAAGTTGTAAGTTGTAAGTTGCATGTTGCAAATGTATAACTGGCCATGTTGCCAGTCAGGCTGGCTGACGAGCATTTGAGCAGTCATTCATCAGGTTACTGCGCTCGGCGCCCGACAGCCATCCAATTAAGCTATAAAAATCTTAATTTAATTATTTGCCACACGAACAAAGCCAGAACATGCATTCAACATATATACACACACACACACATATATCTTTATATATATATATATACACGTTTATATGTAAAATTTGCCATTCACATTTGCAGTCGCAGTCGGAGTCACATTCGTATTTGATGCAGTACAACGACGACGGCGACGGAGACGGAGACGCAGACGACGATTTATGGTGGCCGGTTTTTTCTTCATTTATGGATGGGGGCATGCGGCATTGGACGCGGGACAGTCGGGTAGCAAGCGGCATGCATTTTTCATGAATTAGTTCATATAAAAGTCAAATGCACAAAACGTACGCTGGCAACTGGCAACTGGCAGCCAGCAGCCAGCAGCCGGCAAAGGGACGAGGGGAGTCACCGAATTGGAACTGTGTTTGCTGCCTGACGAAGGGTTAACCCAACCGAGAGATGGTGATGGTGTAAGATGGGTTAGGGTGGTGGGTAGCTGGCTTGCTGCCGCTGTTGTGGCGACGGCAGCACATAAACAGATTTGTAGCCGCAAAACAAAACAAGCCAAAAATAAAGTACAAAACCGAATAAACCAAGTTTAATCTGCAATTGCAGAAGGAATGCTCGACTGGCAGGATACTCTATATTGATTTTTTGATAATCACACTGGCATATTAATTATCCTTCAGTCATGTTGACTAGCCGATTTATAATAAATATCAAAGTGTTATTTGGCTTATTTTCAAGGAACTCAAGGAACATCATATCCGATAATCTTAATATATTTTTGTTATTTTATTATTCGATTTTAAGATAGTTAGCTATTAATAGAGAATCAAATAATGGGCGAATTAACCTAGAATCTAGAAGAGAGAAGCACAACATAAAATCATTTAATCCACTTATTCCTTATAAAGTTGCAATTCTTATATAATTTAATATTGCTGTCAATTCATTCGCGGGCCAAAAAAGTACAGGGTATAAGGGTTACATGTGCACATTGGCATTTATGTGCTTATGTGGAGAATTGAAAGAAGTTTTATTGGAGCCAAGCCTCCCCTCCCCCCTCCCCCCTCAACTGTATCCGCATAGACTTATACATATAAACGCAGAGCTGAGCGTCTCTCTTGTTGATTTTTGCTCTATAATTAATGAAATGAAAGCATTTGGCGGCGCTGCCCCCTGACACCCGACTCCTTCTCCTACTCCTACTCGTAATCCAACTCCTACTCCCATTTCTGCGACGACTCCCACTCCATCTTCTATTTCTACTCCGACTACGACTTCTAATACAACTCGAATTTCTACTTTAACTTCTACTCCTACTCCAATGGTGATGCCAACTTAACATTCGCTTCTGGTTCTGACTGTTGCTCTAGGCCTGGTATCCGAGTTTGTTGACGTCTATGTATGTGTGTATGTGTGTGTGTGTGTGTGTGTGTGTGTGTTGTGTTGTGTGTACTGTGAGCAGGCACATAAATTAGATGCATGAGTTCGGGGCCAGGAATAATACGCCCGATTATGCGAAAGCGTGCCGACCTTAGAAATCTCTTGGCCGCTTGAGCTTAGCCAACGAAATCAAAATCAAAGGCAACAGAAACGGCGACGGCGACGGCATCGGCAAACAGTTTCAATGCGAGAAATGCAGTCGGCAGCTTTTTTGGGGCAATGCTGCCTCAACTCAGAGCCCAGTCAGCAGGATAAAACGAGTCGTTTCATCTTGTTTCTGTTGTTGTTCTTCTTGTTGTTGTTGTTTTTTATTTGGGTGTTGGTGTGGGCTGGCCGCTGGCCATTTTAGGGCTTGCCACTTGGTACAAAAACAGCAGCAGAGAGCGTAGAAAAAAAAAAAAGAAGAAGACAAAATCAAGTAAAGAAAAAGAATTACAGTGGGTTGCCTGAGAGCCAAAAGCGGGTTGCGGAAGAGCAGGGTCGGATGGCTTAACGTGCTGGCGAAGTAACCAAAAGGAAAGAAAACAACAACAACAATTGGCACGGCACATTGAACAAGTTAAAATATAATAAGTACATAGGCTTTTTGTACGTGCGCCAGTGTGTGTGCGTGTGTGTGTGTGTGTGCGTGTGTGTGTGTGTGTGTGTGTGTTGCTCTTATTGAACACTGAAACTGGCAAGCAACAAAAAGAACAGCAATTTATTTTCAATAGAGATTGTAAGCAGCTTCGGGTGGCTGCTGCTGGGGCGCTGTGAGGGTAAACGCCTGAAAATGAGTAAAATGTAAAAACAAGCTAAGCAAATTAAATGTCAATGGCCTTAGAAAATGTTTAAAAGTACGAAAATCCATTAGAAACTCAATACCTAATCGAAAAATATTCAAAGAAGTGATGATGTTTGAATTGAAGAATTCCAGCAGGAGAAATAACTAAGAGCACAAAGTAGATAAATAAATAATACTATTCTGTTGCACAAAGAGATTAAATTCAAAACGTATTTAGACTCAATTATGATTTTGCATTTGCGTCCGTCTTAAAGCTGTTAAAAGTTCCATTGAGTTTTGTACACAAAGCTTTCAATAGCATAAACATCAATCCGGCTTAAATAAAATAGTAGTAACAATTATTAAAAACCTCACAAGGCACAGCTCTTCACAGTTGAGGACGTCTGTTGCTGCTGCAGTTGTTGCGTTCGTTGTATTTGCTGCAACGAGAACATTGGAAAAAAAACAGATGAAATATTTGGTTAGAAGTGAAGCATATTTTTTGTAGCAATTTTAAAGGCAACGCCATGCAACAAAAAAAAGACAATTTAAGAAATTGTGAACAATGTATAGAAATAGAATAGAAACCATAGTATAAAATCGACTTCCAGCTTTGGGTTTACCACTAAGCTCATTAATTTTATTTGCCCTTTGCGGTCGAAGCGCCGGAAAGCGTCTGCTGCCTTGTCTCAAGTGTGCAACTCTAAAAAATTGAAAAAGGGAGACTTACACACACGCACACACTCACACGCAGAGCCAGACACTTGCCTATTCGTATGCAAAAGGCCAAAGTCAAGTGGCAACAGGCCGAAGCTGAGGCCGGGGCTTAGCCCAGTCCCAAGCCTGGCCCCCTCACAGCTTTGGTCTGCAACTGTCGGCTGGAGACAGAGCGAGTTTTATTGGTCGCAAGCAGTTGCCAGTTGCCAGTTGCCAGTTGCCAGCTACCCGGTGAGAAATTTTCTGAAATGCGGTTCAAGGTTTTTTGGGTGTGTTTCAGGCCGCCAGCTGCGGGCGCAATAGTGAAAGTGAATTATTATAAACAATTGCAATTGACGCTGATAAGTGCACTCACTGAAGTGGGGGACTTTAGGGGGTGATGGTGCTGCTGGTGTTGGCTGTGGCAAGTGAATAACCAGGCCATGCTCGAGTGGTTATTGTTGTCGCCTTTGCAATGCTTGAGCTCGAAGCGACTCAAGCTGAGCCCCACATAAATGCTTTTCATTCAAAAACTGGCACGAGTCGTATATCGAATGCGAAAAGTGGCCTTTGTTCAAGGCTTTTATCGGTTATTGGGTGATAAAAGTAATGGCTAACAGGGCTGGCTGTTGAAAGTTCAGTGAGTGTCAGGAAAAATTCGAGTATTACCAGATTAATAATTCGATAAGTCGAGTTTTCGAACTAAGTTTAGCAATGATTGAGAACTGATGGGTCTTTGCTTTTCATATATTATTAATTACAACATAAATATCAAAATCAATTTGATGTTTATAAAGAAATTATTTCTAAAGAAAGCTACTGCAAAGTAACCAAATAGCTGCTGGTAAAAAATATTAGGTTATGCGACAAAGACAAATAGTTCAAATAAACTCTTTTTGTTATGCAATTTGTCAATTTGTCAAGTTGGCATTTTGTGATTTGTTAGCTGGCCCAAAACCTGACAGACTGATCACTGAAGCACGTGTGAGTGCATTTGTTGTTGATTGAAAGTATTAAAGAAAACGAAAATATATTTGAATTTTCAGTTAGTTTTTGTGGTTTGGATTTGTTTTTTATTTTTATTTTTTTTTTTGCTTAGATTGCCCCAGCTGAATGATTTTGTTGTTGATTAATGCACGTGTCAAGTGCAGCTACAGCCAATATGCAGCAAAGCAGCGCCATCCCACACAATTGGCATGTCCCATGCCAACCCAAACCCATTTCTAAACAATGCAAATGCCAGTTAGCTGAAGACTGCCAATGGCTTGAAGTGTTGCCTGTTTTTTATTTTTTTTTTGGTTTTTTTGTTGCTGGGTTGCCCACTTATTGCACATACGCTGCGTTTGCATCGAGCCAAATGAAGTTACTTGCGGTTGCTGTAAGTTTTCATACAGTATATTTTATTCTTGTCTTGTTTTGCTTTTCTTTTTATTTATTTTATTATTTTTTTTTTTTTGGTACTGCTCTTGTGCTTGTAGCACTGCTGCTCTGCTGCTGTCAGGCATCGTTTTTCTGTACATATGTGTGCGAAAGACTTGATTTATGTCGCTTTATTTCATTTTAATTGAAAAACTTGCAAGCTGAGCGACCAAAGCCAAGTGGAATTTGCGCCCAGGCAACGCACAAAAGAGCAAATATAATTAAAATGGCATTTAAAATGTTTTCGGCTACCGACTGCAGCAGCAGCAGCAGCAACAGCAGCAGCAGCAGCAGCAGCAACAGTTACAATAGCAAGAGTAGCAGCAGCAAAAGTAAATATGCAAGCTCCAAATATATGTAATGGCATAAAAAGTAAATAAATTACAACACAAAAGCACAAATGTAAATAAAATGACTTTATTAAAAAGCTGGGCGCACCAAAAAGAACGAAAACCGACAACAGAGAGAAAAAGGATAGGCGCTGTTTATAAACTTTCAGTGTGCAAATAATAAAGACATTCGCCAGCTCTTTGGTTTAGGACAGAGTAAATCGTACTGACTGGCAGTGCAGCAGCAAACGGCCCACAGATAATAACAGTAAAGGCCAACACCCACCCCACCACCATCCCGCACCGCACCGCACCGCACCACCAACCAGTGTAGTCGGTCGACCTTTTTTCTATGACAAATGCAAATGACGCACTCGGTGCTGGTTTTGATGTTGGCAACTTTAAAAGTGGGCAGTTGTAGAGATACAAAATATTTTTTAAAATATAATAAAATAAATAAATCCATGCAAAAGTTATGTGCGTGTGCGTGTGCGTGTGTGTGTGTGCACAGTGGTACCAAAACTGACAGCTGCTGTCACTCCGTGAGCTGCAGATGTGACGCAATTCAAGAGCAAACAGCAATCAAACTCAAATGGAAAGATCGCAACCAGCGCTTGACAACAATTTTTGTAGAGCAGACAGACAGTGCCAGATTATTGCAAAATAGGTTTATGGAAATAACAACACTTGAAGCAGCTGCTGCTGTTGTTAATTACTTTTGAGCCCTGCAAAAGGAAAAGGGCGTAGAAAAGGTATTTAACATAAAGTCGAAAAAATTTTTGATCATTATTTATACTGGTTGCGAAATGGCCTTTAAACATATAAATGTTTTAACTAATCAATTTTGTATATGCAAAAATGATCTTCAATTAAAAAGACCAGCATTTTTCAGCAAAATAAGCCTGGTGTCATTGTATTATAGTCGAGCAGTTATTAATGTTAATGTTGCTGCTGTTTGATCAGCAGCATAGATCAGCTCTTCACATTTTGTGGCAACTAACGATCCGTGTCGACACAACTTTCAAATGGCGAGCGGACAAACTAGACACAAGCACTTGGCGCTATAACCACGGTGCAGCAGCAGCAGCAGCAGCAACAGCAGCAACAACAACAACAACAACAAATGCCGCCAACAACTTAAATCATGCGACCAGCATAAAACAGCAATAACAAGAACAAAACAGACAACCAGCACGAAAAACGCCAACGCAAAATGGTAACAGAAAAAAAAATAAAAAAAAAATATATATATAGCAACAACAGCAGCAAGAATAACAGTAACAACAATGGCAAACAAAAAAGTGAAATTAAATAACAATAACAAGGTTAGCTGTGTTTTTTTGTTGTTGTTTTTTTGATGCTGCTACTGCTGCTGGCGCTGTTGCGATAACGTCGCCAATATGCGGCGTTTGCGAAGCGAGCACAACAACAATAATAAGAACAACAGCAACATGGAAAATATTTCGAATATGCAGCGGCAAATTGAGTGTTTTTATTGCATTAACATAAATAAATTAGAATGCCAACAGGCGCTCGCCCATGCTGCTGACTCACTTTTAGTTGGCTAGCAACAGCAGCAGCAGCAGCAGCAGCAGCAGCAGCAACAGCAAGATGCAAAAGTTGGCCCAGCAGCACAGCAAAGCAGAACTGCAGCAACAACAGCTGACGCGTGTTGGCTGTCAAACGAGCGTGTGGGTGTGCCACTGTATGTGTGTGTGTGTGTGTGTTTGCATGCCTCTCTTTTTATGTAGCAACTGCTGCTGCAACATGCACAGCAACAGCAACAGCAACAGCATCAGCAGCCATTCGCAGCGTCAGCAACACGCGCATATTGTTGCCGACGCCTGCAAGACAAGATTTTTGCAGCTGCTGTTTGCGTTTGCTGTTGTTAGTGTGATCGCATAACGGTGCTTTCAGCACATACAGCTTCGGTCAAAATAATAGCACTACTACTACTCTTCATAAGATATATATTATGAATTTTGCAATTTGTTTGCCCTTTTTTAGTATCTGAATTTTGTCTCGATCGAGCTTATTCAATTACTTGCTTGATTGAAACAAAATTGAGAGTGAACATTGAGTGTCGAAACAATTGACAGATATCTAAGATGTCTGCCAAAAAATAATCCTTACAAAAAATAAATAGGAAATAAATAAAATTTTTATTGTATTGAAATTTGCCAAGGTACTTTTGAATTGACCATTGGCTGAATGGAGAAGTCATTTTTGTGATTGGACGAATCCAAAACTATTTTAAATAGTCGGCGCGGTGCATCCTCTATGAGTTTTTCGTATATAATATATAATTTTGTCCCCAACCGTATGCATGCACATGATGCTGTTGACCGTCCTTCGCAATCAAATCTTTTTTGAAACGTTGGATTAATGTTTTTAATGCTGCTGCTGCTGCTGCTGCTGGTGACAGGCCGCTGTCTGAAAATATTATTTACATTGGTGGACAAGGTAAGCGCACAACGCCAATTATGAGAGGTACAAAGCTAATGTCACTCCTATGCCCGACATCGCCAACAACGACAACAACGACAACGACAACGACTTGTGTTTGATATGCTTAAGGATATTGCACTGACAGCTGCCGAATGCGTTTGCCTTTGGCTTTGACCTGCTGGGTCTGGAAATTGTTGTTTGGCTTAAGGTGCAACTGTCAGGGACAGATACAACTGCAGCAACAGCAGCAACAGCAGCAGCAGCAGAAGTAGCAGCAGGAACAGCTAAAATAGCAACTATAATGGTGAAAACTTGCGGCAGTGAGCCAACGGCTTGAACGTTGCCCTGAGCTGTGGCCAGCGAGAGAGTTGCCAGTTGCCAGTTGCCAGTTGCCAGTGTCAATAAAATGAAATTAAAAACTTTAAATAACAGCCAGCCAGCGAGCGCAAGACAATTTAATCAAGCAACTCGGCAAATGAATGCCCCGAGCGCACAGCGAGAGCCTGAGCGAGGCAGGCCGGAGACCACAGATGAGAATATCAAGAAGACCAAGAAGACCAAGAAGACCAAGAAGACGCACTGGCGCCAAAATGTGAGCGTTCATTTGCATGCCTGCACAACAACAACAACAACAACAACAACAACAACAACAACATCATCATCGTCAGCAGCAGCAGCAAAAACAGCAACAACAAAAATAAGAACGGCAACAACAAAACAATCAAAAAGTTTTTAAAACAAATTAAAAGTTGACGGCAAGCAAAGGCAGAGGGGCGATAAACTGCAACGGCCTTTCGCAATGACTGTCACAATTATGATGCGGTCAAGTGCAATGCACTCAACTGGTGTAGTAGAAGAGTGTATAACTGTGGCTGTGTGTGTGTGTGTGTGTGTGTGTGTGTGAGGGTGTTATGTGTGGCGTAAGCTTTGAGAAACCGACTTTATTAGCCAAAAATGTCAAACAGGAACTGAGCCGTTTTATAGCCCAATGTGTCGTTGACTCGTTGACTGCCGCCGACAGTTGCTGCACCATCAATGAACAGCCGCAGCAGCAACAATATCAGAAACAACAAAAATTAAAATGACAGCTCGGATTAATGTCAAGTTGAATAAAACAACTTGCCAGTGAGCAGAGCAGCAAAAGCGAAAAAAAAACACAAACGTTTCAATTAATTGCAAATTGCGCTTAATGAACAATTTCCATTCCATTTGTGCATAATATTTATTACATATATATGTATATATATATATATATCAAATATTTGCATTTATCTGCTCAACAGGAAGGCATTTTGCAATTTCTTTGAGATTTTATAATTATTTTGAACATCTTTCAATTTGGGTTTGCTATAAGCAATAAGCGAAAATATGCAACAACAAAAAAACCGGCTCATGTCTATCGCGATATATATATATATTGAAACTTTATATATATATTGGATTTATCTATATTCGTATGCAAATATTTGTGTGTAGTCTATCAACTTGCGACACTGGCAAAAACTTTTGCCCCCAAATCGATTTCAGTCAGCGGCAGCGGCGGCGGCAACTGAGCAACTGTGCAACTGTTGAAATTGCAACTGCGAACAAAACTTAAATCGAATTCATGACAAATGATGCGCGCATTTTTCATTTGCCTCTGCGACTCTTGTCGTTGTTGCAGCGGGCGGTTCACCTGCGCCCACCTGTCCGCCACTCCTCCGCCTGCCAGTTTGCTAGCCCGACATCAATTTGGGAGCGAAAGATGCGCAAAGAGGAAATGCGACAAGCGAAGCGGCAACGAGTTGCAAAATTCCACGGTTAAGTCAAGGTTATGTGGCATGGTTCAATTACCTCCACTTTTGGGGCTCGTTTTCGTCTTAACTACATCTCTTGGCTTGTATTTTATATCTCACTCCGCCCCCCTCCCCTCTCCCTCTATCTGTTCATCTCTCTCTCTCTCTCTCTGTTTCATTGCGCCCTATGGGTTTATGGTAGTCGGCCGACTCTTTGGCAAAGGTTAAAGTCAAATTAGAAAACAAAGACCTATGCTTGAGCGCACAGGCAAGAGTCTTTGGTCAAGAGTTGAGGCTCTTTTACAATCATCATCACGAAGATGCGGTTGTTGAAAATTGTAATAATGATGTTGTTGATGATGAGTTTACTTGCTCTCGTTGTTGCTGTTGCTGTTGCTCTTGCACTTGCCGGCCAATGGCCACACTTGAAATGTAATTAGAGTGCACCCAAATGCATCCGAAAAAGAATGTTGCAAAATAATTGAAGGGCGTTCGCTTCTCAAGTCCTCTGCCAGCCAAGCGGCGTTTGGTTTCTTGCTTATTGCTGTTGTCTTGTGTTGTTTTTGTTTTATGTTGTACTTGTTGTTATTGTACTTATGCATAGTTGTGGTCTGTCTGCCATGAACTTGGCAGAGAACTCTGAATGGCCACAGCGAGCAACATCAACTCAACAAGCAACCACCAAGCTTAAAGTCATCTCTTGGTTATTAGATAGCTTGACATGTTTAATTTAAACGATACTTGAAGTTAATGGAATAATCACTTTGATATTTGATTACAGGCTGAATTTCAATCGTCACTTTTATTGCAATAGCAAGCAATATACCAAGTAGTATATTTCCTAATTAGTTGTCTTGTTATTTAATAAGTCTAATATATCGTGTGCAAGTGTCATTTGTACTTTCGTTTATGGCTAAATCCCGATTATTAAATACATTAATTTGGCAAAGTTAAGTTGGCATACATTCGAAGAGCTCAAATGCAAAATCCGATTAGTTACCCGGGTGAAAACTGTATAAATGCAATTAATCAAATGAGAAAATCTAAGTTTTCATTCAAAATATCCAATTTATTATGGTCCTAAGCCTCAGTTGGCCAAAGATTTGCAAAATGCTCATCATGAATATTAATGGCTCAACTTTGCTTTCGCTTCGAAAATGACAAACGCCCTCGCACCCACCCGCCCACACACACACATACATAAAATGGGAATGCATTTACCGTTGTTGTTGTTGCTGCTGTTGTAAATTGTATAAAATACAGAGCGAACAATGAACCGAAACAATGTTATAAATATATAAAAAGACATGAAAGTCATGCGCAAGAAATCCATTGATTTTTCTCCAGAAATCATATGCGGCAGCTGTGTCTTGTCTTGTCGTGTTGTGTTTAGTTTCCTTTTCAAGCTAAATATTTTAAACAATTAATCAAACAATTTGAGTTGAGTTGTAGGTTTGCGTTAAACTCCAGTTTGCTCAGTTATCCGAGCTTTGCTTCGGTCATTCAACGCATTTGCTCTGAGAAGAAAGTCTTTTAGACATCGCGGGATCGCCGACGATCATCGATCTTTTTGTCTTTGGCCTGCTGTCCGTGCTAGCCGTACTAGCCGTACTAACGGGTTTCATTTGTTCGGCCAAAACGCTTCAAATGGCAAAGTTTTACGTGGCACTAAATCGTTGTCGTTGTCGTTGTCGCTTATGCGAAAGCTTTGACCAAAACTGACAAAAGCCAGAGCGTATCATCAACTTTCGCTCTTCTCTGTGTGGGGTAGGAGGATAGGTAGCAAAAAAAAAAAAAAAAAAAAAAAAAACAGCTGTTACAACCAGATAATATATATATATATATATATATAAAAATAGTGCCAAAATTGTCGAGTTCATTCCACTTTGCGATAGCGCGGGGATGATTATTGCTAATATAAATATGGTGGTAATAATACCAATTTCAGACTGAACAGTTTAACGAATTTGAGCATATTGTAATTATATTTATTATTACGTATAAGTTACATTCGGTAAGGGTATAATTTAATTTTAATTATTTAGTCCTACACACTATTCTTTATTTATTCATAAATAATAATAACAATTTTAAATATTATTATTAATTATATTTTGTGTGTTAGTTTTAATATTGCAATGAACTTATTTTATATATAGAGTTATTATTACCCTTAGTATTCTGATCTTGGGTAATATATAATTCACGAATCTGCATTGTAATAGTAATCATGCAATCGGAAATGGAGCAAGAATTTAACACGTGCTTCGGCAGGCACATTGAAAACTTCTAAACTATCTTAAGGCTATCTACAGTTCGGAGAACTCTTATCGCGGACAGTTTTATTACGTCTCGATAAGATCATTGTTAGATTGAACAGGTAAGTTAATCAGTTTGTGTAACTAAAACTTTGCACTTTACATAACTGTATTTACTAACTGACTAACTTGATAACTTTTGCTAATTGTTTGCCTAATAAAAAATATATATTATATCTTGTTGATTTAGTTAAATTCTAGTGGATCTTAAGTCAGTTAATTAGTTTGAGTAACTACAATGTGGTATTTTACGTAACCAGATTTACGAGCTAATTAATTTGAGAGCATTTTTGTGCACCCCAATTAATTAACATTTTAATGGATATCTAAAAATGTTTGCCTACAAGTTAATTGATTGAGCTCAATCAAATGAGAGGCGCCAACGTTTATTGCCAAATACTCTATGAGTAGATTAAGCTCGGTGCTCGGTGCTCGTTGCTCGGTGTGCCCTAAGCTAGGATTTGATATCTCTGCAATGTCAACATTGATGATAGTGCTTTGAATTATTCGATGAACAGGACACAACGCACAAGACCATAAAGCAGCCAAGCCCAGATAATCTATTGAAACCGTTAACAAGTTTTGCTCAGGCTGAAAATTCACATTGCATGCCAAGTTTTGCAGCTGCACTTGAAAGTTTTCAACTGAACTCAACTGAACTCAACTGAACTCAACTCAACGCAACTGAACGCAACTCAACTGAACTCAACTGAACTTTGGCAAGCGTGGTCCAAACTATGCAAGTATCAACGCTGCGCATTGTGCAACCGACACCTGAGAACAGCGAGGATGCGACATCCTCACCTCTGCTAAGGCCACATATACAAAGCAGATAGTTTTGCTTATCTATGGTCTATGGTCATATTAGTGGGCGGCAGCTGTGCACCGACTCCTTTTTTGTACTCCATTAGCCGCTCACACATGCACATGCACACTGAACACGCAGCACACACACTTACACAGAGAGACGCACACGCACTGAAATTGGGGCTACGCATCCCCTGGCAAGTTCAAGTTTAAGAAAACAACGCGTTGTAAAAGTCGCCAGCCATTGGCGTTTGAAAAAAATATATACAAATATAAAATAAATACAAAACTAACTTTGGCAACGTGTCAAGCCGGTTTCTCGCTGCGCGATCGGCGGGCGGCACATGGCCAACACGCCGGTCAGCGTATTTGAGTCGATGCACGAACCAATCCGGTCTGTTTATATATATATATATATATAAGCAAAAATGTCGATTGAAACTATAACAAGGCGACAGGCATGGGCAGCGCGCGGCTGGTGAAACTGCAGCTAGATAATTGAATTCAACAGCAACAATATTCAGTGTATTCAATGTGAATAGCAAATGTTAGGCACGAGTCTCTATTTGCGTTTACATCCAGAATAACCTTGTCCTCAATTGCAAAAACTCTCAAGCGGCGAGTGCAAATGTCGATTAAACAGCTAAATTTAATAACTTGTTCGCAATGAGGAAACAGAAATGAGGCAATACGCAACGCATACGAATACGAATAGAAACGAACCCGATGGACAAAAAATAAACAGCCAAAGCAAACATTAATAACAATTTGTATTTGTATTTGTAGTTGTATTTGTAGTTGTAGTTGTATTTGTATTTGTTACATTTTGCTTGGCGTAAGCAACGGCTGGTCTTGGCAGTTAACGCTATTTGATATTAATAAATAAATATGGTAACAGTTCATATATCATAATCACGTCTACATCATCATCATCATCATCATCATCATCATTTTGATTCACATTGATTATACTTTGTGTTTTCATAATCAATCAATTGATTGAAGACGTTGAAACAGATGCTGCTTAAATGGGCCAACAGCAGGCAACAAGGCAGCAAGCAACGCAATCCCAATCAAAACAGTTAGTCAATGCACCAGCACTCATGAGTGAACGCACATAGCGGTAAATGCAACGGCCACAAAAACACAGCTTTGGTAAACAAGCAATTTGGCTTCGTCTCTGGCCGTCCACCAATGCAAGATTTGAGGCATGCCTGAAGTAATAATATGTCTCCTGGATTTTGCAATTAGTTTCCCAATTGGTGCTATATTATCGATAACTGTTATTAAGGATGGCATTTTGTTATCTTCAACCTTCGGTTTCTATATGCATCCTAGCAAAACGATAGCATTTTTGGATTGCCCAACTATCAACCGATTTCTATTCGTGCTTTTATTATTACTATCCAGATTTGTTGATAGCATATTACGCAACATTGCTAAAAGTATCAATCTATAAAATTTTAGTGGGTGAATGTAATTGAAATTGCTCTATTAATTTAGCATTTTTAAGCATTCATATTAAGTATTAAGTGTTTAGACAAAGGGTTACTGATATGTGGCTCATCGGAAATAAGAGAACAAACTGACGCCTGTTTATCGGTTGATTAACAAGAAATTATATGTTATTAGTAAGCGGCTTAACGGCTACCAAGCTGATTCACCTTAGCCGCAAATTGAGAATGAGTATTTAAATATTTTTGATCGTTTCTTGTTTTGTTTTGTTTTGGTTTTGGTTTTGGTTTTGTTTCCGAGCGTGTTTTGTTGACGAAATCATTTTGCGTTACTTTTGCCTGGCCGGCAGCGTATGAATCAAAAGCTGCTGGCATCATTTGCATACATTGTTAATATGATCCGGCAATATTCGCCCCCGTTCGGTCAGAGAGATCAAACGTTAAATGTGTTAATTTATTTCGATTAATTGCTAATTTAACCAAAAATTCACATGCGCAACAACAATAGTAGCAGCAGCAGCAGCAGCAACAGCAGCAGCAGGAGCAGCAAAATTTAAATATAATACATGTCGTATGGCAATTTCCGCAAATCGTTAAGCGATTACTCATACGCAACGTTAACCAGACCGAAGCTGTAACGGGAATTGCTGAAGCCGCAACGGCCCCAAAGGTCGAACAACTTTCATAACCATAAATCATGCAATTCTAAAACTGAAACTTTTGTTATAGTTGTCGCTGATTCTTGTTTGCTGCTGCTGCTGCTGCTGCTATTTTAATTGAGTGCGTCTGGCTGCTAATTAGTTTGATATACGCACAAAAGTCAACGTTCAATTCAACTCAATTCAATTCAATTCGATTCAATTGTACGCAATTCAACTCAACTCAATTTAAATTAATAAATTTACATTTTCGCCCCTTTATTGCATTTGATGAGCTATGATTTATTTGCGTTGCATAAGTCGCTTGAGTGGCGTGGAAAACTGTGAGAGCGTATTTCGCAATCCTCACACTTGTCGTCGTTGTAACGACATTCAACTTTGATAGCCGGAAACACTTGCAGCCATATGCCGAAAAAAAATATTCACATGTTTATTTGTTGCTGTTCGTTACAGCCACGGCCAAAACGCAACAGCCCGTCCGGCAAATTGTTGACACATATATATGTATACATATTTATTTTGTTTTTCACTAATAAAAGATAGTGGCAGCATTGAAAGTGAAGGTGGCGTAGACGGGGACAACCATGTGGGATAGACCTTATACGAAATCATACATATACATAATTTTATGATAATCCCACATAATGTTTGGTGTTTATGCAAATTTGCGTCAGCGTCACATAATCAAGATATTAAATTTAAAAGAAAAGTTTTCATTTTCATTGTGATCAGTGCAGACTATAATGTTTTGTAAGCTCATCAATATGTAAGCTCGAATAATGCACTTGTTTCGATTTAAGCTGATTGAAATGCTAAAATATTGTTAAACATTCCGTAATTTACACAAATTATATACTCTCAAGCCATACATATGTTTCTAATAATCAATTTAAGAAGAGGACTGAAATCAAAACTGAAGTGGAAACCAATGAAATTAATTGATTTCAAAAAATATTGTCTTACATGTTACACAATTGAATCAATATTAAAGTTGAAAATAAAGCTGATTAACAGAATCCAATTAATTTAAATGAATGCAGTCAAAGGTATTGCAACGCATGCTACATAATTGAATACATATTCAAATTGAAAATAATACCGATTTTTGTAATACAATTTACATAGAATATCCTTGTATTTTAGATCAATATTAAAGACAGTATAACGATCTTATGCACATCTAAATTTATTTATGAATTTGATTGCAGCTGTTTTCAATCAACATTCGCTTTGGCTGTAAACTGTGCTTTTGTTTTGGCCCAGTAGTGCTTAGTCACTTCTTCTTCTTCTTTCACAAGTTGCATAATGAAATCGCTTACGATGCTTCAATATGCTTATATGGTTGACAACACAAAATTGAAGTCAATTCATCATTCGCGCTGTTTGCCCCATCCTGGTGCCGCTTGCCGCCTTTTATGCAACTAATCAAAGTAATTGCTTGTGTTTGTTATTATTGTTGTTGTTGGTTGTTGTTGTTGTTGCTTGTTGCTTGTTTGTTCGCTTGCTGTTTGTTGTTGTGCTGTGCTCTCCTAGTATTTTCAACTTTGCTGCCCGCACGCTCGTCAATTTCAAATTTTGATTGCACTGCATTAAATTGATTTTCGACATGTTGCCTTAGACAAAAAAAAAAAGAAGCGTATTTGGCTTCATCTCCGCCTGATTCAGTTCCTCTACTCAGTGTCATCATCTGCCATCAGCTTTGTGAATGTTTTTGTTGCGTTTGTTGTTGTTATTATCGCGCATGATTGGCATTTTATCAGGTCGAATTTGTTGCTGTTGTTGTTGCTTTACACAACAAAATCGGTACCCTGGCGCTCGCTCATCAGTTTATTTATTTACTACACTGTTTACAGTGATTACTTCACATTGCTTCAACACCAGCAAAAAAAAAAAAAATAATAATAAATATATATATATATATATATACGATACTAGTAGGACCAACAAACAAATGCAGTCATTGTCATTGCTGCTCGTCAAGCGAATGAAAATTGATTTCAGCCATTTGTTCATTTCCGATTTGCAGTTACAGTTATAGCAAAGACGTAGACAGTGTTGAAGTGGCAGCCACAGACACAGCCACAGACACAGCCGCCGCCGTAGCCGCATCCGCAGCCAAAATGTGACACATCATTGTCACTGTTTTGGGTTTGGGAATGGGTTTTGTGTTTGAAGATTGGGATTGGGGATCGCTCATTGCATAAGCGCATAACAATGCGGAACGCGACCCACGAGAAGAAGGCAGCCCAATGACTGGCAAACCAACCACAAATATATGGCCAAAAATTGTGCTCGCATTTCACTTTCATTTGGTTGCGGTTATTCGGCGAGCTTAGAAATAATCGTCGACTCCAGCTTTTTTCCACAGACGTTCACTTTTTGCCAATCTCTATTATTATTTTTGTATTTTGGAGCCTTTGTTTGTTTAGTTAAGTGTGCAGCTCGTTCAATGTAATTCTTGTTACAATTCAAACAATTTCCTTTCCATTTAATATTGTTAAATTTGAGTTAATGTTGTGTATGCTTGAATTTCGACTCAATTAATTATCCAAAGGCAATTTTTTTTGTTAAGCGATATTTAATTTATCTACAGCTTTTATCTGTATTCCAAATAGCTGTTTAATTTATTAAATAAATAACCAACAACAACAAAAAGTTACATTTGTGTGTGTGGCCGTAGAATAATTTACTTAACATACGCAAACACATATTGAATTAAACTTTTAAACTGAGTTCCAATTGACATGAATCGCAATTCTATTTGAGTGTAACTTAAAGTTATTAATTGCTTTTTATGCAATTGGTTAGACGGTTTCAATTTCAGTTTAACTTCAAATCCGTTTTAATTACAAGATTTGCAACAAGATTTGAGCTAAATTACTTTGCTATCGAGGCAAGCTAAGCTTGAACTTAGTTTTAATTTCATTACGATTTAATTTTAAATTGACCACTAGAATTCCACTTAAATTCTCCTTTTTTTTACTGCCTGCACTCATTTTAATTGCGGTTCACACTTTGACGGGGGACAACTCGCAACTTGCATCAGAATGGCACTTAAATGCGATCGATCGTGTTCAAATTCGTGTCCGATTTCTTGAAAAACTTCAAAGCGCATATTTACATCGTTATGTCCATATAAGTATATATTATATATATGAGTACTGCTTGTGTTTACGAGCGCAAGACAAGCATTTAATTTAAAACTATGTCCACAATCAGTAGAGCAAAGTGACCGCGACAACGACGAAACATTCTATTTTGTTGAACCTTCTTATTGTAAATGCCCCTCGACAGGGTATATTCATTCATTGTATAATGATCCGGAATGCAGATTCTAGAACAATTCAAACAGCTATTTTCCTATCTCATATATATGTTTTGACTAGACTAAACCAAATAAACCCATTACCAACTTTTGTTTGTCTTTGCTGAACTATATTTTATTATGAGTGCTTTGATTGGAGTTTTATTAAGTTCAAGTATATTAATTTTTCTCCAGCCTGTTGAGAATTGTTTTTTCTTTTTGTTTATTCGCCTTCATTTTTAATTTGTTTCTTTCTTAGGTGTTACAGTCTTTTTTCCCCCAACATTTTTTTGCTGCCCTGGCGGAAATAACTCGTTGTCGCGGTGCGCGCTGTGTGCGGCCTTTTCAATAGTATTTTTCACACTTGTGAAAATGAAAACTTAACTGAACAGTTTGCTTTGGCCGTTTTTTTTTTGTTTCATTTGGTTTTGTTGTTGTTGTTGCCTTTTATTGTTTTAATTACACGCGTTTTTTCGCGCATTGTTTCAATGACCGTCACGCGCCGCAAGCCTGTAGCAAAAGCCAACCGGCCAAACAGTTGAAGTTGTTGTTGTTATTGTTGTTGCTGCTGCTGCTGCTGCTGTTGTTTATTTGTTGTTGTAGTGTTGTTGTTGTTGTTGTTGTCGGTGTTTGTTTGCAAAATGAAGTGGTCATATCTGTGCTGTGTAACCCTCGCACACCGTTTCATCCCCTCCTCGACCTACAGTCACAACGAGCTTTAATGATAATTTCCAAATGACATAAAAGCGGCCAAAGAGCTTCAGGGCTGAGTGTCCCGGACGGCTCTCCAGCTTAAATCGTGAAGGGGTGGTGCAGCGCGGCTGAGAAGGGTATACACTGGGGGGGGGGGGGGGGGTAAGGTGGAGGAGCGGTAGGGATCTGGCGTTGTAATCAATGAACTGGTCAAGCCAACCCCCCCAAGATAAATGAATTAAATGAATGGCCGACATTGCAGTGCCTGTGAATATCTGTGTGTGTGTTTATGTGTGTTTGTGTGTGTGTGTCTATGTGTGTGTGTCTATGTGTGTGTATATATATGCTTGTACATTTTAATGCCTTAATGAAAAATGCATTTTTAATTATTTTTTGTTCATTTACGGGCAATTTTTTTGTATCTGTGAACCGCCGTTGGGGCTTGATATGAGTTGGCTTATGCGGCGTATGCGTTATTTATGGTATTTAATATATATTGCTCTCTGACTATCTCTCTCTCTCTCTCTGTCTCTGTGTCTCTCTCTCTCTGTCTCTGTCTCTGTCGCCCTCTTTGCCTCACTGAAGCTTGACAAGTTTAAGTTGACATGTCCAGCAACTATATCCACTCCACACCTCTCGGTCTGATTTTCAGTTGCAGCCAGCGCTGCTGTTGCTATTGGCCCCGTTATTCAGTTTTGAGCTTGGGTTTCGCTTACACTAACTGGACTTTGTGGTGCAGCTATTTGCGTGGCTAACGATAAAGCCAACAGCAACGTCGAACGTCGAACGTCGCGTCGTTGGCCATGCAACCCAATATCGTATTTCATCACTTGTTCAAGTCGAGCCATTGATTTGCGTACAGGTAACAAGCGCTAACTGGCAACTTTTGACTCTGCTTTGTTGCGGGCCAGGTGCATCTTGTCATTCATTAGTATGGCAGCTCATTCATTTACACACACACAGAGACACACACAAGGTGATGAGGGTGGTTGCCATCTGTAAGAGACACTCATTGCACAACTTTTCACCCTTTGCGCGGCGACGACGACGGAAGTGAAATAAACTCATCAAATTTCAGGCCAATTTATTTGCCCGTCTTAGCGACTGACACCTGGGCAGCGGATAGAGAATGTTGTGTGCAACTGCACGTTGCAGCAAAAAAAAATATATAAATAAAAATAAAACCAAAATATTAAATTAGCTTTTCGCTCAACTAGCTCACTTTATTGAGTGTAAATAAATATTGCAAAAATTTGTCAATTGGTAGATTTCGACTTCTACCCGATTGCCTTTTGCCACATTTGCATTTGCCATTTTCAATATATCAATATCGTAATAATATATGAAATGTGCAATACATATTTTCAATGTAATATTATATTTACGAAATAAATTTGTTGTGCATCTGCTATCTCTTTTCACATTTTCACTCTCTCTGTCTCTCTCTCTCTCTCTCTCTCTTTCTGTCTCTCTATCTATCCGCCTCTCTCTTGCTCTGTTGCTGTAGTTCTTGTGTTTCAGTTTTAATGCACTTTCTAATTTTGATGCATTCACTTTCATCTACTTTTACTTACAACTTAAAAGCACATGCAGAGGCATCAAAATCATGAAATTTGAACATTGCTCAATTTTCACTTTAATATTAAGTAGTTTCAATTGCAATAGTTATTGCAATTTGTTTGATGTGACGGAGCTGTTTGTGTTATTATCTTATGTTAAACTTCAACATAATCGCAATTTGTGGACTTTTTGGTTTTATTATTACAGCTGTGACATTCGCGTGCCAATAAAATGCAGCAAAGCATTTGATGGGAAGGAGAGCAACCGGTGACAGGGGATTTCCACAATGTCAACTGGTACACAGTACATTGACAGATCTTGCTGGTGCCGGTTTTTGGTTACATGCTTAAAAATTGTAAGCAGAAAATTAAAAAAAAAATATGTACAAAAAAAAAAATGAAAATGAAAGTTTCAGTTACAAATTGGACTGGTTACTATTGCTTTGGTTGCTCGACTGCTCCAACTAGGGGGCTGCCTGGCGACATAAAAAACAAAAGAAGCGAAAAAATAAAAAAGAAAAACAAACAAACAAAATATAAAACACCAAAGTCAGAAAGGAGGGAGCACATTTTTTTGTGTTTAGGCAAAAGAGAAAAAGCGTAAAAGTGAAGCCATTTAATTACTGGTTTTTCCGCTTCAATGTGCATTCCCAGATTGCCAAGGTGAATGACGAGCAGCCGCAGTAACCACGCCCCCAACCCTCTTAAGCTGAATGGAAGAGTCCAATAGCACTGACTTTTCGACAGCTATTCATGCGAAACAGTTAACGCCGATTTGGCTGGATGATTTACTTCGCACTGGATGAGTTGGGGCCACAAATGTGAATGCATCGAAGTTTAACTAAAGTTGAAAGCTTAATTGAAATAGTTTAATAAAGTTATGAGCATGCTCAAATAGAAGCAAGGGAAAGAATGGCATACAGATAGTTCAGTTGTAAATAATTCTACTTTATGCTGATATAACACAGCAAAAATATGCCATTGTTGAATTTGAATCAAAACTTCACCACAAAACACAAACTGTAAAATGAATTAATGAAAAGTGAAATTGTTGTTGAAGTCAAACAGAATTGAATGAAGTGCTTTGATATTATGAGATTAATCCAGACAAGCAGCTTAAATAAGGTTGTTGAGAAGCTAAAGCAATTATTGAAATTGAAGCGAAACTTAATTGATATGCATTGTCTGTGAATCGGTGATTTTTTGCGACTTAAATTATAACATTTAAAGTTGAAGATGTTGCAAATTATACAGTTCTCAGCGTCAAGCTTGAAATGTCGGCAATCCATCAAGGGCAGTCTTCCTTCCATCAATTTGTACGCATCGTTAGCAATTGAACGCTTGACCGAAGCAATAAACAAGCCAAAAAAGATGTTCAAGGCCGTTGCGCCTCCAAAAATGGGCAACCGTTTACAGTGGTAAGCAGCTTATGGCTCTTCTAGCCACATGTAGCATGTTGGTTGACATTTTACATTTAACACACACAGAATGTGTGGGGAGACCCCAATAAAAAACGACGTCGAGGTCTCCCCCAAAAGCGCGGCGCATGACTTGCATGCCAAGATCTAAGATCTAAGATCTCTGATCTGAGAACTGAACAAAGAGCAGGCAAGTAAAAAAAAAAACAATTTTTTTCATTGCATTGAGTGCGGTACTCGTATTGGTTTTATGGGGGGGAATTAAAAAAAAAAAAAGTTCATTTTTGATTTATTTTGTCTTCTTTTTATGATATGCCAAATTTGGCAAACTCATGTCAATGACAATTGAAAATATACATAGTACAGAGAGAGAGCGAGAGAAAAAGAGAGAGAGAGAGAGCGAGAGAGAGAGAGAGAGGAATTATTTAGCTGGCTCTGATAAGAGAACCACCAATTTAGGTACATTTAAACTGAAGACTGCAAAATAAATATTTGCACTGAATGAAACACTAAAGTGAATTTTGAGTTGTGCAAATAATTTGCACAGTTTGGTTTACACCGAAATCTTTCCATCGTTCTTACCACTGAAGTCTGATAAATTGAACAAAGTCTTTGCCGTCAGCGTCGTTGGCAGCGTATGACAATATTTGCCTTTGCTGAGATATGCGATAGCTCCTCTGCCCGGTTGGTAGACGACAATGGAGAGCAGCGTTACATAAAGGCGATTAGATAAGTTTGTTTTTGCTTTAGATCCACTTCTGTCCAGAAAGTGCAAGTCTCTTGTGCTAATTGCTTGCCACACACAGATAATACACATATATTTATATTTTTGTATATGAATGAGATATGTTTATGTGTAGCTGGCTGATGTGTTCAATTCGTGGCCCTTGCTGCAATTGCATAACCCTGACCACAAATCATTAAAGTCATTGGCAACAGCCAGCCGCAACAAACAAACAGACAAACAAATAAACAAACAAGGCAAACAAATAAGCATATAAACAAAATAAATGCTAAATGTTGTCTGAATTGTATGTATGGATTGCTGCTTGGGATGTGCAAAAGTGTTTATGTCATGATTTAAAATGCGTGGCAAGTGGTTAACCAGGGGCGGAGCGGTACACATATGCTTGGGAGGAGGGTGAGCTTAGTCGCTGTGCCAAATGAGTTATGGAAAAAATTCATTTGAATTTGTTGAGCTGTGCAAATAAATACAACAGCTTATTGCATATTAAAGGCGACGTACGCCATATTTATGACCCTGGTCGCTGTTGTGCAAATATGGCTAGCAAAATAGCAAAAATAGATAAAAAAAAATACAACAAAATGCATTAGCCAGGCAACAGGCAACAGCTAAATTATGCACGTGCAAGCAGCATTTGAGACGAGTGGGGATTAGTGGTGACTTTAAACAAGGACAACAGCTGACAGAGTTGTCAATTACAATTAGCGTTTAGAGCCCTCAACTGAACACTGCCAAACAAAAAGAAGCTAATGTCATTTTAATTTGAAATATCTGCATACTATATGTACAAGAATGCATTTGCAACAAATGGCTAAAGTTGAACGGGACACTTGCAGCAGAGTAGAGAGATAATGTGGCAGTTACAGTAGTTTATTGATTCTTCTAGCTTCTAGCTGTTTTCTCTACATTCCATCAACTATTAATTAAACTAATTTCAAAGCAAAGCAAATTGTATAAAATAAAACTGCTTCACTGCCATTCGTAACATGACAGTTACGCATCCAATTTTACCTTTACGCAGGTGGGTAAGATATAAGATTAATCCGCATTACGCTGCAAACTACAAACTCCAAACTGCTGATGCTGCTGCTGCTGCTTCTGCTTCTGCTGCTGCTGCTGCTGCTGCTGCTGCTACTGTGGCTGTGGCTGTGGCTGAAATGGAGCATCGCTCTGTAATCGGGCCTGCTTAACTTATTTAACTGCCGGCAGATGGCGTAATGCGACAGGAGTCTCATTGGCGTCTGGCTGCAACCGCTAAATGTGGCGTCGTGCCGCTACAACGGATTGATTCATCACAAAAGTCGTACCACCCCACCGCCACCCTACTCCTACCCATTCCTAGAAATTTTCCTAATAAAAAGTCAGTGCGCAGAGTTTGTCGGTTGGGAGGGGAATGAGTGAAATGTACGCGTGGTCAAAGTTAAATGGAGGTGGGGGGTTGGGGAGGGGGTGGGGGGTTGGGGGTTTTAGCAAAATGTTTCATTTAGAGTTGCATGCGATGATGATGGGTGTGGTGTGTATGTATATATACGGAGATGATGACATTGCATGTGGCCAACAGTTTTTAGCACCATCAACTTGCCCCGTGATGAGACCACACGCCAGCCCAGCCCAGCCCAGCCCAGCCCAGCCCCACCCCTACCCCTACGCCCCTTATAGCTCCTTTCCCATATTATGACCGCCCGATGCGATTGCATTTTCCGGCTACTGCCGCTGCTGATGCTGCTGCTGATGCTGCTGCTAGTGCTGCTGATGACTATGTTGGTTGCAGTCAGCATGACATTTTTGCATATACTCGCATCGGCATCGGCATCGGCATCGGAACATCTCCCATCTCCCATCGTATCGCATATATTTAAATTCACAGCCGTTTATATTGCAGTCGCCACACCCCAGCCCACACTACCTCCCACCTCCCACCTCCCACCGATGTAACTGCTGTAGGGGGCAAGCAGCGGGGGAACGCTCGTTTAGTCATTCATTTTGGTTTATAGGTAATGCTGCCCCGGCTTCTGCTGCTGAGCAGCAAAGCAATTTAGTTGGCGCCGCATTACGAGGCGTTGGGCGTGACCGTCGTTGATGTTAAGGTCGAGGGCAACAGCGAGGGCGACTGCATGTTGAGGGTGTTTTATGCTATATTCTATGCATTAGTGGGGAAAAGTGAGCGGTTGGAGGCGAGTTGGGGGGCATAGTCTCGCCCCCAGTTCTGATTGTGAGTTTAAAATGTATTTTACAGACAATTTTGCACTTACCATTTACGACTTAGTTGAGGTCATTGATGGCAATGGTGCTGACTGCAACAAAAAGAAGATAATGAAGAATTGGGGATTTGTAGTTTATTTGAATAAAAGCAAAAGCAGTTGATGATTACAATGGCAAACTTTGATATTTTGTATGCAGCATGTAATCTCTTTACACATAAGTTAGATATGACAGATGCTCCCAGTTGCATGAAGATAGATTTAAATAGAAACAAACAGACAAATTGGCTGAGAGGGGCGAATCCGTGTCTTTCAAGGCATCCGAAACTCAGAACAATACAGGTTTTCCATAGATTGTAATGACATTAAAGAACGAAAGTGAAACATGAAAGCTATAAAAAACTTGTCTAAACTGAAATAAACCCTTAATACTCTACAAATTGCAGGATTAGACTCATATTAGAGTTGAAATATTATTATTATTATTTTTATTATTATTATTATTGTTATCATTCATTTGATAACAGTTTCCACAATAGCATACAACGTGCATAGAGCCTAGTCTGAAAATCGAATCTGAAACGTGCATTTGCTCAGTAATTGCAATATTTCTATGAAATTCCACGGGCTCTATCATTTTGGCATCTAATCTGATTACCTTGGCACCCAACTATCGCACATTTAAACGCCAATTTGCGGCCTGTCTGCGTAGCTATTATATATATATACGTGTATCTGTGTGTGTGTGTGAGTGTGAACATTTTGCAAACACATCACGTGTCGCATTGACAGATGTTTCATGTCGCTGGCCCCTTGCGCACAGGTGAAGCGTTCGCAGAGTTGAATGCCAACCAACAAAAAAAAAGAACAAAATAAAATAAATGTTTGGCAAATCGACAAGACCCTGCCCAGCAAAAAGTAAAAACAAAAAAACCAAAAAGGCGAGGAGTCAACTCAAATAGGTAAGCGAGTAGAAGTGAATTGCGGAGTGGGGGGAGAGGAGGAGCAGGCACAACGACATTTTTTTGAAAACCAACTCATTATTTTACATTTTTGGTTCATGACCCAGAAACGTTGTCCCAAAAGAATGTCCGACTGCGATTGTGACTACGACCGCGTCCCTCTTAGCTTCATCAGTAAGTCGCAGCTCTCAGCTCTCAGCTGGCAGCTGGCAGCTGGCAGCTCACAACTCCAGCTAAGTTGAAGTTTCGACTGCGTTTCGGTCGTGAGACGTTAAATGTAAAATGTGAAGAGAAGTGAGTACGTGCGGTCATCTGTCATGATTCTCGACTTAATGTTTGCGCTTGGGCTCCATTCAGATGGCTGGCAGCGGCGTTGGCCTACAAAGCGTGAAACAGGGAGAAGGAGCAACGCGGAGAGGAGGGAGGTGCTGGGAGAGGCT
The DNA here is from genome assembly GCA_035042305.1 of Drosophila glabriapex. Classification (NCBI taxonomy): domain Eukaryota; kingdom Metazoa; phylum Arthropoda; class Insecta; order Diptera; family Drosophilidae; genus Drosophila; species Drosophila glabriapex. The sequence goes on from JAWNLN010000066.1 coordinate 13,402,476, forward strand.
ATCTAAACTTGTCCAGCGGTTTTTTCTCTTGGTTCCATTGTCTCTATGTGCGTGTGCGCATTGCTTAAATGTCAATTATTTCACGCTTATTACATTCTCGAACGATGATGGCCATAATGAAGATGATGGCGATGATAGGCAACTTCATTGGCGAGAAAGTCGAATAAAAAAAAAAATAAGAAAAAACAAACTGTGCCCAGTGAAAAGTGAAAAATAACTAAAGAAATACGATGTGCCCGTAGTACCTGGTATATAAAAAATAAAAGTAATGCTTTGCTTCGTTTTTTTTATGGCGTTTTAATGCGATCTTTACGAGCGTGCGACAAATATCTCTCTGTGGCTAGACGATATGGGATGTGACCAGACGAGACGATTTTTTGTGGGTCACTTCGAATTCAACTCCAAGAATTAAACTGTCTCTCTCTCCCTCTCTCTCTCTCGCTCTCTCTCATTCTCTCGATCTTTTGTTGACAGTTTGTATATGGACTTGAAGTGGGAAATTGATTTAAACAATAAACAATAAAAGATCCCCATATGATTATGTAGGTATACCAGCAGCTTGTCAGTCAGCTTGCATCATGGCTCCAAGCATCGGCTTCAATTTTAACCAATTTCCAAACATTTTCAGCTGATACAATCAAGAAATTTTCAACAATAAACTAAAACGAGCAACGACGAAAGCAAAAGGAGATGGCTTGCAATGGGTGGGGGGAGCAATGTACCCACCTCCATACATACAACGAACGGGAGGCTCTGACTTAACGTAACGACATTTTGTACGACCTCATTTCCAAAGTCGTAATAATTTCATGAAAAACGCAGCGACGCCAATAGCGACGTTGGCAGCAGCAGAGCTGCATTTCCATTCGTTTGCTGCTTTTTCGGCGGCATGGCTTACTTGGTGGACTGATGGGGACACAGCGTTGTGGACAGGGGGGCAGGGAGGCAGGGGGAGAGGAGGAGGCTCGCTTAGGCAGCGCGAGCGCGTTGCTTGTAATGTGCCAGTAAAAGGTATTTTAACGCTGAACTGCTCAGACTCACTCCTGTGCCCCGCACCATTGCACAACTTGCTGTACAACGTGTATACCGTGCACCTATCACTCTCTTCGCCTTCGTCTCCACCTCCATCTCCATCTCCAACTCCAACTCCACACAGCCCACAACAACAAGTAACTGTCCCGATCCCTGTCGCCATTATCTGCTTTACCGCCGGCTGGCAAAATGAGTCGAGGACTGCTCGGCTGCTTTGTCATGAAAAATAACTTCGCTTCGTTGAAATGACAGTCACGATTTTGCTTTTGCTTCTTTTTTTTTTTTTTTGTTCGTCAGCAGCGACGCTGCCACGCCTCCATTGCCGCCTGCGCGCATCTTCCGTGCAGGCTTGTCTGTGACATTTTTTTTATTTCCTGGCCATTTTCCGTCCTTCTGCTCCACAAGCACACACACACACACACACACACACACACACACACACATTTATATAATTTTTTCTTTTGTTTCTCTCCCTTTCTCCCTTTCTCCCTTGCTCGCTCTCTCAGTCGGTCCTTGCGAATTTCTTTTCTATGTAACAGACTCGACTGCAGCAACTAAATGAAGGATGATGAATTTATTAAATTCCCCACGTGGCCAAAATTGTGGGCGTGTTTGAATGAAGTAACATAATAAATATTATGCAATTATATGCTTGAAGAGACACAACCAAATAAGACTGAGACTGAGAAACGCAATACATAATTCTTTATACAAATATCGATAGTAAAATGATTGAAAATTAACGAATTAATAGAAAAATAAAGTCACATTGTCTTAATTAATCATAATAGCATTAGTTATAGACCTTAATGATTGGGTGGTAAGCAGTGTTGATTAGAGTACCATAAATATTGACAATTTTTGAGTGGTGTTTGAAAATGTTGCTTTTATTGTTAATGATGCTGTTGGCTTAAAGGGGTCAACAACAAAATGTACTACATAAATGAGAACAGAAAAACATTATTTCAATTACACATTTGCCACAGATCAGTTTTACTTGGCATGTTAAACACAAAAAAAAAAAATGTTCCCCTGAAAACTTAAAAAAAAAGTAGAAAAGCCAACCCTTATTTATAGAAAAAATCCTTTCTAAAAATGTTGAAAACAGTAATGAAATTTGGTCTGTCGACTGATAAAAAAATCAAATTTTGCAGGTGTCTGCTTTAGAGGCCTTGCAGCTCAATAGGAAGCAATTCAAATCACGAACGAAGGACCAGGAAATTAAATATAAAACTTATCAATTTAAAAAGAATGTGACCTGGACCTGGATTAGTAACAGAAAAATCCCCTGCTGCAAAATGTAAATTTTTAGTTGAGATCGACTTTAAAGAACACGTTACTTATTATTTGACAATGTCATCACAAGAATACTAATTATAATAACAATAATAATACCAATCGAACATATTAAAACCGAATTTTAATTTCAATTTCAGTTTCTATTGCATTTTTCTTATCTGCTTCTACTGCAAACTCAGTTAACGTTTGGTCATTGCTACTTTCTCTCACATCACCTTGTTGATTCTACTTTTGTCTATTCAATATTCTCAGAACGTTTGCTTTATCCAATCTTATTCATAAATATACAGTAAATATATTGAGGTATGACCTACAAATTTACAAAGTTTGCATTTTCATTTTGACTTTGGCCTTGAGGCTTTCTACATTATTTTCAGCATTGAAGCAAAACTTTTGTGGCTCAGCCCCCGCTCCCCGCTCCCCACTCCCTTCTCCGCTATCCCCTCTCCCACTACCCCACGCGACTGTTTGGTCGGCTTAATCTATTGTATGCCAATTTTATGTAACTTACATAGGATGAAGAAATTGCTCTTCTACTCTGCCAGCAGCAGCAGCAGCAGCAGCAACAAAGAGCAAAAAAAAAAACAAAAACTTTTTAACGCCGCTAACTCGCCGTTTGGCTAATAAAGAATGTAAATGGAGCAAATTGCTTTGGCCAAAAGGTAAAATTTCATAAATTTCCAAGCAACAAAAGAAAAATAAAAGAAAAAGAAGAAAAAGAAGAGAAAAAAAACAATCCGAATACCTCGTAACTTTTTTCCGTAACTTGAAGCAACAATCGTAAAAATCGCGCAGTGTCATTAATCTGAGGACTTTCCAAACCCCAAAGCAGACCTGCCCTCATACTCCATGCCCTCCCCCTCCTCTCACGCACTACACAAAAATCCAAAGTTTTCGACTCGCCCCGCCCACAATTGATGTTATAAAAGCGTTTAGCCTTAATTGTTGGGGCGTTAAAGGTTATTGTTGTTGTTGTTGCTGCTGCTGCTGCTGCTGCTGCGCTGCTGCCGTGTGCAACGATTTGTTTTTCCCTTACGCATTTTTCTCGGCATTTTGCGCTGTCATCATAAAAAAAACAAGCAACTCGTATAGGTGTGTGTGTGAATGTGTGTGTGTGTGTAAAAAACGAAATCAAAAACGTTGTGGATTGAACTCATTTCGATGGGAGGGAGGGTGGTAGCTCTTTAGGTTTTTGGGGCGGACGTCTTGCGCTTAGTGAGTCTGGAAACTGTTTTTAATGACCAAATATTAAAATAAAAGGTGCTGCCTTTTTGGGTCTTACAGTTCGTTCGTTTTGCTGGCCTTTTGTTTAGGGCCACGGCTCATGGCGCTTGCGGGCCGAAAGACGGTCTTATGACACTTTTCATTTGCCGTTTGCCGCTGCATAATGAAAAATTAAATTAATGATCGCACATTTAAGAGCGGATGGGGATTCATTCCCAAAACTCAAGACCCCAAAAAACAAAAAAACAAAAACAAAATAAATAAACACAGCCCAAGACTCAGCTACCATTTCCACATTTCGCTATTGTTGTTGTTGCTGTTGTTGTTGTTGCTGTTGTTGTTGTTGCTGTTGTTGTTGCTTTCTATAGTCATTTCCATTTCCCCTGCTTTGCCATTTTCATTCCATTTCCATTGCCAAGTAGTCCACATTAGCGAAGTGCCAGCCAAACAGCAACAGCAACAACAGCAACAACAGCAACAACAACAAGTCTGGCGCCTTCTACTTTGTGGCAAATTAATTTGGCAAGTGCAATAAAACTTTTGCAGCAGATTTGGCCATTATTCAATGCCTGGTAAATGCAGGCAGCTTCTAAGTGGAGTTTTTGGTCCCTGGTATACATAGATGGGCTCGAATGGGTTGGCCGGAGAACAGAATCTCCCCCCAGGCTTTTTTGCCTAAGGTTCAGCGTCATGTTCGTGTAATAACCAGGCCATTAAATAAATTAGTCAAATGTTTTTGGTTGCCCGTTTTGCGTTTTACCTAAGTGGATAAGTGCGGATGGGTGTGGGTGGCGGCAAAAGGGAAGGCAACAGTTCGAGTGTGCCACAAATTGTATTTTGGCCATTTACTGATTTTGGGGATTGTAGGCAAGAAGTCTGCGAACATTAAAGCTTGATCGCAGTCAGCATCAATTGCAAGATAAATCTCGTGTCACCTGCTCAATTCTGTAACTACTCAAAAGCTTAACTTTCCAAGCTGACACAACAGCACAACAGTCTGGAGCTGGGACAGAAGCAAAACATTTGTCATTCAGGATTTGCCATGAGCACATTTTCTATGTAATTAAACCAAAGTGCAAGCGTAGAAAAGAGACACAAAAATACAAAACAAAACAAAAGCAAAAGCGAGTAGAGTAGCAGAGGTGCGGGCGGGATGGGGGCATGGCCTACCATATTTTCGAAAACAGATTGAATGCAATAAATCGCAGCTGAGCCGCAACGAGTCGTATCGAGATGAGAGGACGATGAATCGAGAATGAATCGAGTCGAGACGAGACGAGACGAGACCAGTTGAGTTCGAGTTCGAGTTGAAAGGACTCGGGATCTGCTGGTGTCCTGGTCCATATGGGTGCTTGCTGGGGACACACAGCGGAAGCTGCAAGCGCTGCAATGAGCAATAATTGCGCTTTGACACTTGAGCGGGCAAATCTCTCATTTGATCCCCTACTCCCCGGCACACTCAACAAAATCGCTCCGAGATTATTCAATGGATGAACAAAATTAATTTGCCGCAGTGCTGAAAAACATGACGAAAGTTTTTCAAAACTACGAACTTATTATACCTAATATAATACAAATAATTTCAAGCTGGTTATAATAGAAGATTATTTGTGAAAGGTGGGTTTTTCAGAAAACGCCAGTCCAAGTTGGATTTTTTATTAATAAATTTAGATTTACCATGGATTTCTCAAATTTATATTTTTCCCAGCCTTTATTATTAAGCACAAAAAAATCTTCGATTCAAAAGGTTAATAAATTGAAGTCAATATAGAATTTATTTCTCAAAAAAAAAAAAACAAAAAGAGAAAAACTTCATAGTTTTCTTCAGGTTGATTCCCATTTTAGAGCGATTTTCTAAATTTCAATGCAAGCATTTTAACTTCTTTCTTTTTTTTTTAGTGTACAGCAGTACCAGCAGCTTCGCGGCTGCATACGATGTGAGTCTCAAATCAACCCTGAAATTCATAAATGACAACGGGCAAGGCAAGACAATGGACACGACTACCCTGCGCTTGTCGACAGAGCAGAGCACATACATACTAATAAATCCTTGTCACAATATCCTTTTGTTTTGCCATTTTTCGAGTCGAGTAGCTGCACCAAGCACCCAACACGCATCGCCCTGTTCCCCGCACTATCTCTCTCTCTCCCCGTCTCTCTTTCGCCTTACCCGTCGTCGCATCATCCTTTTTGAATTTACAGCACAATAATTCAAAACACATTCGTTGACTGACAGACGCGAGCGGGCAAACGGACGGACAGACGTTGGCTGGTTGGCGGGTGGTCGGGCGGGGAGGCTGTAACGGGCCATGGCTCAAGTCTGGCAGACTTGTCTGCCACGGCTACTGAATGATTAAAGTCCTGTCGGCACGCAACGCCATATGCTTCCCGGCGGCCTCATTCTCAGTTCTCATTTCTCCGTTCTCCATTCACCAACATTGCCATCGGAGAGATTAATTCGCCGCTGCTTTCAGCAACAGCTCGTCTGTCTGCCTGTTGATTGCCTCTGTCCCCAGACTTCGACTCCGTCTCCGACTGAGCTACTGTCTTTGTTTTACAGTGCTCTACAGAGACTTACGAATTGCCAGAGAGCTCAACCAGTTATAATTCGCATAGCTCGCAACTCATTTCCTTTACCTGCTATCTAATCAAAGCCGACAGTGAATATCCTCCGCGTATTTGCTCAAACAGAGCGATTGACGAATCGAGGGCATAAGATACGAAAGAATTTGTGTTCTGACTGTTTCTAATTTCCCATTCGAAGAAGTTGGAATATTCTAGACGATTAGTAGGATACTCTGACCCCAGACTTTAAATTAAAAAAAAAAAAACACTTTCAAGACGGAATAAAGTACAAACATACATTTTAATAACAATAATAATATAATTATTAATAATTAATGGAGGCCTATCGGCTATGTTATTAACATTTTTGTCACTCACACGTGAAATGTAAAGAATGTTGAATGTTTGAAATGTTGGTGGGCACAGTGAAATCCGGCTAATATTTAATATGAAAATACGTTTCTGTTAGCCAATTCGATATTCGTAAAACGGGTGCATAAATTGATAAATTGAAATAAACTTAATTTGCGTGTACGAGAATTTATATACATGATTTGAAGTCTTTCGATCTGACACGACTATTACTTCTGCATGTTACATACTTTTGCACAACTTCAGTATACCCTTTATGCCATTTATTATGGCTTCGGGGCATAACGATTGTTATGCTATATGCAGAACTTAATGAATGGCGAATTTGTAATCAGCATTCATTAATTAATGCTTGTGCATTGGAAATTTGCAGTCTGATTTCTGCAATGTAACCGCTAATTGGGCCTAAATACGCGAATGTATGCATTAAATTACTTTGTTCAAATTGAATAATTGCTTTGGTCAAAGCTGTCACAAATATTGTGTTTTTGCCTCTCAGTTTAAATCGACTAGTAATGTGATATTTTTGTGAAAATAACTTATACCGTTTAAAGTTTAACATTAACATTAGTATTGACATTGCGAATTATTAAATTCTAATTTAAAATCTTCTGCAATGCGTTAACCAAACAATATAGATTTAAAAGTCCACAGAATAGTATTCACATTTAAATAAACTAATAAAGTGGTCCAACAGAAAACGAGGAAATGAAGCGTGGAAAATGAATGGGAGACAGATAGACAAACTGAAAGTCAAGTCAAGGAAATATAACAATATAAGTACATAAACGGTCCATTTTAGTTGAGTCAAGTTGAGTCTTGTAGGCAGAAAAGAGCCGAAGAGGGACAAAGACACTCAGCATTGAGAATGCAAGTGAATTCACTGGCAAAGGCAAAGGCAATAACAGCAACAGCAACAGCAGCAGCAGCAGCAGCAACAACAGCAGCAGCAGCAGCAGCAGCATCAGCAGTTCCAAGAAGAGTGTAACAGTTTAAACACTTATTCACACAAAACACTCACATGCACTCACAATCAGACAAAGCACTCATAAGACACTGTTAGGATACTTGAACTTTTTGTTTGCGCTTCGCTCCGCTCCGCTTCGCATCGCTTTGCCATCGCCTCGCCGTGCCCCTCAACTCACTGGGCACGTGTGGCAAGCATCTAGCGAGCGCAGTAGCCAAAGAAATACGTACACAAATATCCACAAGTTCTACGAATCTGACACACACATATATACATATATTTATATACATTATATATATGTACATATGCAAGCACTCGGTACATACTTAGGAAAACTTGTGTGCTTAATTCCATTTTCATTTTCATTTCTGTCGGCGGCAGACAAATGCAGACAACGTTGAAAGTTTGTGGCAGGGAAGGGCGAATGGAGGAATGGAGGGGTATGGGTGTTGCGACTTTTTGTTTGAGTTCTTGAGGCATCCTTTTAGCCCAGTGCCTCAGTAATGTGCGCCTTTATTCGCTATCTGCTCCTCATTCTCCTCATTCTCTCCATCTCTCTCTCGGGTCTCTTTTACTTTTTGCATTTTTCGCCTTGGGAAATGGGTCAGTGAAAAAGGGAGCATCGCATAATTTAATTGCCAACATTTCGGTGGAGTGGCAGCTGCAATTGCAACGGCAACATTTGCAGCTAAGCTCCAACGCATTGCTAATTACAATTTTCAATTTTATGCATATATTTTTGATAGCTTTTTGATAATCACACCTCAATCACAGCTAACCTCGCCTTTTCCCTTCGCATTTTACCCCCATTACCGCTGTCCTCGTCTCTCTCCCCCTCTCATAAATCCCCCGCTGTTTTTTGAGCTATCGTAAATCATGTGAGTAAAAATAGGCGCCTCTCTATGTCATCTGAATGGGATTGTCAGTCATCGGCAATGGCAACAGCTACGGCAACGGCAACGGCAACACGGCTAACGGCTACAGCAACAACATTCACTTAATTGCCACACATCTGTTTGACACGTTGGAGCAGGGGAAGCAACCCCTCCCCTCCCCTCCCCTCACCTATGTAACACCTCAACATGTGCGTGGGTGTGCCACCCGATGCCCCCTCTCAAAATGAATTTATGACAACTAAGCATAAATAATTCAATTCGTGCGTGTTTACAACATTTATTAAATGAAGTGTTGAAGTGGCTGAGAATTACGCCCCCTCACACATACTTACACACACACGCATATATATATATAGATAAATATATATATATAAACACACAACTACAATACATCTCAAGGCAATCGCTGCTTCTCCATATCTCTTTGGTTTTATCGGTTTAGGAAGGGTCAAACCCCCCCCAAAAATATCTCATGATTGTAACTGGAATTTATCCGTCTTACCAAAAACATACACCGAAAATTGGTAAGGAAAAGCATCGCATGTCGTTGAGAAGCAGCTTTACCTCTATCTGCATCTATCCATCAAATGAGTCATAAGTGCTCCGACTTCCGCTTGGCTGGAGTTCAAAAAACTTCAAACAAGCAAAATTAAAAGTTGAAAAAAAAAAAAAAAACAGATTTGCGGCTCAGATTTGTTTGGCGTTTGCTGTTTAAGCAAAGGTTGTTGCCATGATCGGTTATTTAGTTATTTCAATCGCTCCTATTCTCTCTCACTCGTTCTCCTTGATCTTTTTCTATTTGTCACTTTTTTCGGTTGCTAGGTTTTTGCTAAACACAATAAATTTTGTTCTTTAAAGTTTAGGCAATTCTCAGTAGATCTTTTCAGCTTGTATTAGATCTTAGTAAATTCCCTTAGTTGCCTTCACCTTACTAAATACCACTAAGTTTATGATAAAGATATAGAGAGTTTTCTTTGATTGTTAATAATTTAATAATTACACAAACCCTTAAAAGTAGATACCATATGAGTAGGAGCTTAAGATTGGATAATAGTAATCATCGCTTAACATACACATGCAGCATTAGATCTTGTCTTGACCTGCTCGCCGGACCAAAAATCAGTTCGAAATTAAACGTCGACAGACTGCTTATTTAGTTTCATTCTTTAAGTGTATTAGTTTTCTTCTGGTTGTTAAGAATTTTAATTCGAGCAGATTTTCTTTTGATTTCTTCTCAATTTTCTTGTCATTTTTATTGCCGTGGTCAACTTTTCTGCTTGCGTTCAATTTGTATGATTTTACGGTCTCCTTGGCTTTGTGCAGCCGTCCGGAGCTGGTTAACAGTCCATACATAGGTACACATGTATATAAGCATATGTTGCTTTGGCCAATTCATGATGTCAGCTACTGTAAAACCCGTCATGTCATCTGTCGACAACAACGACGACAACGACGACAACGACGACAACGACGACAAAACGACAACAACGAGAAACAATGGCAATAGCAATGGCAAAACTATTTAAAATAACAACATACAAGTCGTTAACGTCATGGAATTATAATTAAAAATGTGAGCAAGCCGTCAGCTGGCTCTGGCAACGAACTCTCCTCTATCAACTGCACAGCCCCGGCTTCTGCTCTATCTTCATTATCATTTATTTAACATAATCATCATCATCATCTTCAACATGGTGATCATAATCACTGTGGTTTGTATATTTGATAATTGACTGGGGCTTAACGCAATTAACAAGGCGTATGATTGAAAAAATATACTGTCCATCATCGATATAATGATAAAAACAAACTTATAGGTATTAAAAAAACCTACATGTATATATTAAAATATTGAATTGTCCATATAAACACATACAAACACACACACACACACACACATACACATAACGTTGTCATTTACTCGTTTGCGCACATTTAAAAAACAATATAAGCATTAAAAGTTAATAATAATCATTCGCAGAGCGATGCTGACATTGCCAGCCAGCAAGCCACGCAGAACTGCATAATTAATGTGGATTCTATTTTGATACTATTAATGGATAGTTTGTATTGTTGAGTCAATGTTAAACACCGTTTTGCTCATAAACATTTAATGACAATGTTAATTACAAATATAATATAAACTTTGATGTTGCTGATAATGAAAATGCATTGGCTTTTTGGATGATCTCATAATTTATAAAAAAAATAAAGAATTTTCTTCATTTCCGCTTGCAAATCCTGACAATCAATCACTCTTCAAGACGGCAGTTTTGCGGAAAGCAAACGAATAAGTAAATTGAGCAACTCGATGTGAAATTTAAAGCTTTGCACAAAAAACAACTCACCTAACCATGAAAATCAAATAAACAAACAAACAGAGAAAAGCCACACAGTCCGACAAACCCGACCAGACCCGACCCGACCTGACCCGAACAGGCCAGGGCATCAATTACCTATAACATTTTTGGTATGCCCAACTTCCGGCAGATGAGCGACGACTACATCTAGCCAACAACGATTATGATTACGATTATGTTTATTATTATTATTATGTTTTTAATGATAATGATCATCAGAGATGGACTTTGCCAGTCAGTCAGCCAGCTAGCTGGCCAGCCAGCCGGATGGCAAACGTAATTGCTGGCCATTATGGCCAAGATGTATGAAAAATCGCTGGCGAAACTTTGGTCTAAACAAAAAACAAAAAACAAAACTAAACAAAACACAGCCGTGCGCAGCGCATCCAGCACGGGTGAGTCGCCAGTGCAAACATGACGAAAACAAATATAAATCTGTGTACACCATTTAATTATGCGCATAAAGATAATTAATTAGCGTTAGGCAAAATCTACTACTGCTACTTGGGCTACCTCTGCTTAGGTCGGCATGACAAATCAGATAAGAAACAGGTGTGCAACAGCAAACAGCACGAGCCATCCAATAACATATTATATGATGTATCTATGCATGTATGTATGTATGTATGTATGTATGTATAATGACTCAGCAGCCAAATGCCAAAATGCATTTCAATTAAACTTCGCTTTGGCGCTCCAACTCATATATCATATGAAATGGTTTCTATCTGCGTTATAATGAATGAACGTTCGACTAACCCAGTTGCAACACTTGGCTTGCTTGCGTGGAGAAAGCTATTTAATACACATCTATATACATAATCTATCTATATACATATGTACATATGTATGTGCCGCACAGCACAATGATACATAACTTATAATGTGGAGTTCTTAAACGATTTACGAAAGATGTACACACATAAGCTGCGTGTATTTATATTATTGAGTGATGATCTAATCACTTTGGCCCATTCGGTTAATTGAGATGGTAAACAGCACAATAAATCAAGGTCATAACTCAAAATAAACCATTGTCAAGTCTCTCGAGCGGTTTACCATGTTTCTTCAGTTTTAATTTGGCAGTTGATCTCATCGCAATAGCGGACTCTCTCTCAGAGCCATTGAATTGACCAGATTAACTTAGAAGGGCTCTAAAGTTAGTGCTTTTTAAGTGGTTTAGAGTTGCAATGCGTAGATAAGAACTCTAAACTCTCGATGCTTTTACTCCTCCTATAAATTACTTATTTTCATTTGATTGTCAATATTTTCAAGCGAAATCTTCTTACATTTTATACTTATACCGATAGATATTTTAACAAACCAAATTTATACATATTTGTATAGGACTGACAAGCTTTCTCAATCTTTTTTTTTTTTTGGCGATATCGTTAATCGTTGAAGTTGATTTGCTTTTAATCTAGGATTTACTAAACTAAATCCATACCCCAGCTGAGTCACTCCAACTTTTCTAGCAAGTATAGAAACTCTGAGAATATCTCTCTCTTTTCGCCTGACAGCATCCTGTTGATATTAATTAAATCTTGTTTAATGGCACAACATTGGCTCAACATCTGATTGAGTTTGGCGTGACAAAGGACGGAGCCAACTTTTCAATTTGCTCTTATCAAAGTATCGTTTTCCCAACCCTCAGTAGTCCCAACTGTGCAAGCATGCCTAGTCACTCGCGCTGCCAATTTTATTTTTATTTGCAAACATTTTGCGAAGGACACGAACCGCCAAACAAGAAACTGTCCTCACCCTTTATTGGGCCATAATATAAGACGATGAGCTTTTGGTAGCTTTAACAATGAAAATGTGATGGGACTGGAACTGGAACTGGAATTACGCGACTGCTGTAAGTTGTGGAGCCTACCCCTAATAGACTTTTAATTACCACAGCTACGTTACCTACCTTTATGTTTTGTTCTCTTGGCGCTTCGGGGGCCGTGTTGATTTTTGCGCAATGACAGCATGAAATTACCATTAATTTTGGGCCCTGCAAATGGCGAGAACGGATACTGAAACAGAAAACAAAATAGATTAGCATTTGCGCAAGAAAAATATATATACTTATGTACATATTATACATAGATTTATACTTATAGCTACAGCGATTTGCATAAGCAAGGACCTAGGCAGATATATATATAGAGAAAGAGAGAGAGAATCAGAATGTGTGTGTGTGTGTCTGCTGTACATATGTATGCATGTACATGTAACTATAGACGGCAAATCCGGTAAACGCCTCAGTTGCATGTCAAGCTGGCATTAAGTGCGTGCCGTAAGTGCCCCAATCAAGGCTGCTTCCCCAGCGGCATTCCTCAAATTGAATAGACAGGCGACAGACACTTGAAGCGAAGCGCAGGACAATCCATAAGAAATTGACATGTCGTTTCTCTCTGCAATTTGTCACACAAAATTAGCGTCGAGTTGTGAGTTGCCCGTTCCGAATTGAGTTGAGAGTTGAGTTCTCTGGCGCATCATTTATCAATGTGCGCCAAATCGCCGAGTGACAGCCAACAATGAAAACAAAGCGACGGGCAAATTGTTATAGATAAAACGATATGCTGCTACACACACACACACAACTATATACACATGCACATACATTTATACAAAGGTATTTATGTAGTTGGGGGGGGGTAAAAAGCAACGCACAAGGGGTGTGCCATATGAATACCATTGCCGAACGCTCTCGATGTCTAATAATGTATTTGTCATTGTGATTGTGCGTTATGTCAACGATTATATTGAGAGATTGACATTTTGTGCGCCTAATTAGCATAAGGGAACGTGATCTCATCACATACATACACATATGCATATTGAGTTAGGGACGAGCCAATACTCCTCGCCGAGGCACACTTGTCTCATCTTACATTTGCAACATATTGCAACATATTGCAACATATTAAAATGATCGGCAATTAAAACTGAATGTTGAAATTGTATTTGCTGAAATAGTATAAACCACCTTATCATTTATCTAATGTAATTGACCAGTTTTTATAAATTAAAATAGTTTTTCACTGGCTTCAGATAAGTGTCAATTGTTACTTTGTTATGTCTTCATTACCAAGACTTATATATACTCTTTGTACAATATTCTCTCTTCTATGCTCTATATTATACGCTGTAGTTTAATTCTGTGTATTTGTAATAATAGAATTAACCAAACTCGCTAACACAATTGATTGTCCAGCAAACGCTCGACATCTTGTTAAGTTTAGAAGATGAACTTTGACAGGCGTAGTAAGTGTCTGAAAAATGACCGTTTCTGTTACTCGCTGCCAAGAGCAGCCACTTGCAACTGCCACTTGAGATAATGCGGAAAACGACAACAGCAATTTGAAGACAGAAAGCTAAAAATGTATTTTATCCGTCAAGTGTCATACATATGTACATGTGTATACATGTATGTGGTGTATGTTTGCTGGCAATCACAACTAATTTTTGACAGCTGTTTTCAATGCACAACACTCGATTGACAATTGTTCAGTTTGTCAGTTGTCGCACGGCCAAAGTCAAGTGTTCGTTGCCCATTCGAATACCAATTCCTCAACCATTTCCAATTTGCCAGCTGGTGACCCAACTTGAACCGCATACGTTTTGATATTCGAATGCGTTATGGCCAAAACACTTTAGCGTGGCCAACTGACATTTCAATGGCATTTGATCGCGCTATTTGGTTTTTTTTCTTGTTTTTTTTTTTGTTTTTTTTTTTTGTTCGATGTGTTGGATATTTTGCCTTAATTTTTCAGTCAATTCTTCTTTATTTTGTGTGTGTTTATTTTTGTTTTTAGTGTTAGCGCTTTGTGCTTTGCATACTTGAGCAGTTGCTGCGACTGAGCGGGGGAGGGAGAGAGAGAGAGCTAGGGTCAAAGTAATGGCCATCCTTCCATTTAACCCTCACCCTCGCAACGATGATCAACATTGGAATGCAGTTTTAGACCCCTCGGCTTATGTGTGTGTATTACCAATTTCAGTTTCGTTTTCGTTTTCGTTTTGCTGTGCGGCACGTTTTAGACTCATGTCGATTGCCCTTGAATGCGCCCCGCACTTTGCGTATTTTGTTCGCTCGTTGTTGCTTTTGATTTAATAGATATTCATAGCTTGGTGAGCATTTAGTTTTCAATTTCAATTTCAATTATATTCATAGCTAAGGCTATGACTACCCGAAGGCCGTGTGCAGGCGTTGACAATTGCCCGACTCGAAACCGGCACAGCCATAAGTAAATATCAATAATCGACGACGGCATAAGAGTTAATGAGCCACTGCTCACATTCATCATAATATGTGTGTATCTCTGTATGTGTGTTTTAATTATGCTTAAGTTAACAGCTGAGTAATTTATTTCGAGTCCAAGTTTGGATACGTTGGACATGTGACACGTAATGGCAGCTGGGTTACAGAATTCGATGCGGTTGGGGGTGGCTGGGGTGAACTTTAAATTGCTCAAAACTAAACGTTGCCTTGTCAGACAGATAACGGCAGAATTTGATATTGCTGACGGAGTGCAGGTGACACCTTTATCCGGGTACGGGTACTGGTGCGGGCACGGACACGGACACGGACACGGACACGGACACGGCTTAGGCTCCGGATCCATCCATATGCATATTAAACAGAATGTTGCCGAGCGCCATCAGTTGCCTTTCAATTAGAATCTTGTCAATGCTCGCACAGCATCGCTACTGTTAACAGCCAGTCAGTCAGTCAGTCAGTTAGTCGGCCATGCAGTCAACACAGCACATATATTGAATGTGTTGGGCACCTATCTGCTCTCTTCACCATTGCTGTTGCCGTCGATGTGATCCTACACTCAGATTTAAATATTAAACAGAATTTGGAACATCACCCTTAAAATATAATTATGTTAAAGTAATTATTTACCTGAGAAATATTTGCGTAATTATTATTATTAATTTCTTAGCAGCAAAACAACTTTTTTTCAGAAATACTTAACATGTTTTTCTAATCATTCTTTAGCATTTATAGAACAACTTTCTTGTAAACAGTGAAAGCAAAAACAGATTTCGATTATGATATACTTTTAATCTTTTTGCATAATATAACTGCGATTTTAGGAACAAACCACGTAAAATTGAGAAAAAATCCTGTTAAGTTGCTCACTCTTAAAAATATGAATTTAAGAACGGACATTTCTTTCACAATTGACTTGTATTATTATTATTACTTGTATGTAATATATGAATAATGAACTTTTAAAATAGAAAACCGCTTTTGATTTAGGCACAAACCTTTCTTTCACATTTTAGTTGTTTTAAATGTTCATAAAATATCTAAGCGTGCAAACCGTTCCTTTAAGTGTGGCTAGTTTACACATTGGACACATTTTTTCTGAGTGTACTCGTCCTGGTATTGAACTGCATGTCGTCATTTTTCGAATTGCAATGCGTTCCAACATTGTTGATTTCCGGTTGAGCATGCTGCCGTCTCGCCAACATCGTCGCACCCCCCAGCAGATACCACTTAGCCAGACAACCTTCCATACACACTCACTCACTCGCACAGATAGAATTGCATAATTGGCACAATGGTTGAGTATAATGCACTAAATAAACAGAGACAGAAAACCTGTTCTGTGCGATATAATAAATCATCGATTAATTGCTATCGTTATATTCAGTCGTCTATCGATTATAATGAGAATAAAGTTCATCCATTGTAAATATGCATAATATACAAAATATCGATAGTTGTTAAATAATAGATAATTTAAAAGACGAACTGACATTTACAGTTAAATGGGACCAATAAGAAACCCTTTATCCATAATATCGATCGCGATAACTATAATCGAAACAACTCCAATAGAGAACCTACCAATAATATTTGAATGATAATATGTGACTTGGAGCACAGACTAACCAACTGACAATTCTCCGTTGACGCCACAGAAGCACTCCCATGGTGAATTGGCGCTGGCGTCGCCGTTTGCTGACATGTCAGAAATTTTAACTGGCAATTTGCAGCAACGCGCGCCACGCACGTACAGCACGACCAGACGGCCAGTCGGCCGGCCTGAGGGAGCCAGGAAGGTGGAGGGGGGGTTGGGGATAAAGGCGGTTCGCACAGACAGGCAGAGGACGAAGGCGGACAGACAGTGAAACAGAAGCAATGCTAACGTCCCCAACAATTTCCATGAGCGAGTCTCGTTTTGGCAGAGACTATGTTTGCCTCTATGCTTGTGTGTATGTTTGTCTGTGTGTCTGTGTGCTTGTGTGTGTGTGTGTGTGTGTGTGTGTGTGTGTGTGTGCAAGTGTTTTTGTTCCATAGAACATGGCACAATATGTTGCCATGTCTGCCACGCCTCAGCTGCCGCCTCCAGCCAAGCCTCACGTCTAGCTGCCACTTGAGCGTGTGCTGCTTCATGTGTACACACATTCATATACACGTATGCATGTATGTATGTGTGTGTGCGTGTGTGTGGTGAACATTTTCGGTAATGGTGTCAAAATAATTTGGGTTGTCATTTGTTTTGTCGGCCACCCAAAAAGGTAAGCCATCTAAGCAGCCAGCAAAGAAAGCGGGCTTTGAATTGTAAGAGCGGTGTGGGTGGAGGGGGGGGGGGGGGGTAGAGGTGCTGAGAATTTACTGGGATGCACAGACTCCGTGTGTCTAAGCTCATAATCAGCAGCTCTGTTCTGGTCAGGCCAAAGGCAAGCAGCCGCATTCACCATTTGCGATTTTTAATAAGCAGGCAAAAACGCAGCCAGCTAATAAACTCTAAGTGGAACCGGCGAGAGTAAGGAAGATGGCTGTGTGATGAAGGAAGGGCATTAAGCGAAATGGGGGGCTGGTAGCGGAAACAAAAACAAACACATGCACACACACACACACACACACACACACACACACACACACACACACATGCATGGGTATGTGGAAGGCGCCGGATGGGGGCACCTTTTGTATTGTTTTAGCTGAGTTTCTGTTTGGCTTATGCTTGTTTGCCTTTTTATTAAATTTTTGTTTTGCCTGCTTGAAGAGGCGACGAGTGTGGTGTGTGTGTACGTGTGTGTGTGTGTGTGTGTGTGTGTGTGTGTATTTGGAAAGGGGAGAAGCGGTGTTCGTGTGTGGCGCTAAGTGGAAGGGCATTTGGTGTGTGCGGATTTGTAGCTGCAAATATTAATTGATTTTCATGTTTTTTTTGCACGTTACACAGACACACACACACACACACACACACAAATATATATATATACACAGATATTTGGCTCAGACCTTTTCGAGCTCAACAACTTTTCCAATTTTTACCAGATCCTTCCGCACGCCCTCCCATATCAGTTGGCTGCTTGTCAGGCACATGCACTAAATTTTTTGTATTTTATTAATTCACTTCCAACATTCGATTTGCAGTTTTTCGACTATGAAATGACTGTGAAAAAAGGCTAAAATAAATAAACGGCTAAAAAAAAACTGTTGCCTACATTTGTGAGGGGCGGCGGAGACTTTTCTTACATTTATGATAAACAACGACAACTACTTGGTTGAGGGACAAATGAATTTAATTTGCTGTAACATATGGCTTGATGTGATTTGACAGTCTCTTCTCTCTCTCTCTCTCTCTCTCTCTCTCTCTCTGTCACTGTGTGTTATTCTATCTCACTATACGTATTTTCATTCAACATTCATGCAACACGAAGCAGACAACAAGTTAAATGGCGTCTCACATTTTTGATTTTTTGTAGCATCGGTGCCACTATCATAAATCATTGGCTAGGTGTGACAGTGCAACAACAATAACACCCAGCTTGATAATGAATTGTTGTTGCCATAGTTGTTGATTGATGCTCAAGAAATGGCAGGAGCTGCACTGGCACAACAACACCCACAAATGCTTAAACGTCGCTTATCGGGGGCATGGGGTGGCATGCAACAGCTGCCAAATGACAGTAGACAGTATTCCGAGAGCTCCTAAAACTCAGCGTCATCAGCATGAAGAGCGTTTTGTTTGTTTGCTAATAGCTTGTTAGCCATTTCAAAAACAATTTTCTAACAAAAACAACATCGACGACAACGACAACAGCAGCAGCAGCAGTAGCAGCAGTAGCAGCAACAACAAGGAGTAGGGCTCTCGACAAGGACATGTGTCCTTTGCTAACTTATCGGGCACCCAGCCAGCAGCTCGATTCCTGCAGCAAAAGGGCCTGCGTGTGCTCTCCTCTCGACTTTCACTGAGCCGCTCTGCTCAGTCATAATTCAGACAAGCAAAAAACCAAGCTGCAAAACCCAAAAAAAAGGCAAAAACCAAAAAAAAATACAAAAATGTTCGTACGCACACGATGTTACACAAACATATATACACATACACATATATATATATATATATATATTGACAGCTTTGCCATAAATTTCAGGTAACTGTGACAGCCCAGGACACACACACACACGCTACTCCACAGCCACATCCACAGCTAGCTGCTGTTGTGTTTGTTGCACAGCTTTTTGATGCTTGTTGTTGCCAAAAGTAGCACTCATTTTGCGTATCATTCATATGCCACGCGATGCCGGCAGAGACAACAAAACTGTCATACAAAACGATAAATGATTACGATTCTATATATATATATATATATTTATATCTGTACGCATTGGGTATTTGCATAGAAAGGCATGAATAACACAAAGTCACAAGTCAAGTGCATAAAGAATAGGAATAGTTTACATACAATATTGATAACAATATTGCTTAAAATATGTACTACAATCAGTGCCACATAAACGATTGATATTAACAGCATATTATCGATCATATATAAATGGGCCAGGCAATACCTATTGGAATTATATATAAACAAAAGAGAATAACTAGCAGGCATTCAAAAGTACAACTTGGTGAAATGTACAGCGGCTGTGCAATTAGAACTCTTGAAATATGCCAGGGGAACTGGTAGAAACTCAACGCTAGACAATAAACACAGCCGCAGGCAGTGCTTCTGTAGTAGGTATAAATGATATGCTAGCTCTGCTCTAGCCGAGGGGGAAACTCGGCAAACCCTGTTTGGCTGTTGTGCTTTTTCTGGCAGCCGATGGCTGTTATTACTTTGTTTGCTTAACTTCAATTTTGCCAGATTGTTGCTAATATTTCATCCGAAAGGGTTGTCCAACCAAAAATTGGGGGCTCTAATACCCTTTCGGCTGTAATTTGACGCCCCTTTCCTTAATTCGGTTGTTTTTTTTTTTTTTTGACAAGCTTTAAACAAGTTTGTCGCCACTTCAACCCTTGCGGACATCCGGTGGCCCCTCGAACCCCTCTCCAGTTCATCCCATCCTGCAGCACACACATGTCGCCTCTGTTTTTGGGCAAATTAAAAGTCAGTTAACAACATTTCGTTTTGGTTTTACTTGCCATTTAAATAATTTCATATTTTATTCTAATTTCTTATTTCTCCATTTTTTGTTGTTTTTTTTTTTTGGGATTTTGTTATTGAAATGCTCAAAATCCTTGTTAAGAATTTACGAGCCACAAAAGCCGCAGACGTGACCCATGCAATTTGCATTCTGTTGAGTTAAGTGGAGAGACATGGGGATAAATGGAATGCGTGTGATGAGAGTGGGTCTGTTGCGGGCGTGGCCACGTTGTATCGCTGCTAGCCAGATTCTTCGTCAATAATATATAAGCATTGCGGCAGACAACAACTTATGCATGGTGAGCGGGGGGGTTGCCTCTGCCTCTTAAAAGGTTTTACGTTTGTTTCTGGGTTTGTGGCTGGGCTGTGTGCAGGTGCGTGTGCGTGTGCGTGTGCGTGGCTATATGCGCTTAAGAGCTCGCACACTATTTGTCTGAAACTGCTTTCTTCAGTTGCAATCAATTAAAAATCAATCAACTCAAATGTACTGAAAAACAATTTTTAATTGAAAGCAACCAAAGCACAGTCGAGTGCTCAACCGGCCAGATAAGGCTGAGCAGAGCTCCAGTCCCAACTGACCAGGTCACCCGAAAGTGCTCGGAGAGTACTCAGGACTACACTTGAAATATAAATAAAGTAGCCGAAAGCAAAGTGCATGAATATTTTATGAAGATAAATAAGGATAAAAACTTCAAACGACCACGAAAAGTGGAAATGGAT
Source organism: Drosophila glabriapex (assembly GCA_035042305.1). Lineage (NCBI taxonomy): Eukaryota > Metazoa > Arthropoda > Insecta > Diptera > Drosophilidae > Drosophila > Drosophila glabriapex. Next base: position 13,423,292 of record JAWNLN010000066.1, read on the forward strand.
CTGGACCAAAGGATGCAGCAGCAGCAGCATCAGCAGCACCAGCAGCAGCAGCAGCAGCAGCTTAACTCACACACAGAACAACAGGGCGTCCAATATAACAAAAAGTAAATGATGAAAGGAATGGGAGCGTAAAGGCAGAGTTGATAAAACAGCTGGCTGTTCGCAGGGCGTATGAGCAATGTGCTCTGTAAATGACATTTGCATTCAACCTTTGCTCTGCTCCTCGTCTTATCTGCTGGGCTGTGATCATAACTGGCATCATAAATCAGAAACTTAAAGCCAATTTTCGCAAGGACACAGGGTAAATTTATATCTAAAGCTTCTAAGTGTATTTAATTAACATGAGACGAAGGAAAACAATTATAATCAAATATATTAGCCGAAAGTTTTGATCAGTGAAATTCACTTGATTTTGTCTATGCTAAACTAAATGATACATTTGACTTGTTTAACAAGTATATAGAATAATTGAACACATTTTTGTTCTTCATATTTGTGGCTTTCAATTTTAATAAATTATTATTTGTACGATAGAATCTTAAGTGGTCTAATATTGCCTTCATTAAGCAAAAACAAATCTTGTATTGATTATCATTGAATTAAATTGACTTTAATGAATATTTTGAATTTTGCTTAAGGCGCCGAGGGCGCATTAGGGCACATCGCATAGATGATAATAATATATATTTATAGATAGCACTAGCTGACCAGCAAAAGAAAAATAAAAAAAAAACTATCTGACCGCTAATGTTGTTTGCGGCGCATAAGTTTTTTAATGAACTTTGCATTCTACGAGACGAGACGACGAAGGGGGCGACAACTGACCAAGTCATAAGCAAACTGGGTTCGAAAAGCGAAACTCATTTCAAAGCTATTAGCCGGAAACTGCAAAAACACCAAAAGCAACAGCAACAGCAACAGCGACAGCGACAACAATGAGAGCAGCCAGTCTGTGGGATTGTATCGCATCGTTGACTGCAAAACTGTGCTGCAAACTACTTAGTTCAATTCAGGCCTTGTCACAATTTCTTTCTGCCGAGGCGTTCGTGCGAGCAGACGCCAACAACCGTCCACCACACGCACCGTCCATGCAGCTTGCCACAAGCTGCCACTGGACAGGATCATAGCCGTACTTTGGATCCTTCAAGCTACGCCGCAGTTTTTGCGGCCTTATAGCCTTACAGTTGACCAGCCAGATAGTCGAGAGGAGGGTGGTTTTCGAAGCTGACGCACAACCGAAACGAAACAAACCAGTGTTTGGAGGAGGAGGAGGGGGAAATGCAAGGCGAAGCACTCAATGTAATGAAGGTCATTAGAAATGTACTTGGGGGCACACACGCACACAACTCATTTGCACTTGGGCCAAGAAGTTGCACGGGGGACGCCATCAAAAAGTGCGTAAAACACAAAGCAAAAGTTTGCTTTCTCAGCCTGCCTCTGCGGCGTCTCTCATTGTTGGCAGCTTTGGGTCATTAGGTGACGCTTGTCCATGGGCACAAACGTAATTAGTCGACGAAGATGACGATGACGATGTCGATGTCGATGTCGATGGAGACGGCATCAAAACATGTAAAGTAGGTTGAATGCCGCTCGACTGACCCAACGAGGCATGCCCCCAATGAATGTGTCCCCATTGGATCTGAGCACAGACTAGAAGTCCGATGAGAGTTGAGACTTGGGCAAAAACTTGGTAATTAGGATGTTTGTGCTGACAGAAAGACAGACCCGCAGATAGACACACTGACAGACGCACAGATAGACGACAGAGCGCAAAAGAAGAGGAGCAGAATGTGACGCGACGCGAAACGCAATAGAAAGTGAAAAGGCTGAAACGGCTGTTGAACGGGTTTGTTTTTGTTTTTGTTTTTGTTTTTGTTTTTGTTTTTGTTGGTTCTTTTTTCTTTTCCCCATTTTTGGCAGCCAGCTAGAAGAAAAAAAGATGCGGGTGAAGATGAAACTACACTCAGCAAATGAAGCGAATATTTAGAACATCGCCACAAATAATTGCATAAAATAATTATAGATTTATTAATTTGCTTACTGCTGTGAAGACCTCTTTTTATTATTGAAATATGTTTTTTGCTTTATAAAATTTCATTTTGAAAATGATGTCTCTAGGAAAAAGGAGGCCGGCGGAGCAAATTTCATTTTCAACAAAACTTTCCAATGACTTTTTTTTGTGAATTTCAGATGGAATGCTTTTTAGAAACAAGGGATTATACAAGGTATTCGAAGTAACAAATTTGTATAAGACAAAATTCTCTGAGATTTATAAATTTGTTTTTTTCTTTTTTTTTTTTTTAATTTAATTCGAAAATGCATAAATAATAATTTTTATTTTTACTTTTTTTATTCACTGCAATTAATTAATAGTAATAATATTATTTTCTAATTAATAATAATAATATAATTTTTTAAATGTAAGTGTGAAATCTTTTCTGTGCGTGTAAATCAGACAAGCCAAGAACGAACGAGGCTAAAGCTGCGGCACGGATGGTGGAGGAGACGCGCATTTGCAAAATTAAGTTGACATCTTAAGTTTAACTTTTTTAATTAGATTTTATCATTATAATCAAGTCACAGTGGCAGTTGCTGTCACTGATCTGAGGCGACAACCAACACAGCCAATTGGCAAGTGGCAAGTGGCAAGTGGCAGTCCTCTCTGTATCTCTCTGTCCTTGCCCTTGTCCTTACCATTCGCCATTCGCTATGCGCCCTTTGTGACTTGCCCATTGGTGCTTGGCCCTTAACTGAGTGCCTTTGCTATTTATTTGCATCTTCAATGTCGAGTTTTGGCATTTTGCTGCTCTGTAAAGTAGGCAAGCATTTTGCTGCCGTTTTATGTGGCAACTGTATTGAGCGGCAACATTATGGGCAATCAGAAGTTGTGAGCTCTCTCTTACTTTCACATTGCAACAATGTGGCTTGAAGCGCATTTCTGCCCTGCAACTGCTGCTGTTGCTGCTGCTGCTGTTGCTGCTGCTGCTGTTGCACACTTGCAACTGTAAATCGCATCGAATTCATTGCAACAGACTCTCGCACACAAAACCCACTCACAACTGCCGTCGGCGGCATAAGAAAAGTGTTAACAATAAAAGTGAGGTTTCCCAACACGATTGCAACCGTGCCGCATGAATGGGCCAAATGCGTGGCAAGTGTTGCAACTGGCAACGAGAGAAAGGACAGTTATTTCTCGGGCAGCCGAACGTAAAATACACTTGCGGATATGCAACATCAGATTCGAATGTTCGTCGTATTGCCTCCAAATGAGCCAAGTTATTTATGAAATAGTACAAAATAATAATGATCTATTTGCAGAATCTGCAAATACATTTGAGAATTGTATCGAAAATATTCACAAATATTCACACAAAAATGTAGTTCAACAAGAACTCCACGAATTGTCCATGAATAATTTTTTTATGGCAACTCTATGGCATTGTAGTCTGACCTTGTCAGTCCACCTGCCACGAATAGCTTACTCAATATAAATGTTTTATATCGTCTTTGGTTTCTTTGACACGTTACAAGTTTTGCCAACAAATTGGAATACCCTCTGCAGGGGTTTAAAAATATGAAAAGCACTCGACGTACTTATGCTTCATACTCATACTTTTATACACATATATATATATATATATATATATACATATATATATATGTATCTTTATACCCACATACTCATGCTTGCAATTGTGCTCTTACTCGTAAGTAAGCTGCAATGTTGAAGCATAAGCACACCCATAAACACACACACATACATACAAATACACCCCTTCTTGATATGTAGGTGTGTCGAGGAAATGCGCTTAAGTGGCATCAGCGTCAAGTCTCGGCTTCGAGTTGAAGTTCGGGTTGAGTTTGAGTTTGGGTTTGTGTTTGTGTTTGTGTTTGGGTTTTTGGTTTTGATTTATTTCGCTTCCATTGCACATTTAAAGTGAAATTACGAACCGATGAGCATTTTTAATGTCAATTTGATGATTTGCCATGAAATCAGTGTACTCTGTATATGTATGTGTGTGTGTGTGTGTGTGTGTGTCTGCGGGCAACTTTATGTGGCAACGGCCACTAAGCAAATAATAACACATGAATAATGAACTAGTTCAAACGAGAGACCAATCAAATGAACCGAATGAACGAATATTAAATTCAGCTTGTCCAGTTGCCAGTTACGGTTTTTGGGCTACACCACACGGTGCACACACAGTGCACACACAGAGAGAGCGACAGACAAGACACATTGATTATTTAAACGTTTGCGGTGCCATTGTTGTGTTCATTGTCTATCCACAGAACGAGACAGACAGATAGATAGGCAGACAGAAAGAGAAAGAGTGAGAGTGAGAGAGAGAGAGAGACAGCCGCAACGACAGCCACAGGAATAGAAACATGAGCAACAGCCCCACGTGCATTTGTTTGCTTCACACAGTGTGGCATTTATTGTTTACCATTTGTATCTAGAGTTTTATGGCATTGGGGCATGAATAAATATTGATTCGATGTGGGCGACGCTCTTCAATATACATACAACCAAATAATGTGACTAACTGTTACACAAGCTGCAGGTGCAACTTTCCTGTTAAATGCGATCAATTTTAGTCAAGTGGCTCAAGGTAAATGCAAGTACACTAAAAATCAGCTGGACACACAAGTAATGTGCAAATTGATGTTATAAGTGTTGTATAACACTAAACTTCCAACTTAATTAGTACTTATTTTGCAAGCACTGAGATATAATACTTGCAAAGTTGAACCATTGCAAAAAGCTACTCTGTTTTGAATAATATTATTGAAAATAGAGAACACTAGCTGCAATATCAGTTTTTAGTAACTTTAGCATCTTAAGTAGGCTTTTTTCACAAATTGTACTCTGCTTGAGCAGTCAATGCGATTGCAGCAACAACAGCAAAACAGTACAAATCAGAACTACAAAAGAAAAAAGACAACTGGAAGCTACAAAAATGCAGCTTGAAGATATAGTACTTGTTGGGGAATATTGTATGCTCAAGCAGCAATGCAAGAAGAGCGCCCAGTCCTCCTTGTGTGCTTGTGAGCGCATTAAGGAAGCCCCAGGCAAGAATCGAGAGTCATGATTGGAGGCCGAGGCAACTCGAGACGACTCGAGTCGAGGCTTGAACTAAGGTAGCAACAGCGAGTGACTGAATAACTGATACGTACCATCATGCGGCACAAAGGGACAACCGAATGCGGCGCCACAAAGCAACAGTCATAAGGCATAAGTTAAAGGTGTGCCAGCGAATTGGTTCTCATATTCAACGCTAGACATTTTTTCAAATAACTTGATATGCTTTACTTTGTCGAACTAAATACTTATTTAATTGGCGAATATAAGAATATAACCCATTCTGACAAAAACATAATGCATATATATATATATATATATATATATATATATAAATAGTATGTAGGGCAAGTTTTCATTCCGCTTAAGAGGTTTTTAACTTTAAGTTATAAATTTGTTCGCCGCCGCCGCCAGTTGCAGTCCACAAAGAGCAAAAATTATGCACGAAACAAACAGAAAGAATAAAAAATAAGAGAGAATGGAAAATAAGGGAAAGAAAATATATTTTTTGGCTGCCTTTGGCTCCTTAGTTTGCTGTCGAATTCATACTGGACGCAAATTTATGACTGTCAAAAAGTTCAGCTGCAAAGTGTTAAGACAGAGACGGATGCACCAAAGAGGCCGCGGAAAGGACCTGCCCGCCATGTTTGACTTGAACACTTTACACTTAAAAAAAAAAAAACGCAATGAAAAAGAAACAAGCAAAATTGCTATAGTCGAGAGAACTCGACTATCAGATACCCCAGATAGAAGTGCTCTCATTGGTTACGGCTACAAAACACAAAACTGCACAAAAATGCTGCACAAGTTTCGATTCGCAAGCGGGATTTATCGATCAAAATAAAATAAACTTGATTTGAGTGTGGCACACAGACGGACAATTGGTCGGACATGGTCAGATCGACTCGGTTGCTAATGCTGATCACGCATTTATATATATAACTCGTGATGCTTCGTTCTGCCCAACTTTATTATATCCATTTTAAATAGGTTCAGGGTATAAAAACGGAACGGTTCAAGAGAAGGAATAAAAATAATAATATTTCTTTAAAGTTTTCTTCTTTTTTTTTTTTGTTCGAAGGCTTATGATGTCCTTTTTAAGCAGTTATCGCAAGTGTCCACCAAGCCAAGGGCGTATGGAAATGACACAAATCTTACGTAAACTGCAAACCCATTTGTCAAATGATTGTTAATCGCTGAGATTTAAGCCACATCGTTATATACGATAAGCAAACGTTTTTTGCAGCGCTCACCGCTGAGTTCAGCGGTTGTCAATTTGCTGCTATGTCTGGCTAACAGCAACAGCAACAACAACAGCAACAACAACAACAATAACGCATTGAAATCAAAGCCACAAACCTATCAAGACATTTTTAATGACGCCCCAAGGCAAGTAGGAGGCGCCCCCAGACCAGCAACTGAGCACGCCCGCTGTGCCTCCGCGTGTCTGCGGTTAAAGGTCCCCAGACAGCAGGCAGCTACCACACTCCCCCCACCCACCACAAGTACACCCATCCATTCTGTCTGATATTTACAAGTGTATATATATATACAGACACACACAGACACACACAGACACACACAGACACACATTTCAAATGAAACAAATGCAAATTGTTGTCATTCAACAGAGCGACGGTGTCGTCAACGATGAGGACACAAACATGGCTGACAGAGCCGATTGGTTTGTAGCAGCTAGAAGGCACTTGAGTGTCCTGTGGCCCGTGTTGCGGCCCGCCTCGTGAATGTTCATTAATCCGCTGCCAGTGCAGACAACAGATATTTGCGGTGTTTTGGTGTTTGTGTGTTTGTGTGTGTATTTGTATGTATGTTTATTAATGCGGCTGGCAAAAGTAGCTTTTAATTAGCATGTTGGGCTGCGAGCCGCAACACAGCTCGTTTGTTGCAAGTTGTTTTAGGGATTTTTGAATGGCTTTTTGGTTGACTGGCAAACACAACGCAAGGTGCACAGCACAGGTGTGCGATAGGGAAACAGTCGAAGAAGAAGAAGACAAAAGAGGTACAGAAACAGAAACAGAAACAGAAACAGAAACAGAAACAGAATATCGTAGTTTTAGCCGACAAAATAGTTTAGGGGATTGGCGAAAGGGTAAACGTGGCACATCTGATGAGCTATGCGGGCTTAAATGGAGCTTAGGCTTAGTGTCGTTGTGGCTTGGGACTGTGCCAGTCAAGGGTGAAGCCAGCAAGGGAAAACTTATTGGCACATGCGTCTAATTAGATATCAATAGCTTATGGACTCGTTTCTTTCCTTGTGGTTTGTGAAAATGTTCAAATTCAGTTTCAAGTTGTATCGAAAAACGCATTAATTAAATTAAATTATATCAAGTATGTGTACTGTAGTCGAGAGAGGTCTGTCAACTGTCAACAGATACCCGATTAAGACGCACCGGTTTCAGTTATATTCACAAATTTCTCTTTGCCATTAGAAATCTATTTGTATCGATATTCGCGAAACGGAGGAGTTATCGAGTTATCGAATGACAATAATCAGGTATACGCGGCAGGCGTATGAATTATTATTCAAGTGGGCTTCTTCTTGGATGGTCTTTGCGTATCCACAATGATGTTTCACTTATTGACTTTGTGCTTATTTCTGGGTACATGTTAAGTTTTACTTAATATAATACATATGATTACAAAAAATAATAATGATTGTTTTGTGATCTTCATTTATTCGTTAAGCAAAATAAAGGCACAAATCCGATTATGATACGAGTATGTGTCGAAACAGGTAGCTTATCTTATCTTATAAAAGTAAGCCAAGGCGAGCCAATAAAATCATTTTTGAGATTAAAAAAAATATATTTTGACATAATATATGAAATAAAATAAGTCATGTTATATTCTGTGATTTTATAATGTTTATGATTAAATAATTCAACTGCTAGTTGCAATAACGAATATTCCATCTAAAGAGTGTTTTGTGTAAATTTTGTTTTCTTCTCCTGTTTTGGGCCTTGGCTCAAGACTTGCTTCGAGAGTGGAGTACACGTATCACTTATCCGTAAGCACTTAATTGCCAATTAGTTGACTGCTGCGTGCCACTACATCGGCCACATCAAATTGCAGTCACGCACATTGAGACCAACTGAAACGGAACATTTACATACGTTTAAGTTTTATGGGCTTGGGATCAAGATTCAAAATTGTCGTTTCCAACTCAACACACTGACTGATGGTCGTCAAATACGCAATTCAAACATTTGATTGACGACAAGGTTGTTCTTTTCTCAAAACAAACTAAACGTTTAAATTGTATTGCATTGTATTGTATTGTTTTGTTAGCATAGTAGTATAATCACGAGCCCGCTTCAGCACTTGACAACTACTCGTGATGCTTAAAAAAATGTTAAAAGAGTTATTTCATTGTCTGTGTAATGATAATCAACGAACAACTAAATGGAATGCGGATTTATTGTTGTGATTTATTATAAATATTAAATTACTATATTATTGCTATACACCAGCAAAATGGGCGGTAAGATAAGGGAGTTAAATGGTGCAGCCTGTGAAACGTTGCAGAAAACCAAAAATTCGAATTTCTAAATGAAATGTTATTTGATGATTGATTCTGCTTAGAACCACACTAATTTTCTGCAGTTTCGGCATGACTGACAAATGCTGTACTACTGCAAAATTCAAGCGTTGCTGTAGAGCTGAGCGGAGCGTGGCGTGCCGTGGCTTGCCGTGGCATGTTTGCGAGAAGGAGAGGTGTTCGCATCAAGTGAATTTCTCAGTGAGCGCTAATTAGACGGCCGGCACGCAGGCGCATGACAAAAAATATGAAATAAAACAACAGCAATCCCCACACGCTTGGAGTGGGTTGGATGGCAGTTAAAGGGGGTTGGCACTGTCGTATTTGCTGTCGCATTTATTGTTGTTGTTGCTGTTGCTGTTGTTGTTGTTATGATTATTAGGCATAAAGTGCTTGAAGCTGCTGGCTGTTACTGCTGTTACTGCCTCAGGCCCGGGGCTAAGTAACACGATTTTTCTTCATTATTATTTCTTGGCACGCGATCTGACAAGTTAGACGACTTGCTGCTGTCGCTGCTGGAGTTGTTCTTGTTGTTATTATTGTTCGTTGTTACTGTTGGACTTTGAGCTAGTCAAGCAAGCTGTCGCCATCGCCATTGCCATCGCCATTGCCTTGGTTGTCGAGTTCTGCGATTTACATGAAGTGTTGGCGAAGGCAACAATTTTTGCGACGCCAACCACCCTCCACCCTCCACCCACCTAGCTGTCAACCCATTTTACAAAAGCAGCCCAGACATCCTATCTCATTGGCGAATGTATACAATTGTAATGTATGCGTAAAATTCTCAACGTTTATTATAAAGAAATTACATTTTACGACTTACTTGCAATTAGACACGTCTGCCACTTGTTGAATTGCTGTTTGCTGTTGCTATTGTTACACTGTTACATATGTGTGTGTGTGTGTGTGTGTGTGTGTGCGTGTGTGTGCAACGACTCCATAAAGATTGTCGAGAGTTTTCCAAACGATCTGTAAAACAAAAGCCAAGCGATATTTTATACATACATCAATAAGTCATTTTCAAAATAGATACAAACACATACATCTCATAAAATCTAATTATAGGCGTCAACAGCCTGCAATGAAAGATGTTTATCATGCAGTTCTGACTAACCCAAGTAATTGAGCAGCAATCCCAGTGAAACTCAAATTAAATTCGTTGAATGTATATAAATTGACTAGTCACTTCAGAGCTTTAGCTTCAAATTGCTTCTTGTTATGGGAGTTCTTCAAAAAAAAATTCCACAACGGATACTAATCTCTTTAGTTATTTTCCACAAGGTTTTTTAGTTATTGTTTTTTTTTTTCACTTATGACGATGACCTTATCGTTCAACTAGCCACGTAAATATCTTAAAAGTAAACAAACAAAATATGAAGTACTTGGAAGAAAAAGTGAACTAGTTAATAAAGATAAGATACCCTAACACTTTTATTAAGTTATGGTACATATATATATACATCTTAGCCGGAAATCCTTCTTTAAATCTATAACATTTTCAAGCGATTTCAATGATAACTACATTTTAAACAATGAGAGATAAATATCTGTGATACTAATGGAAAGCAATATATATATGCTTCGTTCAAATAAATAAATAAAAAAAAACGTTGGTAATTGATGAAAACATAAACGTCAACAGTTGTATCAACAGGTAGCAAGAACTGTTTGCTTTACTGCTTGCTACCGTGCTACAAATCGCAGATAAACAGGCTTATATATTTGTAAAATGTAAAGCAATTCTAATTCCCTCAAATCTTATCTGGCAAAATACATAAATCGCTTGAAAATCTCTCTCGCTGTCTCTCTCTATACCTCCGTCTCCTTCCGTCAAGGCTGTCACGCAAAATATGGATGCAGGTTGGCTAATTGCAAAAAAAAATTTAATAAAATGGTAAAAAAAAATTGAAAAACAAAACATAAATTAAATGGAATATTATGCACATAAATAACGAAACCGGGCAAGTGCGAGGAGGTTGGTTTGCAAGGTGGCAAGAGAAGCAGCTGGTTTTGCCGGCGGGAGCACATTACATTTTCTGCTCCAGATACGCTTTTCACAATTTTAACACACACACGTGCAATGAGCAGATGCAGACTTCTGATTTTACTTTTGCGAACGCGGCGTATGCGCAATGTTTGCGAGCAGAGCGTGCGCACAGAAAGTAAACAGCGCCAACAAACAGACAAACAGACAAACCAACAAACCAACAAGCAAACAACACACACATGTCTGCAAGTTTGCCCAGTCAGTCAGTCAGTCAGTCATTCAGTCAGTCCGTCAATCAGTCAGTCAGTCAGTCACTCAGTCAGTCTGTCAGTCTGTGAGTCTGGCAACCACTGAGCCATGGGGCGTTTGTAAGTGTATGAAAAGTGAAAATTGCATTTGTTTTAAATGCAACTGAAAATTGCGTTGAATATGTGTGGCAAGGTTGACGGGCAGATAGCGTTAACAAACAACGGCAATGAGGTGAAAGAAGGGCACAGAAATGAGCTGCAACGATTTGCCAGCCAGCTATTCGTTTGCCAATCAGCCCAAAAAAATACAAAAAAAAATATCACACTAGGCCAAGGGAAAATCAGAAAAAGCTCAGACAATGCATTTTCCTTTCACTTGTGCAACGGTTTTTTTTATTGTGCTTTTTTCATGTTCGAAATGTAACTAATTAACAATCTGGCAAATGTAAATACATAGAAATTCGATTTACTCGCAACTCACTTGTAATGAGAAGAGTTCACAGCATTTGAACATTTGAGGAATACCATTTTGTAATGCAATCAATCGAAACAAACAGTGAAACCCGATTTACTCTTTTCGTCCGTCGATTACACAAAAATCCATTTAATTATAATTATTTATGTATATTACTTTGCTCACAGCGTCAATAATTGAAGTCCAATCAACCAATGTAGACAAACTCGGATTACTCAATATGCATGCACTAAGATGAGTTCCGGCTCATAGTGATATGGCGGGAAAAGAAGCAACGAGCAACGAGCAACGTGCAGGCAACACGGCCGACAGAGCGTCCTCCAATAGGACCACTACCATAGACAATGCGGCAACAACTGAGAATCGAGGAGAGACAACTGCGACTATCGAACTAAGCAGGAGGCACCAGACACGATAAACTATTTAAACATGTTATGAAGAGCAGACCTGGCACACTCACCTAGGTAAACTAGATGTAATCAGTAGAAGGGCACAGAATGAGTTGCCGTGCATGAGCCCCTCAAATAATCGTAATTTTAATATTTACCCTGCACTCGAAGCTAATTCACAATTCTAAAGCTGAGTCCAATTAATTCGCCAAACTGGCGTAAAGTGTAATCGTCGTTAAAACCTATTTGATAGGAATATCATTCAATTACTAGACCCGTAAAAATGTGTGTATACTTTTTATATAACCAGTTTAGTCTATATAATTACCCACTCAAATTCTCATGACAAACCAGCATACAAATTAAATTATATTGTGCTTTGTGCCCTAATTGAATTTTTTTTGGCAAAAATTTCGCCAACCATTGTGTTTTAACGAAGTGCAATGTACTGCGATCAATAGCTTCAAATGATAAGAATTCAATTCAAGCAGGGCCTTTCCGCTATCAATGATTGAAAATTGAAAAACCTACAGTCCTCATGCACATAGTTGAATTGTTGTTCAAGTACAAATTTTCAATTGTTGTTTAATTCATTTGAAAAGTGTATAGCTTTCAATTAATTTAAAGTTATAGTAAATGGCTCTATTTTCTCTCATTCTCATCTCTTCTCATCTAGTGCAAGCTAATCACAACACACACACACACACAGACACCGAGACTTTGAAGTTGCGGTTATTCAGAGCTCATTAGTTAATCCCATTGCACTCACATATGCAAAACTCATTGGCATTTGAGTGGCTGTCCAGTGTGCCCACATCACGCGGCCAGACGTCAGAGTGGCAGAGTGGCAGAGTGGCATCGCTGCCCAGCATCATCATCATCATCATCAACAATAATTAAACACTTAATTAAAACTGCAACCGACTGTGGGAATGGGCGAGGGCGGGGCAGTCGTACTGCAGTCGAATGTAATACAGAGCAGGAGAAGATGGCACAATAAATTGATTTGGCGTCATTTTTTTAATGTTTTCGGTAACCAAGTGGCAAAGGCAAATAGCGACAACAACAGCAACAGCAACAGCAATAATAACCAAATAATAATAATCACAGTTAGCAGCATGTTAAATGCAAACCGCTAAAAGCAATACAACAACAACAATAGCGACCGAATAATAATACGTTTAACAGATACGTATGTGTATCAAAATTAACGCAACTTTCATTTTTCGATATGAATTCCATTGAGTGGGGCTACACACACACACACACACACAGACACAATGGGGGGAGAGAGTGTGAGGTGCAGTTGAAGGGAGATAAACCATAAGCGATAAGCGAAAACCATTTAACTAGCTGATATAAAGCAGGCAACAGTGGCAGCTAATTTAGAATGTGCTAAGCTCATTTTTCTTGCTAAATACGCACATCCAAAGAGTGACGAGGTAAAAAATAGCTCGACCTTTGATAACTGTAATAAATACTGACACATTTCCGGCACAACACCAATTTTTAATGTTATTTAACACTTATGTAAAACTATTATCGCTAGTTTAAAAAAAAAACTGTTAAAAACAACACAAACTGATTAACAGAAGAAGAAAAAAAACATAATCAATTCTGTGCTTAATAAAGCCTCGTAACATTGACCAATTTTGATTTATACTAAACAAAGCCTCAATTTAATAATAAATATTTCTTTTACAACTTACGATTCGATTTCGTTGGATTTGGGCAAAAGATCGACGGGATAATTGATAAACGCAAACACAACTAAAAAACAATAGAAAGCTAAAAAAAAAAGAAGATAATATCCGTTTTAGGAAACAACCAGCAGATGCTAGAAATACATAAATACGCAGTTTCCACCACATTGCAATCACGCAATATTCAGATGTGTTTTTTGCGCTTTGCACTTGTGCATAATTCACGTGCACACATTGAGTAGGGCCGATCCCGACGGGGGCCGGCCTCTGAGCGACAAGAAAAACGATAACCGAAATTCGAAATCCCAAAACCCGGGGAATCAAGTGACGAAGAACAAAAAAAATCCACTAAAAATGCTTTTGTCGCGAGTGCTCGACTAGAATATACCTTGAACACAAATCTAAAGCTGTCATAGGTCTTAGATATTCAAACATTATATGATTATTTATAGCCAAATTGTAATATCTTGTTAAAATTCAATTTAACAATTGGATCAGATGATCAATACTATTTCAAGATATATATATATTTACATTCACGATTTGAAAGATATATCTTTTAAAAAGAGATATATATGTTATTGTCGTCGGAAATTAATTTGCATCGATTTTCGCAAAAACGACAAAAGTTATCGATCAAAATCGACAACATAAAATCTATATTTGGAGGCTCTGAGACTAGCTCTGGCTAGATCGAGTTGGCTGTTAATCCACATCCAGAATATATACAAATATACATCATTTTAATACATGCTTCCGTCTGCCTGTTACACACTTTTGGACAACTACAATATACCCTTTGCCCAGCGTAAGGGAAAAGCAAAAGTGAGCGCAAAACGCAATCAAAGGCTGTTTATCTTATTGACTGCTGAGTCGCAGTCCTTTTTCATTTTGTTCCCCATATTTTTTTTTTTGGTTTCCCTTTTTTTTTGGCTCATCGGACACCGAATGAGGGTCACACACAATGCCAAATAGATTGGGCCTTGGGTTAGCTCAGGGGTTGGTGGGGGGTCTCAGTTTACGGATTTTCAAGCATTTTTCATTTACATTTTCAATAATAATAAAAATAAAAATAAAAATAATAGTAATATGCAATATGCAATAGATGTAATACATAAGTAGCTAAGCAATTTGTTATTGCCTCCAGTGACTGCCCAAACATTTATTATTATTGCCAAAATCGCTTATAAAGTATTCAATAGTGCAAATTTCCTACTACTCCTATGGAAGTGAGAGGACCATGGGCGTCGAGGGGGCGAGAAATGGGGCGTGTCTCATGTCCAGTCCATGTAAATGAAAAGGAATTGTTATAAATTGTCTTGGACCTTTTTCCCGTTGTTCGGTTTTCCAATCTGTCCAATTTTCTTTTAATACCCTTGACGAGATCTGCTTCTGAATCTCAATCGGTTAATTTTGGTTTACGATTTCGGTTCCGGTGTTTAATTTCCTGATTTATATTGTTATTTAGTTATTTATGAATTATAGGTTTTATTTTCTTTGTCCCTCACTTTTTCATTTGAAATTTTATTTCACATTTTTTTAAATCTACTGCGAGTTAAAATCACATTAATTGAAGTTAAATACATTACTGGTGTTGCCCAAGAACTGTAATATATCTTATATTATATATAATCACAGACATATCTATACTACAATATATGTATATAGAATATTGTAAGTCATGCATCTGCCATGCAATTGGAAGGGTATTTAACTTTCTGCACCATTTAAAGCTAACTGTTTTTTTTTTTGTTTTTTTTTTTACATCTGCGTTTTCTTTGTTTTGCTCTTATCCAAGGCGTTTGCCTTTGATAGATATTCCTTATTTGTCGTTTGTAGTTTAGGATGGGGGGTTGAATTGGAGGGTTAAGCAAAATATCTATGAGATATTGTATCTGTTGTCATGCAGCATGCGTACGCGATTTACATTTATCAGGGGGTAAGGGGTGTTTCGGATCGCTGCCGCTTAAATCATGATGTAACTGTTATTGACGACACAACTTCTGCCGGAACGCCTTATTTATGAGCCTCTGAATGTACGCCAATCTTTCGCAAATGATTCCCCCATCTCTCCTCCTTATGCTAATGCTAACCCTATCCAGCAAACTGACTATCTCCCTCTCCCTCTCTCTCTATTTTTCTCGCTCAACGTGCATAATAACAAAGAAATTACAGACCAATGCTTGGTTGGCCTTATCAACAGTTACAATTATATGTAAGAATAGTAGACACTACTTGGCTATTTAGGCGCTGACCAACTTTTGCCCTGTGTGGGCAGTCCAATTGGTTATGGGAGGGGGCCATTCACTCAACCTGATTCTAAACCGGTTGACATCGCAGCATTTGTCGAGCTGTGGGCGTGGCAGGCGCTAAACTGTTAGCCAGACAAATGACCAGCCAGACACTTGACAGAACCGTTCCTCACACACACACACACACACAGACACACACACACACTGTCTGTTCACAGTCCAGTTTGTCCACACTTGTACAAAAACGTATGTGCTCAATTTACAAATTAAAAAAAAAAAACGGAGTTTGCAAATTAGAAATTAATTAGTTTGTGCAAAAAAAAAAAATATTTAAAAATAAAAAGTCAACTTTTAATTTATTTTCATTTGCTAAGAATTTAACATTTTCTCTAAGTGCAGCCAGTCAGTCAGTCGGTTAGCTGATGAGGAGGCGAAAATAAATTTCAAAGCGATTTATCAAAACCAAAATCCAAAACCCAAAGCCAAACCCAAGCAGCAACAACAACATCAGACAGAAAAAAGGCAAAACACAAATATAGCCGCAAACGCAGCCGCAGCTGAAATACAAAATTAAAGCTTGAAAATACAGAATGACCAGAACACGGGCCGAGGGGTGCCAAACTGAGAAAGTGGCCCTCCAGTTTTTTGGCTACTAAGTCTGCAGAGCTCTGCTACATGGTGTTGTGGATCTTGTTGTTGTTGTTGTTGTTGTTGTTGTGACAAATGTCCAATGCAAATTATTCATGAGCAGTGCAAACAAACATCTTGTAGCGACAAGCAGCGAGCGCCGCAACGAGAGAGAAAGTAAAGGAGATAGAGAGTGAGAGTGAGAGAGAGAGAGAGAGATAGCTAGCAAGCAAAACAGAACTGTCATTGTCTCCGTGTGTTGTTCTTGTTCTTGATGTTGTTGTTGTTGTTGCATTTGCGCCATATATTAAACATTAAATGAATGTTAAAAGCCACCCAACGTTTTGTTCGTTGTGTTTTTTTTGCTTTTAACACTGCACAGTGGAACAAATACACATTTATTAGATGTAGATTAGATAGAAAAATTGTAGCAGCCACAATAATAAGACACTTTTAGACCTGTCTGACCACGCCCACCTTTACAGCCTATCAAAAAATTATATACAAAATTGATCACTGAAAATGCGTATTCGTATGTAATTCATATTCAGACATATTCGGATCTTTGACATCGGACTATAACACCACTTAGCTCCCTCAGGAACAATTAGTCAAAAGCTAGTCTTTTGTTAACCAAAAAATATCCTGTTCAAAATATCCTCATACACTCTGAAGAAAACCGAAATTAATTTTAGAAAATCACCAAACTTTCCAATTCAATTGGACGCATTTCTACTTTTTTAAAAAATATTTTTGACTATTAAAAAGTTATGTCCTCAAAAATAATAAAAGAAAAATCTTTCAAATTTTAAGGCTGTTTTGTGTAATTTAGAGCGATTTTTGGTTCCTTATTTTGAATTTGTACAAGAAATTATAGACATGGGACACTTATATCCATATAGCTGCCACCTGTATGAGAAAACTTAGCTGCGAGATTCAAAATATCTATAAAAAAGTATTATTACAAATATTAAAGATTTCATAAAATTTTCTCACAATCTGAAAGAAAGGTAGTTTCCACTCCAAAAAAGATGTGGACACAATACACAGAAGTAGTATCATAATTTAAAATGCAATTTCAAGGTTGTCCTCTATAATATTGAATATATTTAGGCATTTTTTATACTCAACATATACTCTTACAAAATAGTTAATTAAAACAACGATTTATTTTCAAAAATGACAACCTTACCCAATGTGCAGTGACCACCAAACTCGATGGCTGGCTGCTCTCTGTGTGCACCAAAACCTACCCCCCCCCCCCCCACCCTTCATCTGTTCCCCCACGCTCGCTTCGCCTGGTTGCATTGCTCTGTTTGCCTTTTGGCTGCAGTTGCGTTTTTAATGCTGCTGCCTCCGCTGGTGCTGCTGCTGCTGCTGCTGCTGTTGCTGCTGATAAGCCGCTTAAGTTTTGTTGTTGTGCAGTGAAAATATTTCGGCTGTTTCTCTTCTGCCGTAAGCAGTTGGCGGAGGCGGTCAAGCAAAGCGGAATAGCTTAACGGCGGGCACATGATCTTAGAAGTGTTGCAGTTGTTTTTTGGGAAAAATGACTGTGGAATTGGAAATAGTCGAAAACTGGTTTTTGTCGATAGATGTTGCCAACACAAGCTGGGCGCTGGGCGCTGGGGACACATACAACGACAATAAAACAGTAGTTTAGCAATAAGAAAATTGATATTTCAATTTCCATCAAGCGAGTTGTTTTCCTTTTTTATCGATAGCAATAACTATCGATGGACATCGTATACTACGAAGTCACCTATCTAATCTGGGTTTTGTGAAATCGAGGAAAAATCCTCAGAGCACATCCTAGCAGATTGTGTCCCACAAAGATTCTTGCATTCGTGCAAGAACTTGGGCTGATAGAATAACCATAGGCTCAGAAGGGGGTATATATTAGTCTAGCAGGTCATAGGCATGTATATTCCACCAATATAACAATAATAATAATAACTATCGATTCGTATGTAAAGTCTGTTAAATAATTATAGTTGAAATTTGTTTAAATTGTTAGATTACTTTAATACACTCGTCTCTTCTCAATGGGCATTAATTTTAACGCTGAACAGACTTCGAGTTTTCACTCTACGTATAATCAGTAGCGGAATCTGCCGATTTTTCTGACAATGAGAGCGAATCCTCAAAGCACTTGTTATCGGATTGTGTCGCCAGTGAGCCAGTGAAAGATGCAACATCCTGGGGAAACATGTCTTAGGTTCACAAGGGGCCACAATAGAATAAATTAGTTCGCTTAATTGAGCTCACATTGCATACTTGTTCTGATAGATATGCAGATATGCATTAAATCGATAAATTTACTCGCATCAGTTATTGAGCGAATTTAACAAATTTTATGCAATATATATTGCACAACGAGATACTCAAGTGACAGTTGCATTTAAAGGTCGCTGAAGCTCATCGATGATTTGCATTGCATTGTTTTCCCACACAAACACACACACTCACACACACACACACACATCGAGCGACAAACGTTTTCGATTAGTTTCCTGAACTGGCAAGGTTGCCACTGACGACGCTGCCTCTGCAAATGATGTGGCAGTTGTGCTGCTTAAGAAAATCAGCCAAACTTTGCTGGCTGGCCCTGCCATTTATACGACTCAGGTCTGTTGCTGCCGCTTTGCCGCTTGTTTATGCTGCTGCCCCCTCCTGTGGCCGTGTTGTGCAAATAAAAAGCTTGTCACTTTGACATTTTGCCGGCAGGAGCGCTAACTTGCAACGCGGCCGCAAGCGTGCGGCAGAGTCAAGACTGAGGAGTGCCACCAACCAAAGTGCCCCAACGAGTTGCACGGACTTGGCAGCGCTTTGTTCATCTTCATCAACAACGTTGGCTTGGCTTGGCTTGGCTTGGCTTGGCTTGGCTTGTGTGCGTCTTGACTTTGTTGTTGTTGTTGTTGTTGCTGCTGTTGGCCAAATGCCTGCCCAGGCCAATGAGTTGTGCGAGGATTGTGTAGCATTTGTCAGGGCAGGGAGTGTGGAATGTATAGTGGAAGGTGGTGGGTGGTACGTGGTACGTGGGAGGAGAGGTGGGCGAGGTGAAAGAGTTGTAGTGGTGGGGTTATTTTGCTTTGGCTCGTTGCGGTTGGTTTGTTTACAAATTTTGCATTGCAGAAATCGAATTGGCAATTGCAGTTGCTTATTATTATTGTTGCTGTAGATGTTGCCCGCAAATTAAACGTTTTGGGTCGTGCCTGCAGCAGCAACAACAACAATTGAAGCACAACAGCTAACAGCAACAACAACAACAACTCCACATTGTCTGCTTATCCAATTATTTTGCATTATGTGCAGCGAAAAAGTAAAAGTTTCTTTTATGACTGCGAAATATTGTCGAAGAAAATGAACTAGATAAAGATGAAGAAGCAGAAAATGCTGCTGATGATGATGAAGATGAAGATTGGGATAATGATGAAGATGCTGCCTGTGTTTGCTGCTGCTGCTGCTGCGGCTGTTGTTGTTGTTGTTGCTGCTGATGATGATTACGCTAAAAAGAAATAAGCCAACGCTTGTGCAATGCTCATCGCGTATCTATGAGATACATATGTATATTATATATATATACATACAAATATAGCTGCGGATGAAAAAATTGCACTAAAATAAATAAGAGTTTTCTACCCATAACCGAATTGGCACAGTTCCAGATGTTTTATGCTTTTACATTTCTTGATGTTTTTCTTTTCCAGTGCAACAAGCTGTTTTTTGGCTTTTAAAAACAATGTTTAAAAAATTACCTTCAAAATGGAATTGAGGCGATAAAAAAAGAGCACTGCAATTGTTCGAAAAGTCATGTGTAAATTCTTAAAATAACAATGTTCAATAAGAATTTAAGTATCAATAAAGTGAATGTTAAAGATTCTGTGCCCCCTATACAAAAAAAAAAAACAGAAATTAGACATATTTTGTCTTAATTTGAGAAAAATCTGCACTGGAATGAGAAATGAAAAGCCCTGATTTTTAGAAAGATAGAACATTCTGAATAATAAGGTTAGAAATATGAGAAAAGTATTGCAATTTAGAGTAATTTTTAATAATAATAATAATCGGACAACATTCTTCATTTTTTTTTTAATATCAACTTTCATAACTCCTAAGTTCTCCGATATTTCTTGATTTGGCATCAGAGACTGTTTTTATTTTAACGATGATGTCAAACGAACAAACCGTCCTCAAACCAATTGCAAAATTTATTCTTTCTTATTTCTAACTCCAACTGGAAAATGATCCTTAGCATACCAGATCGTTTGCCTGATGGAAGACATATAATATATCTTTATTCTTGAACCTCCGAGCTTAAAAATGAAGAGACAAGTCATTGCTTAAGCTCTGAATTGCTAATAGTGGTTTTTAAATTCAAATAACTGTGTTTCATGGTGCGTTCACCCTTTTTCTCTTTCTACAGATACATTTTTTTTTTTTATTGGCAGCTAAGTTTTGGCCTGTTGTTGCCTTGGGGTCAAAACACACGCAATTTGGCTCACTCAGACCTTGGCTCGTGCGTTAATTAAGACAACATAACACAACACAACACAACACAACAAATAACCCAAAGAAACAACAAACAACAAACAATTATAATCATAAACACCAAGCAACAACTCATCCAATTGGGCAATTGCCTGCAGTGGCAAAAGATGCAGGCACTGAAGCCCAACTCTATGAAGTAATATGTAAATTGGAGGTCAATGCCCAATATATATCCATAATCAATGGACTATGCCCTGCCAGCACTCAAGTGCAGAGTTAACAGATGGCTTAACTTAACTAATCGATTGAGTGCGTTTTCAATGATTGCAGTGCAGATCGATTAATGATAACACTGATTGATGAACGCCATGATCGGCTTTTAATAGACTCACACGAATATGTAGTTTATACATTTTAAGTGGACTTCATTTGTTATACTTATTGGTACTGGTTGCTTCCAGCAGCATTCAGCTAAAAATGTTTCTTTGAACGGAACTGAACATTTTGACTTTCCTTATCGGTGTTGCCCACTTTAAGATCTTTTATAACTACACATTTAAAGCCCCTCGTCTTTGCCGATTTTCACTTATCTACTTAGAAGATAATGTATTCATATAATCGTGATTTAACAACATCCAACCAATCATATTCCGACTTCTACCAGCTGTGGCAAGATCAGTAAACAAGCTGACAGTGTGAACCAGTTTCTCCACAGTTACATATGTAAGCTGTGTACACTAATGGGCAGCAAAATAGGTTGTGAACACGATAAATTGTGAATTTTCATTAAAAAAAATATGTAAATACTATGTTCAAAATATAATATATTAATTTGTAATTATGTAAAATGAATGTAAAAAAAAAATCGAATTAATATCGTTTAATTTCTTGGGCAATCCTATTTTGTTTACCAGCCACAATTTGTAATTTTTATGAAATTTTACGAAATCTATTTCGATAATTAATTTTGTTAATTTAAAAAAAGAAATAACTTGCTTCACAGAGAGAAATAAAGGCAAATGTGCAAAATTATGAATTAAAGAATGGAACAAATATTCACCACTATTTGAATGCCCATGGGTGTGTATGGCCCATTATGATCGTGGCAAGATCATCAGCTAACAACTTGGTAAACAGCTTAAGAAACCCGAGAGTATTTTCAACTGATGACACGATCCCACGATCGCCGTTCAACTTCAAGAATCGAGTGCACATTTTGAGCACTAACTGCCACTTGAGACGCGCGCGCACACACACACACACACACACAGACACACACACAAACGGTTTCACTTGAATTTTGTTGAAAGCAAATTGAAAACCCATTGCACTTTTACAGCTATATAAATCGATGGCTATGATATTGTCGCTGGCACAAAAGATGTGAACAATAAACAATGCGAACTGCCTGAAACTTTATAAAGACGACGCTCTGCCAGCCACATACTCAATGTGAGCTGAGAGAGAGAGAGAGTGAGAGAGAGAGAGAGAGAGAGAGGACTTTATGCATTGCATGGGTGCGAGTGCAACCTGGTATGGGAGGGTGTGTGTGTCTGTGTGTGTATCTGTGTGTGTCTGTGTGTGTCTGTGTGTGTCTGTGTGTGTGTGTGTGTGTGTGTGTGATGGTGCATGCCAGCCAGGAATAAATTGCATGGAATCGCGCTGCTTTCAAGAAGAAACAAACGAAGCAGCAAGCAAAAGAAGCGAACACAAAGAAATACAACTAGAATGAAGGGAGTCCTTTGGCACGCCGAAGACTGCATACCCTTGCAGATCTAAATTATTGATCGCAATTCTTTTCTCTATTTCTCTTTTGTCGGTTTATTAAATATTTCATTGCAAACAAATTTTATTTTTATTTTTATGCCTGCTACACATTTAATTGTTGACTGAATTTTGCTTAATTTTTGTAGTTATATTCTATCAGAAAAGGTGACATCCTAACTCGATCAGACAACTTAAAATGCTGCCTTGGACTGATTGCTCCTGTGGCACCAATATATATATATATCTATATTTATATATATTCCATTTCTTTTTGCTCGGAATATCTTAGTGAAGCATCAAATTCTCAAGACAAGAACAAATCTTTTCATTGTTCCTTTGCCAGTTAAATAATATAGTGGTCCGATCCGAAACACACACATATACCCAAGTTCACCAGATGCGACAGATGCACATGGCTGATCAAGATTATTGGTATAAGAGATTGGAGATTATTATAGCCTCCGCTAGAAGCGTATACAAATAAGCGTCAATCGTTTGGCTTCATTGCTCAGAAGGCCGCCCAGGTCCAGAGACTGAATTGCCGCCAACACACTGCTCACACCCCGGCGCAGCAGAGACCACGCTGAGTATGTTTAGGGCGCACAGCAGCAGTATAAACGAAACCCCAGCAACAACCACGGTGATGACGACGCTGACGCTGACGTTGACGCTGACGACGACGTCGTCACGACGTTGTCAACGTAATCTGCTTCTTCTCACTTCTCTCTGCTTGCTGCTCCTCTTTTTCTTTTTGGGTTTCGCGTGCCAAAACTGATGGCAGCAGTAGGTGTGCTCGGGGGTGGGGGTGGGGCTGGGGCTAGGGCTGGGGCTGGGAGTGGAAGGTTGTTGTTGGTTGTTGGCTGTAGGAGCCGCTCCTCGGCGCGCTGCATTTTTCAGGCGTTGACAAATTTTGAGCCCAAAACAAAACACAAAATAAGCGATGCGATGCAATTGAGTGGAGGGGGAAGTACCTGGGTTGTGGGGGTGAATGTAAGCAATAATCGAAAAATGTCGCCAGCGATGAATTGCCGCAGCAGCAGCGCCAGCAGCAGCAAAGGAGGAGAGGGGAAGATTGGGGAGGCTAGCGAGGGATGCATTGCGACGCCAGAAGCTGTGCTTGCAGTTGTTGTTGCCGTTGTTGTTGCAGCTGTAGCCTCGAACCGCCCACAACGAGTGGCATGAAATTGAAAGCAGGCGCAAGGAAAAAACAAAAACAGAAAGCAAAGCGAAAAAAATTGAAATATTTTGAATATTTTCACGTGCATTTGCATAAGCGGTGGGTGGGGGGAGTGCTTGGGCGTGAATCGGCCGACGTGTGGCAGTGGCTTGGGTGGATGGGCTGACGTGAACGAACGTGTCGCATTGCCAGGCATCAGGCGGCTGCTGCTGCTGCTGCTGCTGCACTTGAAGCGACTCTAGCAGAAACAGCAGCAGCACCAGCAGAACAGCAGCAGAGCAGCAGAGCAGCAGCAGAAACAAAAACGCGGCGCACAAAGCTTTTGGCAATTTGCCTTCAAATCGGTTTTTTCCGCAATCCACCCCCTCCCGTTCACCTTTTCAAGGGTTGGGGGGGGGCTGTGATGAGTGCTTTTGGCAAAACGGAACCGTTGCAGCAAAAGCAACAGCAGCAGCCTTAAGCGTTTTGCCAAAATGCCACCAAAAGCATTTAAAGCTTCAACTTAGCACAGCTCCAAAATGATCAGCACATTTTGATAAAGATTCTAATAATATTCCAAATAAAAAGGAGAAAACGCTTAAAATCTACAGCTATATTTATATATAAATATTATTAAAAAAAAAGTGTAAATATCTAAATGGCCTCTGTGATGCGATATATCTTGCAAAATTTCAACTTTATTAAATATATATTTTTTTATATTTATGAGTACTATCTATATCTATGAAAGTGTATACAAATGTTTATACTCTAAATAGAATAGCTACCACTTACTATAATCGGAAGTGTGTTCTAAGAGGAGGCATATAGAAATAAGAAATGCCAAAAAAAAGTTTCCATTTTCATTAGATTAATTTTGCAATAATAAATTGTGCAGTTTTAAATTTTTAAAGCGAGTACTGTGAAACCGAGTTCTGTTAAAGCTGCACGTAAACTTATCTATCTGCGGATCAACAAAGTATCAAGCTATTAATATATATGCGATATTAATATATACTATACATGTGCGATATTAATATATTAACTTGTTTGCTTACAACAATTTAGCTAACATGGTCCACTTCTCTCTCTCCCTCTCTAAAGCTGTCTCTGCTTGGCAGTGCTGACATGCAACCGCAAAACCTGTGCAACACACACTGAGGAGACAACAAACAACAAGGAACCAGCAACCAGCAACCAGCAACCAGCAACCAGCAGCGTGCACCTAGACACAAAACAAGAAAAGAAAAACAGCCGCAGCGCCAACGGCAACTGAGTCGCAATCCTACCGTCAGCCACAGCCACAGCGACAACAACAGCAGCAGCAGCAGCAGCAGCAGCAACAGCAGCAACACAAATGTTACCTGTTCTACATACATAGATATACATAGATATACACATATATACACACACACACACACACGTGTATATATGTGTAGCTAACCTGGCTCGCCAGAGGCGACAGTCAGTCGGCCACTCATGCGCAGGCAGAACAAACCGCATACAAAATGGCAGAGCAGCCAGGGTTTGAGTGAGAAAGCTGTTCCTCATTTCATCTACACAGTAAGTGGCTGCAGTAACAAAGAGAGATGGCCACATTGGAGAGAGAGGGAGAGCGGCAGAGAGGCAGAGACACAGATAGACTGAGAGAGAGAGAGAGAGAGAGAGAGAGAATACTCTGATACGAGCGCAATGCCAAAAGACATCAGACAAATATATGTAAAAGGTCGGTCAGTTTTTTAAGTTTGTTATTAAAATGGATAAATACGTTATAATGTCTGCAACAGAAGGAAATATCCTTATACAGTCAGCTTAAAATGTAAATAAAGTTAGAGTTACTAATGTTAACACACTGTCACAAAATACATTTCTGTCTTGGCTCAACTAAACTCAACTAAGAAAATATATCAAATTGTTCTTCGCTGACCCTGAAATCTTCAAATTGAATTCAGCTTGAAAACAAAACTCGATCTGAATTCAAGAGTTTAACGGCTGCAGCTGCAGCAGCAACATTCTCTCGCACTGCCTCTTTGTGAGTGTGTGTGTGTGTGTGTGTGCTACTTGTCACATGCAACGTGGCCCGGGAGCCGTGCAACAGCAATAAAAACAGCGCAGAATTGATTCAAGAGTGCTCCTCATTAACATCACACACAATCTGACAACGATGATGTTGATGTTGTTGCTGATGTTGATGCTAACGTTGATGATGATGTTGCTGATGATGATGCCCCGCAGGCGACGCACACAACTCGCTCAACTTTACATGACGAAAATGATGAACAGTGTTGTTGTAGTTGCTGTTGCTTTTGCAAAAACATGCGTTGTCAACTGTTTGTTGTTTTTGTGGCAGATGCTGTTGTATGTTGTATGTTGTATGTTGCATTTTGCATGTTGTTTGTTGTTTATTGTATGTGTTGCATGTTGTATGCTTGCTGCTGGGGTGCATGCAAGTGCATAGCAAGTTGTGCTAAATTATTTAAAATACAAAAGGCAGCAGCACCGATCCCTTAAGGTATATAAATATATATATATATATATACATATATGTTACTGAGCAGGAAGAGTCAGTATATGATCCAAATCAAATATATTTCGAATCGGGTCTACATATAGATTGACTTAATGCTCTCTCGATTGGAGCATTCTTACTTTGTTTGCATTCATTTTGCTCAGTGCAACTGCTGCTGCAGGAATTTGTTCCAGGCATCCACTACACATGGGCAACATCGGTAACAACAACAGCGACAAGAAACCGGATGTCTTTGCATATATTTTAGTGGCTCTTCTTCTGCTACGATGCCTCCCCAGCTGCTGCTTTGGCTTGACTTGGATCCCCAGCCTTTCAATCATGCATATTCACTTCTCTTTTTTTAAGTCGACACAATCCGGACAGTATCTTTTTTGTTCTTGTTGCCAAAGCAGAAAGATTTTATATACATTTTATGTATTTTTTTCTTTCAACTTAACTTTTTAACTTAACACTTATATTTAGAAAACGCAGATAAAATTTTAAGCTGAATTAACGAATTAACGAGAGTTTTTGGTTTTACTCGCACTTTTCTTCGAATGCATTTCACATGAATTTAACGAGACGAGCCCCAAAACTAAATATAAAAATAACAGATGCTCACGTTAAAGTCTCACATAGCAAGTAGAACAAACTAAAGCCAAAGAAAACAGCAACAAAAGTCAAATGCAAAGCAAAAAAAAAAGAAAGAAAAACGAAAAAAAAACAATTCCATCAACAACCATTGCTGTGGTACAATTTGGCTCAACATGTGCCACCAAATTGTTCACACCTCCACAACCACAGCGAGCTCCATCACTTTGTGGACACGCCCCTCCCGCCAGTACTCCCCCTGGCGGCCACCCGACTCAATGCCCACTTGAGACGCACACGTGCTTTATTATTATAATTTTAATTACACAAACAAAAGAAAAAAGAAAAAAACCAGTTGCATTTGCAACTGCAACTCGGACTGAGACACACCAACATCCTCTCCCCGTCGAATATCTCAATCAAGTCCTTAGATTTTTAAAATTATCCTTGGCTCAAGCGCTTATGCCACAAAAAAGTGGCATTGTTGCCCATAGTGCAACCCGAAGACTGTTGTATTAGGGCGTCTCCTACTTCGTGTTGCACACATGTTGCCCAACACAAGGGTTGGCGGGCAGCGTTGGGGCGTTGTCAACGCACACTGAACAACAACAACTTGCAACTTGCAACTTGCAACTTGCAACAGCGCATCGAAAGCGCTGGGGACAGCTGTTTGGGGCAAAACTTGACCAACACATTCGGGAGGAGGCAGCACTTTCTGCCACTTGTGCATTGTAGCAGAAACTTGTTTTGCTCCTCACGCATCCATTTGCATACTCGATCAATTATCGATAACCGACAACGTGCACATATTGCGAATTGTTGGCCCGGCTTTAAGCATTTATGCCATTCGTATTCGTATTTGTATTATGTAAGTTAAGCTTCACTTGTCTTCGGTCTTTACTTAAGAGATATGTAAAAATGTGTGTTTATTTTTTAATTACCAGCATTAGCCGTAAATAAGACAAATAGAAATATGCAATTAACGCTTAAACTTTGACTTCTCTCCTATGGCATTTCTTTCCGATATTATTATTAGTGCATATATCACATACATATACAATAATAAACCGAACCACTTCGGCTCGATCGATACAGTCTCCTTTATATGTAAAGTCTCGATAAAGTCACGATATCTGGATCACTGTTGCACTGATGCAATTCTAAATGATGTATATATACTTAATATATATACATATATAGAAATGTGCCCCGTAACATCGCATTCCACTACTGTTCCGCTGCCACTTCTCACAACGTGCCACACGACACACCATGCATTCATTTCTATGCGGCTTGTTTTTGCTGCTTCTCTCGCTTTTTTTCTTTTTTGTGGTCTTTTTTTTAGCGTATGTATTTGTGAGCTTCTCGAGAGAAGCGCGCGCAAAAAGTCAGACAAAAAGACCCCAAGAAGCAGCTAAATATATAAAAATAATTTCGAGCCAAACCGAACCCAACTGAACCGATGAAAAAAAAAATAAAAACCATGCAACGCTAGACAATTGAAAAAGCGCCACGAAAATGAAACAAGCCAAAATGATAATAGGCACATTTTACAATAAATCAGCTAAAGAAAATGTTTGGTTTTTTTATGTCGCTTTTCGTATTTTCGGTTCTTGCTCGTAATTCGGTTTTGCGGTTGCCAAGTTGTGGTTTTAATTTTTTATTATTTGATTTTTTTTCTTCTTTATTTTTGTTGCATTAGGTCTGGGAATTAGAACTGAGCGTGAAGCTCACACCATTAGACACGAAGCGCTGACGAGCCGAGCTGATCTTGCAGATATCTAAAGATATTTTGAGGAACTGTGGAAATGCCACTCAAATAATAAGTACACTTATAAACTTGTGGGCTTCTCAAGCAGTAAAAAGAAAACACTTTTCTTTGAACGAATTAAGCCAAATTTTCACACAAAACGGGGAATGTAAAGATGGACAGAACGGAAACGAAAATTTCCTACAATCACCAATATCCAAAGAAAGTTTGTGTATTTATTTATTAAATGTAGACCAATACAAAATGATTGAAATTTCCAAAAAAATAAATTGGAAATTTAGATAATCAAAATAGAATTAAGTACATTAAAAATAATTAGCTTAAAATGAGAATTTATATGAAAAATAAAATTATTATATTTTACATAGAATATAAACACAAAAAACTTGTTAGTTGCAAGTGAATTTTCACAAGACAAATTTTGGGTTGCTTAATCTGATTATTTGGTCAAATGTTGGTTAAATGGATTTAACTACAATTACATGATCTTATCGATAATGCAAACACAAGCTCATATCTCGTGGTGGTGTTCTTATCTCAGGTTGTCAGCGCTATTTGATTGATTTCAAATGATATCACTGGCAGTGCAACAGAAACCATTTTCATGTCGTAACACATAAAAGTTCAGTTATAGTCACATTTCCGGCTACCCAAAGTAGAGCAACATGAATTGCACTCACCAAAAATTATAAAAAAATAAAAAAAAAACTAAACAATAAAAAAATATATATAAAAAACTAAACAATAAAAATAAACACCCAAAAAAATTTTCGACATAATGGAATTGAATCGACAAATATGATATAAGATTACAATGCGTTGGCGCAAATGCTAAAAATTGATTATAAATTATGAATTCGCAGCACGAGTGAGTACACAAACACACACATTGATGTGTATAGCGAATGAGTGATCATTATCAACATGTGCTGCTATCGCATCGGCAACTAATCGAAACACATCAAATAACTTGGCCACCATAACCATAAAGACATTAATCAGCCCGATGGAGACGCTCAAAAATACATCAATGTCTTTTTGCCAGCTTTTTTCTTTTTTTTTTTAATTAGCTAACATGTCCGCAAGGCAAGGCAAGGCAAGGCAGCGGTTCGGGAGGGGTGGAAGAAGAGCAGTGGAGGGAGTGAGGGAGGAAGGGATAATGTTCATGTTAAAGTTAATGGTAATGTCTTGATGCTGTTGCTGATGCTGATTATGCGGATGGGTTTGGCTTTCAGTTTTTTTTGAGTGTTTTTTTTTCTTCATATTTTTGGCAATATGCGATTTTCACTTTCTTTTCGCAAATCGAATTAAAAATATGTTGAAAGCGAAACAATAGATCAGCAGATCACAAAAGGCAATACCATTCACAGATGATATCATTTTATTGCATATATTATTATTACAACGCGAAACGGGCCATAAAAAGTGCTTATCTACCTTTATTGTCTCCAATTCGAATCTTTTAAAGAGAGTCACGATTTTATTTATTGAATGCCACAAAAGCGAATAATTATCCATATATTATTATCAAATCCATAATTGGCAAACTGAAAAGTTTTTCAATTTATTTGATCAATAAATATTAATATTTAAATATATTAAAACCACTGAATGTCTCAAACAATAAGTACCCAAAATTGATTCTAAATAAATCTAAATAAAAATCATGTTATTTATTTTAGATTATAATATTATTAGCAATTGTTAACTAAAGAC
Source organism: Drosophila glabriapex (assembly GCA_035042305.1). Lineage (NCBI taxonomy): Eukaryota > Metazoa > Arthropoda > Insecta > Diptera > Drosophilidae > Drosophila > Drosophila glabriapex. The sequence goes on from JAWNLN010000066.1 coordinate 13,453,613, forward strand.
ACTTAAATGATAAGATTGTTAATAAATCGAATATGTAATCCGCTCAGATAGCTACAGAGCAGATTAATCAATCCATATATAATACACAATAAACATTTATAAATATCTGTCTCAGCAGCAATTTGACAAATCAAGCCTTGTCGCTGCTTAAGTTAAGTTTATTCAGAAACCGATAACTGTCAACTTGCCACATTTAACTTGGCATTTAAATGTGTGTGTATCTGTGTGTGTATCTATGTATCTATGCATGTATGTGCATTGCTGCTAAAACTTTACAAATGCATTTCTGCATTCACAATGGAAAAAGAGTGCAGGTGAAAAAGGTTCGAATCACAAAATTGATAAGGTGACCGTTAAAACAAACCACAAATATAGGTTAGAAATACGGACGACAAAGAGACAAAAACAAAAAAAAATAATCAAGCATAAACATAAGACGAAATAATAAAACATAAGAACATCACAGCAACAATAACAATAAAAGAGAAAAGAAAACAGAAAACAGAAGAAAGCAAAACAAAGCGACGGACAACAACAAAAGGAATTTGAATGAGTTAACAGCAATTATTTGTATTTCGATTAGGGAATGAATATCCGTTTGACGCCGGCGCTGAGCACACGTTCCCCCTCCCCTACCCCTATTCCTTACAGGAAGAGCGATAAAGAGGTAGATCGAAAAGAATATATATTTATATATATATGTGTGTGTGCGTGTGTTCGAGTATATTTTTGGCATTTGTATTTACACACACATTTATATAAATATATATATATATACATATATATATATATATATATATATATATATATATATATATACAGATATATTTATATAAAGAGCTACCTTAAAATGCTGCTGCTGCTCTGTTTATATCTGCATTAATCCAATTTATTGTCGACTGCTACGCTCAGCTCCCTTCGCCCCTTCGCAGCAAACCCTTTGCCCCTTTGCCCAGCAAGTGCTAATTCAATTAGCAGCTCTGCTGGCAGGCAAAAAGAAATTGTCTTCGTCTTGCATATCACGCATAGAAATGTATGTATAATAATTAATTGATAAGCCTATAAATACACACTGCATTTATGCACTTTATTTTACCCATTTTGTTACAATTTATATCCTTTATTATTTCACTTTAAATTGGAGCGTAATAACTGTTCATTTAGTTTGTAACTTTTGTCTTAATTCAATTTTACATTTGATTTCCATTTTATTTGCAAATAGTTTCTTAATTTGTTTATGGTTCTCTTTTGGTAAAAATTAAATAAAAAAGCCAAAATTTCAATTATTCTTGTTAATTTCACATTAAATCGATTCCTCTGTAAATATCCCCCCTCTCAGAGAGCTAATGGAATACCATTATTAGCCACTGCGAAAATGCATGATGATTAAATAATTCATTTGCCAAATTAAATACTTGGTTGGTTCCTTTTACTGAAGTTCTCAGAACCAAAAATTTTAATAATTTGCAGCTTTGGTCTGGCACAGCTTCAAAAATATGGAAAAGTGGAAAATAGGAAACCCCTCGCATAATTCATCAGAGCTTTGAGATCGCAAAAAAAGAGGATGAATCGAGAGCAAAGCAGAGCAGGGAAAAAATAAAAGAGAAGCAGGCAAAGAGGGCAATGCCAATAAATCTATGTGTGTGTATGTAGGTATATATATACATATATATATATATATATATCTATAGGCATATTATGTGTAAGAAGCTAACTGCAATAGCATTATCATGTTGCATGTCTTTGCCATGTTGCATTGGTTCTTTTTAGCTTTTTAGCTCATTATGTCAGCGTTTTTTTTTATGGCGCCGCACGTCAAGCACACCTTACAATAGACATGTGTGTGTTTGAATCGTGACCAATATTTGCATTGATTTACATATACATAATAATGAATGAATGATTTTATTTCTCTTTTTTTGCGTTTGTCACACTATTTTTGCAACTTTCCCAAGCAGAAGCAGAACAAAAGTCTTTCGTTTTCTCGAGATTTATTTGCATGGACAGATAGAGTTCTACAAAAGTAGTAGAAATATACACAAATTAGAAATTAGAACTCATCAGCATATATTGAATCGATATTCTATTTATAATATAAATAGAGAATTCGTGCAATTGTTATGATCTGAACAATATATTAGAGAGAGAGAAGTAGATAAACATATTTGCATGTTTATTTATTCATTCAAAACATTCCAATCGTCGAATTCTTACACAGAGAAAGTAAGTCAATCACACAAATAAACACACATACAAACAAACTTTCCAACCGTTGGAAATCATTTTACAGTTGTATTTTCTAGGATCAAAATGAGTTCTTCAGTCTACTTTATTACTGATTTACTCTACACTTCTAAATGCACTCTCCCAGATAATTCATAATTATGTGTACGCACACACACACATACACACACACATATATATACATGTATCCATATTTATATACATATGTACATAGGATGAGTCAATCGAATTATAAAACTTTCCCGAGTCAAAATTAATTTCTGCACACAATTTTCATTTGGAGAGAAGAAGACGAAGAATTGCCAACATTATTTCCACATGCTATTCGTCGGCGTCTCCTTTTACATGATTCTCCTCTTACTTTGTATTTTTTTTTTACACTCTATTCACATTTTTCCTGCTGCCCACACAAACAAACAAACTGAAAGAACAACACCAACAACAGCAGTAAACATTTGCGCAGGCCATGTGTATGTGTGTGTGCGTGTGTGTGTGTGTGTGTGTAGTCTGCGCTCACCTTTTGCTTCGTCTGCAAACTGCTGTCTCTGCTGCCTTTTCTTCTTCTTTTTCGTCTTCTGCTGCTTCTTCTAATTCTTGCAGAGCGATTGGAGTTGTGGTTGCTCCTGTTGCGCTTGCTCTGCCGACGTCGCCGCCTCTAACACACACAGTGGCCGCCGCAGAAACAAGAAGAACAACAACAAAAACAACTGAGCAGCTGCTGATGATGCTCTTGCTGAGCAGAGGAGGAGGATAGACGTAGACGCTGGCGTCGCTGCTGCTGTGCGTAGAAGCAGAATTTGTTTGTTTTCTGTTGTTGTTGGTGGTGTATCGGCTGCTGGTGTAGCTGAAGCTGCTCGTCTTGTTGTTGTTGTTGTTGTATGGAATCCGGTTTTAAATTTCTTTGGACTTGGTATTTTTTCTCATTTCTGCTTGTACATCAAAAATTTGTTTTTGCTGCTTTGGCTTTTCCTTTTTACACGCTTCACACATACATACCGATCTACAGAGGCGTGCGTGTGAGTGTAGCAAAAATAGCAGCAAATGCACTTGAAATTAGATTTGAAAAAAAAAAAAAAATACTTCACAATTTTTGGTGGTTTGATATTTGTCCTGCTGGCCACACGGACCACAAATAATGTTTGGGCCAATTTCTATGATTATTTCAATTGCTTAAGTGACAAACAACAAACTAAGACAATGAGCGAATCACGCGCGCAAAACTAACAGCACAATATTTACGCAAACTGCGAACCGTTTTACAAAAATGCTAAAATACACGGCGTCTGCGGACGTGAAATGCGCGCGTTCGATTTGAATGCCGGCAAAAGACTAACAACATGGTCTAACAGCCAACCGTTAAGTTGACGACGCGCTGTTAAATCAACAGACTCACTTAGCAGCGCTGTTGTTGCAACATGTTGCTGGGCCCGTTTGCACAGTGGTGTGTACGCACGACGAAAATTTACAAAGCAAATAATTGTACTTGGTCTTCGGACATTTGCGAATCTTTTTTAATGGCTGTAAAATGTCACTGTTACTTACACTAATGGCATGCACTATGTAAATGCTTAAGGGCTGTTTAACATATATCTTATTCATTTTGAAGTCGATTCATTTTTAATACGATGCGCATTGCTGAATGTTAAATAATTTATTGTTCTGTGTGATAATCAGATATATAGACAATTACTATGCACTTGATAGATAATGAATGCACGAATATTCCCACAACCAGTTGTTCAAACTCTGACGTATAATAACTCGTCGCAATAGTCAGGCTGGAAATAATAAACAAAAATAATTAAAAATGAAATAAATAATAATGTCGTATCTAGCATTCCACGGTGCGGCGAACGATATATTGAAAGACGCATGCGCACATGTCGAACATGGAACATGTTTGACCTGTAAAGTAACAGGTGTTTACAGCATTGCGTCTGATTAAAAGCACATACACGCACACTCACACATGTTTCCACACACTTGTATGGTAAACATTGAACCTTAACACTCAATGCAAAATTCATTGCAGGTATGTTCTTTTGTATGTATGTATGTGAGTATGTTGTATATAAGTGCGTAAGCAATAATGAAATTAGTTAAGCTCCCGATCCTAAGAAACAACAGTATTAATCATTGCAATGGTGTGTGCGAGCGAGATGCCAGATGACAGATTCTGCGTGGAAGAGTTGTCTGTGTATATATATATATAAATATATATATATATATATGTGTGTGTGTGAAACTATTAATGATCAGCTCGGGGCGCGTTGCTCGGTGCGATGAGCGTTTCCTCAGCATTTTAATGAGTGGATGTCGCATGTTGTTTTTGTTTTGCTTTTTTTTTGCACTTGACTTTGAGCATTTGAATAGGGCAATATCGAAAGCTTTGGCCGGGGGTGAGGTACAGTGTGAAATGAATAGATGTTGTTGTTGTTGTTGTAGCTGCTGCTAGTGCTGGAAAATGCATTTAAATGTAGTTGTCGTTGTTGTTGTTATTCTTGACTGATTGTTGACCTTGAGAACTGCCCAAACGTCAAAGTCAAGCAGAGCCCGGCGAATTTTTAGTTATTTGCCTTGTGCTTCAGTTATTTGCAGTGCAGCTATTGCTTCTTCTTCTTCTTTCTGCCGCCTTATTATACCCTGTACCATATACGCAAATGGGTTGTGTAGTGTCGATTAAGGAACATATGAATACGTTTTAGAAGTGGAAGCAAACACTAAAAAAATAACATTATTTTATTCACTGTTTTCAATTTATTTAAATCAAAATAATAAAAAAATGTATTTTAAAATAAAGGAAGAAAATTAAGGAAACTAATTTTAATATAATTTTACAAATGTACACTTATAATTATGAAAATTATAACTAAATAAGCGATTTCAATAAAGAATGCTCAGGTGGTGCTATTATATTTTTCGCTGCTTTTTGACACTTTCATTGAAGAGAGTCCAGTCTAATTTAATTTGTAGGAAATATTAAGCAGAATATAATAAAAATAAACATAGCAAAATTATATAACTATTAGTTTAATTTTTGATTCGCAGAAAAAAATTTCGTACTATCGCAATTAATATAATTTTTTTCATTCTTCCACATCCTCATTCGGCGTTATCCAGCTTTGCCTCAAGCTTGACATATAATGCGCTCATTTTCAAGAGTAGTGATTAAAAGTTCAGCACTTGTTTTAATTTGTCAAATATATTGGCTAATTCGTAGCTGAAATACTGGGTATGGTGCCGTCCACAACTTTTGAATTCATTTTTTTTTTTAATCTTTGCTATCAAGTTGCGCAAACTCAAATTTAACTTGAGCTGGGCAATTGGCAGCTGGCTGACATTTATTTGGCAGGCTGCAACAGGCGTCGAGATGCACTTGCCACAATGTTGCAAGTTCGTGACCAAAATTGAGTGCAAAGCCTTGTCAATGCAGGCGGCAGTCAATCAAAAGTTTTCGGAGCCTAGCTCACATATTATATGTATATATATTTTTCGGCATTGAACCGTTATGCCGTTGGGTAAACTTTATCAGTAGATATGTGTGTGTATGTATGTGTGTGTGTTTGCGTATATGTATGTATGTATGTATGTATGTGTGTATGGTAAGCATGTCGTCTCATTAACATCAGACGCATTAGCATTTCGATGCAGCCTAGAAAGTCACCCCTTCACAGACCAGGCACAAGCACAAGCACAGTTACATTTTAGTACTCTGCTTCTTCTTTAATGTTTGAGTTGTGTGTGTCTCTCTCTCTCTGTCTTTCTGTGTCTCTCTGTCTCTTTCTATCTCATGATGAATCTTATGCCGCTTCGGCTGAACGCGCGAAGTTTCAATTAAAACTCAAGAACAAGCTACGCAAGCTGCGACGCCAGCTTCGACGCACTGCGTCATGCTACGCTTGCTAGAGTTATTAAAAGCAGCAGCAGCAGCAACAACAACAAACCACAACAAACAGCAAACAATAAGTCAACAAGCCAAAGAAGCGTCGAAGAGTAAACACAACAACAACAACAAAAACCAGAAGAAAAGTTTGAGTCGGCACCAAAACTCATCAGCAAATCACGTTAATCAGTCACAGTGCCAAAGTTCTTATGCGAGTGTTAGGTGAGGGGCAGGGGGAGGGGCAAGGCAGGTTATAGTTAAAGCATTTGGGGCCAAAGTCTGTTCTGTTGTTGGCTGCAGCGGTAATGAAGTGCAGCGAGGCGAAGCAAAGTCAAAGTCAAGCGAGAAAGAGAAAGAAAAGGAAAAAGAGCGAAGCGATCTGCAAATCAAAAGATACCCAGCAGCGAAGTTCCCCATTACGAACTCGATTCGTAAGCTCTACTTTGCCTTACTTTTCCATAAGCCTGCAAAGCAGAAAGTATGCGTTTCCTAAAGCTTTTTATGCGCCTTACAGACTCCCGTACCTTGCTTGGAAGGATTGTAATCGGAATGTCATATAACTCTATATAGCAAGATACATATGTATATACTTACGGGAAATATATAGATACAATTTGATAACTTATTCCAATTTTATATATAAACATATAAATTTATTTTATTTTTCACTACACACATTGCAAGCATTTAAAAATAAAATCTTGGATAAGCAGAGTTTACAAAATGGTAGTAAGACAGATGAGGAACCAAAACATACATAAGAAATATGTAAGAAGCTTCAGCGTGCAACTCTGCGTACAAGAGCACTACTAGGTAATTAATTACATTGTATGCATACAGAATGCATTCGGTAATGATGAGGGGTCATTCACTAGTTCGCAGCTGGGTAGGCTTGGTAGCCAAAAAAAATAAATAAGTAAAAAAGAGCAAAAGGGGGAAAGCAGATGTAAAGAAAGAAAAAAGCGCTAAAATGACTTTGACTTACAACTTAATGTTGAGCATTTGTTTTTGCTTTTGGTTTTTCTTTAGCTTTTGCTTTCGTTTCCAGCCGCGTGTATTTAAATTAAAGATAGATGGCTAAGATTAGCTAATTAGCGGTACTTAGCCCTGTGAGAGACGTCGTCTGTTTAATGATTGTTAAATAATATTTCTGATATGATCGCCATACACATCATATTTATTTAAGAGCGTTATTTTATCAGTTCTCGAGAAGCAAACAAGCTCGATTAACAATTACTTTGATAATATTCATATCTAGATCTTACCTTGAACTAACCTTATGTAACTGTAAAAAGCTTTCAGATCTCCACTCAACACAGGTTTAACTCTTTTGAGTTAAGATTTATTTCATAATTTATTTGAGTTAAGATTTTATATGAGCCTTTAGCATAAATTTCAAAAAATTCACTTAGATAAAATGTACTTTGTGCTGAAGGTCTGTAATAATAATTGTAATATTATTTGTATTTAAGTGTATTCAAAGTTTAACTTAGTAAATTAATAAAATGTGCTTTAATCTAATCTTATCTTATCTGATCTAATCTTATTATTCAGAAAGTATTTTTCTAAAATGCAAGGTTGGTGATTTTTTTTCTTTCGAAAAACAAGTGCTGCTCATTTCCTAAATTCATTGGAAAGTTTTATAAAATTTAAAAAAAATATGTGTGTTTTTTTATATTTCGAATAATAATAAAGTCAATAATTTGGAGGCACATAAATATGATTCTTGTAATAATCTCTTGTGCTTCATTAAAGATTGTAAAGATAGAAAAGAAAAGTTACATTTAACTGGCAGTTGGTTAAACTAACGTTGAGGAAACGTTGAAGTCCGGCGGATATACTTTCCTGCCAATTAGGTTACGAGGATATGAGGAACACGATCCTGCAAAAGAGAAAAGACCAATAATTGATTGATTCTAACAAAGAGCCTTCAGCGTATTGGCTGGTTGCCAACCAGCCAGGTATTAATGAAGATGCTTTAGTCGAGACCTGGCAATTTACCTATCTATGGGCCTCTTGTCAGTTGTCCGTTGTCCGTTTTCCGTTGTCTCTTACCTCTTACCCCCCTCTTGACTCTTGTCTGTCGTCTACATCGCACCGCCCCAGATAAATTGTTCATTGTTCTTTCCTTCCATCTTTTTTTATTTTTGTATTTTTTTGCACTGTCGCGTTGACAGCTATAATTACTTTAATGATGATTTCAGCCTCGGATGACTGGGTGGAAGGGCGGGAGGGGGGGGAGAAGGGAAAGTGGTCCAATAAGTAGGGTGGGGCTTGGTGGCATTGTCATTCTGGCTTTTGTTTGTGCGTGTTTAAAATGCAATTATATATGCATTTAATAATACTCATTGCATACTTTGCGGGGAGAAGGCTCCCTATCTAGCCCCTGCAGCAGCAGCAGCAGCAGCAGCAGCATCAACAGAAGCCGCTTCTGGAGATTAATTTAATTGAAGTGCGATGTTAAATCGAATTTAAGCGGCTCACGCGTCGTATGCGCAATATTGTGCACAGTTTAATGCGCAAAAATCGACTCAACGTTATTATACATATAAACATATAAACATATAAACATATAAACATATATATATATATATATATATATATATATAGTGTGAGTGTTTTGTGGCTGCAGCACAATGTAATGCCACGGAATATTTATCAATTTAATATATTAAGCAAATTAATGCGATAATTGTGAATTCATTACATATTTCTGTTGTGTTTAAATTTGAATTTAAAATGCTTCATTTTGCCAGCCAAGTTGGCAGCTAATTACTAATTACACCAAGCGATTTATTCGAATTTTTTCTTTTATATATTTATATTTTGAAAGTGCCCAAATAACAGCAGACAAATTGTGAACAGAAATTTGGTAAATATAAATGTAGGCAACGAATATTTTAGGTTTGATATTTACAGGGTATCTGCTAGTTGAATAGTATCTATCGACTTGTTTTACCACATTTTCATCAGAGAATTCTGAACCGTTGGTCAATTCAATTAGGCTAATAAAATAATTATCTGCTAAGAATCGTGGCTGTCAGCTGTGTATCCTGTGGATTGCATTATGCACCGTTTTGTCTTGGTTGTGTGTGTGTGTGTGTGGGTGGGTGCCACGCCTACATTTATGCCTACAATTATTCAATTAAAAAGTGCATGCCGCGCAATTAATATAATTTTCAGCGAAAGCAATGAAAGCGAGCTAAAACTTTTTCGGTCTGCCAGCTCAATGTGTGTGTGTGTGCGAGAGAGAGAGAGAGAGAGACAGAGAGAGACAGAGAGAGAGAGAGAGAGAGAGGTGGACTATCGAATAGTTTGGTGTGTGTGGGCGTGGCACTAGGCGGTCTGACAACGATGTTGGCAGCTGCATGGAAAAACTTGCAAAAGTTTTTAAGTGACTTCTAATAGCAAATTATGATGCGGTGTGCGGGGGGTGGGTGTTGTGGCAACGATGGGGTAGGTGGTAGAAGGGGGCGGGGGGTTTAAGCCAAGGAGCTCTTGGCTTCCGCTTAGAGGAAGGCGTTAAATTTTCAATGCAATGGCTGCGGTTGGGGCTGGGTCTGGGCAAAAGTGCGGCTGAAAGGCGTGGCTGCTGGCATGGCAAAAAGTTCGCGCTTCAAACTTGAACGATAACTTCATTGAAGTGATACTCACACCAGCACACCACACACACACACACACACACACACAAAGTGTGAATGAGGCAAGCACGTATATGAGCAGAGCAAGAGAGACTTCACAGGGTGGGAGAGAGACAGATAGACGTGCATAAACAGAGCGTACTTTTAACAAAGCTAGTTAGTTTCTTCCTTCCGCTTGCGGCTCACATGTGTGTGTGTGTGTGTATGTGTGTGTGTGTGTGTGTGTGTGTGTGTGTGTGGATGTGTGTGTGTTGTGTACATGCGCCTTCTTATATAATGACAAAGTGCACTTTGACATTATCATCAGCAGCGCTCGTCGCCTGCGCTGTCATCAAGTAAGCAGCAGGCAGCCAACAATTTTAGCGGTTTTCCAGCCTCCCACAGAACTCCCCCCTCCCCGCCTCACCGCCTCCAGCGCACACACACACAAAAAGTTGAATGTTTTAATGAATTATGCGTGCATTGATAATAATTTTATTTTTTTTTTTGGTTAGTTTTTGGCCACCCAAACTTGTAGATTGCAATGCGAGGCATTGCCGAAAGGTACGCCCACAAGCAGACGCCAACGCCAACGCCCACGCCCACGCCCACAGACATGCCCACACGCAGCGGCACAACAACAATCTGCAAGAATATGAAAGTTTTTGCACTTTTAATAAGGCCACGTTTATGATGTTGAATATGAGAATGTTGCCGAGTGCTGTTTCCTTCACAATTCTGCCGGCGACAAATGTCAAAAAGTCGTCAGCCATTTAAAAAGTTTCGCAAGACGGCCAAAAAGTGTTACCAAAAATGTTTGCAGCATTCCCCCCCCCCCCCCCAAAAAAAAAAAATGGACCACACGGGCAAAGAGTGACAAAAATGGTTTTTAAATAAAATTTTTAAAAAATACTCAACAAAAAAAAATTTCATTAATTTTTGTGTTGCTGTTGTTGAAAGCGTTTTTGCGTATAAAACTTATAATTAATGATAATTATAATATTATTAATATAAATTCGAACAATTCATGCTAATTGTCCAAATGGCTGGCATTTTGATCAGTTTCAAATCGACTGTGGAAAACAGTTTCAATTAATTGAACTGATCAGATCAGAAATCAGATTTGCAATTCCAAACTGTTGTTCTTAATTCCAGGGTACATTTTGTTGTACAATTTAGAAGAACGTATATTTTTTATCGGTTTATCAATTCAATAATTTGAATAAACCCACAATTAATTTGTCATTTCAGTCAATAATAAAATTAATTATGAACAAATAAATCAAGTTATTTCGATTATGCTTGTAATTTTGTTAACAATTGCATTGATAAGTCTTTCCGTTTATGTAATGTAAGCTCATTAAATGCAATTATGCGAGCCACAGTGCACACACATATATACATAAATAAATATAAATAAATATTGATTAAAAACTCTATTGTCGATGTCTTATCATCATCATGGGCACCCAGCTGAACATGATTTGAATTCACTACGTAATTTACCCAATTAAAATTCAGTCTACAGAGTGTATGCCAAGCAAGGTAAGAGAGACACAAAATACAAAATACAAAATACAAATTAAGAAAACGAATGAAATGAAAAGAGGGGTGAGTGAAGGTCGACCCACTTGCTCAAAGTTGTCAGAACAGATCAGTTAGCGCATATATCAGGGTTGTGGGTCGCCTTTACACTCAGAACAAATCTCGATCTGAATTTTAGAAAACATTTCGAAAACCATAACGTTATTTATATCTTTTTGTTTATGTCTATATATGTCTAAGCTGCAGTGTGTTTTTTGCCCCAAGACTTTTCATATAATTGAAATTGAATTTCTCACTTTTCATAGTTTATAAATGTTAAATGTTAAAATGAATTTAAAATTACATTTGAAAATGTTTTGTTCTAAATTCTATTAATACAAATTTTGCACTGTTTCTAGTCCATATTAAATAAATAGAAAACAAAAATAAATTCTCAAAGTTAAACTTGAGTATTTAAAGATTTCACATAAACAAACTGTTTATGATTTTTATTTTTACTTTGTTTATTTCGAAATAATAGAAAATTTACCTAGAAAACGTATGAATATTTTTTTAATAAAAGTAGATGATTTCTTCTTTTTTTTATGTAGCAATTTATTTAAACATTAATCAACAGAAAACATTGATTTGTAAAGGTATGAATGAAAAAATAATTTTTTCTAGTATGATTTTAGGACGATTTTGTAAAGTGTAGTCAGCAGCCAGTCAGGGCCACTATCAGTGACGCATCTGACATATGTGTCAGCTACGTGACGTTGCTTCTGTCTGTTTGTCATTTTGTCGTTTGTCGTTTGTCGCATTGCTCATATGCCGCATTGTCCGAACGGACACGTTTCTTGTTATCGTCACCGACACCGTCGCCCGTCGTCCGTCGCCCGTCGTCCGTCGCCCGTCGTCCGTCGCCCGTCGTCCGTCGCCCGTCGTCCGTTTGGAACTCATAAAGTGTCGCGACATTCATAAAGATAAACTCCGCCCAGTCACCGTTTAAGCCCAAAACGTGCGTGCGTGAGTCTGGCAGTCCCCAACTGCCTACGCAACAGCCCCTCCCCCTTCCCCCGCCCCTCCTTTCACGCCTGCCTCGACAGCGTGTTGCATGCGCTTGCTGTGCTTGTGCGTCTTTTATCGCCAGCACTCGGACGAGCTTGGCGCCCTACAGTGCCAGGCGGGGCAATTAAAATGCCCATTAGACTCCATTAAAAGGCTATTGGCTGTTGGCCACCTCCTAGACACATTTGCCGCCCATTCGTTTGGCCCCCAATAGCGCTTCCGACCATCGGCAAAACAATTAGAAGCGTCCAGCTTGCAGCAAACAACTCACTTAAAGCATCGTAGCAACAGACGCACTTCAAATCACCGATTATTTCTCTGAATGAAATGCTTAAATGCTTAATGAGCCCACGAATTGAAACATTGACTAATTCAGAACCAGTTTCCAGATGTTAATTTGCACGCCAATAATATGTGAGTTTATTATTGGTATGCTTAAATAAGCATCTGTTTCGTGGATAAGTCTTGACATAACAAGCAAGAATGCTCAATTCGTAAGAGCTCGGCTAGCAGATACCCTAAGCCCAGCTGCTTAATATTTGTTTCCCCCTTCAAACACAGCTTGTAGTCTTATTGTGATTTTCCCTTGTTTTGAGCATTATCAAAATCTGTGTTGCTTATCCGATATTTATGAAATTTTTCGATTTGGTCAATATCGGAAATCGATTTGTATCGATATTTGCCAAACATGGACAGTAAATGTATATCTTAGCATTGGTTACACTGTTTCGGTTATTGTTGATGATCTCTCATATATATTTTTACCACAGAAAAAATTGCCCTAAATACACAGAAAGGAATTTCTTTTCTTTATTCGAGGGTAAGTTTTTGAAAAAATCTATCAGATTTCCAGCGTTTTTGTTTTACATGTGTACAAAGAACTCTTACATTAGCTTTTTATTATTAGCCTAGATTATTATTAGTAACTGATGATTCCATATCTACAACATTTTATGTAGTTTATAAATAAAATTAATTGTATCTGAAAAAAACTAATTTCATTACTATATTTTGGAGATCAGAAAGGATTTTTAAAAAAATTAAAATAAAAATAAGGATTTTCGTTTCAACGTTTTAGAAATATTTTTTACTATTAAAAATAGAAAAATATGCTTTGTACTCTTTCGAAATATTTTTTTTTTTCTATAAATAAAAATGATTGCTTAAAAATACAACAGTTTTCTACTTTTCAGGACAATCTTGTCTGTCCGCTGCCAGTTGAAAACATACCCATCTGAATTCAATATCAACAAGGTATCAGCGAGTAGATGCTGTAGTTTATGTAATATTAATGATCATAGTTGCAGCCTAGCGGAGTTGTTTGGAGGATGTCAACTGGGAAAACCTTGACTATTCTGGAGAGCAGCAGAAAGTGGCGATTGTTCAGTGTTATGCAACGTTGTTGCAACAACATTGTTGCATTGCACAACAACTAGGCAAGCAAACCAAACCTAAACACACAAGCTGAGACACACACACACACACACACACACGGATAGACAGACTGACAGACCCGTCGTGGCCAGCTAAGTTACCATGTGGATGTGCACAGCAAGCAAACACTTTGACCCATACCCAAAAACCCAGTAGCCACAAGCGGTAGCTGACATCGAGTTGGAGTTTGGAGAGTTACAGTTGAAGATGGTGTTGGTGTGTTGGTGTGTTGGTGATGGAGTTGGCGTGGAAGATGGAGAGGCTGATGCGGCAACTGTTTTTTTTTTGTTTTTTTTTTTTTGGGCGACTGACGCAACTTGTTTCCTGAATTAGGCATGGCGTAAAAAACATTTACTTGCGAGCACCCGACAACTCCTCTTTCAAAATGGTATTACTTAATTATATTTATTCGACATGCCGCGACAAGAAGATTTGCAAGCTGTCATTGGGCCCCCAGCCAGACCACCCCCCACCACCCACCAGCCACCAGCGCCTTCTCGAAATTACATGTGCTTCTGTTGCAAGCGCTGTTTGGGCTTCAATTGCAACTTTTTGTTGCTTTTCGTTGTGTGAAACAAAGCGCAGATAGCGTTGGTAAAGAAGCCGGGTTGGTGGCGGTGGGTAGTGGGGATGTTTGTGTCGAAGCTTGCGGGGGGGCGCAACTCTGGTGGCAACTCTGGTCGTCGAGCGTTAATGGGGAAATTGAAAATCCATTTGCTGATTAATTTCTCACAATGGCAAATCTCTTGCCGAATTCACATTTACGTAAATGAACTTTTTGATTTTGCTTTTGATGTTGTTGTTTCTGTTGCTGTTACTTGAACTATTGTAACTCTGGCAAAACAGTTGAAGTAAAAGTTTGTTTGTTGTTTGTCGCCTCCGCTTTTTTTTATGTATTTTTAGTTGACAAAAATGTTTTTGCATTCGTTGCCAGTTTTTCAACTAAGCTCTTCTTTTTTATACGCTTTTTTTTTACACAATTTTCGCAATTTACATGGGAAAATGTTATGGCAACTGCAATCGAGTGCAAGAAAACATATTTTCAAATAGTTTGGCCTAGGACGGAAAGTTATATATGTGTTTTTGTAACTGTGAAAAGAGTTTGTTTTTTTTTAAGTATTTATAGCTGATTGTCACAAGATTCACGGCTTAAAGTTATCCACACTCGGAAAAAGAATCGTGTTGAAATTGGGAAAACCGCCCTGAAAACTAGCAACTTTTTCTTATTTTCAGCAATAATTTCTAAATATACCAAATAAAAGTTCTTAAAATTATAAAGGTTTTTGTTTCCTCAAATTTTCATAAATATATTTTTTAAAAGTAGAAAATCCTTTTATTTTTTAGTTAAATCTAATCACTCAACTCTCGAAGAAATGGCCTGATAATTTAACATATTTATTTATTTTTAATCATAGAAAAATCGAATTAGGCATATACGTTCTATATAATAAGGTGAGCTACCCTTAGTAATATTGCTTAAAGCCTTAAATAACTTAGACTTCATTTGAGAACTGCAGTGCACAATAATGTTGCATACAAACAGTTAATTTTGTATTTATTTTGTAATTTATTTAATATGTATCTTAAATACAAGCTGTATTATAATAAATCGCGTGTAATCTAAATCAAATTTAAGTTTTCTGCCCCAACCTTAATCTCAAAAGCAATGCAAGATCATTAAGCTATTGAATATGCTTAAGTTAGTCTTTAGACTTTGTTATTTGCTAGCTTGACTATTAATGCTTTTTCTGTCTCTCTCTCTCTGTCTGTCTGTCTGTCTTTGGACTCTTTTAGTTGTGTACCGTTCGCAACTGTTTGCCACTGAATTTTCTCGCCCGCGTAATCAAGTGTCCAAATCAGTAGCAGCCAGCTAGCTCCGCCTGTCAAGGACTTGAGGCACATACATTATTCAGAAGTTGGCGTTGTGCCTGTTGCCAAAACAGGACACGCATGATTTGAATTGTCTGCAAAAGTTTTGCAGCTTCAGTTTCAACTTTGCTTTGCACCTTGTGTGACGGCTATGTGCAGACTTTTAGCAACTTCAATTTTTTGTCTGCCAACGAAAGAAATACACAAAAAAAAAACAAACATTCACCACTGCACATACAAAGCTATATATATATATATATATATACATTTGTATTGGACTTTATGTATATATATATATATCTATTTCTATACTCTGTGTATGCAAAATGCAAAAGTTTAGCCAGTAAATCTTTGCAAGTGGCACATAAACTTTGCCAAAGAAACTTTTTTCTCTCTTTCCGTGCAGAAATCTACAAAAAATTCTACAATGCCAAAGACTAAAAAAACATACACCAAAAAAAAAAAAAAACAAAAAAAAAAATGGGGAAAAATAGACTATAAAACATAACAGACTGAAAAGTATCTAAAAAAGTTGAACACAGCAAAAGCTCTGAGTGCAAAATGCCATTGAGTTATATTTGAAAGTGGTCAGAAATATTGGCATCACTATTACACAATTATATATATTTTTGATCGGGTTTATTGGAAGAGTCGCGTTTAGTCCTTCAGTCGCAAATGTTGGAGCCAAACGGATCGGTTAATATTTAAATATTCGTGTTTTTAAAGATGCCGGGTTATATGGTAAATAATGTTCAAGTAGCCCAAAAATTGTCAACCCGGTTTTATCATTTGCTAGCCAAATTGCCAAAAGTTCTGGAACTAGTTTTTCGCATAATAAATTAACCGGTATTTCTTACGCTACAAACTAAAAAGTTTTACTAGCATAGATCAAATACTTTTTATGGTATGCCTACGAAACATATTCGAAATAATTACTTTGTTTCTCAATCATAGATAATTATTCCGACTGGTTGCACTTTATGAATAATTCGATAATTGTCCGTCACTAAAACAAATCGAGTCCGTAAAAACTCGACTATTAATCACAAATTCAATTACAAATCGGCATACAATTGACGCTGAGGGTAACTCATCTAATTTTCCAGAAAGTTGTTTAAAATACTTTACAGTTTTCAGCCGCAAAACCTTTTACAAGATCATTATAATATAATTTTTATTTTATAATTATTATATAAAAGAGTACGCGAAGCAATAAAGTCAGGGCAATCATGTATTTGCTGTGCGCCTTCTCAATTTCTTACTAAACAACCCCCCATCCTAACCAGGTTTAATAGCAATCGCTCTATTTAATAATCCGAACAGTAGTTTTTAGGGCGCAAGAGGCGTCGGCCTGATTGATGCCGCCTGCATTGGGCAATTCAAAATCCATCCATCCACATTTAAAACAAAAAACAAAAAACAAATTAAATAGAGTAAACCCATCATAGTCATAATTGTGTAGTGCTTCCTCAATGATATGTCAAATTGCAGTTGCATTGTTGATGTTGCTGTTGTTGTGCTATGGGATTAATCAGCCAACAAATAAGCTGAGCCGAATGATTACAAATCGGTACAGAAAATTGGTACAGATGAACCTGCCTGTCACGAACACAGACACAGTCTTGAAACAACGATCATCGCTCTGATTTGAAATGTCTCGTAGCCAGCCAGCTGTTGCAATTGGAGAGCCACCGATTAAATAACTTTAATTTTCCATGCACTTTTCGGTTGCAGCGCTATGACCGACTAACTAACCAATTGACTAACTGTCTGACTGACTGACTGACTGACGAACTGTGTGACTGACTGACTGACGAACTGTCTGACTGACTGAGTGACTGACGGCGCTGTCTTGTCATTTGCCTCACTCGTTAAAGATTCGTTTTTGGTCTTTGATGATCACTAGGTCTTAATGGCAGACGCAGACATAGACAAAGACCTTGACGTCGACTGCGACTGCGACTGCGACGCGACGGAGACTGCGACTTGTGTTGCAAACGTCAAAGTTTTTGGCCCTTTTTCGGTCGCGTCAGCACTTAAGGCGCTCGCTTTAGACTTGGCTTAATTGCGAGCACGTTGGCCAAAGTGTTGCCACCAATTGCAACTGCAACACTTAATGGGGCACAGTTTTTAGGCATTTTCGATATTGCAGCAACTGCAAATGGCCTGCAGTAGCTGAAAATCGCTGTCAAAAATCGAAACGATCACGAAATCAATCGATTGACGATCAATGCCCACTGGGAAAATTGAATCAATTGACGGCATCATTATGAAAGTTGAACAATTTACTGTTTCAACGATTATTTGTCATCGACTGATTTGATGATATACATTAAATATTGATTTATTTATGCTCTATATTGTTCGGAACTCCTATTGATATTCGCAAGACCTCCAAATTCTTCATCAAAATTTTGTGATTATTTATGACAATCAGCTAACTAATTGTATAAAATGACTTGTGTTATGTTACTTCGATCCCATCGAGTCATACAATATATAATATTATATTTACCAATCAAAGGTATTATTTTAACTAGTGGAATATATGTTAATGAATTAATTAATCAAACCCATGAAATATCATGAGCCGAAAAATGTTTGTTTTCCCACTTTTGGGAAAAACAGGCAACTTAATAGCAAATGCAACAATTCGTTCAGTCTTTAAAGAACATTAAAAATATATTTCTATGAGCTGTTAGACTTACCTTATAGGGTCAGAATATCTAATGCATTTTACTTTACAGGAGAGCAGACACAAACTGCTCCATATATGGCTACGAATTGCCCAAAGACCAAAAACTATAACTTGTTTTCCATGTGAATTAAAGAAAGATTTTAAGGTCTTTAAAGATTATATTGAATAGACTTTAGTGATGATGAGCTTGTGAGCGATAAGTCAATTTTAAACTGTCAAAATGCCTTTAAATTATATTTTACGTGAGCGCTATTTTTAATTATTAATAATTATGCATAGTGTTTTTTGATATTTTGTTTTTTACTATACATAATTTTTTATTATTTAGTATTTCGAGATGAATTTAATCTAGATAAAGGAAGAAAAGTTACGGGCAGCTTAACCAGCTGAATTTCAGAAAATACATTTTCATAATTTTCGAAAAATTATATTTGTTTCCCGATGGCTATTGATAAGCACAAATGTGAAAGTCGGCTGGTAGTTTACATTCCAATAATTTCAGTCATTTACATTCAGGCAATTTAAGTGCATAAATCGCTTTTGCCAAAAACACGCGCGTTCGCATAATTTTCAATTTCGCGCCAATAAAAAAAGGAGTATGCGACAGGATTGGATGTGGATGTGGATGTGAATGTGAATGTGGATGTGGAGTGGGGACTAAATTATGGCACGGATTCGTTGCTAAGGGCGCTTGTATATGGTGTGGCAGAAATTACATTTAAAATTGAACAGCACAGGAGGCAATTCGCACATTTCGCAGCCACTTCAGGCGGCACTGGAACATTAGCACCTCGTCTCGCAAGAGCAGCGCTTGCCAGGTGCCAGGGCTAAGGGTTGCAATACGTTGCAGGGGCACGAATGGGACGAAGGCTGCAAGATTTATGTGCCATGTGTTTTTTATAGCGGAATAAGCTACCGCTGCAGAAGGTGAGCCAATATGCTAAAATTTCCCAACGCAATTTTTCATATGCATAACAGTTTGTTCGATTATATACGTATATATGTATATATATATATATATATATATAAATATATTTTAATATATATATATACATGCGTGTGTGTGTGATCGTATTTACTCTCTGGCTGTTGTCGTTTTTCCTTCTTTTTGGTTGCCTACGGTTTTCCATTAGTTTATGTTCTGCTGTTAAAAAGCAATCTAAATTTTTTTATGCCAGCACAGCGCAAACTATTTTGGATATGGGGTCCATTATGGGATTCATGAAAGAACTAATGAAATATTTATTTATACTCTGATATCCAAACTATAATTTGACTTTTAAATCGCTTAAAGGGCTAAAATATTGTTATACAACAAGAACAGCAGGTCAATAAATTTATGCTCGTATTAAAACAATTATTTTTGACAAGATATTCAGAAAAATTTCATAAAATATGCGTTTTGTTAGATTCATAATATTTGATAAGAAAATCACTGAATCAATTCAACTAATGCGAACTCCGTACAAAAAGTTGGATCAACTCAGCGGTCTACAAGGATATCCAATAGTTGATGTGCTTTTTTTTCATTGCTTCAGCTTTTTATTTCCACAGTTTATTTAGGTTTAACTCAATGAATGGAATCTTTCTTCTTCACTACGCTGTCCTGTCACATCTGGGCATACTTCAACGGATCGTCATCTCCGGCGACGCTGTTCACCATCAGCATAAAATCAGTGCACCTCCCCGCAACCCTGATGAGACCAAATGGCTTAGTCACTGGCCGCCAGCATTCAATCAAAGCAATTCAATGGCGGCGCACAAAAATGAGAATAACCCAAACAAATCATTCCATACAGAACAGCCGGCCATGCCCCTTTCTACGCGCCGCGCGCAAAGCTGTGGCAACTTGTCAGTGCTGCCAAAAATTTGATGTTGTTTATTTTTGTAGATGTTGCAACACTTTTTGCAATGCGATACATAAGCATGGCTGCAATTTATGAGACCGTCCGCCAGTTGTGCAACCGCATTCCCATGCCAAGAAGCAACGACAGACCACTGTTCCTACTGCTCCTACAGCTACTCCTGCTCCGCCTCCTGTTGAGCAACAACAACAACAACAACAGGAACATCAACAATTGCTCTGCCCTAGAAAAGCGCGGACTGCCAAACTAACTTCAAACTCGCAATATATACACATAAATCCTCTGCACTGATACACACAGATTCCGTTAGACAAGAGGTGCGGCAAGGAGTGGGGACTGCTGGAGTAGGTCGTAGGTTGAAAAACGCCAGTGGCAACTTTTGCGTACCGACAACAACCGAAATGCAGCCAGACAACCACAACAACAACAACAGCAACAACAACAGCAACATGCGGCAAACAAAAACAGCAGCAGCAACAACAAAAACTACAGTTGCATTCGAAAAATATTATTGGGGCGTATTTTCGTGGGCGTGTTGGCATCGGCGAGCGTGGGCAATGTGGAAATTTAAAAAAAAAAAGCTCGCAACAACAACAACAACAACAACAAAGAAAAGTTGCACCTTTTTGGTAGTTTCGGCTTTCAAATGATGGAACGCTTAGTTTTTTATGCATGGAACTTGTCGATGGCAAAAGTTGAATTATTGCGAATTCGACCGAGGCACTGAAGGGCGGCGAGGCGGAGTGTTGCAGACCTCATGCATTATGAATGTCGGAGTACCAGGATGTGGGCACAGTCGAGAGAGAGAGAGAGAGACAAAGAGAGAGAGAGATGGAGAGAGCGAGCGGGCGGGCGGGCGGGTGAACAAACTGTTGGACTTATGTGGCTTAAGGTCGCCGTAAAAGGGACAGTGGCAGCTTCTGCCAGAAGTTGCAATCACTCGTGTGCCACAAATTTGGTGCTGAGCTCTTAAAGTTTCTCCCAGCTCCGGCTGTTGACCATTGAGTACCATTGGGGCCAGACGGGGGGCAGCCACAAACTTGCCGCTGCAGTTGGCAGTTGGCAGCGGCCAAGAATTTGATGCGAAAATCTTTTGTTTGTACTATTTCTGACGAGTTCTTGTCGAACATACATACATATATATATATATATATATATATATATATACTGGGAATAGCTTTAAGAATTCCACAATTGTTTTGAGACACATATGTGAAGAGTTGACTGGAATTGATTTGAGATCGATTTGTTCCACAAGCAGGTTTGTTGAACTTATGTGGCAAGTCAATTTTCCAAAATAATAATGGGAATGGGCCAAGAATTATGGTTGCTTATATTAATAATAATACAAATTAAAATCACAACAGCAATAATAATTTGTAATTTTTTCTAATATCATCAATAAATAATAATAATGATGATGAATTATTGTTAGTCACATATAACACATAAATATACAACTATATTGCTTCAAAATATTTCCATAATAGCTTTGGTATTCCATTTTATTTTGCGACAAATAAAATCTTTGATACATGTATGCATGGCCGTAATAGTCCCATTGGAAACTGGCTGGCAAATGCAAAAATAACCTAAATAATTTAAACAATCGAGAACTTTGCAGGCGGGCGTAGCCGACTGCGAAGCACTTTGATACCAGCTGATAACATGTGGCAGAGAACAGGGGAGCGATCTTTGAAGTGGATCTTTAGTAATCTAACGTTCAAGTCTGCCTTTTGTTTATTATTAGAGACAGTTCCCAGTAATCTTCCTTCCAAGTTTGGTAACTGCAGCACTTAAACTTGTGGCAGATTTAGGCTTTTGAGACCAATATACTACGATACTTTTGGTATCAAGGTATAATAACGAGCAAAATATACAAATAGCTATGTATTTGTGTATTTTCATTTTAATCAATGTATATTTAAATATTTCCCCATGCATTTTAGCATTGGTGTTGCAGAACTCTAAATCAATGCGGGCATTCAACGAACTAAAGGCGGCCAATGGACTGTGCTGATGTGGATGGTGGTCTGCTATGTGCAGGCCAGTGATAGTGGCAACACCCGGGGGCAGTTCGTTAATTTGGTTAACACATCGAACATTTTACAAAGTCCACCGAAATAAGCCGCTTAGAATCGATTCGATATGTGCCTTTGGTCCCTCAATTCTGCTTCAATTTGATAGGATGTGGCTGGGGCTGGGGCTGGGGCTGATTGGATGTGTTCTCGGTGGCAGCATTTAAATGTTGGTTGGGAGCTAGTCGAAAATTAGATTGAGAAAGCGCTAACTATGAGTTTTCTGCAAACTGCAACTGCAACTGCATTGACAACGACAACAGCAACGGAGCAGCAATACATCGAATGGTATTGCAAATTGAAATAGATGCGACACAAGTGTTAATTTGATGACACCATTGTGCTGGCTCCCTTAGTTACGGTGGCCAAAACCAAACAACAACCATTGCCAACGCAGGAGCGACTGCTGTCAACCAACTCTGTGCTGTCACTTAATTAATAATGGACCCTATGGTGCAGCGCAACTGACAACAACCCCCAAAGAAACAAATTATGTTTGTAGATTGCACAAAGGAAACTGTACACCTACACATACGCATACAAATGTCCATATATATTTACACATGTAGCACGACTTATGGATAAGGGGGTATTCTGGCCTAATTAAATGGCTCAGTGCATTTGACAGCACATTGCGCCACCTAAAGGGGACACGCTGCAGCTCTACAAAATGCACATAATTAAAGGGAACGAGCACACTTCTCATTAACATGACTCGAAGCTGTTTGCTCAAAGGCGGACGCAGAACAATCATAATCGGCACACCTTCAAATGAATAATACCAAGCCAGCAATAAAGGCTGGCAAGCGAAGAGATATGCCTGAAAATGTGGCTTTGTTCAGCGGGTGACAAAACGCGTTAATTGACTTATTTTGTGTGTTTCCAGAAGGAATGCAAGATATTCCTTGGCAATAAATTAGAATAAATTGTCATTTGTTCTTTGTTTTTAAAATATTCTTGATTTAATAATCGTAATGCTAGATAATTAAGTGCACAAGTTATGCAATTGAATCATAATCAAAATGGATTTATCACTTGTGGTATACAAATTGTTAGATTGAATACAAAACCAGAATCAGATATTTGAAGTATTTTTTGTTATTAAATTCAGTTACATTTTTATTGCATGCAAGTGTATAATTCTAATTTTTCCACTTTGACTACATATTATTAGTGTGGATACAATTTTTTTAAATCCAATAAATTACTTTCTTTTAAAATTTAAGTCTACTTTAAACTATAATTTACAAAGATAATTGTTGATATGATCATATGTGAAAATATTTGATATGTTATATGCTTTTCGAATCTGTTTCCCATAATTCCAATCTTGGCTCTTCTATGCTGTGTTTTCTTTTAACCTGAACGGAAAAATTGTTGTTTTGTTCAACCAAATCCAAATGATTTTTATTCCACTTGTTGACATTGATTACCCAACGCACAACAAAAAATTTATAATAATATATCAACTGGCTTGAAATACCAATTTTCTACATTTTTATTTTTTATTTTTTTATGTTTTAATAATGAGAAATTTCGTAACAATGACTCGTTAGTTATAACTATTGTTACTCAGTCAATTATCTGAGTTCCCCAATGCTATTAGACTTGGCAATTGTTTGAGAAACGTGCAACATTGTCAACAATTAATTCTTATATTGTAATAATGTTAGTGATTTTATCATACTTTCCAGACTTCCAGAAGATGGCTGAGTTGATTTTTGATAAATCAATATTTTAAGGAGTGTAACTTGGCAAGCCAACTAGGATCCTTCTTTAATTGCAATGATAATGAGATATTATTTATGAAATTGTTTTGGATCAGTCGCGCAAGTAAATATATATTTATTCAGTTGATGTTTAAATAGCATGACCAATCGTTGTCTGGTAGCAAATGTGACATGGGCTTTGTGTGGCCAAATTTGAAAGTATCCGCAAATAGAAAACAGAGTCATGGTCATTACAATTGGGATCTAGAGCCGGGAAAGTGCTACCAATTAGCTATGACCAATCGCAAGACTCTACTCACAGCACCATCCCAAAAAGCGAGTGTTCGGTCACTTACAAAAGCCGTTCGATAAAAGTGTTGCTCCAAATGTGCGACAATAAGATGACTTTTTTTTTTTTGTTGCTATTAAATTGTTAAATAAATAATAAGCTGTCAATAACAAATGATATATGGGCGTCTAGCCAGTCGCTTTTCATTTTGGTCCATTGGCATTGCATAAGTCTGACCAGACACGAACAGCAGGTGGAAATGAAAAAATATGCTAAAAGTTATTGCAAAGTGTGTGGTTTTATAAGCCATGCTGAGAATGCTTATACCCTGATACCGAGGATACACAGAGCATATTGGTGTTTATATAGCTGGAGCCACTTAATTTGAATACTCGGAATACTTGGAATACTCCTCTTAGGATGGATTAGAAATTTGCTTGTCTTTAACTAGAGTCAGCAGTTAAATCCAAATCTTTCAAGAATATGCATCTGCTTTTTTAAAATTAAAAACCTGTTGGACAATACTTAAAGCCATATACATTGGCTTTGTACACAGATCCATACTAATCGTTTGTATATTAGTATGGATCTGTGTATGAATTCAGATGGAAGTACATTAAGTCGCAGTCAATCAGAATTACGACAGCACTTTTGCCATGCTGTGCACTAAAATGTTTAAGCTACCAACTGAAAAAATGCCACACACACAAACGAAAATCGTTAACATATATATTTTTTCCACATTTACAATTTTTATATTTATTTTTTAATTTACCTTCTACCCATTTTTTTTTTTATATTTTTTAATTTGAGTGCTGCCAAAATAAACGAGCTATGAATGAACGCGAGCGGAGTTTTTGGGTAGGCCCGCTTTCACCGTACCGACTACAATTCAATAGCTGGGGCGGGGACATGAAAGGCAAACAATGAAAACGCTTGCAATGAAATGCATCGAAAATTGAAAATCAATGAACTGTTATAATAACTTGCCGCAGCATCAGAGGCAAGCGCAACGCCCCGCCGTGCCGAGCAGTGCCTTGCAGCAACCATCCGCATGAATACATATCCGTCTGAAACTACATACGGATACGTATATGTACATATGTACATATTTATAGCTACATACATACATATAAAGGCCTTAAATGCATATGTGCAAGCCTAAGGAGAGTCATTCAGTGGAGTGCACAGGCAGCGGTGGCTTACCAAACTACGCTGCAAGAAAATGTGCCACTCGAAAATTTCAATTGCAATCGCAGAATGCTTACCAGATATAGCAGAGCACTTTGGTTTTATTCTTATTTTTTACATAAATCGATTGGGTGAAGAATTCCTAGATCCAACATCCCTTGGATTATTATGGATTTTAACGCACTTATTTACATTTCGATGGCATTGAATTTAAAATATATACGATGCAAAATTATGTGTTTTTCCCGAACTTAAAAACAGTTTAAAAATTCCAATCTATTTTATATATAAGCAATTAAGAATAAAGTGATTAAACCTAATAAATTTTGTAAATTTCCTTTTTGTTTTTGCTAACTTTCTGATATAATTTTGGCTATATTTTATTTCTTGGCGATGGATTGAACACTATCAATCTGCAGATGAGTTGTTGTATTAACAACTTCATGTGCTCTCCAAGGTATTTGTATCTAGAGCAAATTCAAATAAAGCTTACGTGATTCTCCATGAATATAGACATACTAATTTTCCGCATGCGTATTGATCATATTGACCACAAAAATCGTTTCAGTGGATGAATTCTGTGGGTGTTACTACGGCTTCAAGGACTGTCGGTCGATATGGCAGTGGAATGACAAGTGGAAATGGCAGTGGGTGCAGAAGTTCCAATGGCATGGATGGAATTACATGGCAGGGGCAGCTCGTGCGTGCAACGCTCTTCATTAAACATATGTAACGCATTGGGTTACGAGCTGCAACGTGGTCAGCGCTAACGCTGCTGCTGCTGCTGCTGCTGCTGCTGCGATTGTAAGTCGGATGCAACGATTAAAAATTAAATGTTGCCATATTAACGAACAAGTTGCACCAGTTGCCATCTGGCAGCTGCATCTTCGGCCACAGGAAAAGATGTAAAGTTAAAAAAAACAAATATCAACAACTGACTTTGGTTGGGTATTGAAGCATTTTATGCTCCACAGCCGACTTTTGAGGATGCTGAGCTGGAAATCCTTTTGTGCATGTAAAATGCATGGAGACTGGCGTGGCAGGCTTGCCACGTGTGAAATTTATGCACATATGTTGAAAGCACTTAAGTGCGAGTGAAACAGAGAGAGAGAGCAAGAGATAGAGAGAGAGCATGGATTGCTAAGCGCTTCAGTCCAGTGCCAGTCTGAGCCATTAAATCTCTCGGCTAGGTGATCAAAATTCATGAAAAATCAAGCAAAGCGCACATATATATATATATACATATATATATATATATATATATATATAAAGAAGAAAACTTTGAGAGAGTAAAAAAATATGAAAATGAAATTGTTGGAAAATTGCAATGGCAATGGCAATGGCAATAGCAGTGGCAATGGTGTTGGCTTTGTGTGCATGATGATGGCAGGCGTGCAGAAGAGTGGGGCAAATCGAAAACGGAAGTCTAAAGGCAAGGAATATGAATGCCATGCAGCCCAGCCCAGACATAAGATGGGGCAGGACAATCAAACGAATTAAATGAGTTGGAAAATGCATTTGCCTTGCCTCGTACTTGGCATGCAGCTAATGGCCAAGAAATGCACACGCTGCTGTTGTGTGGCAGTCATTAAGGCTGCTCGACGACAAAGCCCAAAAAATATGCTGGGCACCGTCCTTCAACTGAGTAAGGCTGATAAATCGCTGCTGCTATTATTTGAACGCTTTTTTTTTTAGCTCTTCCAATCAATTAACATCGATATTTTTCTATTGCGATTTGTGTTTTTACAATGACCCCAAGGGAAGCCAGTTGCATCATTAACGCTAAGAGTATATGAATAAAAATATAAATACATATAAACGCACATATTAAATATAAATGTTGCATCAACTGAAGAGCTTCAAGTACAAATGAATGAACTGTTAAGTCACTTCGCTTGGCAGACAAATAAATAAATAGACAACACAAATAATAATAAATAATTGCACAATCAATCGAATAAACACTTAAATCATCAAGAGAGTACCAAAGTAAAGGCAGATATATATATATATATATATATATACAAGATAGATATTCCAGCATACTTCGCCCGAGATACCCAACTGATTGGCTTGTTTGGTTTGGCTCTTAGCCATTTTGTCGCTTTCGCTCAACAAGCTTGTCATTAGCCTAATTTTTTGTGTCAATTCGCTGTTTGATTATTTAGCTGGCAGAAGCTAAAAGCAAAGTCCGTGGTTGAATGCCTCCTGAAACGCTATTCCCGACTTAAAGGCCAACTAGCCATTCCTCGTCCAATCCGTCGGTTTTCATCATTTGCTAAGCAAACAAGCAAGCGACGACAACGCCAACGACAGTATAAAATGGATGGCCAACTGTCATATGCGACGTATGCGTAATGTTTCTTTTTCAGTTTTCTTCTTTTTTGTACCCTGTGTCCTGTGCAATGCGTAAAACTGGGTATAATAAAGCGAACAGTATAAAGGAATGTAAATAGAACCGGACGAGTTCAGCTATTGAACTCAAAGTCTATCAAAGTTATGTTTTCTGCACGTCTATTTACTGTAAGAATATTGGGATTTATACAAATACTCTACTACTGAGTTCATATTACCTGAAAGTCCTTCATTCTTGACATAAACATTTTTATTTTTTCTTCCTTTTGATTCGATATTACATTTTTCCATCAACGACTTGCAACACTTTGAACTGAATTTGGATTTGTGTTTAACAAGTGACCAGTATGCGTCGTACATGGATATTAATATGAATTTAATTGCAGCTGACGAAGGACTTCCATAGTAAAAAAATTTTAAGACTAAATAAACACAAATTACATCGAGTATGATGTGCTTGTTACATTGATTTGCACATAATACTCATTTTACTTATTATTAGTCTGCATAGGGTCAATATACAAGATTCTTTAAAGATCCTACCTAACATACTAACCATCTGTCCGTCTTTAAAAACAAATTAAATGTACAAAATTATCTTAATAACTAATATAACAATAATGTAGCTAAAGACCCCAGTAGCCATTTTGTAGTTTTTGTAGTTTGTACAAAAAATATTGCAGTTCACAATAATAAAAAATAATTCTTTCGCTGGTTTCAGATCAAGTGTTTTGTTTTTACGATGTATTTAGAATTCCTTCAATATTCGCCTTCATGGAGAGACTCACAGTCAGCTGTGGAGTTTGAAACTGTACATAAAAATTGATAATAAAATCTGAAAGGGGTTTAATTATAAGAGGCTTATATTCGGAATGCAGACTTTGATGCAGATATTTGCTGGCAACTAGCGCTGCTTCAATTCCTCCAGGAAGAAGATTCGCACAGCGACACATTGGTTGCGAAACTGAATTTTGATTTATTGTATACTCACTCGAAGGTTGCATCAGCTCCGGTTCACCGGCAGGATAACCTCAACTTGATCGTTAATTAAGGAATTGAAGAAAGCCGACTCCAGTTGGTCGATTAAAGGTAACAGGTAACTTGACCATTGCGGGACACCAGACGACTCCATTGTCCAGATCCTGCCAGTTCCATGATCCAATGCATCAGATGCTTAGTTTCACGAAGTTTCAACGAAGCAATACGCAAATCTATTATACTATTACGACAAGCTCACCTGAAAAATACACACTATTTCCCATGTTGCTTTGGCTCTGAGGCTCTTTAAGTTAAGTTGACGTAATTTTCATTAGCAGTCTCCCTCTGTCTGTCTTTTATTTGCTATCTGCTATCTGCTATTTTTTTCTTTTTTTTGTTGTTGTGTTGCCAATTAACACATTGACTTGGCCAATAGGCCCAGCTCTGTGAAGCATTAAGTATAATTTGTTTTCCCAGTTTTGTTGGCTGAGTACTGGAGTTAAGTGGATTGTCTTTGGTGCTCGAATTGGTTTCGAGTTTGAATTTGCATTCAACAATTAAATGGAAATATGAATTCAACACATTTCACCCAATTTTCGTGTGCAATTTTGAACTTTTGATTTATTCACGCAGCTCTTGGTTGAAATTTGTTCATTTTCCATTCAACGGCAACTTAACTAACACGTTTTGAGTGCAGTCTCTGCTCTCTTTTCCATTTCCCTCTATTTTATTTGCCTTTTGAGTGTATTCTGTATTTTGCCATCCTTGCATTCACTTTAAATAACCTTACTTCCATTGCACTGTGAACAAGTTTGAGTTAAGAACTGATTTCATTTTATGGATAGATATTTATTAACTTGTTCATTTTTTGCTGTTTATGCTACGACATTCAGTCGATTCGGAAGCGCGTAGCTGGCAGTCATAAGAATTTTAGCCACTGCTATCCAAAAACGCACTTTGATTAGTTATAGTGTATATACACACACACGCATACACTCAACAACTGAGGACATCCCCCGCAGGCACACACGCATTCAAATACACACGCACACACACCTCTATTCACTGGTTAGAAATGTGTATACTTGCTTTACAAATTCTCTTGAATTTTCTTTATGCTTTCTGTGGCTGCTCTGTGTCTGTGGTCAAGGTGGCCCCTTGCTCCATCTTCTATCCTCCGTCCTCCGTTCTCCGTTCTCCGTCCTCCATTCGCCATCCCATTAACATTCCTCCTCCTATTCACCATTCTCAATTCCACTTGCAGGCAGCATGCAAATGAATGTCGCCAGGATACGGCACGTGCTCTCATCGGCTTCTCCTTGGGCGCGCCGTTGGCAGAGCCGTCACCTTTATGTGGCCATTTCATTTGGTCAAAAGCAACGGCAGCAGCAGCAGCAGCAGCACCAGCACCAGCAGCAGAATCAGCCAGGCAGGACTTGGACGCTGTTGGACATGGCGCAGTGGTTTGTTGGAGACGGCGCCATCCTGTTGCAGGATGTGGCACGGTTACCAAGCATACAAATAAAATGCAAACAATGCTTGTTTCATTTGCGTAATAAAATATTTATACAGGTATTTAGTTAGCTGGACGGCAAAATACAGCGAAAAAAGAGCCGAGGCCAACGAAAATTAAGCGAAATGTCAGAAACAGAAAAAGAAGAAAGAAAAAACAATACCTGAAAAAAGCGCAGAAATAAAAAATTAAACATCCCAAGGAAATGGACAGCTGCCAACAGAGGAGGCAGGCAGTCGGGGCTAAAATTCATGCAACATCCAAGCTTTAATACGAAGCTGGCAATCTTGTACTTGATGCTTTTGTTGTTGCTGCCGCTTCTGCTGTCGCTTCTGCTCTTACTGAGTCCCATTGTTTTGGCCGAAAACAAAAATCGTCTAGACGTCATTTCTCAGTCGAGAGCCGTAGCGCTCTCCTGCTCGCATATCCCTATTCCCGTCGCTCTGTTCGCGATATGTTAGATAAATCAGCATGCGCCGCGATTTACCACAATTCTGAGGCAGTTGCAGCCCAACTAATTCAGCCATATTGTGGACATACCATGGATATTGCTCTCATTAATCTTGGCCTTAACTGACCAAAGCCACTGTTGGGTCTACGTGTTGTATATATTCTCTGGCTCTTCTAGTCTTTGAATTCGGACGGACAGGCTGACTGATACAATAGATCGACTCGGCTATTGATCCTGATCCATAATACCGTAGAATAGAATAGAATATTTTTTATTTGGCCGGAGATGCTTCCTTTTGCCGGTTACATACGTCCGTTTTACCCATTTTCAATAGGTTCAGTGTGAAAAAGGGTGACATTATCCAAACAGCTCTTCAATGAAAGTTCGGCTATTGTAATGGGTCTAGAAGATGAAAGCCTTTCCGGTGTTGAGCTTTACTATCTCAGAAAAGAGTAATTTCTTGTTTTTCTACATTTATTCATTTAAAGTTCTATAATATTTCAAAAGAATTGAAATTTGTTTAGCCACTTTTCGTGATGAGTGATAAGTGCAGCTTGTTGGAGCTTCTCCCTTTCATTTGGAGGGGTTTTCAAATGCGCCAGCTTCAGGTGAAGCCAAATGGTTATCACGGCCATGGGATTTACGTTGGGTGTTTGAATGAGGCAACATCGGCAGCGGACTGTTTTTGAGTGCAACGTGCCTTATCGCAGAGACGTTAATTAATCTGTGACGCCTTCAACTCCATTGTGGCGGCTGCTGCATCTTTGTGCAGGTCGAACTGCTGCCATGCCCCCAAATCTTGCCCCCGATGACTGGCCCCTGGCTCCGTTGACTGCACGACAACGCTGAGATGCTATGCCATAAACATTTTATTTTAACACGTTTTTGCCCAACGGAAATTCTTCTAACATTTTTACATAATTTTTTATGTGCGGCTGCGACCAAGACGGAGATGAAGCCGACCACAATGACAATTAACAAAATAAACAAAATGTAGCAAAAAATGTGTGAGTGACTGAGTTGTGGGCTATTTGCTGTGGCTGTTTGCCTGCCAATTGAAGGGGCTTTGTGGGGCGAGAGGGGCATCGAGTGATGCCATTTGTGGTGGCGGGAGGTCGGGGTCTCAGCCTTACTTGCCGTGGCACACAAACAGCACTTGGTTATGTGCGGTCAACAGTCAGGCAACGTCTAAATTTGAAATGTCAGCGTTGTCAACGGCAATTTACTCGCAACGCAGTGACAACAACGACATCAAACAACAACAACAACAACAACAACAACATGGAATGATTAGTTAGATTTGTGGCTTGTGCAGATGCCTAAATACCCTTGCAGACATTATAATGTGCCACAGTAAATTGATCTTGAACCAATTCTGCCCATGCAAGGCAAAAGCCTAGCTTAGATTAAGTTTTTTGGTTACTTAATTGTATCAGTTTCGAAAACCTTACCTGCATTTAAAAAATACTTTGTGTCCAACAAAGATGTGGATTAATTATTCTCAATTCGCCTTGCCCAATGCTCTCCAAACCCATAACTTACTTACATCATTGCACTAAATATACGGTAAAAAATATACTCAAAATTGGAAATGTGTTTTTTTTCACGAATGCAAAGCTGATTTTTTAGAAGCAGAAAACGTTCTAAAATTCTGAAAATGGTCGTCTAATTTAAAAGGTAGAAAGTTCGAATCGTCGTAGAAAAACATCCTAAATTGTTTGCATAATTTTTGTAATTGATAAAAAAATGTAATTTTCGAGTTCTGTGTACACATATAAAAACACGCTGAATTTTTTTTTAAATAGTTTTAATAATAGTTTAGAAAAATTAAAGACACAACATTCCGCTTAAGAAAAATATTTTCCAAAAATATTTTTAACATAATTTTTATCCGAGTGTGAAATGTGTAAAATAAATCTTTGCTTTATCAGCCATTTATAAGAAATTCGAGTAATTCAATATTTATCAAATGCCAAATAAAACTCATATTTGGCTATTGAAGTTCAAAATACAAAAATTGCTTAGGTTTCAACTGTATTTTCGGTCTAAAATTTGACTACATTTTAATACAAATATGCCACTTTCGACGTCGACTGCATATGTTGCATGACAAAAGTGATGGACACTCACTTCTAGCGTACTTATTTCAGAGGCTGCAACATATTGCAAAATGTTGTATCTGCTTTTGTTTTTGTGTTGACAACAATTACACTTGTGCACAAATAACGCATAATATATAATAATAATTACGAAAAGCTTTCAAATGCTTTGTTTAAATGTTTTGGTCGCCGCATTTAGGCATTTGTGATGGGGCCTTGGCACCAGTACGATATAAGCACAAAAATATGGTATGCGGCATGCGTCATGCGGCATGATGCATGTGGCATAAAGCGTTAGCTTGGGCATGAGTTTGCTCAATTTTCGTTGTCCGTACCTTTGAATATTATTGCTCGTTGGACCCAAGAGCCCGGTGAAGGGTCGACCCGGCAGTTGTGAAATTTTCTGACTAAGCACAATCTTATTGTTATTATCTTATACATTTTTGTAAGGAACCTTGGTCAATTTATGGCCCCCAAAATTTATTTAGCGTTATTGAAGATTCTGGGCTAAACTTTGTGAGCATTCGTGAAATAAACAAATTGAACTTTGACAAGCTTTAAAATGCGTAGCTTATAATTATGATACTCTGCACTTTCAATACAAGTCTATAATTTATTACGTAATTTCATATTAGTATTATTTTTATTATTATTATTAAAGGTGCCAACACAATCCATTTTGTTATTAAGGAAACTCAAATTTAAAGGGCAAAAATGAAATGAAATAAAAGTATATTTACGGAGAGACTCAAGACTTCGAATTGAACACACATAGAGTATATATATGTTTATTCAAGTGTGTTACAGTTTTCTGGTTGTATTTGACTAGTATGCAGATATTCGCATTTCTATTCGAGATGTCACATATAGAACAGACGCCAACACAAAACTAAGTGTCAACTTGGCACACACACCCATTTACACACTCGTATCACGTAGTGCAGAGTTCAACCGAAAACTACACCAAAATGGAGAAGCGTATGTCTGTGTGTGTGTGTGTGTGGGGGGGGGGGGGGAGGGTGTTGGTCTGTCGTCGTCAGTCTGGTTGCTACATTGATAGTAATTGCGAGCAGCATGCACTATTGCAGTCGCTTGCAGCTTACTAAAAACGAGACGCGTAATAAATCCATAATCCAAGGCGACAATTTGAATCATTGCACTGTAAATGCAATAGCGTTCCGACTAGGCGATGGTTGGTGGCATGCGAAACTGTGTGGGGGAATGGTGTGGCGTGGTGTGGGTTAACAGCGTGTTGCTTGACAGGCAGCGTTGTCACAGCTGCAACTGCTGCTGCTGCTGCTGCTGCTGCTGTAGCTCGAGTTGCCAGTTTTCAGTTCTCAGTAGCCGTTTACCAATTTTGCAGCTCCCATCCAAAAGACAAGACAGTCGCAGCTGCAGTCACCGTTTTGTAGATGCCGCTGTTGCCCTTCCGTTTTTTTTTATATTTTTTTATATATATATATATAAATATTTTTTTTTTGTTTTATTGCATTTCACTTTACTGGCTTTTTGTTGTTTTTGCTACCCTGACGCCAAATTCATTTGCCCCCCACCAATCGTTTTCATTGCCAGTTGCCACTGCTGTCAGGCATGTGAAAATTGCATTTTATGCTGCGCTACTTGCCACGACGCTACCCTATCCTAAAGCCCCCAACCCCACAGTGGCGGCACAGCCCAGCTGCTTAGCGAGACGGATCCTTGTGCTGTGTGTTTGCCTTTGCCTTGGCAGTTAAAATAATCATAATAAAAACAAAATCCAGCGCACAAATGCGCCACAGACGAGACGAAGACGTAGAATAGGATTGAGCATCGGACTTGGTATGGGAATAGAAGCGCATTAAAGGAGCAGCAGCAGCAGCAGCAGGAGCAAAAGGAACAGCAACAGAAAAAGCAACAATAGAAACGACAATGAATGTCAACATTTGCCAGTGCACTTTGGCAAACAAACGGAAGCTTGCAGCAGGACAGGGCTTTAACTGGGACATGCGACAGGAATGAACGTGAATGCTTCACGTCGGCTTAGTTATCTTGATCAGGGCAAAACAATCCATTTAATTTGTCCTTAATGAAGTTTGTAAACGAAGAGCAACAGCAACAGCAACAGCAACAGTAATTGTTGGACTTTGGGGTCATACAAAGCTGACGTCCTTCGATTTATTGGCCAGCCCCGTTTTCAATTGGCATCGGATTTTCATGTTGCGGTTGGTTGGCAGCCAAACTGGCGAGACCCTTAGCCAGGATCTGATGTTAATTTGCAAATGGCTCGGTTCGGTTCAGTTCGGTTTGGTCTGCGGCATGGCATAACGCTATCGCAGCAACAACATCGTCAGTGCCACCACATTGGCTGACAACTGCAGCAGACTGGTCAATTGGCCAATTACGCGCATAGCAAAAATTTGCAATTACATAACCATCCCTAGCAAAGGCTGCTTAAGTTTTGTGTGTAACCAGTTTTGTTAGCCCCCAGAAAATAATACAGAATACTAATGCAAACTTATGTGTCTAAATATGTATTTTTCCCTCTTTATTTTCCTAAGTCCAAATATTTCAATATTTATTTATTTCGTATTCTATGTCCTTGTGCATGATTTAGCATATCTACCTATATATGTATACACATATGATGTATACAAATAGGCAAGCAGTGGCACTAAAATATGCATGAATAATATTAATAAATTCATTGACCGATAACTTTTACATTTTATTTTCCCGCAGCTCAGTATTGAAATAACAAAAATGCGTTTGCTTTCTGACTCTGGCAATAAATTTTTAATAATTTCTTAAAAGGGCGAAAAAGGTTATAAGTGCAACTGACATTTTATGTTCGGTCGAAATTGAGGCACTGAAAATTGAAGTTTTTCTATTGAGAATTATATGTGTATATATTTGGGCTAGGGATGCAGGATATTGACCATTCATCAAGCACATTCTAATTTGTTTTGCATTTCTTTCGTTCTACTAATTATCAACATTTGCATTTTGAACTCAACCAATTTCGATGCACGTTGCACATTGCGTCACATTGGACAGGAACGGGGACCGACGAGTAAAAATGCTGTTGGGACAATCTGATATGCAACGGCGAATTAACTTAATACATTTTCGCAAACATTTATCGTTGCCAGTTTGTCCGAAACGAAAATTTGTCAACTGTATTGGACAGCCGACATTGGACATTGGACATTGCTG
Source organism: Drosophila glabriapex (assembly GCA_035042305.1). NCBI lineage: Eukaryota > Metazoa > Arthropoda > Insecta > Diptera > Drosophilidae > Drosophila > Drosophila glabriapex. Next base: position 13,489,673 of record JAWNLN010000066.1, read on the forward strand.
ATTGACTGGTCGAAATGGCCAAAGCAAATTACACACTGAACTCAAACCTGGAGCTTGACAGAAACAGGTTACACAGGTTACAATATACAGTTTACAGGTCACTGGCCACTGCTCATCGGCCAGCGGTCACCGGTCACCGGTCACCGGTCATTACTGGCTAAAGGTAATCACACCAACGCATGATTGACAGCAGGCAACGACAAAGGCAAGGCAGGAGTACATCTATGACGACAAGGACATCGACCTCGCCTAATATTCATGCACTAACCAACACTGTAATAATGGCTTGCCCCGAGTCCCCATACCCACTACACCCATCCTTATGGGGTATCTGTCAATTGTTTCTGGAAATTGTATCTGGCAATTGTTGCTTAGGGATTGCAAGAGAGTTAAGAGTCTATATGCGGCGCTTCAGATACATATACATATTTACCATATTGCATGATTCAAGTTAATTGTTATCCGCTTTGCTTAAACTTCCATAATTTGTAAGCAAGAATATCAAATAATTTACGGTGTGTTCCAGAAACCATAATATAAACTCATTCTATAATTTTATAGTTAAGCTGTTGAATTAATAAAGACAGTATTTAAAGTAAAGATAAACGAACACAAATTATTATTATTATTATAATTGACAACTTTAGACAGCTAAAATTGTTTATTCCACTCGGTTTCTGTATTACTTATACGAGATTTAATGCCGGTTCAGCTTTAAGATAGTACAGACTACAATCACTTTAGCAGTCATCTAACTCACTCCTCTTTCATATGTATGCATGTATGTATGTATGTATGTATGTATGTATGTATGTATGTATGTACGTATGTACGTATGTATATGTATATATATACCTCTGTCACTCCTTGCCGCAAATGGAAAAGCACTTTCTCACTAAGTGTGTGTGTGTGTGTGTGTGTGTGTCTTTAACCAAAATCAAGCCGACTATTTTGCATACGCAAATAAAAATAAATAAATTGAAATACGCTGAGCGCCAGAAGCGGCATCCACACTGAGAGGCAGCTCAGCACCGCCCTTTAGCTAGCACATAACACGCATGTAAATCGACGTTTTACAGCACAAATGCCACCTGTGGGGCCCACCAGATTCTGACCCGTTAGCTGGCGCTGTCTGGGGTGTAGTTGGCAGCTTACAGGTACATTTTCTTTTGCTCCACTTTTTGGAATGGATGGGGTAGCAGAGCTGCCAATTGTTGAAATTGTGTATGGTCTGCTTTTCCCCTTTGCGCCTTTCCGTCTACGCCATATATTTTGCATATTTTTCGATTTTCAGCACGTCAAAATGGGCTCTGTGACGGTTTCGTTTGTGCTACACTTGAAGTCACTACTCTAAACATATATGTGGTTTTATTTTATTTGTATTTTTTTTTTCCAGCAAGAAACGAGTGGTTTAAGGGTTGGCAAGTCCTCAAACCCAAGATCGCAAAAATGTTTGCACCGTAAGTGCTTTGTGAATTTAGAATGTCAAGATTTGGGAAATAATAAAGGATGGGCATGCAAGAAGCGCTTTAAATAACAAACATCTTCTGAATTAATTTATATCCGAGTGCTATGCAATCTGTATAATATGTTTAGGCATACAAACATACACATACGTGTAACAAGTCTCGAATCGAAACTGTATATGGCTATGGCATATGCCAGCCAAGACACATACGTGTATGTATGTATATAATTATGTATTTGGTTATTCAGGCGGAGGCAATAAAGATTGCTTGTCGATTAAAGCGTTTTAATCAATTTCTGAGTCAAGTTTTTCTTTTTGGACGAGGACGAGGACGCAATTACAACTAATTTACTGCTACCACCCCGTGTGTATGCAATAAAATGAAATTAAATGCTATAAATCAATGCCAAATACGTTGAGAGCTCTCCCAACTTAGAAGCAGCATTCATATTTATGGCACCAACAATATCGCCTTGACCTTTGGCCAAGCCGCTGCCGACAAAGCAATCGCAGTTGACTGCAACATTGTAGGCTTTTTTGTCATTTTGGTAAGCTCAAAATTCATTGGTGATGAATTTTAATTCAGCTCTTGCCATTATACAGCTGCTCATGGGAGACCGAAATGCTATTTGATATGTATCATATGAAGCTGTTGATGTAATTTAAAGGCAAGTTAGCAGTAGGTCAATATGCAATTGACAGTTTACAGGATTTGGCAACAACCGTTAAGTAATGTTTGATGGAAATGTTTCTCAATGGCAATGTATACAAAAACATATTGTTAACCGAACAAAAAACCAAAGGCAACACAACCAACATTAAGAACAAAGCATAGAAAAAAATGAAAAGCAGTAAAAAGCCAATCAAATGGAAGAAAAATGGTTAACGGCTTGCGAGTGACCCGTGGCCTGCTGGTCGTCGTTCCAGTGCTAGGCAACGAAACAGCAACAACAAAGGCAAGTGGTCAATACCTCAAAGAGGGTCTGTGTGTGTGTGTGCGTGGAGGAGAGGAGGGTGCATCGCTAGAATAAGCATTAGAAACCATGTGGCGGGACCACCTGATTTGCTCCCCCACAGACGGCTCTATGCGGCAAACAAAATAGTCACAATAAAATGCCAACTGCCAATAAACGTCAATAAATCAAACAATTGAGCGGGCCAAGTTTTGTGAAGCCGTGCGCCAAATAAGTCCAGCCAACTACGTGGACCCCTAACAGTTCCAAGCTGTCGGAGTAGTCCGATTGACCACAAAAAAAACAACAAGTAAGAACCGTCAACCACAGCCGACAACGTAATACGCTGTTCCCAGACTAATAGCAGTTGATCTTTTCTACCTGTAAGAAGTTTATCAAATATATATAGAACTTATACATTTTATTTTACTCAATCGTCTAATTTGTGAATAATTTGTATGTTTGTAATTAAATAAATGAAGTGCTAAAGTTTCTATAATCGGACATAACATAATCGAAGTTGAAGTGAATATAGAAACTATATTTAAATTTATTGACTGATTTAAATATACTTTCTATATTAGCAGAACTTCAATTGATTATAGTTATTTACATATATAAAGGAACATGGAATTTGTATGATAACTAACCATTTAGTTTTAGTATTGACAGTCAGCAAATCCAAAATAGCTAAATCAATTTAAAAGAACCGATTTCACAGCGAATTTAACTGGCATCATTGGAGTTGAAATTATCTGAACTCTAACATGTGTAAATGGTCTTAACCACAGACTTCGAATTGGCCATGTTGTCCGAGTGTAATTGATAGCGTAGCTCATAGGCACTATCTATGTGCAGGCCATCACGCAGCTTGCCCCCAATCTCGAGAACGGCTGCCTCATCGCTCCCATTGGCTGTCCATATCGATATTTTGCTGTTTTTGATTCGTGTATTGACGACAGCACCACACAGCTCCTGCGAGCACTCAAAATTCTCGCCGATCAGCATCATCATGGTGTCCAACCAGACATTATCCAAAGCATTTTTATTGAACTTGTTGATGTTGATTACCCAACGCCCGCCCTTCACATTGGCCTCATCCTCCCACATGGGCCGTATGCCTTTCTTGAACAGGCAATAGTCGCTGCCTATTTTGATCTCCGACGGCGTTTTAATATGATGAATTAGGCTCCAGAAGTTCTCGACCGTATTGAAAGTGGAAACCTCGTGTAGCATTTGTTCCCAAGTTTTGGCGCGATCCATCTCGAAATACCATAGTGTCCACTCATTTTGCAATGGATGAAGCGGCTCACTTGGTAACTGCTCCGTCTCACTGCTGTCGTTCACTGGCTCAATGCTGTCCATAACCGCTCCAGCTCCATCACTGGAATCGCTGCGTCCCAATGGCATAATATAATCCATACCAGCTGTGTACCCATCCACATGCAAACGAACCCTCGACTCTTGCGAGGAAGCCGTTTCGCCATCGTTGCTGCGGTATTCAGCATTCCGGTTGCTCTTGTAGCTGCCGCTGAACGAGACCGGTTTCGGGACCATCTTGTTGCAACTCTTATTAATCGAGTCACTCTGTACTGGCTGAGTAGAGAAATCATCGTTGTTGGAGCATGACTTAAACAAGGTCCTTGGATTGGCAAAGTTCTTCATCTTGAAAAGTTAAAGCTACTACAGAAGAGACAAAATGACTTAAAGATACTCCGATATACACATATACAATATATATGTATGGTATATTGTCTTACCCTTCCAAACAAAATGTAATGTGATCTTAATCGCCGAGGAGTACCTAAGCTTGGATACGAATAAAAGTTTGCTGCTTTAAAGTTGTAGGAATTTTATAATATTCGAATGATATTATATCTGAGCTGGTTGAGTTGCCTTTGGCATTGATATTTCTGGCAGCGCACACTTGGCGCTGTATTAAATGTGTTTAAATGTATATTTGCTCAGTCCTTATTTGACTGTACATATGTCAGGTCGCTATACTCAGGCAATTGCTTATCAATTTATTATCTTAAATCTATCGCTTAATAACTTTAATACGATTTATGTGTTTTAGCTTGCTTTATGTTAACCTGCAAAGACTAATGTTCGATGCCTTTACATTATTAAAGATGCAAAACGATATTTATATCAGGAGCCCATTAAGCTATTTTAATCCATAATTAGTTATTGACATGCGCGTTAATGATCGTTTGAGTTGGTTGTTTTTAAGTTCATATTGTGGAATGTGACTTCATTACTACCAATTCAAGCTATCTCTTTAACTTCAACCTAAATCAAATAACATTCAATGAGAAGCTTGTGCGACAAAGGCATTAGACTATATGCATATATATGTATATATAATTTCTTAATACTGAATCTCAAACAGACCAGCGTTTAATTGAGTATAAAGTAAAAGGAAGCGTAAATATGAATATATTTACATATGTCATGGTATGCCACATCTGTTATATGGTCATTCATTGTTTCTTGTTTCTTGTTTTTACTTACAGAACAAAACAGCTGTGAATGTCGTCCACCGTAGTCGACAGGCCCTGAAGGCGGATGTCGTTGGTGTGTGAGCTTCAAAACGGATTAGACAATATAAATGCTGATATTACATATATGTATGGACATAGCACACCACATTTAGCTAACTTTCTATAAAATTAAATATTAATTCTTTACACACTTAAGGCTCAACTTAGGGGTTAACAACGATTGTTCAGTTGGAGATAATCGAAGTTTAGCTGCAGTGCGGTAACTATTCGTTCATAACGTTCACATAGGATCCGATGTTGGATGGTTGCGCAGTGCACTGCAATAACAACAGCTGATTGTCCGGGACTTTGGCGCTGATCCGCCTTTAAAGAGGCTGCAGCTCCATGTTATTATATTACTATATTCCTCCGTATTGCAGAACCTACAAGTTAACAGCAAGTTAATTGTTAATGGCTGTAATACGCTTGTTGCGCTCGAAGCGATAAACTGTGCAGCTTCGAGAACAGAGAACACTGCAACCGATCACAATTTGATTGCTTGGTGTAACTGTCCTGGCACAATTTGGCTATGGCAGCCGCCACGTGTTTGGAAGACGCCAAAATGCTCAAATTATGTTTTAATTAATATGCTATGACGGGTTCTATAACAAATTTAAATAATTATTATTCAATATTGGTGGGAACGCACTTTTCTCTATTTTTAGGTATTTATTTCTGTCAATTAGTTTTCACACAAAACGAGCTATTCTAAATATGTTTTTCGTTGCGCACATCGGCAATTGCAGCAGAAAAATGCATGGCCCAGAACCAAATAGTGTTGCCAGAGTTCCTAATTGGGTCACCATGCGAATGGTCCTGCCAACTTGTTCTCATTATTTATATTAATATTGATGATATCGATTTTCAATAAATAGCTCCTTTGCAATTGGCAGGCAATCGATAGAATCGATGTTAATTTATTTTAAGTGCATTTCTCAGCCCAAGTTTTGGCTCAAATTCATGGTTTACTTAATTTTTTGGGTTCAACACTTAACTTCTTAACAATCTGAACTGATTTACAATTTACGTCTGCTCCACAAAATCTTAAGCAATTTGTCAATTATTTTATAAGATTTCGTCTTTATTCCAGATTGACTTATACTGTGCGGAAAAAGGTTGCAATTTTTATGTTCCATGATTTCTACACTTTGCTTATTACTTATTAAAAGTGGTTCAACAATTGAAACCACGAGGAATTGTTTTTATTGATTTTCTTTAAAGCATTAATATTTTCTAATAATCAATTTTTTAATCTGTCACCTGGAAATAATATAAATTTCCATTGCTCCAGATAGCCACAGGAATGTAACTATTTTCTTTAACTCGCTCCCTGAGTCTTTGCCACTTGCCATTGGGCATATAAGATATATTCTTCTCCATATTGGCCTTCATTGGGCGGATGCGAACAATCTTGGTTAGACGGACTTACTTGAAGGCAACTTGTATTAATTTTGTTTAAATTATTATTTGTTCATTATTTATTTGTCTCTTCACTAGTGGGAGGTGTAAAGCAATTTAAATATGTGTGTACATATAAGGTTCTTGATATTAAATATAATTAAATTCTAAGTTGCAAAATGTCTACAAATCAAAATAATATTATAGAACTTAAATGCGAACTTAATTTGAATTTATTTTTTTATATTAACAGAAGTTCACTTGAGGGTAAGTGGATACATGTGGATAACACCATGGAATTTATGTGATAACTAGCAATTTTGCTTTTAATATTGAGAATCAATAAACGTTTAAATGAATTTGAGTTAGCACACTTAACAATGTTGGTCTTAATTGGAATTCATGTATTATTATCAAGACTGGTAAAGTTTTATTTTGTATACTTGTATGATGTGTAAGGAAAAGGACTTACATCCAAATCAGTTTGCAGATTTTAATTATGACATAATTGTTAAGTGCAGAAGTTGCCTGAACTCTAACACGTGTAAATGGTCTTAACCACAGACTTCGAATTGGCCATGTTGTCCGAGTGTAGTTGATAGCGTAGCTTATAGGCACTATCTATGTGCAGGCCATCACGCAGCTTGCCCCCAATCTCGAGAACGGCTGCCTCATCGCTCCCATTGGCTGTCCATATCGATATTTTGCTGTTTTTGATTCGTGTATTGACGACAGCACCACACAGCTCCTGCGAGCACTCAAAATTCTCGCCGATCAGCATCATCATGGTGTCCAACCAGACATTATCCAAAGCATTTTTATTGAACTTGTTGATGTTGATTACCCAACGCCCGCCCTTCACATTGGCCTCATCCTCCCACATGGGCCGTATGCCTTTCTTGAACAGGCAATAGTAGCTGCCTATTTTGATCTCCGACGGCGTTTTAATATGATGAATCAGGCTCCAGAAGTTCTCGACCGTATTGAAAGTGGAAACCTCGTGTAGCATTTGTTCCCAAGTTTTGGCGCGATCCATCTCGAAATACCATAGTGTCCACTCATTTTGCAATGGATGAAGCGGCTCACTTGGTAACTGCTCCGTCTCACTGCTGTCGTTCACCGGCTCAATGCTGTCCATAACCGCTCCAGCTCCATCACTGGAATCGCTGCGTCCCAATGGCATAATATAATCCATACCAGCTGTGTACCCATCCACATGCAAACGAACCCTCGACTCTTGCGAGGAAGCCTTTTCGCCATCGTTGCTGCGGTATTCAGCATTCCGGTTGCTCTTGTAGCTGCCGCTGAACGAGACCGGTTTCGGGACCATCTTGTTGCAACTCTTATTAATCGAGTCACTCTGTACTGGCTGAGTAGAGAAATCATCGTTGTTGGAGCATGACTTAAACAAGGTCCTTGGATTGGCAAAGTTCTTCATCTTGAAAAGTTAAAGCTACTACAGAAGAGACAAAATGACTTAAAGATACTCCGATATACACATATACAATATATATGTATGGTATATTGTCTTACCCTTCCAAACAAAATGTAATGTGATCTTAATCGCCGAGGAGTACCTATGCTTGGATACGAATAAAAGTTTGCTGCTTTAAAGTTGTAGGAATTTTATAATATTCGAATGATATTATATCTGAGCTGGTTGAGTTGCCTTTGGCTTTTAGCTAACTTTCTATAAAATTAAATATTAATTCTTTACACACTTAAGGCTCAACTAAAGGGTTAACAACGGTTGTTCAGTTGGAGATAATCGAAGTTTAGCTGCAGTGCGGTAACTATTCGTTCATAACGTTCACATAGGATCCGATGTTGGATGGTTGCGCAGTGCACTGCAATAACAACAGCTGATTGTCCGGGACTTTGGCGCTGATCCGCCTTTAAAGAGGCTGCAGCTCCATGTTATTATATTACTATATTCCTCCGTATTGCAGAACCTACAAGTTAACAGCAAGTTAATTGTTAATGGCTGTAATACGCTTGTTGCGCTCGAAGCGATAAACTGTGCAGCTTCGAGAACAGAGAACACTGCAACCGATCACAATTTGATTGCTTGGTGTAACTGTCCTGGCACAATTTGGCTATGGCAGCCGCCACGTGTTTGGAAGACGCCAAAATGCTCAAATTATGTTTTAATTAATATGCTATGACGGGTTCTATAACAAATTTAAATAATTATTATTCAATATTGGTGGGAACGCACTTTTCTCTATTTTTAGGTATTTATTTCTGTCAATTAGTTTTCACACAAAACGAGCTATTCTAAATATGTTTTTCGTTGCGCACATCGGCAATTGCAGCAGAAAAATGCATGGCCCAGAACCAAATAGTGTTGCCAGAGTTCCTAATTGGGTCACCATGCGAATGGTCCTGCCAACTTGTTCTCATTATTTATATTAATATTGATGATATCGATTTTCAATAAATAGCTCCTTTGCAATTGGCAGGCAATCGATAGAATCGATGTTAATTTATTTTAAGTGCATTTCTCAGCCCAAGTTTTGGCTCAAATTCATGGTTTACTTAATTTTTTGGGTTCAACACTTAACTTCTTAACAATCTGAACTGATTTACAATTTACGTCTGCTCCACAAAATCTTAAGCAATTTGTCAATTATTTTATAAGATTTCGTCTTTATTCCAGATTGACTTATACTGTGCGGAAAAAGGTTGCAATTTTTATGTTCCATGATTTCTACACTTTGCTTATTACTTATTAAAAGTGGTTCAACAATTGAAACCACGAGGAATTGTTTTTATTGATTTTCTTTAAAGCATTAATATTTTCTAATAATCAATTTTTTAATCTGTCACCTGGAAATAATATAAATTTCCATTGCTCCAGATAGCCACAGGAATGTAACTATTTTCTTTAACTCGCTCCCTGAGTCTTTGACACTTGCCATTGGGCATATAAGATATATTCTTTTCCATATTGGCCTTCATTGGGCGGATGCGAACAATCTTGGTAAGACGGACTTACTTGAAGGCAACTTGTATTAATTTTGTTTAAATTATTATTTGTTCATTATTTATTTGTCTCTTCACTAGTGGGAGGTGTAAAGCAATTTAAATATGTGTGTACATATAAGGTTCTTGATATTAAATATAATTAAATTCTAAGTTGCAAAATGTCTACAAATCAAAATAACATTATAGAACTTAAATGCGAACTTAATTTGAATTTATTTTTTTATATTAACAGAAGTTCACTTGAGGGTAAGTGGATACATGTGGATAACACCATGGAATTTATGTGATAACTAGCAATTTTGCTTTTAATATTGAGAATCAATAAACGTTTAAATGAATTTGAGTTAGCACACTTAACAATGTTGGTCTTAATTGGAATTCATGTATTATTATCAAGACTGGTAAAGTTTTATTTTGTATACTTGTATGATGTGTAAGGAAAAGGACTTACATCCAAATCAGTTTGCAGATTTTAATTATGACATAATTGTTAAGTGCAGAAGTTGCCTGAACTCTAACACGTGTAAATGGTCTTAACCACAGACTTCGAATTGGCCATGTTGTCCGAGTGTAGTTGATAGCGTAGCTCATAGGCACTATCTATGTGCAGGCCATCACGCAGCTTGCCCCCAATCTCGAGAACGGCTGCCTCATCGCTCCCATTGGCTGTCCATATCGATATTTTGCTGTTTTTGATTCGTGTATTGACGACAGCACCACACAGCTCCTGCGAGCACTCAAAATTCTCGCCGATCAGCATCATCATGGTGTCCAACCAGACATTATCCAAAGCATTTTTATTGAACTCGTTGAATTTGATTACCCAACGCCCGCCCTTCACATTGGCCTCATCCTCCCACATGGGCCGTATGCCTTTCTTGAACAGGCAATAGTAGCTGCCTATTTTGATCTCCGACGGCGTTTTAATATGATGAATCAGGCTCCAGAAGTTCTCGACCGTATTGAAAGTGGAAACCTCGTGTAGCATTTGTTCCCAAGTTTTGGCGCGATCCATCTCGAAATACCATAGTGTCCACTCATTTTGCAATGGATGAAGCGGCTCACTTGGTAACTGCTCCGTCTCACTGCTGTCGTTCACTGGCTCAATGCTGTCCATAACCGCTCCAGCTCCATCACTGGAATCGCTGCGTCCCAATGGCATAATATAATCCATACCAGCTGTGTACCCATCCACATGCAAACGAACCCTCGACTTTTGCGAGGAAGCCGTTTCGCCATCGTTGCTGCGGTATTCAGCATTCCGGTTGCTCTTGTAGCTGCCGCTGAACGAGACCGGTTTCGGGACCATCTTGTTGCAACTCTTATTAATCGAGTCACTCTGTACTGGCTGAGTAGAGAAATCATCGTTGTTGGAGCATGACTTAAACAAGGTCCTTGGATTGGCAAAGTTCTTCATCTTGAAAAGTTAAAGTTAATCGCCGAGGAGTACCTAAGCTTGGATACGAATAAAAGTTTGCTGCTTTAAAGTTGTAGGAATTTTATAATATTCGAATGATATTATATCTGAGCTGGTTGAGTTGCCTTTGGCATTGATATTTCTGGCAGCGCACACTTGGCGCTGTATTAAATGTGTTTAAATGTATATTTGCTCAGTCCTTATTTGACTGTACATATGTCAGGTCGCTATACTCAGGCAATTGCTTATCAATTTATTATCTTAAATCTATCGCTTAATAACTTTAATACGATTTATGTGTTTTAGCTTGCTTTATGTTAACCTGCAAAGACTAATGTTCGATGCCTTTACATTATTAAAGATGCAAAACGATATTTATATCAGGAGCCCATTAAGCTATTTTAATCCATAATTAGTTATTGACATGCGCGTTAATGATCGTTTGAGTTGGTTGTTTTTAAGTTCATATTGTGGAATGTGACTTCATTACTACCAATTCAAGCTATCTCTTTAACTTCAACCTAAATCAAATAACATTCAATGAGAAGCTTGTGCGACAAAGGCATTAGACTATATGCATATATATGTATATATAATTTCTTAATACTGAATCTCAAACAGACCAGCGTTTAATTGAGTATAAAGTAAAAGGAAGCGTAAATATGAATATATTTACATATGTCATGGTATGCCACATCTGTTATATGGTCATTCATTGTTTCTTGTTTCTTGTTTTTACTTACAGAACAAAACAGCTGTGAATGTCGTCCACCGTAGTCGACAGGCCCTGAAGGCGGATGTCGTTGGTGTGTGAGCTTCAAAACGGATTAGACAATATAAATGCTGATATTACATATATGTATGGACATAGCACACCACATTTAGCTAACTTTCTATAAAATTAAATATTAATTCTTTACACACTTAAGGCTCAACTTAGGGGTTAACAACGATTGTTCAGTTGGAGATAATCGAAGTTTAGCTGCAGTGCGGTAACTATTCGTTCATAACGTTCACATAGGATCCGATGTTGGATGGTTGCGCAGTGCACTGCAATAACAACAGCTGATTGTCCGGGACTTTGGCGCTGATCCGCCTTTAAAGAGGCTGCAGCTCCATGTTATTATATTACTATATTCCTCCGTATTGCAGAACCTACAAGTTAACAGCAAGTTAATTGTTAATGGCTGTAATACGCTTGTTGCGCTCGAAGCGATAAACTGTGCAGCTTCGAGAACAGAGAACACTGCAACCGATCACAATTTGATTGCTTGGTGTAACTGTCCTGGCACAATTTGGCTATGGCAGCCGCCACGTGTTTGGAAGACGCCAAAATGCTCAAATTATGTTTTAATTAATATGCTATGACGGGTTCTATAACAAATTTAAATAATTATTATTCAATATTGGTGGGAACGCACTTTTCTCTATTTTTAGGTATTTATTTCTGTCAATTAGTTTTCACACAAAACGAGCTATTCTAAATATGTTTTTCGTTGCGCACATCGGCAATTGCAGCAGAAAAATGCATGGCCCAGAACCAAATAGTGTTGCCAGAGTTCCTAATTGGGTCACCATGCGAATGGTCCTGCCAACGTGTTCTCATTATTTATATTAATATTGATGATATCGATTTTCAATAAATAGCTCCTTTGCAATTGGCAGGCAATCGATAGAATCGATGTTAATTTATTTTAAGTGCATTTCTCAGCCCAAGTTTTGGCTCAAATTCATGGTTTACTTAATTTTTTGGGTTCAACACTTAACTTCTTAACAATCTGAACTGATTTACAATTTACGTCTGCTCCACAAAATCTTAAGAAATTGTCAATTATTTTGTAAGATTTCGTCTTTATTCCAGATTGACTTGTACTGTGCGGAAAAAGGTTGCAATTTTTATGTTCCATGATTTCTACACTTTGCTTATTACTTATTAAAAGTGGTTCAACAATTGAAACCACGAGGAATTGTTTTTATTGATTTTCTTTAAAGCATTAATATTTTCTAATAATCAATTTTTTAATCTGTCACCTGGAAATAATATAAATTTCCATTGCTCCAGATAGCCACAGGAATGTAACTATTTTCTTTAACTCGCTCCCTGAGTCTTTGCCACTTGCCATTGGGCATATAAGATATATTCTTTTCCATATTGGCCTTCATTGGGCGGATGCGAACAATCTTGGTAAGACGGACTTACTTGAAGGCAACTTGTATTAATTTTGTTTAAATTATTATTTGTTCATTATTTATTTGTCTCTTCACTAGTGGGAGGTGTAAAGCAATTTAAATATGTGTGTACATATAAGGTTCTTGATATTAAATATAATTAAATTCTAAGTTGCAAAATGTCTACAAATCAAAATAACATTATAGAACTTAAATGCGAACTTAATTTGAATTTATTTTTTTATATTAACAGAAGTTCACTTGAGGGTAAGTGGATACATGTGGATAACACCATGGAATTTATGTGATAACTAGCAATTTTGCTTTTAATATTGAGAATCAATAAACGTTTAAATGAATTTGAGTTAGCACACTTAACAATGTTGGTCTTAATTGGAATTCATGTATTATTATCAAGACTGGTAAAGTTTTATTTTGTATACTTGTATGATGTGTAAGGAAAAGGACTTACATCCAAATCAGTTTGCAGATTTTAATTATGACATAATTGTTAAGTGCAGAAGTTGCCTGAACTCTAACACGTGTAAATGGTCTTAACCACAGACTTCGAATTGGCCATGTTGTCCGAGTGTAGTTGATAGCGTAGCTCATAGGCACTATCTATGTGCAGGCCATCACGCAGCTTGCCCCCAATCTCGAGAACGGCTGCCTCATCGCTCCCATTGGCTGTCCATATCGATATTTTGCTGTTTTTGATTCGTGTATTGACGACAGCACCACACAGCTCCTGCGAGCACTCAAAATTCTCGCCGATCAGCATCATCATGGTGTCCAACCAGACATTAGCCAAAGCATTTTTATTGAACTCGTTGAATTTGATTACCCAACGCCCGCCCTTCACATTGGCCTCATCCTCCCACATGGGCCGTATGCCTTTCTTGAACAGGCAATAGTCGCTGCCTATTTTGATCTCCGACGGCGTTTTAATATGATGAATTAGGCTCCAGAAGTTCTCGACCGTATTGAAAGTGGAAACCTCGTGTAGCATTTGTTCCCAAGTTTTGGCGCGATCCATCTCGAAATACCATAGTGTCCACTCATTTTGCAATGGATGAAGCGGCTCACTTGGTAACTGCTCCGTCTCACTGCTGTCGTTCACTGGCTCAATGCTGTCCATAACCGCTCCAGCTCCATCACTGGAATCGCTGCGTCCCAATGGCATAATATAATCCATACCAGCTGTGTACCCATCCACATGCAAACGAACCCTCGACTCTTGCGAGGAAGCCTTTTCGCCATCGTTGCTGCGGTATTCAGCATTCCGGTTGCTCTTGTAGCTGCCGCTGAACGAGACCGGTTTCGGGACCATCTTGTTGCAACTCTTATTAATCGAGTCACTCTGTACTGGCTGAGTAGAGAAATCATCGTTGTTGGAGCATGACTTAAACAAGGTCCTTGGATTGGCAAAGTTCTTCATCTTGAAAAGTTAAAGCTACTACAGAAGAGACAAAATGACTTAAAGATACTCCGATATACAAATATACCATTTATAATTTTATGGATATATGTTTGTGCACATGCATGTATATACGTACAACATATAGGTCCAAGAAAGAACGCAATTGCCCTTAGTTAAATGATTTTTGTATTCTTTTTTATCAATTATTGTCTTACCTTTTGAAACGAAATAAATGTGATAACAGACGCTGAGGAGTCGCTGAACTTGGGTACTTATGCAAGTTTTTTCGCTTTAAATTTCTAGGATTTTTATTATATTCGAATGATATTATATCTGAGCTGGAAAGCTATTCGAAGCAGATATTTCAGGCATCGTACACTTGGCAATCTGAGTTCAAGCCCACATGACACTCAACTAGGACTAAAATAAACCAAGTAAGCATTTTTGGATCACAACTTTACATAAACACAGCATCGTTTAGATTAAAATTGATGACAAAATTACAATTCATTTCACCCTAATGAAATTGAGCCTCTATTTAGCTGTTTTTTTTTTATTTCATATATTTTTATATAATTAATTTTTTGTTTTCAAATGTGAACATCAAGGTAAGTGCATCTCCACGCCTAGTAAAATATTTCTGGAAGGCAAATACAAAATTGTGGTGCAAAACGATTATCAGGGTGTTAAATCCGAAGGACATACAACTCACTTGAAACATGTTGAACTAATTGTACCTTTACAATGCACAAATGCACTGACACGCAAAAGTATCTTCATACCCTGTATCCACTTAAAATTGTTTATAAAAAAATATACATTGGCTTAAACACAAAGTATAAATATTATCTGAAACAGCAAATTTCGAGTTGATCAGCCATATGTCTGCCAATCAGATCGCTATACTTCAAAGCTTGAAAAACAAATTCATTTAAACAACAAACATATAAACACACATAGTCAAACATACAAAATGTATTGCCGACTTTGAGCAGCAATAGTACAGAAATTTAGCAAAGATCTAAAAAATTCAAGTTTAAAAATGATATGATTACATTTTAATGAGTATAAGTATAAACTTTAAGTTTAGGTAAGCTTACATTTGGCAATTAATATTTAAAATATCTTTTATATGCTTTTGTGAATCTATCTAACTACGAATGTATGTTTGGGCTGGGTGCAGAGTATCTATTAGTGAAGCATTCTCGTGTAGGGCACTAGTATAGTTGTTATTGTTGTTCAAATTCATTTTAGAAAATTGACAAGCAACCAATACTAAGTAAATACAACTCGATAGATCGCTTTAGTTTCGAATGCTCGACACGAAAATACTCTAGACTACTCCACAGCTAAGTTAATCGCCACTGTTATCCAATACAAGACAATTATATTATATTATTTGTTTTAGACCTTAGGCAATGTTCGGATCTACTGCATTATACACTTCATTATATCAGCGACAACATACAGTTTTCTACTTTAAAAAAATAGTTGCTTATATAAACAATAAATGAGATTCCTTCTGGACAAAGAATGGGGTATGAAATGTCTTAAGCTGAAAGCTGACCAAAAGAGCGAGCAAACGTGTGCAGTGTGGAATTGCGAGTCGGATTTCGAGTTCTGCCCCAAAGACCAATTTCGATTCCAATCGCACGCAAAACTTGACGAGTTTCAAAATAAATATTTACACACACATACATACCCTCATGCACATACAGAAGCATATTCACATTCACACACACTCACACACACACATCACTACACCAGCCGCACACACTCAATACACTTGGCCGACACGCTGGAGCAACACTTCACGCATTTCTTATTAGCTGCACTTCAAAAACTGTACAAAGTTGCGCTCCAAACTTATTATGGGACTCGGTCGGACCCGAAAAGAAACGGAAGAAAACGGAAAAGGAAAAGGAAAGGGATGGTGATGGGTATGGGGATGGGAATGGGATACTGTAAGCCAACTTTAACTAATGGCAACATTTTTGTTTGCTGATGTCGAGTGTTATTGAGGCAAAGCAAAAGAGCAAACTTTCATTTGGCTCCAGCTGACATAAGTTTAAATGGGGTTATTGGGCGAACAAGGAAAAGCATCTACAACAACAGCATCCAAAGCAGCAGATGGATAAATGAAAAATGTCAAAGTCCAAAGGCATGGCAACAATTCGTAGTATATGGCTAGCAAATATTTGTGCATTGGGCACATGGAAACCAAATTCAACGTTGGGATATATTCAACATAAGGAAAGCTTGTGCCGAGTATCCAATTAGTCACAATCTAAATTATTGAGTGCAATTTGCACAGATTCAAAAATATCTCATATAAATTTGAAATGTTTTCAAAAATGATTTGTTTTCATTCTATCATTTTCTAAAATATATTAAATAAATTAAATAAAAATACCAAATCTTATAAACTTTATCTTAATGATCGACTAGATAATACTGTGCACTCAAACATAAATTCATTCTCCTTATATCCGATTAAAAATGTGGAGATAAGTATTTAAGTAGACAAGAGAGTCGATAGTCATTTATACACCAAATATTAAAACTTTAATAGAATACTGGTAACAATCGAAAAAAATACACATATATTCCAATGGTTTTCTTTCAATCTATTTGCTTTTAGCTTCCATGCAACAGTAAATAACATATCCAAATAGCATGAGACAAAATTAAATTAAACAACAGAAAGCAAAGCTGAACACGAGAAAACCATGTTTTATGTAAATTAAAATTGACGTTTAGCCAATAATGTATTAGGCACTTTGTTTGGATTTAAATATTACATTTATGGGACTGCCAATCGGTTATTGGATGGCGTACAAATAAAATGAAAAACTACCATTTACTGACTTTCAACGGGTGAAAGCTAACTAAAATAACCATTGGTTGCTTTTCATTTTAAAATTTAGTTCATTGAAGTTTGTTGCTTATACTTTTGGGCTGGTGAAAATAATAAGCTTGGAAAAATTGACTAGTTATATGCTGCATCAACAAGTATGCTATTCAACTATGGTGTATGTGTACAAAAAATATAAATAACAAATGTAGCACATATTCTATAGTTTGAGTTTCAGTTGCATATTGCTGATAATATGCTTAGAAACGTGGACTATATGATGCTCCAAGAAATAAGCAATATTTTTTTTGCCTGTGAAATTTTGGAATATAAAAAATAGAAATAGGGATGCAAGCATCCATCCAAGTCTAATGCATTCAAATTAGATTTTCCACCAAATTGTAATGCTATATTTTATTTTTATAACTTAATTCGCATATCTATAAAAAATAAAGTTGGCTTAGCAATTGTGTAGATACAACGATTCCTAAGCATTGTGCACAATTCTTGAAAGCGAACAGTAATCTTTTGAACATAAATTTACCTAGACCTTGTCTCATTTTTTACGTGGCAAGTGGCCGCACACACAATCCCTGTGGAAGTTTGTCAAATGGCAGCGGGTGTGGCATCGTCTACGCATCGTCCATTCAGAAAACGATTTATGTGCTGCCAATAAATTTACTCAACACTTTGGCTCAACTAATACAATATTTACATCAAATTGTTGTAATACATGTGAAAGTGGAGGGACTAGCTGCGAGGAGCGTTCAAAATAAAAAATTACAATGCGTATTTACTTTCTTCTTTTAGCTGAGCTTTGCCCGGGATCTTAAACAGGCAGGAAGTGTACTAAGGGTTCCAGCAGCCAGCGGCCCCTCCTAGGACTGTCATTTAAGTTAAAAGCGCATTTGTAAGTGCGCTCTGACTGTGCGGAGTGAAGTATGTAAGTATGTGTGCATGAATGGGATGCTCTGGACCAGTTACTGTTGCTGGGAATTGAGGATTGGAAGGTTGAGGCTTTTGCTGTTGCTGGTGCTGTGGCTTGGGCATGGGGCTGGGTGGCTGGATGGCTGGATGGCTGGGACTAGGGCTGGGGCTGATGATAAAGCTGGTGCTGGGGTCTGACTACATAGCAAGTTGGCTCTGGCCTCGGAGCCAATTTCAATCCCAGCGCGCTTTTTAAAAGCAAATCTGGCAAGCTGCGCACTTTTTGCTCATTTTCTGTCTGTTGTGCAATGTTTTAGAATTTTTCTTGACCCCCCCGGCACTTTATGACGGCGTTAAGTGTTAAACGCTGGCCGTTAGACCCAAATCAGTTTCTGGCAGTCAGAAGTGATGACATTTAAAGTTAGTCTGCAATTTTAAGAGGTGGAGAAATTATATTTACTTATCTACCGAGAGAAAAAACTGTTAATGATGCCAACTACATAAATTATACTTAGTTAACAATAAAAGCTTGTGAGGATTTGTCTTAAAAAAAGTGAAATTTATTTTGTTATTTTTATTTGTTTATTTATTTTTTAAAATTAAATGTCCCATTAACATTTTGATTTTCCAACTCGGCGGCAAGTTAGAAAGCAGCTGATCTGCTTTTCTCTGATTGACAAACAATTGGCAGGCCTTATTGGTGCAGGTGGCAACGCCCATTCCAATCGAAGTGCAATCGAAGTGCAATCGAAGTGCAAGTGCAGCCAACTTCACTGGCCTTCGATAAATTTTCTTCCACTAGCATCGCGAAATTGTGTAAAAAATAAATAATTATTAAAGAAAGACTTGTCGCCAGCTTCGTCTGTGTATTATTATTGACCATATTTTTGACATATATATATATATAAATGGTATGTATAGTGTACTAACAAGAGCCCAACTATTTTTTGGCCAACTGATTTGAGAATAATTTTGACGAAAATATAGACAATCTCATCGCAGTGATCTGTTCATCAGCAGTTTTATAATCGGCTGCATGCTACAACTGTGGCACTCAACGGGCTACTGACACACTGTCTGCCACCAGCGCCACAAGCGCAACTTGTCGTTTCCGTGCATGCAACAAAAGCCAACTGCAGAGCCAACCACTGTTAACTAACAGATTTATATTTGCGAGTGTGCTTTTTCGTCTATCGATAATCTATACATATATCCAAATTTTTATATAATGTGTATATATATTTATATTATGTTACTTAATTGGTTGTTAATTTTGTTGTATATATGTTATATGTGCCATATCTGCCTGTTTGATTTGTGTGAAATTTTTTGCTACTCAAACAAGCAAGTGTTAAATAATTTATGAACAAGCCTCAAGATTACCATTTTACCTCGTTAAGAAATTATGTGTCCTGATAACTTCAATTGGAATTCTGCTGTCAGAAAAAAGACGTGAACAAATTAAGAATCTCTTCGATTTAACAAATTTTTTAAGTTTTTATTGAAGTTTTGTAAAAAAAATCAGAACATTTTAGATGAAAAACATTATATACTAGCGTAAAAAAGAATGTTGCTCTGACTCCTAAGCTGTCTGTCTAAAAAAAAATATTTTTATCAATATAACATGTACGTCGGCGACAACGCTACTAAAATAGCATTGGTTGCGGGCTGCACGAAAGCGGAACGGTGCTGTTGACGGTATTCTAGAAGAAGCTGTCAAACATCAAACGTCGTTCAGTGGCGCAGTTTTGGTAATTAAACATTGGAGCGTTTCTAAATAGCATAGCAGCTCAGAGCTCAGTATGCAGTTAAGTCGTGTGAGATTTCTCAAGATGTTGGTCTTGATAATCTCTATAAATATCTTCATACTACTCGCATTCTTCAGTTACAACAATTCTGAGCACAGTCATCGATCTAAACGAGTCGATTTTATCGATGAACTGCTGGTTGACAAAAGAGGGGGTAAGAAACTAATTACCAATTGTCACTATTTTATTATTAACCTGAATATTATTGTTTTAGAACCCAGCTGGAAGCAGAAATTGAAATTCATCCGAGAGGAGATGCCCTCGTTCCCGCTGGAGGAACTGCTGCGAAGACCCGCCACTAAGCCCACCTGCGGAAAAGTTCCAAATTCTTTGGGCATTGATTTCAGCAACGACTATTGGCAAACGGTAAACATAGAGAACCTGACATATCATCTCTTTTGTGCGTACTATGACAACAGGGAGAAAATTATAGATGCGCCGCTTGTCCGAGTGCTAACCATGATCAATCATTATGGGGATCGGTACACGGTCAAGTTTCCTCAGTCCTATTGTCAAATGTGGTTCAGGAATCGCATCAATCCAGTAATTGCTAATGTAAGTGATCATAAGATTATTTGGGTTTGGGGCGGTGACCCGACAGGCAAAGTCTTCCCCACGCTTCTCAGCTGCCGCCTGCCCAACACGGAAAAGGAGGCACCCGAAATGGTGTCCATAGTAGCACAGCGTTGTGACAATGCGAGAAATCTTCTGCGGGTCGTTTATGAACCTGTTGTCAACACGGTCGCCATACCACAACAGAAGGATCAGCCGATGAAGGATCAAGATAATTCAGGAAAGCCGCTGCGCTTAATGGTGTGCGTAAAGGCTTTGGACTTCCTATACAAGGACTTATCTTGGCGTCTGATTGAATGGCTTGAACTAATGCGGCTGATGGGTGTCAGCAAGGTGGTCTTCTACGATGCCCAAATGCATCCGAATATGTCGCGTGTGCTAAACGATTATATAACCAGCAGTCCGGGCTTTGTCGAGCTGCGCCCTCTGTCGATGGGCCGTGGAGAACCGCACACGGGACGTCATTTTCATCACTACGCGATGGATGCTGACTACTTCAATCGCATACTCAATGAGATGATACCATACAACGACTGCTTCTACCGCAACATGTACAAGTTCGACTATATAGGCGTCTTTGATACCGATGAAGTCATCATGCCTCTGGGCAATATCACCAAATTGCCGGATCTGATCGAACTGGCGCACAAGGTGCCCAACGATGGACAAAATTCGAGCAACTGCAATGCATGGGCTGGCTTCTGCTTCCGCAACGTCTACTTTCCCCTTTATCCGGAGCGGCCAAAGGTCTACAAGAATCTGCCCAGCTTTTATTATTTGCTGCAGCATGTGGAACGCGTGACGGAATACTGTGATCGCCTTTCGGCCACAAAATGTTTTCACTCCACGCAATTTGTGATTGGTCTACATAATCACTTTCCAATCTTTCGTGCAGATAATGGTGAATGCGACCCGAAATCTGTGCCCATTGAGTTTGGCCAGCTGCAGCATTATCGTGAGCCGGACAATAAGACGCACCTCCTCAATCCCGTTGTGGATGACAGTATCTGGCGTTACCAGCCGCTGTTGCAGCAGCGTGTCTATGCCAAATATGAGAAGCTCGGCTTTTTGCCCGACATTCAACAAATGATCGATGCCAAGAATCAACGCCGTAAAGACGATGAGCAACACCTACACAAAGCTATCTCTTATAGATAATAGTATATATAATGTATCATCTACATATGTCTTACTCTAGTAATACTTTAGATAAAGTCATAAATTTTTTAAAATTAATCAAGTGAAAACGTTGCAGTCAGGCGTAAGCCACTGCGAAATACTCTGATGCCAATAATTAAGACCATCTGATAACAGGTTCGGGTGGGTGAAATACCGATATTTGATGGAAGTTCCTAGTAATCTATTCTCCTAGTTTGACAATAAAATTGCGGAAGATAAATGCTTTTGAGTTTTTGAGGCGGTAGTGGACGGGGCCGAAAAAAAAGTTGGAGGAGTTTCCCAGTAATCTAATTTCCAAGTTTGTTAGCTTTAGCCATAAAGCTGCGGAAGATATAAGCAATTGAGAATTTTAGAGGCGGACTAATCTACCTTTCAAGTTTGATAAATGTAGCACTTAAATAGCGGTGGCCAATGTCGATCTTTAAAGGACATCGCCAACAACCTACCAACCAAATTTAGTGACTGTAGCTGTAAAAGATTTTATCGATTTCCTAGTTTAATTAATAAATAAAAGTTTAATTAATAAATAATCAATTGCAATCCCAAATAAGTACGTAACGAAGCGAAAGTCTAATTGACTGTCTGATTGTTAACAACAATTAAAGACGACATTTTTGTTAGCAGATAATGAACTACACCCGCATACACTCGGTGGTAGGGCATTTATTTACTCATAAAGAAAGATTAACTTTGTTTTTGGCCTTTTTACTATATTTTCCAAACTGCTGTTAGCTTTAAGTGCATATCGGCACTTCTCAATTGGGCCTAAATTCAGAAATCAATATACTTTTTTTTTACCTGTTCATATGTATTACCGACATAGATAAAAGGAATCGTTATCTCACCAACAAATTTGTTGCTCTAGTGATGAAGTCATGTATTTTTGAAATTCTTATTATTTTTTTTGAGTGAATTGGTTTTGTTTCTACTACTTTTAGTGTTTGGGACTTATCAAAACCGTTTACACATAATTAAACTTGTTCTGTACTCAATCTGATAGCTGACAATTTATAAGAGCACAATTATCTCAGTTAACATATACATATACGTGAAACTGTTGGCTTAAAACTGGGACTGGGACTGGAGTACTATCAGTTAGCAGTATTAGGCCTAATTTATATAAGAATGATAAACAACCGCAAAAAATATAGCTTTGCTGGAATTGTCGGGAAGTTATGCATTGAGTTTTTCACCCAAGACGCCGACTTTCACTATCCGTCGGACAATGTGACGCGCCTCTGGGGTATGCAACAGACACCACAAACCAAATTAAATACTAAACGAAGCCATATATATAGTGTGTGTGTGTGTGTGTGTGTGTAGAAAAACGCACCTGAGCGCAAATGAATTATGTTGTGCAGTCGATGTTTTGTCATCTCCATGTGCTGCACACAGTGAACTCATATTGTGACTGTCAATTCAATTTGTGCAGTCAACAGCTAAGCTTCAAAATTTTTTGGTCAACTAAAAGCTTACTAACTGTATTGTTCGCTTACTCTGAAAATAAGTTTTATTTTCAATAAGTGAATAAATTATCCTTCTAGACTTCCTTGATCAGTTTGACTATTTTGCTAGAGTTCGATGGAAAAAGTTGATTAATTTAAAGACAAAAGTGAGTTTCTATTAGTTTACTCCTTTTTATCAACAAAATCTACTTTTGAAATTATTGTTAGAACATTCTCAATGGTGCTCACTGTACAGCTGTACAACTCGTCGATGTGTTTTGCTGCTTGCAGTCTGGCATCCTTGGCTATTACTGCTTCTTGCATCGTTTTTTGGTTCATGTGTGGCAACCTTTCGCTTAAGCAAATTGCCAGGGTATGTGTTATACCCTGAATCCATTTAAAGCTATTAAAAAGGGTATAATGATGCGATGCAAAAGTATGTACCAGGCATAAGGAAGACCCCCATAAAGTAAATATTTTCTTTGATGAACACGCGTATCTCAGAGAGTTATACGAACTGGAAAATAATATTATACATAGTATACTATACGTAGATCAAGTTACTTAACATTAACTTCTTATTAATTAAATGTGAAGGATAGTCAAAATCGTATAGGAGACACGTACAAATGGAACAAACTAATATCTTATATAAATAAAACTAATATGAGAGGGCTCGCATAGCTGCCTGCTTAAATTTGAGTGTGCAACAACTTGGGTCTTAATCGATTTAATATACTAAACAATTCGATTCAGGGTATATCCTTGTCGACCCCTTCCAACTAGAGTATTCTTTCTTGTTTTTGTGTGGCTTGATGAGTCTGCTTTTGGTGGCTGTGCGCCAGTACCTTGTACTTGCACCCAGTAAAGGACACTAAGTTATTGTACTCGTGTAGTAGAAGCAGCGACAGCAGCAGCTATCCCCAAAATGGCAACGTGCAACGCTGAGTTGCTACCCATCAGCCCCCTTCATTTACCCCTGCGTATGTGTGAGAGTTGCATTTCACTTAAAATGCTTTTACCCAAAACATTAAGCAGCTGGTGTCACATTATATCACAATGCAGAACAGCTTTAGTTGTAACAAGCCACAACAACTGCAACAGTCATGAGAGCAAGCTAATTTATGGCTTAAATAAGCTTTGAAGCTGGCAAAAAATTCGAAAACAGGTAAATCGCGAGAATTTCTTTATCAAATGCATATAAGTTCACTTGAAACTTTAATTTCAACAAAATATGTATAACCCTAACGCATAAGCCAATTATCTTTAAAGTTTACTCAAAAGATGCTTCGTGGTTTCACAATTGGACCGGTTTGAAGTTCATGGCATAGAAATGAAGTTTGAATTCAACGTTGTTTCGCATTTGGTTTAAAATTATTAAAGTTAATGTTAGTCTTTAAATTTCCTGTGTAATGTGTAATACAATCGCTTAACTCATTGCTCATCAGATTTTATTCACATTGACAAATCAGGCTTAAGAGAAGTGGTTGACTAATAGTTATCAATTGCCTATTATATATTGAACGGAATATTGTTCAATACCATGCAGAAGTGGTCAGGTTGTGTCGGATTAGGTCACTTGCAACGTGACTTCAAAACAAGCGTCACATATAAACATCAATGCCACACACCGATAAAAACACATTCAGCAATGGAGTGTCAGCAACCAAGCTGCCCCTGCTCCTGTAGCCTTTCAATTAACTGCTCGTTTACTTAAATTAAATTTTGCATAGCAAACTAATCGGAAAATTAATTAAATAATTCTATTAGAGCTTGAATTTCTCTTTAAATAATTGATGTATTAAATTGCTCAAAGATGCACTTAAAGTTGACGCTTGGTCGCCCTGAAATAAAGGCAATAACAAAATCAAGAGCAACAAAAACTTCAAATAGTTTTGATCGCGATTACATGGGTGTGCGTCGAAGTGTCTTTGACCGTATGCCAACCACATCATAAATCTCGAAAATAAACGCACTTCGAATAGGGGTCCTCCCACACACACCTACAACTAAGGGAAAGGCGATGGTATTAGTTTTTGTTGGGACACTGCCAGCAGCGGAAGAGAAATAATCTGTGGACATTCATAAATATTATCCAAGCCACTTTCGTTATTTTCACCAGACCATAACCACAAACAAGTATAATAGCTGACGTTACTCTAACTCCGACTGATATAAGTCTCATCAAAATGTTTCGTGATCTAGAAAAAAAATGCTCTTCATTGAAAAGGCTCGCAGAAAACCTGGGAAAATATTCAAAAAAATTAATAAGAATAACACATTATTGGATAATACTGATAATATATAATAGGGACTTGCTTAGCATCCCTCATTTATTGACATTAATATTTATAAGACAGTTTTTATTGGAAATAATTTTATTTATATAAAACTGCCAGCACAATAGAATAAATCAAACTTTAAAAATTTAAATATTATAATTGTAATGATTGTGAATTAACTACAAACATCTAACTTCGTATAAATCATCTAAGTAACTTAATTATCAGAATACTTTTAAAATAAACCACTCCACAATATTAAGTATTGACCCCAAATTACAAACTGAGCTTACAACAGTAATTAAACAGCAGACCTTGACTGGAGCTCTGGTTGGAATGAACTTGAGCTCCACTCTCAGCGACAGAGTATGTGGTAAGGTAGGATTAAGTGCGGCACAAGCAGTCTGTTGTTCTGGTTGTCCAACTGCAGCTGAATCGTCAGCATGATTAATTGATGAAAATCCCTTTTGCCATGCAGGATAATAAATTACAATACACAGGCCAGCACATACATACATAAGGCAGGCGAGCAAGCCAGAGGACGGGGCTAGACGAGAGAGCGAAAGCACGGACAGGTGGCATGTGCTCCAAATAGCTAACGGAGAGACAGCCCACACCCGCCAACACCGACACACACTCGCATTCACTAGCAGATGAGGTCGGCTGTGTGTGTGTGTGTGTGTGTGTGTGTGTGTGTGTGTGTGTGTGTGTGTGTGGTATTTGAGCATTGAATTAAACTACAGCCAGGACGAGAATGTCGACAGGTTCCGGAGTAGAAGAGGCACGACGACACGTTGGCTGTTTCCTAAATTAGCTTAATTTCATTTAAAAGCATCACGTGTTGTTGCAACAGCGATGGCCACCCTCCAACTATACACAACACACCCTTATAATTATTATTATGTTCATCTTTTTTTTGTGTTTATAATTCATTAGCTTGCTAAATATATTTGTAATCTTAATTGGTTGCTAAAGCACACGACAACTAAGCTCATAAAGCAGTCGAGAACACAATCAACACAACGGTGCCCTCGATGTTGCCACCCACAAGCACAGCACCATTCAATTCCATGCAGACATATACAATTCCTTAATTTAATCACCAGGGGTGTAGCTACACATGTCCTTGATGCATTCATCTATGGCTGAAAATTGCATTTGCAGATACCTTTTTTTTTTCATTTTGTGTGGCTGCATTATTTTCATTCGCTCCTAAAAGTATGCTATGCGTTTACTCTGCGCCATTAACTAGAGCAACTCATTTGTAAAGAGCGAGAGTGCATCTAAATGCCAGTGCGGATATTTATGTGCACAAAAAACTTATCGAAAATCACTTAATATATGTATGTATGTCCGAAAAAATTGAAACTATGCATGTGCAGGATATTTTATGGTTTTTTGTTATTCCTTTTTATAATTAACCTATGCAAATAGCATGGCGGTCGGAGATGCTTCCTTCGGCCCCATTTCCATAATTCCATTATACCATTTTTACCCACTATTATTGGGTTCAAGGTATTAAAATAAACTTATGGCCCAATTTTAGTATCTTTATACAACTTTAGGATAAATAATTTCTGACTTTCATAACAAAGTAGAGGTGTGAGCCAGGAGATCTACGCTGTGGACAGATCATGATCAATTATCTCCATGAAATGGAGTTCAGCGTGGTACAAAGATGTCTCCTCTAAATCTGCTGGTGCTATTCACTCTGATCGTGGTAGTTAAAATACAAGAGGAGCCAAAATGCATACAATTTACTATTCCCCTAAGTATAAAGTGAGCTCACGAGCTCGAATAATGGGGGAAGACTAGGCTATTAGATTTTATACCCTGAGCCCATTGAGAATGGCTGTGTGGAAATGTATGTAACAAGCAGAAGGAAGCATCTCCAAGCCCATAAAGTATATATATATATACAGCCTTGACCAGGATCATCAGCCGAGTCGATAGAGCCATGTGCGTCTGTTCGTCCGTCCGTCCGTCTAGCTAATGACTTCAAATTTGGAATATAACTTCACGTATACCATAGGCCGAACAAGTTTGCTTCGCTTTATCGATCACATCCGTTTCTCGAATATTTATAGTATAATAATAATTAAAAAAGAAAGTTGGTTTCTAACTGATAATTTAAATAAATTGATATATTGTTGATCAACTGGACAAATTTCATTAAGATCGAAACACCCAAGTTATAGTCGAAATATATTCTCATATTGATCTCATTACTCTCTCTCTCTCTCTCTCTCTGTGAATAAAAGCATGCGCTGCCTTAGTTTATTGACTACTTTCAGTAGCTGTGGCGGCAATTTCACACAACTTGTAGAGTGATAAAGTGAACAGCATTAGGATACCCACTCCACTCCCAATCCGATATGAACCTTCATAGTTGTTCGATAGTGTGCTTCGATAACTTGATAACTTGTACTTTGATCACAGAGCATTGTGCATATTTGCGGCACCTCGTTTCCCGCTTCCCTCTTTGCGGGGCTCTATTTTCACCCATATGGGGAAATAGAGCGATAAACGCTTATCGCAGTTATTACGTAGACTGTTCTTGCTGAACTTTGAACGTTTGTAAACGCTCGTTGCTCTATCGTGTATAACCGGTTTCGAAGCATGAACTTGAGGTTTTGCTTTAGCAGAGTATAAATTAAGATCGCAGTTGAGGCATTGCTCAAGCGACATACATATACAACTCAATAAATAATCACTTGAAGTTCGTTTAATTGATTCAAGCACGGGTTTCAGCAATCAACTTATCAACTTGATTAGGCTGCATTAGGTTGATTAGGCACTTCTTGAGTAGTTAGTACGATCTATGATGAAAGGTCTGTCTACCTTATTAATGTGTAATAAAATCTAAAGCAACTAACTACAAAATGGACTGCCTAGTATTTATTGATTATATTTTATTACTCACACATTTCAGGTCATTGATAGTTTACTGGAAACGAAATGGGAAGATTATGAAACACTATAATTTTGTTGTATATCGACAAATAATTGCAAAGAGCTTAAGGTCGCTTTTAATTCGCTCACTGTGAGTCCATAAGAATATATATGCGAGTATAATAAACGTCCAATTACCCCGTACAATTAAGTTAACCTACTGTTTCTGACTATAATATAAAATAAGTCTAATGTCAACTAACTATATGAACCTACAAAACATTGTCTAATATACTAGTCGACAAATAGCGTAATGCTTCGTTTATGTGGACATATAATTTTTCCTCTGCCTCGCTCTCTTTATATTTATACTCCGATACCGAAGGTATCATAGTATATTGGTTTTGTGCAATGTCCGTTATGCTGTCTGTCCGTCTGCAAGAACGTAACTATTTTCGACAACCTTAGATATAGAGACATGCAACTTGGAACATAAACTGGCCTGTGCGTCGGACAAAGTGTACAAATTTGAGTGCGACGTTCACTAGGAGGCTAGGAATTCGATAAAATTGATAATCGCAAATCGATAAGACCACATATCTCACACAATTTTAAGGCTACAGTCACTAAATTTGGTTGATAGATTGTTGACGATGCGATTTAAAGATTGGCATATGTCACTCCCACTTCAGCCACCCCCAAGCCTACAATTTTGAAATGTTGTAGGTCTATTACTAGTATTTATCGATAAATTCGAGACACCTGTTAATGTTAATCCATAAAACCATATAACACCCTTAATTTGAAAGCTAGAGTCAACAAACTGAATAGGTATATTGCTAGCATCACCTTTCAAAAATACGGAAAAATAATTTTGGACCGCGCTCACTCCCGCTCCCAAAAACAATAAAAGCATATATCTCCCGCAACTTAAGAGCTACAGTTACCAAACTTTGAAGGAGAATTACTAGGAACCTTCTCTAAAATATTTTTAGCCACGCCCATTCTAGTAGAAAATTCTCATTTCTTCCGTAATTTAAGAGCTATATTTACCAAGGTTGGAAAGGAAATTACTAGGAAGCTCCTCCAACATTCGTTTTCGGCCACGCCCACTCCCGCCCACAAATTTTACAGAAGCCTATATCTACCGCAATTTAAAAGGCAAGCTTGGAAGAAAAATGACCAGGAACCTCCTTCAAAGGTCGGTATTTCTTGGCTACACCCCCTGTCCTGTATCACCTGTTATCAGATGATATAACTTATTGGTATCATGGTATTTCACAGTCGGTTACGCCCCACTGCAATGATCTCTCGTATTCTTTTTTCGCTTATGCACATATAGCTTGAAGGTTTTCTTCCAAAACCGTTGCGAAAGGCATAAAATAATTATGAAATATAATATATCATATATCAAACAGCTTTAAAGGTAATTTCAGCAATCATTGCAATGAACTGCAGTACTGGACATCAAAAACATTAGCAAGAAATCAGCTCAAATGAGCTCGACTTGAAAACTAAATGAAAATTCAGCAAACGCTGCAATCATGGGCGTACACAGGGGTGGATTGAAGCAGTGGAGGGGGGCCTCTTTATACATATATGCATATGGTCGGTGGATAGAAATTGATGAAAAAATACGAGTCGGTCCCCCATTTATGGCATTCGGCGCCCCCCGTTACGAAAAGCTGGGTACGCCCTTGTCTGCAATCAAACCCTCGAGGTCGCCAATGACGATTTTTGTAGCTAACATATATGCGGATGCCGTTGGTGTTGTTTTCGGTTTTTGGTTTTTCGTGATTATTGTTTTTGCCTTGTAGTTTCTGTGGCTATCAGTTGGATTTAGATCATTGCGTCGGCGACTCCGTCGCTGTTACTAAACGAACGGACAAACATATCGATAATGCAATAAGCGTATAAATAAACATTTAAGGCAACACCCAGATAAGATAAGCGGCAGACTTATGGAAAACATAAGTAGATCGCGTCGAGTAAGCGTTGGGTGCTTACAAATTTACATATGTTCATTTGTAATTTCATATACTTGTTAATGCTTCAGAGCTATCAATTTTTCCGCATATAATTCACGAAAAACTGCGGCCCTTGACCCACCTTGCCGAATGTTGCAAAACCGAAGGTGAATGATGTCACAATGTCACAATGAGCCAACGCGGATGTTGCCTCAGGTGCTATCGTTGGTTATCATATCTTTTATACATTTCTGATATGCCAGAAATGA
Source organism: Drosophila glabriapex (assembly GCA_035042305.1). Classification (NCBI taxonomy): domain Eukaryota; kingdom Metazoa; phylum Arthropoda; class Insecta; order Diptera; family Drosophilidae; genus Drosophila; species Drosophila glabriapex. The sequence goes on from JAWNLN010000066.1 coordinate 13,520,225, forward strand.
TAAATGCCTGTTTGATAAAAGCGAAAGTCGACATATTTATACCAATAGGTTATTAATTTTATTAGCAATCGATTTGAACACTTTGTTTCGCTTATGCAGCCGGTCAATTCTGCCACAACTAATTGATTTAGTTTAAGTGCTGCATGTGCATTATTCACTGTTGCATTATATCATTTATGTTTCCTTATTGAATTTGTTTTGTTAATTTCGATTTCACAAAAACAACAATTTAATCAAATGGCAGCTATTGCTTCTGCATATGTTAAAAGCAAATTTAGGTAACATAACTCAACTAAAGTAATTCGTACTTTATTCGTACATATGCTGTTTTTTTAATTTTTAAATACATTACCACACACATTTTCAAGTTCTGGTAATTTATCCATTGAAGCTTAAAATTTCTGATCCAAATAAGTGATATTACATTGGCATATTGCATATAAAACTGTGACATGCACACATCAAACATAAAGGTAACAATTTCAAATTTGTCTATTTACAACTAAAATTTAACTGATAAACAGCGGTTATGGTCGTTTGTATTCGGCCTGATATCACTGCCAATCGGCAATTCTAGTGCCATTTTAACCACTGTGTGCCACTGTGCACAAAGTCGCGTCGCACTTGCTGGCGATTTTGAACGACAAACGCTCTCATTCACTCGCAGCAACGCGCACAGTACAGAGGCACGGAGGCCGCCACAACAATCAAGCACACACTAGGCTTCTTGGTAACTGATCGCATACTCAAGTCGACTGACTCTTTGTAGAAGAGGCCACTATGAACAAATACGCCTTGCTGGTCGTGTGCCTATTGGCCATTCTCGGCGCCATCCTCTTGGAGGTGCGAGCCAGCCCCAGTCCACAAAAATTGAGCGCCAGTCAGCTGGACAGTGTCTCTGCACAGTTCCTGCCCCCAGAATTTCGCAATACGAACGTAAGCATGGGTAAGTTAACAGTGACATAATCAGACCTGTACCTGTATATAATAATTATCGGATCGTTTCTGTTTTTTTCATTTCTTTTCATAGATGATATTAAGCGGGTGTATCGCGAGAAATGCAAGAAGGTGGTGGGCGTGGATAACACAACGCTGTATCAGAATATTGAGAATGCCACTGTCAAGCTGGGTTCCTGTCTCAGCGGCCTGGCCAATCTGACCGAACTGCAGGCTGAAATGGATGCAGCTCGGCCCATGGGTGAGCTGGACACAGTGTTCCACAAGTACTGTAAGCGTGCACCGGAAGCGGAAGACTGCGTGCGTGCCTTTAATGAGAAAGTGAGGCCTTGCCTGACCACCGAGGAGCTGCGTCAGCAGGCAACAATGATGCGACTTGGTGCCTCACTGTTGGCATTCGCTTGCTCCCGTGGCGGTGATCAGATCGCACTCTTTGTGGCCGAACAGGGGCCCGAGTGCCTCGAGGCAAACAAGGAGAGCATAAGCAACTGCTTCAACAGATCATTCAATCAGTATTTGCCAAAGGATGGTCAAGTGGCCGATCTGATGAGCCGGCCCGAGCTGCTTTTTACGCCGACACACTGCGTCGACCTTCAGAGCTTCGAGGGCTGTGTCCTCCACCATCTGGAGCAGTGTGCCGAGATCACGCCCGCCAACGTTGTCGAGACCATCTTCCGCTTTGTGAAGAATGAGACCGACTGCAAGGCATGGATGGATGCGCGTGCCAATGAGCGTCCCATACTCTTGGCCAGTGTGAACAACACACGGGACGGCGCCGGCACACTGGTTACCACACTTGGTGGCACCTTAACCCTTACTCTGGCCGCCTACATGCTGCGTAACTAGGCGAGCATTTTTTTAAAATATCATACTCATAAATGCCTTAGCTTCGATTAAATGTTTATAGTATTTCTTACTGATTATTGATAAAAATTTTTTTTTTTGTATTTTTTTTTGTTAATTTCGGTTTGCGAGAATGAAAGTAGTGGTAACGTTTTCATGTATTGTTAAAGTATTTGTATTCATATGTATGTTATTGCCTTATTTTTTTTTATACTTATGTGCGGTGAGTTGTAATTTAATGACTACTTTATTTATAGTTTACAATAAAAACATTATTACAAAATCTTTCAATCAGCCACGTGGTTAAAATCTAAAGTATCTCTCTGGACTGTGATGGGCTTGATATTTAAGACACACATGCACACATTTTTAACACACATCGATTGACAGCTTAGTCATCAGACAAAATATTAACTATTGTATACAATAGGCTTGCCGATTCATGTCTTTAATCAGACACACAACGACAACAAAGCGAACACTTTTATTCTTGATTTTCGGCATATTTAAAGGTCAATCAAATCGCTGTGACATAGAAACAAATTGTGTCGAATGATGAATCAGTTTGTTTAAAAGTGGAATCGCAATTCAAAGTGCAGGAGATAAGGCACTATTGATAACGTCTTACCTCTGAGTCATGATCTCGATAATTCGTTGCATACTTTTGCGCGGCTTGTTAAAATTCATTTTGGAACTGCTTGGAAATATTAAATAAAATTAACGATTGTTTGTTGTTCGTCTAGAACATGGAAGTAAATATAATAACTGAGTATGAATAGAATGACACTTTAAATGCAAAACAAACTTTGAAACTGTTTTTTTAGCATTCTCATTTACTCAAACAATAAGTCAAAGAGTGTAGACAAGTTGGAGTCTCTGCCAAATGCCCAATGAAAACGGTAATCAGAATATCTCTACTAATGTTTATCATTGTGGACGCTATCAGCTTTTTGATAGCTTTAAAGAATTAATCGCACAAAGTTAATTCAAGTTCGTTACATTGTTTAATATTAATATATATCGAGGCTAGAAGAAAACATAACAACAATTGGTTTTGCATAGACGAAGGCTTAAAGCCACTGGTAAACCTTAATTTAAAGTTCTTTGCTGTTGCTGCAAACTATTATCATAACTTTATAACCAACAATAGACAGTGTAGTCATGGACAGTCATAATAATATTGAATTCCTATTGAGTGAATGTCCAAAGTGTTGACTTGTCCTGACTAATTTATTGTACACTGATACCGAAGGTCTAATACCTTCCAATTTTGCACGCACTAACTCATAACTCAGCAGGAGTGTCGTCATATTTGATTCCGCTTCTAATATGCCTTTCATATTTGGTGACTGTAGCTTTCAAATTGTGTGAGATAAATGAAATTATCGATCAAACTATTTTCAAATCTATCGTAAGCGGACCTTCTTAATTACGTCATATATTTCGTGAAAAAATACACTAAGCACGCTATACAAAGATATAAAGACATATCTATTTGTTTTGTAATAATAACGTAATACATATTCATAAATTAGTTATTAACTTAACTTAATTGTTAACTTAAACACAAAACCTTTGTAAGTAAACTGCATTCTTATATATAACTATACAAAAAAAAATATTCTTAGTTCTACATAATCCTAATCCTAATTGTTTACTTTTGCAGACTGCACCTGTTCCAACACTTGCTGCTGCTCCTGCGTCTGCTCTAGATCCGTTTCCTGCTCCTCTAACGACACCTGCTCCGCTAACGATACTTGCTCCTGTACATCATCCAGATTGCTCAAGACGTGCTCGACAGCCGCACGCAGTTCAATGGCATACTTCCAAGCGCTGCGATCATCAACCAACTCTGAAAGCTCATACTTCTTGTCTGGCTCCCGATAGTGCTGCATTTGGGCCAGTTTCGTGTCCAGCGCTCTCGGGTTGCATCCACCCGGCAGCCACTTGAGCGTATAGTGATTGTGCAGCACCAGTGAGTAGCGTGTGTTGTGGAAGCACTTCGTTGCACGATTGGGCAGCGAGTAGTTACGGTGCCGCATCGTGTGCTGCAGCACGAAGAGCTCATCAGCGTCTTGCTGCTCGTGATTTTGGGCCTCAGGCACCACCTTGGTGAAGTACGTGTTAATAAAGCACAGAGACACATGACCATTGGGGCACTTGGCTATCGTATTTGGGCGATCCGCTTCGAGTATATCATGCCAGGTGCGCAGCGTGCCCAGCGGCATAATCACCTCATCGATGTCCACATTGAGAAGATAGTCGTGTCGATGCATATTCCTATAGAAGCAATCGTTGTAGGGTATCAGCTCATTGAGCCGCTTGACCATTCGTCGCTTCTGCAGCAGCAAATGCTGATAATGCCTCAAACGTGGCATCCCATTGGCCATCGTCAGCGGACGTAGCTCCAGGAAGTCAATGCGCTGATAGTAGTCCAGCACACGTTGCACTGCCGGATGAACATCGTACATGTACGCATAGATGCGGGAGGCACCCAACAAGCGTTGCAGCTCGAACCACTCGATGAGGCGCTCCGATAGATCGATGAACGGAAAATCAAATCCCTTGATGCAAACGCCAAAGCTGAGCGTGGAACTCGAACTACGGTTATGAAACGTATTGGAGCTGGGATTGAAGGTGGCATTCGCGAACAGTGGAAGCACTGTTGGTGTTGGTGTTGGTATTGGTATTGGTGGGCGATCGTAGTGGACACGCAGCGAATTGCTGGCAGACTCACAGCTCTCTTTCACGAGCGAGACGGTGCGTGGCGTCGAGCCCTTAAGGTTGGCTGGCAAGTTGGGAACCGGACAGCTGATCAGATGCGGATAGCTGAGCTGTGACGGATGGCCCCAGGCCGCTGGCCACACGCTCAACCACTCACTGACCTGCGTCATAACAGGCACCTTATGCTCGGCATACCACAGCTGGCAGTGGGTTGGCGGGAATTCATTGCCAATTTGGTTGGCCGTTGCCAGAATGCGTACCACACCCAGTTTCGATTTGAGGCCGGCCCGCAGATCTACGTAGGCGGCATAGAGACGGAACGTCACGTTTCTATTGCTGAAGGTCTGCCAGTAAATGTTGTGCAGCTGCAGATCGAGCGGATCTGGATACTGGGAGCAGTTTCTGCTCTTGCGATAATTCTGCGGCTTTGCATGGTGATACCAGAAGTCATAGTCCACCTCGGGTAGCTCGTGCTCAAGCTGTTTCACCAGCTCCTCATCAATGGGTTCCTTCAAATTTTGCTCTCCCGGCGCTGTCCACACACTCTTACTAACATTTACTGACGACTGCCGCACGTGCTTCACTTGCTCCATAAGCTGCGCTTGCTGTACTAGCATCTGATGGTCGGCGTTGTGCAGCGAAGTCAGCAGCAGCAATAGAGCAAATATCACAAGCAGCACCAATAGCGTCAGCTTGCAAAAGCTACTTCTACCTCTTGTTGACATTGTGGCCAAACTAATCGTGGCAATCGTTCAGCTGGACGGTGAGCGCTACAGCCTAGCCGCTTTATCTACAGAAATTCTACGAAGCCCCGAAGTGCCTCCTCTCGTTAAGCAGAACTACCCGATGAATTATCAATATTGCAATGTTTGTTCTTCGTCTTGTTGCTGCCATTCAATCAGTTGGCTAATTGTGCTGTGCGACCAGAAAGCAGTTACACTAACCGAAAGCAATACACTCTCACAGTAATCTTTCGACATATGTATTCTAAGTGTTGAACCAACTCGCGTCAAGTCAATGGTATTTGCAACCAGCTATTAATGTAGTGTGCAATATATTTTGAGCACATAAAAGCTGTGGAATAAAATGTGATAACATAAAATACTGAAATAGTAAGCATTATTGCTTCATCTATATATTAAATATTTTCAAAGCTTATTATCTTGATTTTGTTTAGTGTATTTCAGGTGACTCTTGAAATCAATAATAATTTTATCACTTGATTTTACCAATTATTACCAACCAAAAATTTGGCTGTCAAAGATTGTATTCCGCTATCGGGCAATATTATTATATGCATTTCATTGTTTGACCAGCTTTCCCCTTATTGGCCCGATTGGGACTTTTAGTCATTGGCTTTAATGCGTACACAATCTGTTGATAAGAATACCAATTTTTTTTCTTTTCATGTCAAGTGTGAGGTATGAGCCTTATCAGAGAAACAGATATACTAACCTCATTGATTTGTTATTTCACACAATAATGGAACTCGATTTAGATATGTAACATATTTCCGTAATTTACTTATTGAACTTAACTTAATAGTTAACTTGTACCGCACTTCGGAATCACATGTTCATGGCTCTCAAACCCAAAACCTTTGTAAGTAAACGGCATTCTTATATATAACTATACAAAAAAAAATATTCTTAGTTCTACATAATCCTAATCCTAATTGTTTACTTTTGCAGACTGCACCTGTTCCAACAGTTGCTGCTGCTCCTGCGTCTGCTCTAGATCCGTTTCCTGCTCCTCTAACGACACCTGCTCCGCTAACGATACTTGCTCTTGCACATCATCCAGATCGCTCCAGATGTGCTCGACAGCCTCACGCAGTTCAATGGCATACTTCCAAGCGCTGCGATCATCAACCAACTCCGAAAGCTCATACTTCTTGCCTGGCTCCCGATAGTGCTGCATTTGGGCCAGTTTCGTGTCCAGCGCTCTCGGGTTGCATCCACCCGGCAGCCACTTGAGCGTATAGTGATTGTGCAGTACCAGTGAGTAGCGTGTGTTGTGGAAGCACTTCGTTGCACGATTGGGCAGCGAGTAGTTACGGTGCCGCATCGTGTGCTGCAGCACGAAGAGCTCATCGGCGTCTTGCTGCTCGTGATTTTGGGCCTCAGGCACCACCTTGGTGAAGTGCGTGTTAATAAAGCACAGAGACACATGACCATTGGGGCACTTGGCTATCGTATTTGGGCGATCCGCTTCGAGTATATCATGCCAGGTGCGCAGCGTGCCCAGCGGCATAATCACCTCATCGATGTCCACATTGAGAAGATAGTCGTGTCGATGCATATTCCTATAGAAGCAATCGTTGTAGGGTATCAGCTCATTGAGCCGCTTGACCATTCGCCGTTTCTGCAGCAGCAAATGCTGATAATGCCTCAAACGTGGCATCCCATTGGCCATCGTCAGCGGACGTAGCTCCAGGAAGTCAATGCGCTGATAGTAGTCCAGCACACGTTGCACTGCCGGATGAACATCGTACATGTACGCATAGATGCGGGAGGCACCCAACAAGCGTTGCAGCTCGAACCACTCGATGAGGCGCTCCGATAGATCGATGAACGGAAAATCAAATCCCTTGATGCAAACGCCAAAGCTGAGCGTGGAACTCGAACTACGGTTATGAAACGTATTCGAACTGGGATTGAAGGTGGCATTCGCGAACAGTGGAAGCACTGTTGGTGTTGGTGTTGGTATTGGTATTGGTGGGCGATCGTAGTGGACACGCAGCGAATTGCTGGCAGACTCACAGCTTTCTTTCACGAGCGAGACGGTGCGTGGCGTCGAGCCCTTAAGGTTGGCTGGCAAGTTGGGAACCGGACAGCTGATCAGATGCGGATAGCTGAGCTGTGACGGATGGCCCCAGGCCGCTGGCCACACGCTCAACCACTCACTGACCTGCGTCATAACAGGCACCTTATGCTCGGCATACCACAGCTGGCAGTGGGTTGGCGGGAATTCATTGCCAATTTGGTTGGCCGTTGCCAGAATGCGTACCACACCCAGTTTCGATTTGAGGCCGGCCCGCAGATCTACGTAGGCGGCATAGAGACGGAACGTCACGTTTCTATTACTGAAGGTCTGCCAGTATATGTTGTGCAGCTGCAGATCGAGCGGATCTGGATACTGGGAGCAGTTTCTGCTCTTGCGATAATTCTGCGGCTTTGCATGGTGATACCAGAAGTCATAGTCCACCTCGGGTAGCTCGTGCTCAAGCTGTTTCACCAGCTCCTCATCAATGGGTTCCTTCAAATTTTGCTCTCCCGGCGCTGTCCACACACTCTTACTAACATTTACTGACGACTGCCGCACGTGCTTCACTTGCTCCATAAGCTGCGCTTGCCGTACTAGCATCTGATGGTCGGCGTTGTGCAGCGAAGTCAGCAGCAGCAATAGAGCAAATATCACAAGCAGCACCAATAGCGTCAGCTTGCAAAAGCTACTTCTACCTCTTGTTGACATTGTGGCCAAACTAATCATGGCAATCGTTCAGCTGGACGGTGAGCTCGACGGATTAGCCGCATTTTTTATAGCAACTTGCACCGTGGATAAAAATTTGATAGCATAAAATATTGAAATATTAAGCATTAGTGCTTCATTTATATATTTAATATTTGATATGCTTGTCCAAATATTTTGTTGCAAATAATCAAAAATATCAATAAGCTATTGAAAAAAACTTCAAATAAGTTTATTTTGAAGGGTTTTTTATTGTACTGATTTTCTTGAGTGCGTTACAGGTGGTTCTCCAAATCTATAATGACTTTATTACTTGATTTTTCGGAGTGCTGGCTGCACTGTCAGCTAAATTTGGCGGTCAGAGATTGTGTTCTGCTATCGGACAAAATGAATATGTGGACTTATTTTTGACTTGCTTTTCTCTTATTGGCCTGATTGGAAATTTTAGTCAGTGGCTTCACTGCGTATACAAAGAATACAAATTTATATTTGGGCCTTATCGGAGAAACAAATATATTAACCTCATTGAGTTTTCAATTCACCCAAAAGTGGTCTTTGATTTGACTGACAAGTGCGTAATAAAAAAAAAATAATTAAAATTTCGATAATAAAGTATGTTGGCTATTTCATATTTAGTGCAGTTTCTTTATAATTATAATCAGATTGCGATATAAATAGAGTATCTTTCCACACATTTTCAGTTGTTATTAAACATCGTTTACTCAAGTTCCTCCTCTTTTATGTTAGAAGATTACTGAAATTTCAAACCCATCGATTATTTGTATTTTTTCCTTTAGATTAGATTAGAGAAATTAATTGATTTTAAATAAAATCAGAAATTAAATCCAAATTGATGAATTGTCAACGATTTGTGCTAAAAGCTTTTGTATTTACCACTTATAATATGCATAATATCGCATAGGTCTGTCCTAACAGCATTTTGAGTGAGACCCCTCCACCGTCCAAGGTACAGAGAAATGTGCAAAAAGCTTTTAGTAATCAAAAGATAAAATATATATCTATTTTCAAAGTGACATTGTTTTTAAAAATCATGTGGAGCACGTATTTGCTTACATCGCAATTGATAGTGGGCAAGTTGAGGGTTGCGTTTTGGAGTGTTCTGATGTTCTAATTAATGCTTATACGGCTGTTGAAATAAATATTGGTTGGACGACTAATATATATTCACTAATTGTTTAAAGACATTAGTCACACTTAAAGTTTAACTCCACAACTTTAAGTATGACTGATAGCATTGATAAGATTCAACTACCTCGCTTATACTTACGATCCATAAAAAATTAGTGCTATACATATTATCGAAGTTTTCAGTGGGTAAGCAATTCCATCTGGGGTTGATAAATTATATTTTTCGATCGTTTTTGTCTTATAAACATAAAAAGTCAGATTGGGTGTGACCCAATTTTGACTAAAACGTTTGTAGAAAAGTCATTAACGATTTGCTCTTCACTTACACATATTTTTGTTGTTGCCAGTAATTGCTATATATAATTAATTAATTAAAATAGTTTAGAAAACAAATTTGTAATTTGTTGTTCAGCAGTTGACCATCTGCAAGGGCGTAAACAGTTCCACATTAATAATATTGGCTTAATGTACTTCATTTGTTTATCCTGTACCCACGGATCAAGTAAGTGGTCAAAATTGAATTTTACAATGTGTAAAAGTAAACGTCAATTCCATTAACAACGACGAAAACTAAGAACAACAACGACGATCCCCAGATAACAACGCTTATCAAAGAAACAATGACGAGAGCCAATTCGAAGAAGTCGATCGGCGAGGAGCGTGAGCAACATGCGGCAATGTCGAGGAAGATTGTCTCAGTTCGGCCTTTGATGGGATGGGTTGTGAGAGCTGTTTCTCGAACAAAGTAGAGACGAGAGAGTTGCAGTTCAGCCTTTGACGGAATAGGTTTAAGATTATTATATAAAGCTACTAGATTATAGGATACTGGCTAGTCGCCCATTCTCGAACGAGGCATTTTGTTTTTTTTTTCCGTACATTTAGCTTGTTTTATTTTTGGCGCTTTTATAACTTTGCGCTACGCTATTTTTGCAAGTAATTTAAAAATAATTTGTTGTTGTTGCTGCTGCTGCTGCTGCTGCTGCTCTTGCTGCTGAGGGAGTTCGCTTGGGTGGGCTTAACGTTTTTGTGAGGTCCGAAGTTTGCTTTATTGACATTTCCAGCAGGACTTGTGACAATGAGCGCACACCTGCAGGACGCGTCCGCGTCAGCGCCGGTGAGAGGATAATAAAATTGTGAAACAACTTTTTAATGAGAAACATTTTTTGCACATTGCGATGCCCCTGCGAACAAACTGGGGACGGTTAAGAGGGTGAGTAAGGTGAGTACATTCACTTGGTAAATTGCTGCTGCTGCCACGGCTGTTGCTGATGATGATGTTGCTGCCTGCGGCTGCCATAGCTATGTATTATCATGATATGGATAGCAAACGCGAACAACTTATTACTTTTTAAAGATGCGGTAATCGCATAAGTGCACTGAAAAATACTTAAGTGCTTTGAAAATTTTGCAAAAACCGATGTGAAACAATCGTTGACTTTTCCATAGACATTCCATAGGGTACTTAAATGTGTAGATTGTACATGACATGATTCATTCGTAGCTGAATGAAAAAGTCTACTAAGAATCTATTAAGAATTGATACGTATGTGTTTACCAATCGATTACGACTTATCTTAAGATCAAATCAATGAACAAATGCCACAAATAACTAAGTTTTCAAAACAGATAATTCAGTTTAGCAAACCAATAAATATTCATAAGTAATATGTCAATTTTATACCCTGAACTAATTGAAAATGGGGAAAAAAGGTTATCATAGTATTTTGGTTATGTGCAATGTCCGTCATACTGTCTGCCCGTCTGTCCATATGTCCGTCTGTATGAACGTAACTTTTTTTCATTAAAGCTAGAACCTTGAAAATAGGAACATATATTGGTCTTTGCCTGCGTCAGACAAAGTGCTACGATTACTAGGAAGCTAGCAAACGATAAAATTGATAATCGCAAATCGATAAGGCCACATATCTCCCACAATATCAAGGCCACAGTCTTCAAATTTAGTTGATGGGTTGCTGGCGTTGCCACCTCGCTCCTCCCCTGAAAACAGAAAACGGCTATATCTTCCGCAGTTTTTGAGTTAGAGCCGTCAAATTGGGTAGGTATATTACCGGTAGAAAAATATTGTTGAAATATTGTTGTTAAATGAATTAATGTTTAAGGCGGAGACCCTGGGCAGACAGCGGTCGTTGCTGCTGATTATGATGATGATAATGATGAGCTGCAGCTCCATTGGCAACAGCCTTAATCGATTTTAGAGCCATGCAAAGTATATGAAACAACACGGAACAATTTCAACTTGCCAGTAAGTGGATAAACTTTTATGCCCAGACGATTGACGCGACCATTGGCCTGCCTACACCCAAACCAATGTGAAAAGCTGGGAGCTGGGAACTGGGAACTGGGAGTTAAGAGCTGGAAGCTGCTGGCTATCCGGTCTATACGGTGACGCCTTCAAGACTGGTCTACAATTAACTATGAAAATTTTACGCCGCACTGCAAAACTGCAAACTTTTTGCCTTAATTACCCAGAAAAGTAACACAAATGAAACGCATCGACGCTTAATTACTTTTGCTAAATGGCACGGACATTGCTGGAAACTGCGTTAGAGGTAAACAGTGGGCGGCGCTGCCACTTCTGCACTTCGCTTTCATCCTCACTATGATTCGGATTCTGATTCTGACCAAGAGCACGGGCCAACTTTGCAGCATGCGGGCGTGAATGGTTGTCAGGGGTTGGGACTGTGGCACACTTTGAATTCGCTGCATGGCAATTTACTGCATTCAGCTCACAGCATTGACTTGGGCTTCTTCTGCTTATACACTTTGCTATGGATACTACAGATTTTTGTCAAGTGGCGTTGAACATGCTAAAAAAAATCATTTCTGTGCCTATTGATATAGTTAAGTAACTTTGAGCCCAGTTGTGCTCTCACCTACAACCATCGTGGGAATAATTTAGGAATGCAACAATTAGGTTTTCTATTAACCGCTGGCTTGTGAGAGTCGCGCCTTAGTTCTCTTAAAATTAATATGAGAATTTCAAAGTGAGACATGAAATTATTCAACGAAAGGTAATTTGGGCGCTTTCAATAGTTCTGACTCAACAAATTCTACAAGAGTATCGTGTATTCGCTATCCTTACATATAAGAAACCCAACTTATTTCTGGTTAGAGTCAGACTGATTGCTGCCAGCATGTGAGAGTCGCAGCACGATTTGACTTTTGTAGACGTCACAATTTGAGAAGTTTTGCCAGCTCTGTGGTAAACTTCTCCACAAACTTGTCTGGCACTTTGATTGCAAGTTTTTGATTAAAAGCCTGCCACAAAACGCCATGCACGCAATGCGGCAAAGTTTTCCACCACGCGCAGCCCGAAAATTGTTAATTGAATGCATTTGGGGTGCACAATGTTTACCCTTTACCGAAATGACTGGCGGCCATCTGGTATCAGTTGAACGATACTAAAAGCGCTTGCTTAAGGAACACGTGAATAATAACGATTATAAGCATGATAACATGGATTTACAATCGATATATATGCATGACAACTACAGCATATTCAAGCTTTCAGACTCAACTAAAGATAGATTGATATTTGTTAAGTTGGCAACAATTAATTTAGCTGGCATAACCAATGTGTGACCTTTTCGATTTTATTTTCGTTGTTTTTTTTTGTAACATTTCGACATTTTTAGCCACTCAATCAGCTTAAGAATTTAATTGATGATTAATTTTTTGCCTGTTATTTTAAATTATTACTTCATGCATCACCAGAATCCGCCCAGAGACATTTTCTTTGTTTGTATTTGTACTTGTTATGTGGAAAATTCAAGTAAATGGCATTTTGATGAAGTTCCATACTTGGCTCGTGCAAACTAAAGCCAAAGTGACAAATATCGCATTTTTGAATTTATCCTCACCCGACCAGTTGCATACCATAGTTCAGGGCATTCAAATTCAATTATAAGAATAAAATTGAATAAAAGCGCTGCAGTACATTTTTGTCACAATGGAATTGTAACATTAAATCATGTGCGACAACAATTTAAGCTTAAATTCAATGCCGTAATATTTGGATCGGATTACTATCTGTTCATATTTGCATGCGAATGCAGATTAAACAACATTTGCCTAATGGAAGCATTTATCACTTGTACAGTACACTCTCCATCGAGGATTTGTTCAAATTGGCCACAAAGAAGAAAGAAAAAAAAACAATTATATTAAAAAGGGAATATTCCCTATATTGGCAATGCGAAGAACATATTTTGAAGTACATTTCACTTGGCCGTTAGCAGTAAGCTTTGAAGCTTGTACCATTCATGAGCATTAGTTTTAATTCCAAAGCAAAAGGAGCAACTTTAAGGCTGCTTGATGGCTTTAAAAAGAAGTCGAGACATTTGGAGTTGTTGCTGGAAAACTGTGCATCCGTAGCCCAAAACAGCCATAGACACGCCCCACTCCTGATGGGCGTGACGCCCTTTCGCTTGAGTGCAATGCAAGCCAAAGAAGTAAAAACTCGAAAATAATAGCAAAAGAAACTGCAGATATTCTATAAAAGCCGAAGCTAACGAGATTTGATGAATTGCAAGTCTTTGTGAATAGAAGCTGCAAGAAAACTGTGCGTGAATAGCATCTTCAATCCTCCACCCTAAAGCAGCCAAATCCGTAGCGCAAAAAAAAAATCCCATTAAGTGGTTTAAGCCAGTGAAAGAGCGCACAACAAGCAACAGCATCGAAAAATTCAGTTGACATAAAGGAAGCCCAACAAACTAAAGCCAACATCTACGTCAACGCTAACCCGTTCCCAGCCAACAAACAGGCAGACGGGCATTCAGACAGCCAGCCAGACTAGCGGAGAGACGGACACTTAACTGGATGAGCACAAAGCATCTCGACGAATTACTTGGCTGTTGCCGCTGGACGAACATAAATGTGGGGGAGACATCTTAAGAGTATAACAACGAAATTTAATTTGACCAACGGTTTCCCGCATCAAGACAGGATTTATTTATGACATACTTTCAAGCAGGTGCTGTAGTTGAAGTTTCAAGTCTGTCAATTATAGTAAGGGGTAAGGCAACACTAGATTTAAAAGCGGCTAAAATAAGTCACACTTATTGTGTGCTAATTTGAAAAATCTCATATTGATGGCCGAAATTGGCACATTTTTCATTAAGCGAAAAACCACTTCCAACAATTTGGTAGCATTTTAAAGTTGTCATAAGCTTTGTTAAGAGACAGTTGAATGAACGCCATTTAATATTTATATCGAAACACCGCAAAATATGCAATGAACTAAACACAAGCTTTAATCCAAGATGGGATTGTGCTGCAACAGAAACTAACCACAAAGCTCTGAAAGCTGTGTCGCAATTAAAAATGAAAGTAAACCGTCGATTTACCAAAGTCGGCAATGCCTTGACTTTATAGCCAGTTCAAATTGTAAATGCTTACGCATTGTAAATAAATTCGTTTTTCTTTTTTCTTTAATTTTTTCAAAACTCAAAACTAATGCTCACTCCTTGCATAGAGGCGGAGTTAAAGGTGGACGTTTAACAAATGGCAGACACAGCAGTTACACATAGAAACTAAGATTCGATGATGGAGCGACTCTCGTTTGCAGCACTCGGCTTGGCCATAATGCTGCACTCAGTAATGGGCATCTCGTACTACTTTTTTAAGGCCCGCTGCTCGCCGGCCCCCCTACTGGGCAGCTGGCTGTTCATCGCCTGCATTGGGGCTGTCCTACACAGTGTGCATATATTTCCACAGTGGTGCCGCAACTGTTCTGCACTATGTCGCCTGACCATGGAGACGGCCATATGCTGCTTGACGCTGGACGTAATGCTGACCAAGTTTTGGTGTCGCATCGAATCAATGTGCCACTGTGCCATTATTGGCATTCTCCGGCTTCTGGTCACAGAGAGGTGCACCTTTGATTCCTGGGAATATTGGCTGCTTGGCGTGACCACCAGCATAATTGGGGGCTGTCTGCTCTGGCTTACGCTCTGGGCGACTGCATTGACCAGCAAGATGCGTCTGGACTATTCCAATTGGCAGCACAAAGTCGCACATTTAGTAAGACAAACTATTTACCATTTTGTTTTCGGCCCAATGGATCTCCAATCGACTAAAGTGCAAAATTCGGAGGAGTGCCAGCAGAGTTTTGCCAGCTGAGCAACGCTTACACGATACTAAATGCCAATTTTATTTATGGCCCAAATATCTTTAAAAATGATTTGAACACTCATCCAAACTGAAATGACATTTTATGACAAATGAATCTCATTAACCATGAGCTGGACTCATTTTGGTCTCAGCTGGAGTCTCATTTTGGTTTCTGTGGCAAATTTTGAAGAAAATTATAAAAACAAATATATACATTCTATATAATGGAAATTGCCATCGTGCTTAGTGCACACATTTTATTTCAAATTCAATATTCTGAAATTCTAATTGACATCCAGTTGTATTGCAAGTTAATGTTTCTTGCTTACTTTAAAAGACACTCCAAAAGCGATGCCATCATTAAAGCAATTTTCTTACGACCTTGGATTGTTTTCCCGACGATCGAGCAAAACATTCGGAAAGCATTTCTTTAAAGCTTTAAGCCAATTTGTGCACCGATGCAGTTACAAAGAAACCCGTTTAGCCGTATCATGGCCATGTGGCCATGTGGCAATGCGGAAGACATCCGCTGCAAGCGCCTAATTGTGGGCTGGAGCACAGCTCCTCTCGTCGCGTTTCGGAAGACGGAACCAAAAACCAAAAAAACAGAATGCGGTTGTTGGGTTTACTGCACTTCACCATACTCTTTATTAATCTTGGAGTGATTACAAAAAATTTCATTACTATAATTTAATATTTAATTTCAGAAATTTTTTATTATTTAAGGTATATATTTATATAAATTCC
Source organism: Drosophila glabriapex (assembly GCA_035042305.1). Classification (NCBI taxonomy): domain Eukaryota; kingdom Metazoa; phylum Arthropoda; class Insecta; order Diptera; family Drosophilidae; genus Drosophila; species Drosophila glabriapex. Next base: position 13,536,248 of record JAWNLN010000066.1, read on the forward strand.
TGTGATTATATATTGTTACATATCTAAGAAATCAGTCCCAAGAATGGTACGCTAGGGTATCAAAATATGTAAAGTTTTGCTGTCATGTTAAACTTGAACTTGAGACATGAGCAGCACTGAATGATGATGCACGACAACATGCAACAATATAGAAAATAAAATAATAATAATGCATTTTTGTGATTTTGCCAGAAATGAAGACACGCAAAGGCATTTGCTAAACAGTTGTAAGTAGCGAACTGCTCTTGGCTGCCACTTGTGGCATGCTACGCTCTAACTACTTTTAATGGCAATTGAGGAAAATTACCGGCTACAGCTCTCTTACTTGTTGTTTGTCTACCTGTCGAGCTGCATGCTTTGCCTGCCTGCTTGGTATATAAGACTCTCCACTGTCGTCAGTGACGTTAATCAAACCGCGTCGCTTGACAGTCTGAGACTGCAAAAAAGTGCAAGTGCTTTGCCAACATCATCAGCAGCAACAACAACAAATTAGTTATAAACAAACGCGCGCAAACCGTATTCGCCCCAAAACCAAAGCAAACCATAAATCGTAGCAGAGGTGAACCATTTAGTTGTGTATTTTCTTTTATTTTCTATTTTTGTTTGTTTTTTTATGTTTTCGTTGCTTTAATTTGTTTTTGTTTTAAACAAATATTAGCGCTTATATATAATCATAATTGTTATAAGACTACATATTAAAAATATACAAATTTGCTAACAAAAGCAACGTAATACGCAGTTAGTGAAAGTGAACTTTAAATAAGACTCTTGCCCATTCGTGGAGCGTTGCCAAGCTGATTATGCATGTGTCACGTGTGATCCATGGCAATTAGCCAATTGGAGAACAACCCACTTGGCGTGGCAAGGGAGCCCAAAAAGTTAAAAAAAAAGAGTATGTAAATATTAGCATTTAAATACACTGATTAGACGTACGGAAGAAGGTAATATTCAATTACAATTTATTTAGTTTTCTTATGTTCACCGCGTATAGTCAATAATTTGTAGTACTTTAAAAATATGAAATCAAATAAATTAAAAATACAAAATATATCTCTTAAATAAGTGAAGAACTTATGTAAATTATAAAAAGAGATCACCAAACTAAAAAACGAACTGAAATATTTATCTATATATTTTTTAATGTTGTCAATTTAAAAATAGATTTGAGATAAGTATAACAAATCTTAGCTTTAACGTAACTAATATTATAATTATTTACTTTATTATATATACCTAAGTTATTTTTGTGAGTTTATTTAAATTTGTTTGCAGTCGGGCATTAGTTTGGCACAGCTTTCACGTAATCTCTTTAAAATTAATTACTTCTGCAAATACATCCGCTTACTCTGAATCCTATATTTTAGATGCTTTGCCACGACCATCTCTTTTGTGTGATGTTGCTCGGGCAGCTGCTTGTGCTGCCAGTGCTGCATGCCACACCAGTGTCCAGTCCGGAGATACCCAACAAAACTTCGAAATCACCCAACAGCGCCCAGGCGCAACAGCAACTACACAAGTCCAATCCCAGTGGCCAGGAGGCGCATCTCAATTCGTTAAGCGCCTTTGCCAGCAGCTACGATAACCTTGGCACGGTTCAAGCTCAGATGCAGCCGCCAGCTGAAGCGGTCTTCAAGCCATCCTATAAGCTGCCCGAAATGGAGACCAACTTTACGCCCATGCAAAGCGCCACTCTTGGGGAGACCAGCAGCATTAGCAGCCTGCCCAGCACTCCAATGCTGATGCAGTATCTGCCGGCTCAAACGCTGGAGGATGGCAGTGGAACTGTTCAGTATCTACAGCTAATACCAACGCGCCCCATCATCGTGCCCATCAGTCCCTTCTTACAAGCAGCTGCCTCTGGAGGCACTCTGGCCAATCAGTCGCCCTCCATAACGCCCAACATTGCCACCGTACCCGACTATGGTGCACGCGGAGTTCAACTGAGCGCCCTGCCCGCCAATACGGGCATGACAGGCATACATTACTCAGCTGCCGGCCTGCAGGGCTACGCCAGTGCCATCTCTCCGGTTCCAGCCTATCGCAGCAACTATCGCATCAATCGCGAGGCCAAGGACAAAACTTTCCCGGCTGCCTTCAGCCTCAACCTCAATGAGTACTTGCCGTCAGTGACCGGTGATGTCTCGGCAGCGGGATCAGCCTCGCATCCGCACACGCAGCTGTATATTAGGGCCAGGCCTTAGTATTAAGGCCGAAATCACTTTGCGGCCAAGTTCGCGGCTTGAGTCATATGTTTTTTGTCTTTGTTTTTTTTTAACTTTTTTTTTATAGTTCTTAAGCTGTGTTATTGTCATGTTTGTAAGGTAAATAAAGCATTTGATTAAAATTAAACTAGGAATCCGTGTCGAAATTTGTTAGACCATCACTTTCCAGTAAACGCACACAAATCGCGAAAACCTATATTACATAACCGTAAACCTGGTCAAGAAATGAAAAGAGATAAACAAATAAACTAGTGAACAACACACCAGCAACAAGGTCGTCTTGAGATAGCAGTCGCCCCGCACAGAATGAATTTCCATTGTTATGGGCCTCTTTTCGAGTGAAAGTCAACAACAATTTCACGCCCGTCCGCAACAGTCAAATAACTAACATGGCTAAGACCTGCACTTGTTCACACACATGTGTCAGCGCCCATTACGTTGTCAACCTTGAAGTTGCGTCAGTCAGTCAGTCAGTCAGCATGTTCCCCTATCAGCCAAGTGCCCCAACTAAGGCGCAACAGCGGTGATTCAACTCGAATCGAGTCAAGCCACACTTGTAGTAGTCATCTGTCTAATTGTCGCGTTTTGACAAATCCATTTGGGACTTTCATTACCACTCCATCTTTTGCTCAATTACAGTGATCGAAAAAGCTTCTTTCACTTGCGGCATTATGTGGAGCAATTGCCGACCGGCATTTTAAAAATTTGTTAACTGCACCTCAAATACCCTTCCGAAAATTGCTTAATATTCAAGCATTTTGTATATTATCAAAATGAATTATTATTATTACTAATGTTGTTTTTATTAGATATACCTAAGTTGCACTTGCGATCTACTTAAGAGTATAAGAAATCATTTATATATATACTCGCTTGTTATTGATATTATTAATACCTATAAAACTTGTTTGTTTTCAACAAACAACGAACAATTTTCACACATTTTTAGGCGCAGTTTTCATAAATAGTCATCTGAGCTAATTCTAAACTGACAACAATTTGTGATATACCCAAAGTGAGGCATACAATCGATGGGATTTACATGCCACAGCGAAGTACTGTATTGCCACAATTTACTTTCCAGCTCTAATGGCGATAACGACGCCCCGTAGCGTGCTTAGGGCTGTATGTCTGCCCCTGCCCCTGTCTCTGCTTCTGCCACTGCCTTTGCCCTGCCCCTGCCTCCGTCCCTGCCTGTGCGTCTTGTGAGGCACAATAAAATTTCGTGCTCTACGCGGGATATGGATGGGCCTGATTAGGCCCACTTGGTCCGAGTGGGGCGGAAGTGAGCGGTTAGCGCTGGCTCCGAGAGCAGAGCACCAAATATAAATACATACAAAGATATTTGAATGTAGTTCAATTAATGTTCATGTTGGAGATGCTCTAGATGCCTTGTCGCTTGTGAAGTGAATGGGGCAAGTTGGGGGAAGGCGATGATTGTGACCGCCCATGGCTGTTTTGCATGTTTCTATAGCTGTTATAACACTTTTAAATGCGTAAATTAGCTTTGATGACTTGACTTTGCATATTTATGTTGTTGCTTTTGGTATTTGGTGGTATTTGAATTTGAAATGATTTTAATTTTTAATTTCTAAGCCATTGCTGCTTATCCGCACTTTCCATTTCAATTAATTGTGCGCACTTGGCGCTTTCAGCTTCTTTTGTTTCGCACATTTGGGCTTGTCTCGGTTTCAGTTCAGTTTTCGATGCAATCCTTCAACGCCTCTCAGTCATCTCTCTCACCTGCATCGCCAGACAGCACACATCATACTTCTCTCTATTTAACTATTTCCCTCTCTCTCTCTCTCTCTCTCGCTCTCCCTCTCTTTTTTTTAGTGTCTACCTCTCTCTGTCTTGGCTAACTAGCCACAATGCGTCCACTTGTTGGACTTTGGCTATGGCCTGCAGAACTGCACAGCCGTCGCTGTTGGCCAAGTTGGCCTCTTGGTATAAAACGCACCGTTAACGCTTCGCTCTGTCGCAGTCGCAATTGCTTCGTTGTTCGGTTTCAGTTTAAGTTTCGGTTTTTGGTTTCGTTTTCGTTTTCGTTTATGTTTTAATTTGAATTTTTTTTCCTCGTTGACTCTTGGCCACATTGAGCCTTTATGTTGTAATTTTTTTGTGGTTACTTTGTGAATATTGGCATTCGTTGTTAAGGAACATCCGCCCGAAAATATTACCAAAGTGAATGCTCAAGTGCTACTAAATCTGAACAGCGGTGTAATTAGTGTTAAGCAATCTCAACTTAACACGGATTCCAGTACATTACAGTGACATTTGTAAAGAAATGGTGTGTAAAAGCCAGAAACCATTAAACTTCCATCAACCCAAACTATATATATTAATGAAATAAACAATTAAGCTGTTAGATACAAATGGGCTAATAACCAATACATTTGGAGAGTAATTATGCATGTTATAACAAGGCAATAACTAACTAATTATTACTGTATTCATTGGCATTCAACGGCACGGAATGAATAAGTGTACGAGATGTCCAGCTGAGAGTTTATTTGGGGCAATGACAACTTTGGCTGTATGCCGGTCATATTAACTATTATGAGATAATATAATTCCACTTCATTTGAATTAAGTACTATTTCCTTAGTAAAGGTCACATTAATCAGCAAACAATTGCGACTTTAAGAAAACTTATCAGTTTCACTTAATCAATTATTTTTTTAAAGGGTTTATATCATATTTTACAGTTTGAACATTTTTATCAGCAGGTGAACTCAATAAGGCAGCATCCGTTCTAATGCCAAAGCCTTTGAGTTAAGTGGTAACAGGACATCATTTTGAAAAAACTCTCTTTTGAAATCGATTTATATTTTAGTTTTAAAATAAGATTCAATATTTGTATTATTGTGATGATTTGGTTACTAATTACCGAGCAGTAGTCTTTGTCTTTGACATTATAAAATCCAAAGCCCGAAACTCGAACCCGGAACCCACAATATATATATCTAGTTATATGAACGTTAGCTTAACGGAATTTCCACCCATTTCCCTGTAACTTCGGCAACTGCATCGATTAGCCATACATGTTCTTAGACCGCCCATTAGTCAGATTGTGACAGACATGATTGATTGGCATGACCCTACTAGCATTGCTAGTTCTTGTCATTCGCGAGTATGTGTCTTAGGTCTTTTGTGTTGTTTTTTTCTTTTTCTTCAGGGATAAATACTAAACCACTCAAATTATTCAAGCAAATTATAACGATGGCAATTGCCAGTCAATCAGTTCATTGTCCACTCTGTCATTAATCAAGCTACATTTGCATCTGAGCGTCAAACGTGTGGCCAAGCCGATCATTACCAGCTGCCTCGGCCAAAATAATTAGAGAGTAGCTCCAATGTGGCGCACGCATCCATGATGATGATTACGCTGATGCTGCCGCAGTGAATGCTGCTTCACATTGTGTGCGACAATGTGGCCAAAATTGCAACTAGTTTTTTTAAGTTTTTTTTTTTACATCATTGAAAATTGCACAAAATGCAATATTTGGCTACCGCACATTGGGCCAGATCTTCCATTTTTTCTTGTCATACATTCGAAAATTTTAGTTACTCAATTGTAATATGACATTTTTGAAAACCTTCACCTATAATTATACAATCTTTTACACGAACGCCCATCCTAACTGCCTACATAAGAAAAAATTATTATTATAACAATTTCTTTTGCTTATTACGCAACTCACATTATAAAAAATGATCACCATGTTTAGTACTTATATTCGACATATCTTCATCATTAGTTTACATAATTAGCATACAGGTTTTAACCGAAAGACACATATATTTTAACAAGCACAAAGTTTGCTGACACTTTAACTACACAATTAATCCAAACAAACATCTATTTTTTATGAATTTATTATTCTTGTGCAATGATTTTCCAAATAGTTGATTACAATTTTAAATTACTCGCAAAAAATTTGAAAAAAAAATTGTTATCTGGACCAGTGTGCAGTGAGACGAGTGTAGTGTTCGCTATAAATCGAGTCCGCTGAATGTTGATTTCGGCTAGCCGAATGTTTTGTGTTGAATGTTGGGGATGTTGCAATCGGAATCGTCTTGGAATTTGTGCGTGTATGCCGTGACAAATAGCCGTTAGTTTTGGTCAAGATTTTTAGAAAGGCGCACCGGCTTATCAGAGCTTCGGGCTGGCCTTGTGCCGTTTTGGCCAGCTGGAAAATCTCCCACTAAGCGAGGGAATTGTTTCGTTCCTCTCTGATCCGCTGGGGTTGGAGTTTGTCTTGTCAGTTCTGCTCTGGGTGCCAGTCAAGCGATAAGCGAAAATTTCTCGTTTTCAGCATTGATATTGTCCATCGTCAAGCAGCGCATTTAGTTGGCAGCCAAATAAAAACTCAATTAAACGCATCACTTGGCCGCATGTGGGCGTGTCAGCGAAAGGCAAAAAAAAAAACTATACGAATAGAAAACAGCCTTTCACCGCCAAAGCCAACGATGCAGCTAAATTTTTAACTATGATATAACGAGCAACGTAATAACTTGCACCTCTTGATGAATAATAACCTTCTAAAGCCAGCATCTTCCACATTTATTCCATCCTTTCATCTTTTATTTTTATAGCAGCAACTCCCTCTACTCTGGGCACTGGTGGCAGTGCTGCCAGCGATCAGAGCGGTGCTGACGCCTACGCATGGATTTGACGATGACAACACACCGATTCAGCTGAGTCTCGAAGACCTGGAGCGTGAGCATGACAAAGAGCATGGGCATCCCTATGATCTCAATCGTCCACCGCTGCTTCCAACGCGTTACGCGTGGCATCCGAGCGTTGCCGCCAGCGTGCCACCTAGCTACGTGCACGATGCCGCCCAGCTGGAGCAAGCGGAGCAACTGCGCCAGCTGCATCAGCAACATCAACAGCTTAGCGCTGGCTATGCGCTGCCCACCCATTTGCCAGGCGGTCTTCTGCTACTTCGCGGCCCCCCCAACGTGTAAGTATACATACAGCTTTTCCCGAGCTTTTAGCGCTTTTAGCATTGACACAAAGCTATGCAACTTTCAATTGAAGTTTAGCTTGGACATTAACAATACTAAGCTTTGGAAACTTTATCTTTAACGAAAGACATTAGCTTGTTCAATAAGCAAAACCGATGGTTTTTATGAGTTTACATTTCAAATCAATAATAATTCGTACATATGAAACCTGTGCTTATTTGATATGATACTAAAGGAAATTAAATTACCTCTCCCAAAGTATAACTTGTCATATCCTAGACATAAATGAAAGCTTCAGAAAAATGCTCGATATACGATTTAATACTGGATTGACTTATAGATGTACATTTCTAATATTTTAAGAAAAAGACAAGTTCTTAGATGGGCCTTTGGAAGAAACAGTTGATTCAAAAAGTACATCGAATTCTTGAAATTACGTTTATTGTGATATAAATACATTATTAAAGCGAAATGTATTTTGAAACGGCATACGTTTCTCTATAAGTCTAGATATAATCGCTTAATTGGTATTTTTTTTTAATTACAAGACTGTGAATACATAATTTGGATAGAAAAGAACTTTAAAAAGTTAACAGCAAATTAGAGTTGTCTAGCTTCCCTCGGAAAAGAAAACAGGTTTTACAAAATTGTTCCTAAGAACGCAAAAACAAAATAAAAACAAATTCACGATTATTTTCCATTCAAGCTTAAAAATGTAAGTGCTAAAATCAAAATTATATGTGAATACTCTCAAGCTTTTCGATCCTAAGCCTTTTTAAATGATCAACTTCAAGCTTGGTGAAATATATCACAATTCTACAATTGTGAACAGTTTCTTTTTTTTAATGTACTGTTAACTTATTTAGATACCTCTTCAAGCATCCTTAATGTTTATGGGAACACAGACATGCAATTCTTTTAAGTGGATTTATACAAAATCTGTGAAACACGCCAAATTTTGACATATACCTAATGTGAACTTTCTAATAGCATACTTTTCCTTATGCACGAAGTTCGGAGTTGAATGAGACCTTCAGTTTCATAAGCTCCATTACCAGCATAATTATAATGGAAACTTGACCAAGAAAGACTGTGGAAAAAAAACCGGAACAAGAAACAGAAGTGGCCTATAGACGGACAATTGCGGTCTTGCTGTATGGCGTTTGAATTGTGGTTTGCTACAAATTGCCGTGTGGCAAGCATATGTCAATTGAATTGGCAATTGTGGCTGTAAATGAGTGTGGAAATTACGAGCGTAATCAGATGTCCCTAAAGATACATTTAGACAAATGCCGGTATTAGCCTAAATCTAATTCCACACTATAGATTGATAGATATATAGTTAGTGAGGTGGTTAGGGTACTGGTGGGGGTGGATGTTGAAACAAACTCCAGTTTCACTCACGACTGTTGCCGCCGTTGGCTTCCGACAAATGGCACCAGTGATTGCCATAATAAATAGCAGAGATTAGATAAGAGCAGCTCGTTAAGTCACGTCTTTCATTCTGTTCACTCTGTTAAGAGCTCCCTCACTTTCTCTCTCTCCCTCTCTCTCTCTCTCTCTCGCGCGCTGTATCTCCCACTCTATTAACTTCTCTTTCTCTGTCTATTGGTCTCAGCTCACCAACGCAAGCAACAATTGCAACGACCGCAGCAGCAGCAACATCAGCAGCAACAAAGACGCGAACGCGACTACTTCATCCCATTGTGCCCTTTGATCTGGACCTGCAGTTTCAGCTTAATGGTGTGCAATATCTAAGCGGCAATGAGCTGATTGCTCCCACAGCACCACAGTTCCTGCCACGTCCCATACCAAGACCAGTGCCCCGACCCCAGCGACCAGCGTACGCCTTCCTTCATCAGAGGCAGCCGCCGCATCAGCCGTTTGCCACACAAGTGGCCCTGCCTCCATTGCTGCTGCAACAGTCCAAGCAGTTTGCCTACGCGCCACTGGCACAACGCAACTATGCGACTGCCACTCGCATTCCGCTGCCCTACCCGCCGAGCTTTGTTAGCATTACGACAAGACGACCGGCGTCTGGTCGGTACGCCACCAGCTATTCGAAGCCGTTCCGGCCATCACAGCCGGACCTCACGCCTGATCTGTTTGCCGGACGCGACTCTAAATCGCTGCTGGAATCGTACATACCCAGCTGGGAGGTGTTGCGTCTGTACAAGGAGCACCAGCACCGACCGCTGCAACGCCACACCTTGGCCTATGCCAGGCCCGGCCTGAGGCTCTTCAAGCGCGACTCCCAACTGGAAAGATTGCCCCAGCGCAGTCGGATCGTCAAGAAGTCCCTGGACAAACAAGTGATGCCGCAGTAGCTGGCCAAATTGGCCATTTGAATTTAGTTTGTACTTGGCGATTGCATTTCTACATATGTATATATATATATATATATATATATATATGTTTACGTATATGTAAATGAAATTTTTTTTTTATTGTAATAATATTTTTTCTAAATATATATGTTTGTATTATTTATTAAAGCACACAAATTAAGGCTCATCTTAAAATGATTTCAGCTTTGGTTTGAGTATGCACAAATATTGCAACACGATTATAAATATAAATATGAAGATGAAGATGATTCTGAGAGATACTTATTCAATCAATAGAATCGGGCACTTGGGGCTTAGGACTACTGATTCTGATCGGGATAAAACTCTATATAAATGTTACAGAATCGTATATGCAACCGTTTGGTTGTTGCAAACATGCTTACAACTTCATAATCCGCTTTTTTGTCATTGAGGAAATTGCTTAAGATGCCTAAAATGCTTATTTAAGAAGTCACATATAAGATTTTCTTTTTCTGCAAGCCAACTGTGTTTGATGTTCATTTAAACGTATGTCACATGTCACATGTCACATGTGTCATACCGATCAGCAAGCGTTGTTGTTATTTTGCGCTGTGATCACTGATCACATAATAGGCCATGTCCCGTCTCCAGTGTCCCGTCCATGCTATTTAAAGCCAACCGATTCAAGCGACAATCCAAATGAAAGATGCGACTTTAGCGTTTTAGTCAATGAGCCGCTGCTGATGTAATCGCGTCCATAAACCAAACAGCTACCAATAACAAACAATTACATTAGCCCCAGCAGCAGCAGACGTCAGCAAAGCTGCACCCAAGTCAACGTCGACGTCGCAGTCGCAGTCGCAGTCGCAATCCCAGTTGACGCCAAATCGCAGCGTAGCGAGGAGATGCTGCAAAATTATGATTTGTGTGGCAGTGTGTTTGTTGCATCGCATATTGCATATTGCATGAAAGTCTGCAAGTGTACAATTTATGCAAGTAGGAAGCGCCGAACCGTTGCTGCCGACACAAACAACACTTGTGGCACCACCTCGCCACATTTTGGGATGTTAATGAAGTTGCCACAAAAGTTGGCTGCCACTGCCGAGGGCCTAATTGTTGCATTGTCTGCTGCGGTTTGTTTACCATCAATTAAATGTGAATAGTATATTTAAACATAGGATGTTTACACTGCCCAGTTTCCGCTCATCATCGCAAGACATGGCTAAAGAACTGTGATTATGATAAGTAGGTAGATAGATAGGTGTATGTTTATGTGGCATCAGTGTTGCATTTATATTGCGTTGCATTTCCTACTTTGTTAGAGCTGAAATCTTTTCAACATAAGCAAAGCATAAGGAAAACAGCTTCTCGTAGAAGGACGTAAATGCAATAACCAGCTCCATATAATTTGTGAGTGAAATTGAACAAATTCTGGTATTATTAATAAAAACGATTAAGAGTGTACTAGCCAGGGATTGGGCGAGGTACTCTCAGTGTAATTATCACGTAATCACAACAGCGCAATATCTTCGAATGTAAACCTGGGGCAGTAAATAGCTACCGCACTTAAAACCACCTCAAACTTATATAAAAGTTGGCAATCCTATAAAAGGAGTAACTTGAATTTATAGATATTACACATCTGTATGTATAACGAGCAGATGTACTCTTGTACGTGCATATTGCTCCCTAAATAATATGCAAATAATGTACAAACATTCCACTAATGACATAAGTGATCATCACTATCAGCTGCCATCTAACCTGTGCAGTTACAACATCCCAATTGGCAATGCAAAAATGCAGAAGTAAACTGGTTTGTACCGCAACTATGCCATTATCTTTTTAAAACCCATTTCATCTGCAGTTAATTGAATTAATTATTTTGCAAAGTGTTTAGCATTTAGTGGACTTGACGACGTTCAATTTGTTCAATTTTTAATTCGTGAAATTAGTTACAACTTGTTTATTTTTTTATTATCGTTAGCCACTCATTTCTTTCTTAGATTAGATATGTCCGGTTTAATAATAGAAACATATAACGAATCGAAAATGATATTCATTGAAAAGTATTCTCTGTCAATGTTTTCCTTAAACTGATTGTTCTTCTTGCAAGAACTTTGATATTCATACGATCTTATTTATTTTTTTATTTGTATTTTTTGTTTGTTTTTCGAAATATTGTTAAACCACTAATAACTAATAAGATTTACCCGTTTGACCTCGTTTCCATACCTGGCCGGCACATATGCATACACCCGCCTGACTCTGCCAACAATTGCCAAATCCATAGATAACGATTATCTTATGACCTTGCCAAATCCAAGGGCCCGCTCCAGATGTTCCACAGCTTTCAAATGCATGCATATAAGCATAATGGGGAATTCACCTTCGGTTCGAATCGAATGCAGGCCGGTTGCTGCCGTTGTTTAATATACAAATATTTTTTTATATTTGTTATTTATTATTATTATTATAGTTAATGATGTTTATTAGTAATACGCTTTCGATTGGGCATATCTGCAATGGCATCTGTCTTACTTCATTTGTATTATTATTGTTACGGTTTCAATTTACAGAAAATATAATAAAAAAACACAACATCTAAAATACAAACAGCTATGGTTTGAATTAATAATATCCACAATATTGGGTAGGGTGACAAAGTGTCGGTGTTTGGAATTTGGCTTTCAAGAGCTGCTGACAAGCATAAAATTTAAATCACATGGACAAAGCCCCCACGCCAACCTTCTACAAATGGGCGGGTATGCTGCATTATCATTGCCGCCTATTATGATATATTATTATTAGGCCCAAAGACTTTCAATGCATCTTCGGCATATATGCGCGTCAAATGAAAAAGAGCATAATAAATAGTATTAATAATAATGACAGTGACGTCTTATTGGATACGACAGACCGTGGGCTTAAATGATGAGTTAGCAAATGGTTACTCAGATTATAAATGTTGGCGGAAGAGGAGGGGTACAGCATTGGGCAACAGGGCAACCCACTGGTTGATCAACATCTCCATTGCTATTTATTCCCCTATCGATGTGATCAAGGCGAATTTTTGAATGAATAAAAAGCGCAAGCAAAAATAATAAGAAACAAATAAAAACACAAACACAAACTTTCAAACAATGTAGCCAATTGCCGATTGTCGATTGCGAAGGGGCGCCTGATATTTGATGTTTTTTTTATTCAATTTGTTTTTTTTTTCTATCCACGTCTTTTATCCCTTTTAAAATATTTTATTGCCATTATCGTTATCACGACATGGTGTTGTTAATTTTGTTGTTGCTAATGTTGCTGATGTTTTAGCTGCCACTGAATGTTGATCGAAATGTATTACAAAACTGACAAAAGAGTTGTGCGTTAGCAGTTTGCCGGCTTTGTTATGCCATTTCACTTTTCCACGTAAACCCAGGCGCCAACAACCCACCTAAATCTCAAAAATCTTTAAGCCAATCCCACAGCTCTTAATGCGCCAATTTAATTGCCACTTGCAAAGATCGCGATGCATGCAGCTCGCTTGTCTCTGAGCGTTGGCTCTGCAATTGTTTATATGCAAATTTCGTGTCGATTGGTTCAGGCTTCGTCGTTGAGCTGGTTGGCTTTGTGTAAGCCACGGAGCTCGTAATGGTCATAATAATAAGCATAAAATGTATTCATCTAAAATGAAAGGTCTCCCAGACTGAATCGCTTGAGTCTCTAGGTGACTCTCGTATACCACGCAAATCGTTGCGCCAGTTTTAACTTTATTTTTATGACTTTGAACTTGAACTGAGCTAACAAAAAGTAGTTGATTTTTCTTTCAATGCTTTCTAAAAGAAAAAATTTCGTAAGATAAAAGGAATCAAATAGATGAAATGAGAAGACAACAATGATGCAAGGAGGCAAGGTCAATCGCTGAATAAAAATGCTATATTTGTTTTGTATTATAACTTTGTGGTTGTTTGTCAGCAGTTGATTTATTTTCAGAAAAAAAAACTGGAACTGTTCAACGTTTGTCTATATTTGAATTAATATGTTGTATTTCTTATCCACTCTAACCATTGTCTGCTATCTGATTTACCATACCAAATTCTTATTCGCTTTATCTTCCTAATTATTAATATTAATAATTAACTTAGACTTAATTTACATTTCTCGAATATATTATTTTTCTTTTAAGATTAGAGAACTACTGCTTCCAATTGGGCACACAATATAAGTTCTCATTTCAATTAGTTATCAAATGTAGTTCATAAACTTATGTTCAGAACTCTCTGCTGCAAGTGTCTCATCTATTACTAAGTCGTATTGCTCAAGTTTTTTTTTTTTGCGCCAACATATTACAGATCAGGTTTTCAGATAGATATATATATATTTTTTATATGTATACGTTTACCTCTTTGTTATGAAAGACGTATAAATTAGACAAGTAGCATTCTAGCATTGAAACGAATCTGAATTAACGGAATCATTGCATTTGTTATTGCTACTATTGCAGCAGCGTCTGGAAACCTAGACACACACCGACACACACACACACACACACACACACACATTCGCATGGTATTAGTGCTAGTGAACTCGTCCATTGCTCGTTCCGCACGTTCCCGCTGGCTGACTGACTGGCCAACTGACTTGAACTTGCTGCAACGAAGACGCTGCTGGCTGCTGGCTGTGGCTGCTGCTGCTGTTGCTGTTATTGTTGTTGTTGCTGTTGTTGTTGTTATTGTTGTGACTGTGGCTGCTTCGTCTTTGGCATAAAAACCAAGCGCGCGGCCTGCGCCAGCCACAGTTAATCGCGCGACTTTTGAACGCCTGCACCGTATGCCGAGAGTTTGGCACGCAACGAGCAAGTTTCCCACCATTGACAGCATCTTGTTGGAATTTGTTTTTTTTTTGTTTTAATTTTTTGTTTGAAAGTGGGCATTGATTGTGTTCACTTGTGTAGACTGGCATTTAGCAAATGTAACTGTGCGAAAAAGCAATTGATTCGCCAAACAAGTGATACACCAACTCAATTACAATCTATCAGATAAATACGTACTGATTTATACAGACTCGTCTCAGCGAGTGCATTTGCATGTGTGAAAATTAATATTTAAATGTGCATTGTCTGAGTTCGTCGTCTGCAGCAAATACGAGCATAATATCTCTGGAAACAATGAGATTAGCATTGATATTGGTATGTATTTGTGCGAGCAGGAAGCTAAGCCATTCAGTACTTGCATAATCAAAGCCGCAACCCAGACACAACGCGGAAGAGCCACCAAAGGTGTGTCGTCCATAGACAGCCCAAAATACGATCCCAACTTCAATTTGTGCCCATCAACAGTTTATTTACAAATTGGGTATAGCCGAAGGCCAATTAGAAGTTTTCTTTTATCAATTTTGTGGCTTGCAATTTGATTGTGCATTTGTGCATTTGCAATTTGTGTGATTCGAAAGTGGTGTTGAAGGCGTGGCTGGCCACCGAGCACACAAATCGCTTCCTACCACAACTCCTTGTGCCGTCATCCGTTGACTGTTCAATTAATTTGCATGGCAGTCGCTGGGCCGCTGAGCCGCTGAGCCGCTGAGCCACTGAGCCCGCTTGGCCAGCTGCAAGATGTGTTTCACTTTTGTGTTTTGTGCCACGTAATGGCTGCCATGGAAAGTGTGCACAGTGGGAGTTGACAGCAGCTATATATATAGACACAATCGCATATGTGTATATGATGTATGGTGTGTGTTTGAGCTTGTGTGCGACAGTCTTAGCCGGTCTTTGACAACAGTTCACTGATCCTGATTGTGATGTTCGAATGATTTTTTCTTTTGTTTTTTGTTTTTTGTTTTTATGTAAGCTTGCAGAACATTGGCCTTTATATAGTCCAATAATATGAACGGTAGCTATGCCATAAGTTGTGGTATTCAACTTTCATATCAACTACCGATACCGGATAAACATCAATTTGCACAACTTGTTGTTTTCCATTTGTTTAGCAATGTGCACAATCGACTTTCAGCGGGCCATTTTGCATGCTTCCCCCCAACCCCCTCCCCCCCCAATGTGTCATACAATGTAAACGAGCTGTAAACAAACAAAACGATGACAACTAAAGCAGCAGCAGAAGCAGCAAATAAATGTGTAACTCGCAATGATCACAAAGCTTTTATATCATCGCTTGGCTGACCTCTGAACTCAACTCAAGTGAAGATGCGTCGCCATTGCCCTTGTCTCTGTGCCAATGTATGTGTGTGTGTGTGTGTGTGTGTGTGTGTATCTCTCTGTAAGGTGAGCCGCCTGCGGTTTTGGCCTCGTCAAAAATCAGAGTAAGACATCTGATTGTTCCATTTCCAGTTGCCAGTTGCCAGTTGCAAGTTAGCAGTTGCATGCACATATTTGTCCACTAATTGGGCCAAAATGCTGGCTATCAAAATATATTAGGCAGATCTCTCAACTATTTTTTATGGATTGCCTAACAAACTTGGCCGCAACAATCATTTACGCAAATGCGACGCTTCGTGCCGCTTTTTGTAATGAGAACTCGTTTGTGATTGCCGTGGTGCGGCTGCACTCTGACTGTGGCATGTGGCATGTGGTTGTGCTATTATATAAAGTTAATACTGCTTTTGATGGCGAGTTGCTGGCGGGCAGGCGCAGGACTAAGCATACAGTGGAGCTATCAAAACTGCTCTGCCACTTGACTCTCATTGTTGTTTAATTTACATTTTATTGTTATGGTTTTGTTATTTTTATGGTTTTTATTTTGTGTTTCCTTGCATCATTCAGCAAAACAACAGCCGATGACAAACAGCATAAGCATGATGAACTTACAACTAATTTGCACGCGTTGCGTGGCAATAATTTCTTCCTCTTCTGCTTCAGCCGCGGCTGCTGTTTGTTGTGGTCGCTGTTTAGAGATGTGCGCGTGTTGTGCCTCGAGCGAAAATTCGATCACGACTCATGCCATTCACAGTTGCTGAATTTGCAACAATTGCTCTAAAAACAATTGTTCCTTTTATGTGTGAAATTTGCTTTTAATTTTCGCAACATTTTTCTGAGCTTGCGACAATTGTTGATTGCAGTGCAGCACTAAAATAAGGGCAAAGGGGGTGGATGGGGGATTTGGGGAGGAGTTGGCAATTCACAATGTTCTGCCTGAGCTGTTCGATAATGTTACTTGCACGTTCTGCAAAGTGAAAGGCAGCAATTACAACAACAGCGGCGATTGTATTAAATAATTATACAAAGTTTCTTATATTTTTTTCTGACAAAACATATGTCAATGTTACCAGGGGAACTGGTGCTGGACGCATTATATAAAGCAGCCAACATCATATCAACAAAGATCACATAAACTCGCATGTAAGCGAAACCCGTCGACTTCCACAGCACTACACGCCCCCTCGGGCCACAGCCACAATGCCAACGTTTAACAGAAATTATTTCTGTTTTTGAGCATTTTTGTTTTGTGTTGTGGCTGCTGAGTCTCAGGTGCGCCCGTACAGCAGGTAAACGAAAGTCTACAAAATAGTCTTCCTGCTTAAAGTAGCAGCCACAACCAACTGCAAAAAAAACAGAAAAAAAACACAACAAAAAAACAGTAAAATGTTAGTAACAACGCATAGCGCACTATTAAATTATGTATGTATCTTTAATCTGGAAGTCTTGAGTCGACTTGACACACTGTCCCAGTTTCGCATTTATCGTCGCTGTAATTGAGTGACAAAAAGCAATTAAAATGTACTACTATAGTGGGCTGGCTGTAAGATATTTAACTCGCAGCTCCCTCGTACAAAGTGTTGAAATGACTATCAACAAAAACAGCAAGTTCCAAGAAGAAAAAAATGAGCTATTATATATACATATATTTAAATAAAATTAAACTAATTATACTATATTTACCGACTAGGTGGCATTTGCAAGAAAAGGGAAGTATTTATGAAGCTATTTTAGAGCTCTTATTAACGTATTATTGTCGGTCAAGAACCAATTTGAAAGAACGTTAGTCACCTAATAAGTACATCATTAAGCAATTGTTCGAAAAATATATATTGCAACTCATATTGGCAAGCACATGTATAAACAAAAGACCAAATGTTGCTCCATTTCCAAGGAACTATCACCACAACAGTCAACTTCATTTGCCCAATCAAAAGCAATCACTTAATTAATTTATGTTTTCAATAAAAATCTCAGCTTAGATGAAATGTCAAATTTCATAATTGTGTCTGTTTGTTTGTTGGTCGGCATGAGCTGTACAATCGTTAGCTGAATTTATTATTGGTGCTGAAAGCATCGTTTTGAGTATATTGACTTTAGTTGGTTGGCTTTTTGAATCGAGACCATTCGATAGCCGAGAGCATAAACAAAACAAAAGAGGTTTTGGCGCAATCGTAGCGCCATTCGCTGGCGCCTCACCTTGAGCCAAAAGTTTGAGACAAAGGTGCCAGCAAACAAAAGTCTATACATATTTATGGCTCTAGTAACACGCATCGGCTTGCTGTGAATGGCTTTTGGCGAGTCTCTACTATATTTACCATCCTTTTTTGCATCCTTCTGTTTTCCCATTGCAGTGCATGCTGAGCGCGGCGCTGTGCTTGGTGACCGCTTTGGGGCAGCCCACGTCGCCCACAAAATCATCGGCCAGTGGCTATCCCAAGAAGGTGACCACACTGAAGAAGCGACCCACAAAAACGCCTGGTATCTCAACACTGGGCTCGTCCTCCTCAGCCAGCGGACATCCACCCACAACAAAGCCAAGCAAACCGCGCGTCAAGATTGCCAGCAAGACGACAACGACAAAGCCGCCATCGCTGGCCGCCAGCTTTGGCAATTTGCCCGCTGATGATCTGGAATTCATCAAAGAGCTGGACAAACAGTTCAAGCTGCACGGCAGCAAGATCAAAATCAAAGTGGAGCGTGATAATTCGACCAGCAGCAACGCCGACGGAAAGACTAGCAAGCGCACCATCGACGGCGAATTGGGGTCAGTGACTTTTCTAATGTGGTGTGGTAGTGATAGCCGGTAGTGCTCTTTGGAGGTGCTTCGAACCAGTTCCCCATTTAATTGTGACCTCATGGTGTTTTGCTTTAAGCAAGAAAATTGCCTTAAGTCTCAAAAACCAACCGTTTATACGCGCAATTTTAAAATTTAGAAACGCCAAATAATTAAAAAAAATACATATAACAATTATGAATGCTCTAGTTGAGGGAGTTTGACTAGAAGATACCCTGAACCCAGTTGTTAAATGCTATTAAATTCATTAAATGTATCTTTAAAACGCTTTGCAGACTCAAATTTAAGCAGGTGTGGAAGGAATCTCATTTCTTATTGTCGAAGCTGATACTAAAGGGTAAAGAAGACTAAGCCAACACAGGTTTTTATTCAAAATTCCCGACTTGCCACAAACGCGTGCCCACAAATTTGTTGCATGTATGTATATATACTCTGAACACAGTTTATAAATACATTATGGCTTGCTGATAGTAGTTTCTTCCATATGAAAATACGTTTTGGTTAACAAAATGTGTGTTTCTCATCAAATTTGATATGAATATACTTTAAGGGGTATTTTGCCATTATAAAAATTATGATGTGATCCACAAATAAGATTTAATTTCTTAACGAATTTTTGTGTTTATCTTTCCACCAAGTAATAGAAATATTTAAAATAAAAGTTAGGACCAATTGAAAAACAAAGATTGCGGAAATTCATCTATGCAAGTTTTTAAGCTATTTAGTGTCAAAAGTATTATGTCAGTATTAATATGATATAAACATATCTTCCGTATCTTGGGTTACATCACTCATATTACTCGATACCTCTAAATACGAGTTTGGCAAATCTTTCGTTTTAAAAATCCTTTGTGAGGTGTAAAGAGCAACAAAATAGTAAACAAGTTATGTATTTTGATATAAATGTAGAAAAATATGAAATATATTTTAATGCCATCAGATTAACATCACATTTTGACATCATGATTGACTTTTTACCATAAAAGTGAATGGGAACCGGTTAACGAATCGCCTTTCAAGATCTTCCAATGAAAACGAAAACTGCAACAGACCCCACATTTAATTGAATTGTTCTTCAGTTCTTCAGTTCTTCAGTCAAAATGATAATGTTCTGTTTTTCCACAGCTATGGCTATTCGCATCAGGGATATGACTACACACCGCCCAAGTTCATGTTCTACCCGTACTCGCAGCACGATATACCCGCCACGGAATCGCCCGATATTTATACGGGCTACTCGCAAGCGGATTATGAGCAGCCGGAATCTGCACATTCGGAGCAACAGGTGCCCATTCAGCATCAGCAGGTCACCAGCGTGACCATTGAGCCCTCCTATTCCTACGAACTGAAGCCACAAACCAGCTACGAAACACATCAGATGGCAGTGAAGGAGCCGCTACATGATCATCCTCAACTCCACGCTGAGCAGCCGCAAATTGATTTACCCCAGTCGCATCAGCAGCCAAGCGGCCCGGGAGTCGATGCTGCTGGCTATCAAGAGCCGGTTATAATACTGCGCATACCGGGACCGGCGAAATATGCAGCACATTTGCAAACGCTGCTGCAGCAGTATCTGGAAATACGTGCAGCGCAATATCTTCAGCTGCTGCAGGAGGTGGAACAGCGCAAGCATCATGATCAGCATCAGCACGAGGAGCTGTCCCCACCGCAGTCCTATGCCTCGGCTGACCAACACCAGCCGGCCCACTATCACGCGGATGTGGGCCTTGCCCATCAGGTGGCGGCAACACCGCAGCCCATCGAGTATGCGCCCATTGACGATGTCTACCAGGGCTACAAGGGTCGTCATCAGTCGCAGCCGCAATACGAGCAACCCGCTTCAGAGGAATATTATGTACCCACCAGCTATCAGCATCAACATCTGCAGCAGCCAGCGTTCTACTACACCCAGCAGCACCATCAGCAGGAGCAGCAGGAGCAGCAGCAGCACGAGCAGCAGCAGGCGCAATACGAGAGAAGCTATCAGCCTCAGCTATATCTAATAGCGATGGGTCCGCAGCATCAATACGCAAATGTGCCATCGGCAGCGGGGCAGCAGCAACCCATTTATGTGCCAGAACATGAGCCGGAGTCAGCTGGTCATGAGCATGAGCATGAGTTGCCCACCACCGAAAACAATCCGCGACCCACACACACCAAGGTCATCTTCAAGGCGCAAAACACGGGCGCTGACTATGCTACCAACATGTATCCTATGCCCGCCATTCAATCATACGCAGAGGAGCACCACCATCACCAGCAACAGCAGCAGCAACAGCAGCAGCAGCAGCAGGCGGAGAGCGGTCATGCGGATCATGCGGCAACAACAGCTGCCGATTATCAGCCATCGCATGAGCCGGACGAGGCCATGGCCATTACGCCGCCGCCATATAATTACCATGCCCACGGCCTGAAGATGCGACAAGGAAAGCGGGCGGCCATCGCGGAGCAAACAGCCGATCATCAGCTGCAACAGATACGCGAATATGTGCGGGAGAAGCTCGGCGCCGAGATGGGCTCGGCGATTGAGTACAAGACGTCGCAGCTGCTGGAGGGTTAGATATTGTTAATATTATTATGTGTATGTACCATATAACTACATTGTTCGTTTATGTTTGTCTGTTGTTTTCTTATGTGGCCAGACATATACATTTCATTAGTATTTATTCTGTTTTGGCAGCTCAATAATTGATTCCACTTGTTGGAAAGTATATCAGTTGCTCGCCTTGTTTTCATCAACAAATTCGAATTCATTTCGCGTTGACATTATAATATCTTTCACATTCATGCCAAATTGTTTTTTATTATTGTAACTCCATTGGATTATGTGTGCCTTTTCTTTATTTTGATTCGCTAACAACAAAAAATTGTGTTAAATATGTGCAATAATTAGTTTGTATTGATATGTGCTTTTGAATTTATAAATAGTTTTGCACTAATAAAATATGTAAAATATGTGAAAGCGGTTTTTTTGGTCGTTATATACCGTGTAAGATAGTTCAATTATTGGAAGGGTATCTAATTGGCGAAATATGAAATTAACTAGTCAAAAACCAACTGATTTCATTGGCAAAGCCACATGGGGGCAGTGCGGAAAGGCACTGCACTTTCCTGCATCTTAACTTTATATAGAGGAAATTCGACCCGACCCTCGCTGCTTGTGGAAAATTTCAAAAGTTGAATTCTTCAGAGTAAAACAAAATTTAGTCTGACTACGAATGCACTATGGACAAAAAGTCATTTTTTATACTCTGACTCGAAAGGTCAGTCTGTCTGTCAGTCTGTATCAACGAACGCAACTTCTTTCGACACCATGGAGCTAGAGAGTTGGGCGTTAGGAAATCAATAAAATCAATTATCGGAAATCGATAATTGCGTAATAATATAAAATAAAATTTGGAAGGTAAATGACCCGTGACCCCCTTTAAATATCGATACTAAAATGTTTGGTCACGCCCACTCAGATAGTGCAACTCGATAAGACTGCATATCTTCCACAATCTTAAAGTTAGACTCTCCAAACCTGAAACAGTAATTGCTGGTAACATCCTTATGAGATCGACATGGGAATTTCCGTGCCACACTCACCATTTGAATGGGTGATAGTTATAGTTGAAGTAGGCTATCTTTTAGTCGACGAAGTGTGTGTTGCTAACAATTGCAGGTAAATAAGTTAGCATGTACAGCAGGCTTTTATGTGGTAATAAGTGGTATATCTTAGTCAGGTACTCACGACCAACAGCAAACACCAATTCATTTGCTGCCTGAAAGCATGCCACATTGTTGCACATTGCACTTCGAATTGTCGCATTTTGCAGAAAGCAAATAACACCTCAAATAAACTTTTAATGCGGAACATCTATCGCCCAGGTGATCTTATGCAATTTGCAACGGTCACCCGGAAATCACGCATAAGACCGAATAAGCTGCACACACAATAAAATTAATTTGAAAATAATTTTGGCATTTCGGGTAGTTTTTTTCTTTCAACTTTTTATTTGCATTGCTTTAGTGTTAAATGCCAGAGTTTTGAAAATATACACATTGCACACAATAAATACAAAAATTCACATTTAAATAACAACATGTGGCAATCACGCGAAATTGCTGCCAAACGAACAGGAAATACAGAGAGCAGCAACCAAATTAAATTATCGTACAAATCGATTTTAGACACGGAGTTTAAGACTGAGTTTTCTTCGATTTCAATTCAGTTAAGCGGCTTTCGGTGTGATTAAATTTCAGCTTTTCCGTATTTTTGCGGGATCACATTTTCAAACGGATTCGAATTGATTTTTTGGTCACCAGATGGATTCTGCATTTGATGACATGCATCAATTTTGATCAATTTCAATTTCAATTATTTGATAAAAGCTCGACAATACCAAGATTGTAGATTTGCTCTGAATCTGAGTTTAAGTATTTTGTAAATGTTTGCTTTGTTTTGTTTTGTTTTGCATGAAACTAAAGCAATTTATGAATGATTTCTCATTCGATTACAGATTATTGTATAGATGGAAAACAATGTTCTAGAAAATATATTTGCACGGTTTTCTTGGGCCAACAAGTTTAGTTATAATTCGCTCAGTTTAAGGCGCTGGCAACTTTCACCTACATAATTTGTTTACTTAAGAGCGTCGTTTGCATGGCCAGCTTAGCCTGTTGCTACATCATTTAAATGAGTTTACGTAAAACTCAGCTATGCAAACCAAACAATTAGCATAATCAGCTGCCGCAATGGACGGTAAATTGTGCCAATTTCTATAATTTTTCCTATTCAAATGCGGCAGTGGCAACGATTTGTGGCTGGTATAGTAGCTCTGGCTGCATCTCGACTTTCCAGTCGAAAACATGCATATGTATGTGTGTACATTTTAAAATGCACACAAAATATGCAACATTTGCAACACAAGAGGCGCAAGCAACTTCCGCGCACACGAAATGAGCTGCACTTCCAGATTTCTATCAAGCAGATGCAACTAAATGCATTTCCAATTGGCATCTGGATGCAGCCTTTATGGCCGCTATGCGTGCCAACAAACCAATCGTTTTGAAATTGAAAGTTTTCTTCCGAATGTTGACCGATTGGCCATTGCTGTCACGTTGGGCCACGTTGGGCCACGTTGGGCAGAGTGCACGGGCATATAGCCAAGATAACGGCCCTGCCCATTACCCGGCCAGGTGGTCTGATATTTAGCTAAAATTTCTCGCATGCGATAATTGCCGTGAATGGAACGAAGCTGAAACAACTTTCAAATTATGATTCTGTCCCATTGTGCCTCATTTTAGGTATGGAGTATCATATGAGTTGTGGGCACTTCCGGAAGCATTGAGGACACCATAGATCCCAACACAAAACCGATTTAAAGGAAAGCAAATAGAGCTAGCATGTATAGCCCATAAAACATATAATGATCTAAATGCTGCCATAACAATGGACCCATAAAACACCGCTACAGAAACCACAATTCACTTGCCTGCCAGCAGCAGCAAATTAATAACTTAAGCGTCAGGCCGAACACAAAACGTAACATTTTCCAACATTGTCCAAGCGTTGCAAAAAGCGTTATACAGCACAGTGGCACAAACTCAGCAAGAATTGACAGCATTCGCCATACCAGTCATTCTGCAGAGTGTTTCTATTTTATATTGATTTTCTTATGAAAATCTGATAGATTTCATTGAAAGCTTTCGGAATTGTTTAATGTTCCGCTGCTCTATATTCAATCTCAGCACTAGAACACAAAAAGCCTTGCGAGTCATTCGAAATTGATTATATTGAAGGAATGCAAGTATCTTACTCACTTCATATAATAATAGAGTACTCGCTATTGATCTGGCTTGCATAATTAATTCTAATATTATAGTTAATCTTAATAAATAAAATAATCCAAAAACAGTATAAAAAAAAGTAAGCCTAGCAAACTATACGAAAGCTTTAAGAATATTTAAATGAATTATTGTAGTTCATTATTGTTATTTATACCCGATTTAATCAACTACATTCTTCATTAAACTGCTTAGCAAATTTTAAGAGTTTATTAGTGTCTTATAAATAATTTGTTTTGATTTTATATAAAGTGAAATAGAACTAGTCGCAGTGCTTTTAAAGAACATGAAAACTTTCTATGGAGAATCTAATATGCACTCGGAAAACTAATCGAGCCAAATAAGCCGACTTAAGAGCTGCATTAAATGGATTAAGCCACTGTGCACTCGTCACTCGGCCGTTGCCGCCAGTGCAACTGTTGTTGTTGGTTTAGGCCATATAACGCACATGCATTGCATTCAAGTATTCGCATTGGCAAGGTTGTTGATCTTCACATGTGGCATGCCCAGTCCCAGTTTCAGTCCCGTTGCCGCTTGCCGACATGCGAATATTGTGATTGTTTTGTTTGTTTGTGCTTGCTGCATTGGGAAATCGTTTTCGTTTTCGCTTCTATTATTATTTGCGGTTAAGTGTGGCAAATGCTTTTGCCAGAATATAAATATAAATCATAGCAACTTGTCGGCTAGCATGGGATAAACTTAAGTGAACAATGAACCCATTTCACCTCAGCCAGCTTATTTATTTATTGGCCACAATCGAAATTGTAATCTTATTTTTAATTCCATTGGACAAGTGCATCACTGGTTGCAGTTGTTGCGAACAGCTGCGGTTGCGGCCGTTTAAGCTGACTCTGATAAAAATCATCATACATTTTTTGTGCAGCTCTTTTCTCTCCATTAATTACTATGCACCTAATCAGTGACCATGAAGAAACTGAAACCTTTAAGCGCATAGACGAAACATTGAAAAACAAAAACGATTTGCCCAGCCACTCGTTTATCTTTAGCAATTTTTGTTGTTGATGTTGTGCGAGTGGTTGGCATGTGCTGCTGCAGTATATTATAGCTGGATGGTCTTATTACAGTAACCGCTCCACAGCCTATGGGCTACAGTTAAGCCATATTTTAAGGAATTTATTAAATGTTAAATTTAAATGAAGAAATTTTTTAATAGATTTATGAAATTTATAAAAATAAATTGCGAAAATGGGAAAATATCTTGCTTAACCTTAACCTGATTTTTTATTTATTACTTGAAAAATATGAAATGTGCAAGAGCTCGCTGGTTCATTAATCTTGTGTTCCTGACTTATTTACTACGTTTTTTTTTTATTTTACTTATCTCTCTCCCTCTCTCTCCTTTTAACAACACGTACTACTACATCCTCAATATTAATTGTTTTGCTCCTATCAATTTTCTTAACCTCCCTAGTTTTACTATTAGTCTTTACTCTCTCCCGAACATGACAACATTAATAATTG
Organism: Drosophila glabriapex; assembly: GCA_035042305.1. NCBI lineage: Eukaryota > Metazoa > Arthropoda > Insecta > Diptera > Drosophilidae > Drosophila > Drosophila glabriapex. The sequence goes on from JAWNLN010000066.1 coordinate 13,562,060, forward strand.
GTGCTTAGCTTTATATCTATTTTATATCTATCTTTTCATTCATTTGGAGATTCGCTTATCACAAGAAAAATGCCAAGTCTGACATTGTGAATTATGGAGGAATTGCCAACTTTTCAATTATCATAAAATTATTTGAAACTTATGTCCGCAGCTCAACATAAGTCATTAAGAGTCAGTCCACCTAGACAAATATAAGTTTATCCATTTGGCATAAGATACAATTCTGATTGAAAGGCCAACTAAAGTTATATACGATGATGACACGTCCTTTTGTTGAATAAGTTTAACTGTTTGGGATTCCCTGCCTCGTCGAGACAACCTACTTTCATCCAATCGCAGCAAATTGAACGGACGCTAGATATGAGAGACGTCAGCATTTCATTGAACTGTATTTTCACAGTGTGTGCAGCTTATGGCTTAATTGGCCAAAACGAAATCGAAACCGACACTAAAACCAGTTAAGCATTTGACATTTGATTTGTGTGTGCATGTGGCACTTGCTGTACTTACCGTAAATTCGGGCTCATCACACCAGGCGTATGCGTTACGGTTCATAATTATATCCGAACAGATCACGCATACGCAGTGCGTTGAATAGCCGTTACAATTTGAATGTGTTATGGTAAAGGTGTTGAAGTTTGCCGCCTTTGTTGCCTCAAAAAAGCGAATGTCTCCGTAACTGCACATCTCCCCTCTCTCTCTCTCTCTCTCTCTCTCTCTCTCTCTCTCTATCGCACTCACTCTCTCGCTCTGTTTCGGTTGTGCTTTCTGAGTGTAACCAGCATGTTTTCTTTTGCGCACACATTCGCATAAATTTTCCGCTGCACCGGCAGCGTCATTATAAAAGCCTCGCCTTGCCAGCTCGGCGCAAACAATTCAAATCCAGTAACAGTCGCGAAATGATGTCCGCTATGTCAGCGCGTTGTCGGTGCAAGAAGAGCCTACAGCAACTGAGCCTGAATCATCGGCTCTGCCTTGCCGCGGCCATGCTAATTGTAAGTAGTGCAATTGCAAGTGGTAACACCAAGTGGCAACAGAGCCTTACTGCAAGCAACAAAGGATTTAAACAGTTGATTTCGTTATTTTTTTACTGTGTGTGTGTGTGTGTGTGTGCCTCAAGTTTGAATCAAAAAGTGATTTTTTATTAACATCAAAGTACCTATAAATATATATACAACAATACATGCAAACATAATAATTAGCAGCAGAATTGTTTGAAATGTGAATTCCTATTATTTTTCTTTAACTATATGGATTAATAATTAGAAAGAATAGAAGCAAATAATAAACGGTTCTGTGGTATTACTATAAGCCTCGTTGTTAAATGCAAAATATTTATGTTCTGCACATAAGTTTTGAAGCAGTTCAGTTCGCCCCGTCCATGGGTCCTATGGATGAAAACACATTAAATTACTAAATTAAGTTAATTTCCTAGTCCAAAATAACCCACAGCTTCCATATTTATATTCATTTAAAAAATCTCCCTCAAATCTAGTATGAAAGGATGAATAGTATTAAAAGAAATATATATAAAATATATATAATAAATATCATAATTTCGTAATATTATAGATTGTTTGACCTTAAAAAAGTATATCTTTCAGCAGTTAATTTTTATATAATATTTACATGAGAGCAAAAACATACAACGTTGTCAGATCGAATGAGATTAGCTTTTGTATCAATAACACTTACGTATATTATTTAAGCCTTTCAGCAATTTGGTTTGAACCAGAAAAACACTTTGTATCCATAAAGAATTAAAAAATTAAATTACAGAGGACCTCTAAATGGGATATGTATACAAATATATCCCATATGTCTCCGATTCATATAACTGAAAAGCCAGGCGATGGTTAAAGACACCAGTTAAAGACTCATTCATGGTCAAATAGATTAACACAAAAATATAACCCTTATATTTACTGAAGCTGTCAATTTTCTAATAGCTATAGCTATCCAGTTTGTGATTGCCTTGATCGCCGACAGGCACTAAGCAGTTAGTGATCGGCAATCAGCTTCAATCACAGCAAAATTGCGTGTCTTAAACATTTCATGTTTAACCACCAAACTGAGTTGTTGCAGCTTTATGCTTTTACTCTTGCCCCTCACTCATAAGCATGGGCCAATGAACTTGCATCGGACGCAACTCAAGCTACAAGTCATTCACAAGACCGAGAGGTATATATAGCGCTCCTCCCCATCACGCCCGAAAGCGAAAGCGAATTGGTTAACTTTAATTAGTTTAATTACAAAATATATATAAATATCTGAACACAAAAAGCAAATGGCCAACTGACGGTGCGCTTTACATTCACATGGCTGACAAATCGACACTGACTGACATCGGACATAAAAAACAATTACAATTTACTCCACTTTGGTGTCTCACTCACTTCTCTCTCTCTCTCTCTTTCTCTCTCTTTCTCTCTCTCTCTATCACTTGCACTTGCAGTTGGCAATGCAGGTCTCGGTGTGTGGTGCACAGTCGCAGCCACGCATTAGTCGACGACCCGCCGGAAAGACAACTGTGGAGGACTCCAGCGAGAAGAGCGTGGTGCCCGATCAGTTGGCGCTGGCGGCGATTCGCTCAAATGGACATGGACGCAGCTTTGCGCGACGTGGTGTTCAACAACACTCAAGGACCAAGGAGCCAACGCCAGGTAAGCAAATGCTTTCTGGGCTTTCTTTCTATTTCTTTGTTTAAGAAATGCAAAATAATGAACTGATATTTTTGTTACTAATGGGAAAAGAGAAACAAATATTTAAAATGTTGAATATTAAGCATATTGCCCTTGATTATTGCTACGATTGAGTTTGGAAACAATGCAAATTAAAACTCTACTAGCTTGTTTGTAATCATCCCTTTCAATATTTCCAATAAATTAATTTCTATAGAACAATTGAAAAGGGCTTACGAAAAATATGCATCAGAAGATCGAATTTGATTCAGAGAACTTCCGATTCAAGTTTGTGAAAGGTCTTATTTATTTTGAGATTCGTATTAGGTTTATTAGTCTTGGAGATAGAATAATTATGCCACAAATACCAATTATGAATAATCTGTCTCTCTTTCTGTGTATCGTCCATTCTCTGCTCAGACTATAGCTACGGACAACTGGAGTTGAATCTCATAAGACCCGAGCATGAAACATCTTCATTGCCACCGCATGGCAAGATCAGTCCTTATTACAGCACAACATCCGAGTCCGTTAGGACTGCTGGTATTGCACTGAGCGACGAGAAGACAGCCATACTGGAGGATTCGGAAACGGCGGCCGAGTACGTCGCCAATGCCATGAAAATGGCGTATGGCACACGTCAAAGGGAACCGTCATCGCCATTGCACATTGTAGCGAATACACAGCGACCCAGCTCCAGTTCCGAGCAGCAGCAGCAGCAGCAACAGACGCAGAACCAGTCGAATCATGCCAAGACGCAGGCGCAGGCGGCGCTATTGGAGGCACAAATGCAGGCAGAGCTGCAGGCGCAGCTGGTGCAGCAGCAAGCTCTACTGCTAGCCGAACAGCAGCAACAACAACTGCAGCAACAACAGCAGCAGCGACAGCAACAGCAGCAGCAACAGCAGCAGCAACAGCAGCAGCAACAGCAGCACCAACAGCAACAGCAGCAGCAACATCTGCATGAGCAGCAACAGCAACATCTGCAATCAGTTGAGCCGGCATCGAGTGAATCCTCACCATCTCCAGCGCCTGTCTATGAGAAGGAGTCGTTGCCACACAACTATGATCTATATGAAACGCCTGCTCAAACCGATCCCAATGGCGGCGACATTGAGCGACTGTATCGCACAAAGTACTACAGTTATCCACCTCCGCAGCAGCAGCAGTTACTGCCGCAACTGTATCGCAACATTGAGGAGGAGGCAGAGGAAAAGGTTCGGGTTTCTGCATCAACGGAGATACCCAAAGCGGAGATAATGAAACAAATTGAAAAGTCTGTCATCAAGTACATGAAGGAGCTGGAAGCGGAGGGCAAGATAATTACGACGCCGCAGGAGCTGGCACCACCGGCACCGAAAACCTACTATAAGCTCCTTTCGCTGCCCAACCCCAGCTCCAGCGGATCCGGGCCCAGCTCGAGCGCCTCAATTGCCAGCGAAGAGAAGCGCTACAGCAGCAGTACGGTGCGTCCCAAGTATAGCAATCCGCCCGTTACTGGCAGCCAGACTCGTCAGCCTGGTCAGCAGCATGGTCAATACCATGCTCAGCATTCGCATTTGCATCCACATCAACAGTCGCATTCGCATTCGCATTCTCATCAACAACAACAGCATCAGCTGAGCAAGCAGGGCACCAAGCCGCAGCGCTATCAATCGGAGACAGAAACCGCATACCAGGCACCAGACATATCATCAGAATCCCTCGCACCAAACGTGGAATTCATTTACAAGATCAAGACGCGCGCCCCACTGCAGACGGCCACAGTGAAGACAATATCGAAGCCATATACGCTGCCATTAAAGAGCAGCGCCGAGCACTTTGACCATGGCGCTGCACTCAAGAACATTGAGGAGTTCGATCTGTCGCATGTGGTCACAACTCCCGAGCACGAGCAGGATGAACGTGAGCGTGATAGGGAACGTGTGACAAGCAAGCCACAAAAATTGTATTTCAACTCGGAGATCTATCATGACATTAACTCGCTGCCCTACAAGGCGGAGAAGCAACGTGGTAGCAACATTCATGCAATTCAAGCTCAGGAGTATCGCCATAAGCTAAAGTCAGCGGTCGACTTGCATCCGGAATATAAGGGCTATTCCGGCTACTTTGCAGAGCCGGTTTCCAGCAGCATGGAGCTGGCGGAGAAGCAACCACTGCCCAGCGGCTTGGGCACTGATAACGGCGACGATGGCTACCCGATGCCTTATCAGTATGTGCTAAAGAAGGAGCCGCTTAACAGCAAGTACGAGGAGGAGCGCGATAGTTGGGAGCAATCCATGCGCCAGGCACATGGCAAGCTGCCCGCCAACGCAGGTGGTGGCTACAAGTCGGGTGTTGCTGGTGGTAATGCGGCCAGCAGCAGCAGCAGCTTGGACTATGACAGCTACAGTCCCAAGTTTAACAATAATCCCGAAGGCTATGGCTATCAGCACACGTACAGGACGCAGCTGCTGCGAGGCGCCACAGGCAACAGTGGCAACCTCAGTGGTGGTGGCAAGCGTGGTAAGCGTGGCGGTGCCCAGCATCCGGCAGCTGCAGGCAGCCAGGGCAAGAAGTTGCTGCGCGGCGGCGTTAAGGATCTTGAAGCAAATTTGGCGCTGCGACCGCCGCCCAAAAATTAGTCTGTTATGTAGTTTATTATATGCAACATTTTGTTAAATACTCGAATCTTTTCTTGTTGTTGTTTTTTTTTTTTAATTTTTTGTATTAAGATAATTATAATTATTTATTGATAGCCAGGCACAAGGCGGGGCAGTCGCAGCAGCACTTGCTTTGCATCCTCAGAGATCTGTTACCCGACCAGCCTGGATGAGCAAGAACAAATTATATTATGCGCTAGAAAAAAGAACACTTTGTAGAACACAATAAAAGACATTGTTAATAAATCGCAAAAGAACAAAAGCTCTTAGGAAATGACTAGCAAAAGCTTTAAGCGTTACCAAAAAGCTGTCCAATTGTGCTTTCGGCGAGTAAAGTATTTCAAATACTCCGCAATTGAGAGCTTGCAGCAAGTATTTTAAAGCTTTTACGCGCACAGCTTGAAGCTTACTTTGGCATTAACTGTTTTTCACTGAAAATTTGAAAACAGCTTTCGAATGTTGAATATATTTTCGACAGCTAACTGCATTTTTGTCGCCTTTGAAAAGGTTCTTTCAAAGTTGTGCAAATGTGAGAAATTTTATAACTACCCATTTTGTGTGTAAACAGTGCCTGCAATGAATTTATTTTGCCAAATATGAACGACTTGGCCTGGATTTTCAATAACGGAATGACCTTGACGACGAGCTTTCCGCACAAACTAAACACATCTTGACGGCTTGACTATGCTTTTGGCATAAGACTATTAAATATCTTATTTCATTAAGTATATTCTAATTGAGCATTAGCAGTCGAGTCGACTAGTCCAGAGAGCTGACATTTTAAATGTACATTTATTTACCATAGGTAAATTCGATTTCGACCATAGTTTCTTAATAATATATAGGAGATCACAAGACCAAGAAAGATTTATGTATGTTTTTGTTTTGTAAAACTCTCATTTACCTGTAAGATACTAATACAGAGCACACAGTTAAAATGGATAATTGGAATAATATAAAGGTGTTCCAATTAATAATGCCAGCAGAAATGTATGTTAGATCGGTTTCAAAAGTCGATCTAGTCGTGCCCGTTTAGCGACTTGTCCATTCGACTGTGTGATACTTAAGAAGACAGGAAATAAAACCCTTTGAAAATTCAATGAACTTACGTTTGCAGATCATTTTATAAAGCTTCGAGAATAAATCGAATTTTGTATCTTTTATTTAACTTAAAAAAGATACTGAAATTTCAAATATCAATTTTAAAATTTATTAAGAAATTTTGATATCTGAAATAATTGGTTCATAAGAGAATTATCTACCAGATTTTGTTTTATCTACGTAATACCAAGTTGATCAACTTTATGAAGAAACTAAAATTATATTTGTATGTAAATTAATATGTCGTCTGGAAGTGATATTTTCCATGTCATTAATTAGTTCTCTTCAATAATACTTTAGGCAGAATTTTATTTCGAAAATATTACGAAAAAATAAACACAAAGCCTTAAACATACATATTTAAGAAACAGACTCTCATCTGAATTAAGAAAAAAAAATTAAGCATTATTTGGCAATATGGGTATTGGGCAATTGGGTCTAGTGGGCCCCTCTTTTGCCTATTCATGGTGCGAATAATGCTCGTAGTGCTCTGAATGATGCACTGGCTCCTCGTAATGGCCGTGCTCGTGCAGATGCGACTCGCTGTGGTTCTCCAGCACCAGGCCATGGTTATGGTTGTGTTCGCTCTTCGGGTGCAGAATCTTCAACTTTTGCTTGGTGCCGCCAATCTCGATGGGCTTCTTGATCAGATGCTGATCCTCGTGCTTGATGTAAACGGGTACCGCATGATAGTGATGGAATTTAACGCTCTGATGCGATGTGGCGTGCTTGTGATCCACCTCGTGGTGCACCTCGGTTTCCTCATGTTCCGGCTCGTACTTGGCGTGCTCCTCATGCTCGTAATCATGAATTTGCAATGCGCTAGTTAGTGCCACGAGCGCCAGACAAGGAAGCTAAGTCGAAAACAAACAAAAAATACACAGAAAAATTTGAAATTATTTCATTATATTATATTATATATCCGTGATATATATATATATGCTGATATCCTTGATTTTAGTGAGCTTTTAACGTTTTTTTTAGTAATATTTAAAGTGCATTTTTAAACAAATAGATTTTGCTTACAATAAATTTGAACATTATATTTTTTTTGCTTCGAACACAAACACGCACAAAAATATTAATGTAAAAAAAATTAAACTTTTCACTTCAAAAAAAAATTGAAAGCCCGGTTTTATTTTTGAAACCGTTTGCTGGGAGTATTTTGGTTGTGGACTCCTTGACGTTGCTGAACTGAATGTGGCTTGGCGTTTGGGACCAGATTCGATTTATACCCAAAAATATGTGGCGAGCCGATACGAACGGTCCACGAGCAAGTGAAATGTGAAACACCAGCGGCAACAGCAACAGCAACAGCAACAACAACAACAACTGTGGAGCCGCGGCAACGAACTTCAAAATGGGCAACAACAACAACAATTCAAATTGAAGTCGTTAGCTGCATATAAGAGATGTTGTCGCTAATGCTGTTGCATTTGACTTATTGTTGTAACTTATGTCGCATACACACACACACACACACACACACACACTCACACTCACACAGATAATGATGCTAACACATGCGTGCGAAACTCGTTCAATTAAAAGTTATTACATATACGCCGCCTAGCCGTCTCTTGAGACAGGCGCTTTTCCATTGAAAACTTGTTGCCAATTGTTGCTGGTGTTGCTGGTGCTGCTGGTGGTGTTGGTGTTGGTGTTGGTGGTGGTGGTGAGTGGCAGTCACAAACTGGCGGGTTAACCACCGCCGCCACCACTAACCGGTCGAGCTGTGCACGAATATATAATGCAAGTGCAAGGTAATTGAACAAAAAAAAAAATCAAAAAACAAGTGCTTATATATATTTTTGTATGCATGTGTATCCAACGACTTTTAAAATAAGCAAACCAACAAAGAAAAATAAAATACATTAAGAAATTGCTGTAATTACGCTAATTGGCAATTGAGTGACATCGATATCATATTAAAATATCATCTGGGTTTTCCCAATTAAGTAACTAGTGCAACTGCTTAACGAAAATCTTCCTGATCGGTTGCATGTGGCCTGTGGACTGAGTTGTATGTTGTATGTTAATAATTGCTGCATATCAGTGCTGTTCTGCTTGCAACAACATCGAGAGTGATTCGTTGCAAGACCCGCGGTTTCTTCGCTTCCTCATTCATTCCTCAAGTCGCACCCAAGAAAATGTGAATGTGAAATTTGTACACTAATGATGATGGATGGATGGATGGATCGACAACCCCAATTACGGTTAGGGCTGTGGCAACGTTTGATTTTCGATCGAGTATGTTCACAACAACAAAAAACCAAAATGTGGATACATATGCAAAGTGTACTATGCGATGCAATGATCTGCATTTTAATGGAGTACACAAGTGCTTTACTAGGGCGCAGCAGTGAAAGGCTCAAATGGCAGATGATTATCTAGTAGACAATGTACTCATAAATTGTTATCTGTTCACGTAAATACTACTTTCCCAGTCTAATCGTGTCCATCGCTAATTGACTTCAAACTTAACAACCTACCAAGCGCTCAAATCAGCTTCCTAGTGTTCCAATTATCATTTAAATGCATATAAAATAAGCATAGCCTAGCGAGAGCAATTAAAATGCAGTACGATTAGGTAATCATGCAGTGAATGTTGCCAGCGGTTCGCTCAAGAAAATCAAAATTACACAAAAAGTCTCGAAAAAAAAAAATCAAAATGTAAATTTGAGCCGAACTTTGAAGCCGCTGCAAATGTGTGAGCTATTTCCATAATGGCGCTGTTGTTTCGACTGTTTCGACTGTTTCTATTGTTGCCTGTTGCCTGTTGCCAGTTTATGTAAAATCGTTTGCATTTCATTGGGTTAGTATGCTACCATTAGCAGCAAGTGGAACTACAGCACTCAGGTGCAATTGGAGTGCAAAAGTAAAAGTAAACTACTTTCCCACACAGTGACGACAAAATTTGCATAACAAGCTGCTGCCGCTGTCAAAAGCGCGACTGCCACAAAAGCCGTTTTAATTAATAATTTGGTAAGCGCCAAGCCGTTTATATAAACGTATTATAAGTCGTCTTCCCATTTCCCAGGAAACTGGCGAATTCGTCAAATTCAGATTTCTATTCATCCGACGCCGTTGTCTCCCACAATTTCAGAGCTAGAGTTACTGGTTACTGGGAATCGGCTTACAAGATTCCTTCGCAGCCACTTCCCCAAAACGAATATCTGAGGAATATCGAGTATCGCTTTTCAATACCTTTTTTTGTATTTAAACAGTAATCAACCTATTTAGCGATCACTGCTCTCCTTAAGTGAAACCATTACCACTTTAGACAAAAATGTGCATTGCTGTGATTTGCTTTCATTGGCGCAGATGTTTCACCTATTGACCCAAATGAAATCAGTCGGTTTCTTATATCAAGAGTTCAATTTGAACGTTACCAATTAGCTCCGCTCTACAAGGCAATCTAATCATCGATAGCTGTTTCCTAGCGTTTGTTTTATTTGTTTGGCCAAGTCGAACCACCTCATAAAAAAATTGACATCAGCTAGGCTAATGAGCAAGGGTAAAAAAAAAATAGAAAAAGGATAGCAGTGGGTCGATGGGTCGAAATGGATTAAAGATGCAGAAGAGCTAGAGAACCCAAAATGTGGTAGGAATTCAAAATGAAATAAGTACGGCATTTGAATCGTAAATGGGAAGCGACGCAGGTGATTGAACGAAAGACGATGGAATTCATTGGTTTCTAAACATAACTGGATTTGGTAACTTAAAGAAAAAAACCCTGTTCAGTTAATTACAATCTAAACACTATTTCCAACAAATAATTTAGCTTCAAATACATATATGCGGTACAATTTCAAGTGCAACCAAGATTTTTCAGCTGACAACAGGAAATGATTCTGACGAATTAAATGTTTCATCAGTCTTTGACTTGCTGTTGGAATTTGAAGCAAGACCTTGAAATGTTCATACCAGCGACGTCCATGTAAACTTGATTAAGTAAATCCGCATTTGTAGACAGCAGAACATAAAAGGATAGAAAAGGATGTCGCTTACTGAAACAAGTTGACACACACCGGAAATTGATACTCTTACCTTGCAGCATAATACAGTTGTAATAATGTACATATTTGCATAGTCTTCAAAATAGATTAAACAGAATTTGAACGTTTCCTTTAGTCAACAGCTGCAGGTCAGTAAATGTTAACTACATCCAGAAATTTGATTCAAATCGACATTGAACGTTAAGTTAAATACACAGTAAATCCTCTTCTTAATATTAAAGTCCGAAGGCAACGCAAGTAAAACAGCAAACCATTACAAAAAAATGGGACAAAGCAACAGCGCTTACAATGAGATAAATCGTAGTTAAAACCAGACAAAACAAAAAATAGGCAAATAAATAAATGAATAAACGAATAGAGTATCAAGCGCAAGTAGCAACAAAAAGCAATAGAATAAACGACGACAGCCAAGCAAGCAAACAATCAACTTGAGTATCTCGGCAAATCTTGAGTATCCACAGCATTTCAGGCAAATAATGGAGCAATGAAATGGCCAATTTAAATCAATGTACCTCGGCCAGCAACAAGAATGGCAAAGCCGGCTGACTTCTTAGTGGACATGATGTTGTTGCCATTGTTATTGTCTTCTTCTTTCTCAAGTTGTGGAGCAAACAAAAAAACGCATCAAAGCAAACTTAACGTAAACATGGAAACTACAAATATAATAAATAGTAAAGGTCAACAGTTTCAACAGTTACTCCGTATTCTTGATCTAAAGTATCCCACTCGTCTATGCATTTATTTATTCATTTAAAAATACACTGCAATCCATTTATTTACGTTTGTTTAAATATAAACAGAGAGAGTTTATACTTTTAGGTAAGGTAATTTAATAACCTTTAGTATCATATAAAAAGAAAAACAAAAAAATGATACTATCTGTAAAATACTCGATTATTCTTAATGGCATTTGGAATTTAATAAATTTTAATTCAATTTTTGTGCTAAGATTAAAATTATTATTGTTTTTATATTATTTTTATTCCAATAAAAAGGATAATTTAATGAATAGGTTGGACCACTTAAATTTGCCCGATCATAAAGACGAATGCTTAACTAACATATGTATGTAGAGAAGTTCATATATCTGGATATGTCTGACAAATGCAGGGTATCCGTAAACATAGCTTTAAGCATGTAAAACAGATGCTTTGATCTTGCATAGAATTAAGACTTTGCCTTGGGAATTCCACTGACAATTACCGATGCTTGTGCGCTTAACAAAAAATCGTCTGCCTGCAATTGTCAGCATTGACGAAGTCAAAGCCAAAGAGCCACTGGGCCTGTATGTCAATCGTAAATACTGATTTTGTACAAAAGCATCAACAATTACACGCAGTGACAACAATTGCTTTAAAGCTTCTGAACACACACACACACACACACATACACACACATGAGCAAGCCTCAAAGAGTGGATGGATCTGGGGGGATCTGGGTATGTATGAGTGTGTGGTAGGAGCACATATCGACATTTGGAAAGGACTGTTGAGAGTCGTTGGCTGCAAGTTGGTAAGATGGACTGAGGAAGGGGCATTCTGCTCACGGATCTGGCCGGCAAGCGCATGTCTAGACTTTTCCACATAAAAGCCGAGCTGCTCACACGGCCGTGTCTGACACATTTTTTGTAATTATGCGACAGATTCGTTTTCAGTTACTTTCTCCTTATTTTTCTTTGCTATTCTGCTCTGTTTTGCTCTGCTTTGTTCTATTTTGTTTTGTTTGCCGCCTTTTTTGTCGCCGTTTTTAATGGTAGCGCTTTGCGTGCCTAATTTGAATCGCACACGGCGCACATTAATGAGGCGCGGACCCGACCTAAATTGAAACTGCAGTCAGAGCTAGAGATGGAGCCGGATCCAGGGCCAAAGCCTTCAACACAACAATAGTGACGAGCTTCAGCACAATGCAGAAGCCAAGCAAAAAGCGGAGCGACAGATTATATTGCTCATACGACCCTTATGTGCGAATGATTAAATAGGCCCCAGATGGCTGATGTGCTGTCTTTGGAGCTGAATTCAATTTCAACGCTGTCATTTAAGTGTCACATTTAAATAAGAGAGAGCAGCACTGACTAAGGACCAACATCAGCATAAATACTCTTGTCCAATAATATACGTAAATATATACAAAAGAATATTGCATTTGGCAGAAATTATTACCTGTGAAATAACCAAATGTGATGAGGCATATATTTATATATATATATTGATATATATTGATTATATTCTATTATTTTACATTGATTGAAAATAATTTAAACAACTCTAACTAGCGATTTATTATTATTTTTTTATTACTACAAACGGTTGTATGCAGATTGGCCCGGTGATGTTCAATCGTAGAGTAGTGTAGTAGACAGATAACTGATAAAAAAATACCATTAGCCAGATTTAACTTGCTCGTCAGAATTCCGAGATTAATTGCCGTGTTATTGTGGATGTGAAAAGGGTAAAGCGCATAATTCTTCAGATATTTGCCAACGGGACGAACTGCAATAAGGCAATCATGAAAGCAACTACAACAATACAAACAGTCTGGAAATAAAAGCAAACGCATTGTGGCACCAACAATCAGACGACAAATATGCAGACGACCAAATGACACACAAATATGACATATTAACCTGCATGTGTGTGCGACAATGTGGGGGCGAGTGTGTGTGTGTATGTGTGTGTGTGTGTGCGAATGTGCCAACTTGTGAGGCAAACAAAAAAGGCGCTGAAATAAAATGAATTTCGACACTTTGCTCGTTTTTGTGGCTTCCTATAACAATAGCATTTTGTCGACATATCTGACGAGACGCTAGCAACAAAGCAAATATTTAAAAAAGATATATCTGTATATGTGTATGTACATAAATATATATATATACGTAGATATCATATACTATAAATATATATATATAAATATACTCTTATGCCAGTGCAATACTAGCTGGGTACAGGACATAAGCAGCCTTCAGCAAATTTACTGTGGTCTGAAATAACCGCTTTTTCTTGAACCCATTAAAAATAGGTATCAAGGGTAATGAAGTTGTCCAAAGTATATAACAGGCTGAAGGAAGTATATTCAAACATCTTCTATATTATAGGTCATAGGTTATAGGACCACCAGCCGAGTCAAAAGCTTAGCCAAATCCATTGCCTGTCCATCCGTATGAACAAACGGAACTCAGAGACTATAACAGATCGAGATCTTCAACTTGAAATATATGCTCCGCTATGCCAGGTTGATCATGTTCCGATATGATGTTTTGGTTGCGCTTCAGTCATTTCGAGACAAATAATATCATAATAATAATATTTTCCCACTTAAACTTGAATTTGTTAAGCTATGCCAAAAGTTAATGTTCGGATTAAAAACGCGTTAAAGATAGACACTGTAGAAATTTTCGTAATCGCTGTGAATGAATGTTTGATTCAGCAAGAGCAAGGCACGTAACATATTTTTACTTGCTTTATAATAAATGAAAATAACAAAATAAATAAGGCACAAGATGACTCCTTCAATAAAACAATCAATCAACCGATCAATGACTCTTAAGCACTTAACTAGGACATGGGCGAATGTGAAATCGACCCGACAAGGATGTCTGGCCATTATAATTGACTTTGTAATATATGCGATTGATAGAATTCGTAAACGAAGGTCTCGTTTATTGTCACCCATTGAATATATTTATTTATAAAATGTAGCAGATATGCTTTGTGAACTCTCAACCGAAGCATAACCAAATTCATTTCACAAAATGCAATCGAACTGCAAACACACTCAAAATAACAACTATATTTTGACCATTGTTAATAATGGATTTATTGAAACAAATTGCAGATGCAATTATATTAAATTTATTTTAGCAAATACAATGTACAAATGTATTTACACATGCCACAAAATGTTTTACTAGCTGCTGACATTTATGTAACATGTTAAGCCGACAATAAATGAAAATCAGAAAATTTGATTCACTGTGCAGATTATCTTGTGTCCTCTGCAATTTGTGCGCATGGTAAATACCTATCAGAAGGTATTTTTGGATGTCGAAAACAAATTGCCTTCATTTGGGCTTTTGATAGAGCTTACTCAAACAGAGCAAATCTATATTTAATTCATGAGATGAATTTATAAACTCTATATTACAAATACTGCTATGAATAACGAAATTAGATGATTGCCTTTTTTCGCTAGCGAATTGAGTTCCAAGTTCAAGTGCCAATGTTCTGTCAAAAGTTGCCTCTGTTGCCATATTTTCTGCGGCGTATCTTCGTACAAATTGAGTTTAAGCATTGTCTGCTGTTTTTGTTGCTCCTATTGTTGTTTTTATAAACATAAAACGTCATAACTTTGTTTAGCTTGCTTTTTAATGGCTTTGTTTGCCTCTGGCTGTGTAAAGCAAAACCGCAGCATATAAATTCATCATAAACGTCGGCAATATTAACTAAATTGACGTATAGCTCCACACACAAACATCTACGAACACACTCAAACATACACACACACACACACACACACAGGTGGCAAGTGCAACCACTTTTGCATCAACTTTGAACAGTCAACGTCCGCAATAACTTTTGTGCTGCGCCCGTAAGTATAATTCAGAAATATTCAGACATAATACAATTCACTGCAACCGGACTGGGGTCGACTATAATATACGTAGCTATATGCAGTACTTTTGCTATAGATTCTATTTTATGAATATTTAATTTTTATTGGGTAAAATGAATTTAAAAAAAAATTATATATTATGTACTAAAAAGAGTCCAGAATTTTTTAAGTAGCTTTTAAGAAATTCAAATTTAAAGTAAAAGTTACAAATTAAATTATACAAAATTGATGGGGAGTAATTAAATTATAAATTTTAAATAAATAAAAAATAAACAAAATAAAGCAACTCGCAGACGAGTAAGATAAGTTTATCACAGCATCGAAAAGCATTCAAAGTTTGATTAAAATCAAACAAAGAAGCAAAAATAAAATAGTCTCATTTTTTTCACAGTATGATTCGATGAATAATATTGAAAAAAATAAAAATTAATTCATAATATTTTTTAATATGCATTTATTTATTATGCATTAACAGTTGCACAATATTATATATTATAATTATATTTTATAAAAGCAGAACAAGTTAGTCATCTGAATGTATGCACATACATTGAGAAAGTACTGAGTATAAAAGTTGCTGAACAAAGTCGAGTAGAATGCTTTGAGCACGGGTATTAAAAGCATAACAGTGCATAACAGAACAGCCACACAGCAACAAAATGTGAAAAACAATCTCCTACGCCCAACTACCAACTATCCATTGCCAGTGTCCAGACTTTGCTCTGTTAAAAGCTGAGCAGTCAAGTTTATGCATTAAATCGACATTCGAGGCCGGGGCGGCATAATGGGTCTGACGACGCATGGACGGCGCTCAACAACGCAGGAGGAGAATATGGTTGGATATGGAGTGCTGTAGATAGCACTGTAGATTCGCTTGCTGCAACCAGTATGCTGAATGCACGTTGCTGGCTGATTGCCTGTGGCAGCTTCAACTGATAGCACAGCTACTCGCACGTGCCTGATACTGATACTGGTGATGCTGCTGATGCTGCTGCACGAGCGCATTGATTGCACTAACAGGTCACACTCAACAAGATCTGTTTATGTCTGCGTGTTTGTGGGTGTGTCCTGTTGCCTGTTATCACATGTGGCAACATCGAATTGCGCGCTCTTTTTATGTTGCGTAGATGTAATAAAGTTTCAGCTGCACCCAGAAAAACAGTGGATAAGTGGGAA
Source organism: Drosophila glabriapex (assembly GCA_035042305.1). Classification (NCBI taxonomy): domain Eukaryota; kingdom Metazoa; phylum Arthropoda; class Insecta; order Diptera; family Drosophilidae; genus Drosophila; species Drosophila glabriapex. The sequence goes on from JAWNLN010000066.1 coordinate 13,578,287, forward strand.
AATTGCTTAAAATTTCAGTCAAGTAGAAAGATTTACATGAATTGCTCAAGCAACATTGGAAATCTTTAGCATCATCTTCAAATAAAATAATCATATAGTCTGTGAGCCTTATATTAATTTTAAAATGCAATAATCTAAAAATGTTAAATTATAACACAATTCCCGCTGCATGATTTTTGATTTCTGATTTCTGATTTCTGAGTGTTGCCATTCTCTGCCGCTTTAAAAGCCATTCTATTTAAAGCGCTAAAGCTTACAAATTAACTTAAACCGTAAAGCAAAAATCAAATGTGAAGTGTTTCACACGGCTTTTTAATCCAAACTGACGCAGATCCTGTTAATGACAATGTCAAAAGTGGGATAAAGACAATCAGGAGTGTTGCCATGATGAGATGATGCTGATGCCGAGGATGCTGCTGCCTTTCATGACGCAGCTGTTGCTGAACTGAACCCTCGCTGAACCGATTTGACGGACAAGTGTTCTGCCGCCGGACAGCAGCTTTTGTCTATGTAAATAAGATGGCACCTCGCAGACAGGGAGCCAAGTTAGCGCCAAAGTTATCTAAAAGTTTTGTTCCATTTATTGTTAATTTTTTGCAAAATAATTGCCAATGGCAACCATCAAAAGGATATGAACCCCAGCCGACAGCAATCCCCGACAAGTTCTTAAGTCAATCATGACCGAAGAACATCGGCAAAAAAAAAGCATTTAGCAAACGCCACAAGCAAAGGCATATTAAGGATAAGTGTAATAGCTCCCAAAATTTATCACCATGTAAGTTTTATCTTTATTAAAAAAACTTTCCAAAATAACATCAAAGAAAACACCGTTCAGTCACTTAACCAATTAAATGGATTTCGAAATTTACTGACCAAGAAAATACGGTTGGACCTGAAATATGTTATTTTATTGTGTGTGAGTCACAATAAGGAAATACGATTTAACCATTATGCTTACGATAAATGTAAGAAATCTGCAGCAGTGGCAGAGCTAATCCGCCTTAAGCCCAATAAAAAAAGGAGAAGACAATACATGATGTCACCACGCAGCCTGTCCGGATTGTAAACTTTAAGCTATTTTCGACTGTAAAGTGAATGCAGTTCCATCAGCGTAATATATCAAAATCCGTAAAAGCTTTGCCACTCAGGCGAATAAGCGGCTTGCTCTTACCACAGCTGAACCAAAAATCGTTCTGTAAATACCGGAATACTAATGAGGATTGACCAGCAGATACCCTGCACCTAACGCAACAACACTTAATATATTTGTATTTTAATTATACACCTAATGTAGCAGGTAGAAAACTTATTTTGAAGTATGACACTAGATATATGACACAAAAATATTACTTAACTAATAAAATAAAAAGGGAAAAGCAAAAGCAGATTTCTAATTAACATTGGCCAGTAGAAATAATATGCATTCATAATTTATTGACGAGAAATTCAAATTTTTAGTTAATGTAATTGTTATTGTGCATGAAGTGAACACAATTCTCTCAAATAATATTAAAAATAACGTGCAATTGAATTAAGACTCTGAGTGTAAATTCACACATAAGTTGTACAATCAGTGTTAGAAAGAAAAGTGTGCAATATTTTGAGTGACAGAAGGCAAAGGATACTAAACTAAAGCGGCAATTTTTCTTCGTATTGTTATTGCCAATATGGTGAGGGATGGAGTCGCGTTGTTGCGTATAAAACATTTTGTAGCTCAGTTTTCAGTTTCACTTTACTTCCCTTTAGTGATTCTGCTTTTATGCAGCAATTGGGTGCAAGTGCGTCTTCAATATGGCTCGACCACAATGCTAGCTATGACAATGCTCTCTTTTTCTCTCTCTCACTCTCTATCTCTCTATATACATATCTCTCTCTCTCTATCGCTTTAGGTGTGGGTGAGTGCGATGTACAATAAACGCAGCATTGACAGCTTAGTGTCCTAAGTCCAATGAAGCATGCGAGAGCAATGTGAAGATAAGTTGTGAAATGCCAGACGTTGCCAGCATCAGGCCAGGACCTAAAGCGGTTGGGGGAGGGTAGAATCAATTGGGCCTGAAGGTCTTCAATAATCACTGATTTGAATGACACCACACACACACACACACACACACACACACATATATATATGAAAACATTCAATCAGAAAAATATGTTTACAGTTAACTGAATATTTACGACTATGTTCTTGTATTGTTAACAACTGATTGCAGTAAAAAAATAAATATAAAAAAAATAAAATTCGTTTTGTTTATATATTTATTTGCATAGTTTTTTTTTAATTTTTTTTATATGAATTTGTTTTTCACCTACATTCTGAACTGAAATCTAATATTTTGCCATACATTAAAGTCGCGGACACAAGCATTGATTGCTCTGGGCATCATTGGCCACATACTCTCTGTGTAATTTGACATGGTAAGCGGATTACTCAAGCGGTATTTTTTCAGGTTGCTTGGCTGGCTTCCGACTAAATGGCAGATTGTCTGAACATTTTTGTTTCAATTTGATGACATTTCGATGCTTACATGTGGCAGGGCTTGAGTATACACTTATCTATGTGCACCTTGCACGTTCCTAATTTAATTGGTAAATATTGCTAATTTAAGAAATAACTGCTATTTTGAATGAGTGTTTGCTACTTTACTTGATTGAAACATGCATATGTATATGACTTGTAAATCAATAGTTGATAGCATGTGAAACATATACTGACAAATAACTAGTAATGTACACACTTATTATGCATATGTGTTTGTAGAGCTCAGAGCTCATTCAACTGGAGGAGCCAAGTTCAAAGGGACAACTTGACATTTGTGACAGTCTGCTATGTATGTACACAGCAAGTCTATGCACATGTTTGTGGCAAGCTTTGCAAAAGTACGCTCCTAAATATGCCATAGAGGAACGAACTTCATTCAGCCTGCAGTTGAGCTTTACTTCAATTGGCATTGATTTTGCATAAAGCCAAGGCCAAGGCCAAAGCACAAAGCACAGCGCGTTAAGCTGCCTTTTCGATTTTTCTTTTCCATTTTTTATATATCCTTGCAGGGGGTATAATAGTTTTGTCGCAAGTGTACAACGCATTAAAGGAAATATCTGAAAGTCCATAGATCTAGATCAATGTCTATCTATATTTCTATGTAGCTGATTAAATATTAGAAAGCTTGTTAAACTCGTTAAGGTGTGCTTTGCATTTTGACACTAGTCTAACATTAATCTTTCATTTCGTCTTGCCAATAATAAATTATTAAATTTATATCTATAGCGATGAACTATTATCTGCAAGGGTATGTTCTCTTCGAAGTACCAAAGCAATCTGTTCTTTAATTTGATGCATTTTTAGCTTTATTTTTGATTCTTTGATATTGTTGGGTTTTGGTGCCGTCTAAGATAATTTTAATGGTGCACAGATAGATATACATACATCTATTTTTTTTATCTATGCAAGTATTTTGATTTTGATGGTAATTTAGCTTACAGTTTACAGTGGACCCAGTAAAACAACCCAAATAATATATATAGATATATATGCAAGCAGCCGCCATTTTATATTCTAATAAAAAATAATACTGCTATCATTTTGTTTTTTATTCGCCATTTTGTTGCTTTTGTCCGTATTTTTTTTTACTGGCGCAGAGTATAAAATTTTATTGATTGCTGCTGCTCACACGCTTTTGGCAGGCACTGTTCGTATAATTCGCTTTGCATTCAAATGGACGAATATGCAAAAAATGCTAATCAACACACGCGCCTTTTTGTTCGAGTATCCAGAAGACAGTTTGAGGAAAATGATTGCAGGACACATTCAATTTTCGCCTTTGGCTTACGCCTGCGGCTTAAGCCTGCTCGGTGGCATATTGAACTTAGTGCTATTTGGTCTAGTGTGTATTGTTTGTGGGAGCTGTAGGTTTATTATTCTTACAATCGCTCTTTGTTACCTTTGTTATTATTAAACACAATATTATGCACATTTTCCACGTTGACAAAACTTTTAGATATTTTATAGACTCTGTTAATTTTAAAATAAAATTTTAAAATTTTACGCTAACAAATATAGTTAATTTAAACAAGCAACAACTTTTTATTCTAACCGACTTTCTGAGAACACTTTTTGCCTAAGTTTTGTCGCTGATTCAGAGGCTTAACCATATGCAATGCCCATCAATATTTTTTAAAATATTTCCTATTAAAAGAAAAAAAAAAATAGACTGCCGGCATTAAGTTTTGAATTGAAGTTTGATTGCCTTGTAACCCGATTATTCAATCTGATTGTGTCGCTCTGGGGTTCAATTTACCAATGATGTCTCATTTGATGCATTTCAACTTCATTTGCATCCTATATATCTTTTCGCACGTGATTCCGATAAATGAATAAAGTTTTAAATGTCACTTGTTTTTGCATTTGAAAATGCATGTGGCACAGCTTCCCAATTTACGTTGGAATGGCTTGTGGCAGCACGGTGTACCCAGTAATTTTTTAAGAGCGCACACTCTCTTATGCCAATATTTATAATGCCCCTTGCCATTATTTTGAGGCTAAGGCCCAGTATTGTAAGCTGTACCCAGTTTTCAACCCCTAAGTAGAGCAATTACCCCTGCCAGGCTCGGTGGTTGCAGTGCGCCTGCGCGGATAAAAGAAAGTTCTCCGCCGCAGCAGCTGGTCGGCTGGACTCGTGTGCGATTCATGAATGAAATGATTCCTTCCTACTTGTATGCCGCTGGGAACAGTTCGCATCGCTTTTCGTGTCAAGTTCTTTAAACTTGACGTGTGCCGTTTTGCTTTTTTGTTAGCGGTCTCGCTTCCACTTCCAGTTCCACTTCCACTTCCATTCCCCAGTCCCCACTCCCCCTCAATAACTGTGTGGGGAGCTTTGAGTTCAGTGACTTGAACTGAGAACCGCTACAAGGGAACTGGACGCTGAGCTTTTGCAATTAGCCGGCTTAAGGTGTGAGTCCTTATTTGCATGCATGCAAGCTTAAATTGTTGCAATATTAATCACTTCGACGCAAACTTCCTTAGTCAATCTGCGGGCTGCCAGCTGCTAGCTGCATGTGACAGGTGCTGACCATTTGACTTAACTTCTAATTGAATCCTAACCTGAATCAGCCAATCCTCTAATGAGCAGGTAAACAACTAGTTGGGTTAAGGCTAATCTAATCTAATCTGATCAACGTATCGAACTTTAGCGAATTGAGTATTCTCAAACTTTACAAATTTAAAACAAGTAAAATAAATTTTAAGCAATGCTTTTAACATCATCAGGGGGGGAAAGTCTATCAAAATGATTGGTGGTTAAAAATAATATGTCCTTGGGCTTTTTTGACACTCGAACTTATAATTTTTTATCGCACTGAGTCTCTAAATTTTCCAGCCAGATTTAACAATTTATGGGCCCTCAAGTTGCTCTGTGTGCAAGTGAACAATTGAAATTTGTGGTAGACTACAAGATACTAAATTTCAAATATGGTTTTCTCCCCTAACGCACAGTGCATAATAATTTACTGCACTAGCTAAAAAACGAAGTCAGCTCGAATTGCCTCATTAATTGTTATGTATATGTATTTAATTGAATCTGCAGTCCGAATCAGTTTTTAATTGTATCTGCTGTCCAATCAGTTTTAAAACATTTGAACGAAATAAACAATTACAACAGACAGACAAAACTTGCTCATATTCTTTTCAGGGTATTTATTTTCATTTGTTAGTTTGTTGTGTAGCAACTAACTACAACAAATAAAACAAGTTTAGCTGAAATTAATTAGTTTTGACTACTGCCTTAATTGTTTTGTGTGAATTTGGTCTCTCGACTGCTAGTAAGAGTTTAGCTGTTGTTAACTTTATTAAGAAAATTATTAAGAATTAAGTTAAGAATATTCCTGGTTTCTGGAAAGACAAAACTTATATTTTTATTTTTTTTTACCTTTTCTTAAAGCAAAACCCCAGAGAAATGTTTCCAGGTGGTCAACGAATTGGAGCCGCTGCAAGTCTAAACCCAAGCCTAACTTACTAACCAACTCTAATGTGCACAAGGAGCAGAAACAGGACATAAATCGACTAAACGGATGGACACACGTGTAAATATTCACGGACTCTTGTCGACACAGATGCTGGGCAATGTGTGACAATTTATGTGGATGATGATGACCCACCTTCCGACCATGGAAAACAGCACTCGCACACACCTACACCCATTTGTGTAAGCGCTTAAAAACAGAAAGATCGAATACAACTGAGAATTAAAAAAAAAAAAAGTAGCAAAGACATCTGCAACGCAAAAAAATATCCATTGCGGAAAAATGTAGAAATATTAATATAAGCACAATGCAGTGCTAAATTTATGGTCATGACTGTACTAAGCATATGTCAGAATGTGCGATTGTATTTTCGTCTACTCGAGGGATATCAAATATTCACGCAAATATTAACGCGCCAGCATAAATAAGTTATATGTTAGTACCGTTATATTAGTAATCTAAATATTACAGCGCTTTATTTATGCACATTTTGGCACCCATCTATAAATGTATGCGTACAAATATCGTAAATATGTTTGTAAATATATGCATATCTATATATGTATGTGAAATGCACAGTAGACGTCATTTCGGTTGCCATTTTGTATGTGATGTGCTAACCGCACCGAGAATATTTCACTTAAAATAATAAATTTCGACTGCTGGCTCGGCTCGCACATGTGAGTGCGACACCATCGGCACCATAGGCACTTGAGTGGAGTTATGGGTTCGTCGCACTCGTGCGACAATCTAGCGCCTCATAACTACAGCTCTCAGCAGCCCCCAATCAGAACGGTGGCAACTAAAAAAACAAAAAACAAAACAAAAATGCAAAATTGAAAAACAGCAATACGAGAATTACTACTAGACGACACAGCTTGTTTAGGAGATACCATATACAGAGATCTGACGTACTTTTAGATACACTTAATATGTTATAGTTTAAAGAGTCCGTACTGGATACTATGATAGAATGCATATAGTTTCAAGATTCAATGCAGTCTCCCTGGTACCATAATATACCTTTTTATATATATTATGCATGTAATGCGTACAGCAGGCACTCTTAGAGACTGAAATGGCAGGAGAACTGAGCAGTTAGTGCTATTTTATATACTTATGGTTTAAAGAGTCAAAGCAGTCTCCTTTGTATTTTTAGATACAACTTAAATATACCTTTTCTTATATATTTAAAGTGCAATGGGTACACGTAAGAAATTTGAGACTTTAATAAATGCTAACTTAAGTTCTTAAATCGATTCAATTTAGTGTGCATTTCAATTCAAATATCAAATACAGCACAGGACTTACTAGCTTGCAAAATGTATACAATTTGGAAGTAAGATCCATTACAAAAAACACCCAAGATCGAAAATGTGTGGTACAAGTAGTATATCTACATTATTTTGGTATGCCGAATTAAATTTGGAGCGGGTGTAACATTCAACGGAAAAGGCGATGACAGCTGCAGCTAACCGCATGTCTGACTTAAGATACAACAACAAAAACAAGAACGCGAAGCAGATACAAACCAAAGCAGTCGCTGCTGAAATTTAATAAGTATACTGATATACTCTGATGTGTGATGTGAATAAGTGCGCGCGTTATGCAAATCAAATTTTGGGGCGAGATTTGGATGCGTAACCTTAACCGAAACTCTATCCCAGACCCGCACTCGCGCCATGGGGTATACAATTTGACAGCAGCCCGGCTGCATAGATTGCAACGCAGTTCTGTGTGCGACCACAATCATCGTTGCTGCGAGACAAAGTCATGTGACTAGACATAATTTGTGGCTCCAGCTAAGCAGTGGGCGGTCTGACAGCTCAAAGTTGATTTGTAGCTGCGCATTTGACTAGTGTGAATAACTAGTGAATCGCGAGTGTTCCACTGCACTCAGTGAAGATATACCGAACAATTTACAAAATTAAAAATTAAGGTTACATTTATAATTTCAATCTTCTTGGGTACAAATATAAATATTTTCAAATTTAATTCAATTAAAACGTACATTTTGTGTTTGTCGATTACGAGAAACCGTGTCTACTTTAGTTTAGAAAACATGGTTTTTAAATACAAATATTTCTGCTATTCGCTACAACTTTAATGAATTGTAATTTAATTTTTAAACTCCAACTAATATTTTTTAGAGCATATTTAGCTTGAGTTATGTGCATTATATGTATATTTATGTCGTCAATTTGTAATGCATTTTCGAAATAATAAAAATAGTGTTTGGAATTCGAAATTCATATGCTACTTCATTAAATTTACAATTGCAATGTGCAAATCCAATTACATTTCACTCTGGTGACGAGCAACTTTCTATATGTTTACAGAGGGTTTGTTTTGTATGTATTATTCGGGTTTCAGACAGCAATAACCCAAAGATGAAGTTACAACACTCAGAAAAAAAATCTGCTTTTAAAAATAAGTTCTATGGATAAGAAAAATAAATTCTTTAAATTAAAAAAAGCTTTGTAAAATCTTCAGAAATATTATTAAAATGTATTTATCTAAGAATGGTATAAAAAGTAGAAATGCCAACCCTTATTCTGAGAAATAATAAATACTAAAATTCAAAAGCTATTAATGAAATTTGCTGTCTCGGCTCCGGTGTTAGTAATAAGTTGTTGTCCTTCTTGGAAGCCGCGTTACTCAGTGGGAAGTCAACTCAAGTCACCTAACACTCTGAATAATAAGGAGAGCGGAGCTTATCTATATTTCAGGATGATTTTTTTTCTATTGTGCAGATTTTACTGACGGCATTTTTAAAAGTCGGCTAGTGATGTTGATTATTAATATATTTACTTTATGGGGTTCTCTCTATGGGATATTAAAAAATAAACATCGTAACATCGTGATGTTTAAACACAAGAGTTTCATGGCAGTTGGCTATTTGAATTTGATATTGGTCAGAAATGTGATGACACTTTCGAAATATGCCATTTGCATCCCTGGTGACATTTTAAAAACACTATGGCTGATTTTAATGGGCGACCGCTTGGATTTGGCAGTCACTTTTGGGTGATTTAGCAAGAAATATACGAATTGTTTTCATTTTGCAGACACTTGAATGTGCCATAAACATTTCAAAATGTAGCAAATTAACAAAAACCAAAAATGTGCCAAGTGCCCCTTATGCGCAATGATAAACAGTTGAGGCAACGGCAGCACACAATTTACGAGCAAATAAAGAGAGAGACATATATATATATATATATATATATAGAGGGACGCTAGTATGAATGCGAGCCTGTATTAAATTACATTTTATGATAACGACCGAAAGCAAAAGAGCAACAAACCTAAAACTACTTGTAGCCCAAATAAAATGTTTAACTTACAATTCGAGTGCTGTGTGTGCTTCTTGCGTCTTGTCAGCTATAAAAGGATGCACAATGGTTAATAAATTTAAATAGTCGGTTAGGTGATTCATTACATATAAGTACTTGAAAAAAGAACTTTCTCACACTTAATTGTTGATTCTCTGTGGCAGATCTGAATTGATGATGGCAAATATATGTGAAGCCCTGCTACCAAATATTCAAGCCAGGAGCATTTCCATTTTCACCCATAGTACAATGTGACTAATGATGAAGAAACACTGGTACTGTTATCATGTTATACTACCAAAAACCACACACATAGCATTGTTTAATTAATTTAAGTTTGTTGTGGTTGTAATAAATTAACTTGGTATATTTGATTTATATAATTATGTATAACATTGTAGAGTTTGTGACGTCCTTAATTCTGCAACTAACTTCGCCGGCCCTATCCTCTTTCTTGAGTCGTGAGCTTGTCTACATATGGTTGCGATAGAGGTCTCGACATTTAAGGCTTACGAATGTTTTTATGAATTGTATTTTGTGAACATTTTTAAGCTATATCAAAGTTATAAATAAGGGCGAGTTTTTGTTAAAGTGTTGACGATTCAAGCAAAAATATTAAAACGAGTTTGGATTAACCACTCTAAGCACAATCTAAAATAGGAAGCCGGGTTTATTTGTCTTTAAAATTATGAAGAGAGATGTCGTTGTTCTTCTGCTGAGGGCTGCGCATATCGAGACTATAAACTTATATTAAAAACAGAAAATTCAAGTCATCTGAGATCGCCACGGCAGCATGAAAACAATTTTGTTTCGTTTGGCTCATCGTAAATCAAACCTTTCACAATTCGGCAAGGAGATGTGTGCCAAGGTGTTGACTGAAAAAAAGCCACTGCGATTTTGCCATTGCCCACGGCCATTCACAAAGAATCCACGTTCGCGTTTACCTATGTGTGTTTGCACACATGGCTCTCTTATTTATTTATTTTTGTTTTGTCTTTGAGAACGGCCAAATAAGAAATGTTTGCGATTTTGAATATAGGACGCTTCCTGTGTTGTCCGACACGTACATTGGTACGTCTGTCTGCAATACTAAAACATGTTTTGGGATTTACCCACAGCTGCAGAATTGAAGTAGCAAAACTGACTGTTGGCTGACTGAGTAAAGTGTGCTTAACTCGGGGATACCCTATGTCGAATGATTTTTAAATATATTCTAAATCATTCAGATTGCGGTCATGACTGATCGAGATCCTTAACCTATTATCTCAAATCAAAACAGGTTAAAATTTGGTGACTTTAGTTCATCAATAAGCTAGCAAAACCAAACTTGCTGCACAAAAGCAACCATTGGAAAAATTGTACATATACTTTCTTGTTACACATTTTGAATGGGTATAGGGCTGTAAAAACTTGTTTTACGAGTCCTTCAAATATTGGCGTCAGCAACAGCAGGGGATTCCGTTTCCGATATTCAACTGAGAGGCAACTCAGTTATGCACAACGTGGTGTTTTGCTAATGTCCAAATGCAGCAGGACGACACGTTGTTCTACAGTCTCTGGACGTTGACCGTGACATGTGCCTAGATGACAACTTTTTATTGCATTCCAGTTGGGCTATTTTCAATGACCCAATCAGTGAATAAAAAATTGGCACCAAATTTGAGTGCATACGTCTATTCCAAATGTGATACTGACCTTCACACGGCGAAACTTTCAATTGACAGATTCAAGCAAACAATTGATCACTTTCTTAAAGCAAATTTGGACAAACTTGCACTGGGTTTCATACTTAATTATATTTTACAAGTCAAAAAGAAAGGCAAGTGGAGATAATATATATATATATATATATATATATATGATACTTGTGGTTGCTAGTAATCCACATTCCAAGATTGGTAACTCTGCGGCTATTGCGATTCTTGAATGTTCGCCTTACTCCCACAAACAAGTAAAAACTCAATTGAATGTTAATTAATAAATATGTAATGTATTTTGTATGTATTCAAATGTTACTTCTTGTCGAGTTACATGTTTGCATTTATCAATGTATTTTTATTTATTATTCATATCAAATTAAGCTGCGCTTCACCTGAAAGGCTTTCGGACCGAATTCGACTTGTTATTTTGTTTTTGCTTTTGTTTTTGTCTTTGTTAGACTCGGTTTGTTTATAATTTCGATCTGGTGTAAATAAATAAATAGTAATAGATAGTATACAGTTAGTGTGGTAGTTACATATTTAGTTTTAGGCGCATAGCGATAAGAGTTATATTCACGTTTTGCATACATGAGCTAATTGTTAATTCTCTCTACAAATTTATTATTGAACTTGCTTGCTCGGCTTCGGCTTTGTGTTTTTTGCAAAAATAATGCCTATGCGAACGGTCAAAGTTAATTAAATACGTTTGTATTCATGTATTTATGTATGTATGTATGTATGTATGTATATGTATATGTATATAATATTTGTATACATCATTAATTTTAATTTGTGGTTACCTGCACATTTAGCACTTGCAATATTGGAAATAATCTCATTTGCTTTCAGATTTCAATTAAGTCAATAATTACATACATACATATTTATATGTACATACATGTTAATTTTTGTTATTATTTGTTATTATACTTATGCATTTATTATTTGCGTTTTACTTTTCGTTCTCATTATGGTTGTCAATTATAGCAAAAATAAGCTCTCTTTAATATATGTATTTATGTTTTTTCCTTTGCTTAACAGAATTAATTCAATGCACAATTTATTGTTCTTCATATTACTTTGTAGCTGTTATATTTTGCTTTTGTTTTCTCTGGATTTTGTTATTGTTGCGGTTGCGGTTGCTTTTGCTTTTGCTTTTGCTTTTCTCTTTGTTAAATGGCATTAATCGAAAACATTTACTATAAGTATACACATTGTTTTCACGACGTTACTTAAATGCATTTAATGTTTTTACTGTTTACTGTTTACTGTTTGCTTATATCAGGCATTGTTATAACTATGCTAAGTATTTTGACAATCATTTAGTACATTACAATAATGTGTTCACAATAATAATAATAATAATAATAATAATCATAATAATCATAATATATCTATACATAGAAAAAAAATTCAACGAAATGTCATCTCATCTTTACTCGTACAACGAATATTTGTTTGTTTGTTTTTGTTTTTCTTTTTGTTTTGTTTATTTTTTTTGGCATAACTGCAAATTATAAATGTAGTTAATAAAATTAATTTACACAAAATGATCATTTAATAAGTTATTGCTGTCTGTCTAGCGCGTTGGCAACCAAATTAAATTCAATTCAATTCTTATAGAGTATTGCCCGTATCTCCCATTTTGACCTCCCTCTCTCTCTCTCTCGCTCTCTCTCTGTCTCGCACACACATTTACTGGGACACACTCACACTCACACACACAGTCACACACACAGTCACACACATAAGCACACACACACAGGCACACACATTCTATGGCTTTGCATCTCACACTGGCTGTAAATTTGTTATGCTTACGTTAAAAACACTCAAAATCCTAGTTTTTGACATTTGTCTGAACAATTTGTACGCTCAACCCTCACTCACAAACACACACACACACACACACACACACACGCACACAGATACGCACTCACACATGTACACATAACACAAAATTCAGTCTTTTTCATGTACATTGAGAAAACAGAAAGTACAACGAAAAGCAAAATAAAGCAAATCTGTATGCCATAGCTGAAGTGAATACATTCTATTATTCTGCGAGTGCTTAGTTTAATTAGATGAGTAGTTTTGAGTACTTTTTCTTTTCCTTTGTGTTTTCTTCTTTTTTTCCCTTTTTTTTTTTTTTTTTTTTGGTTTTAATTTCAGATAGTTTGACCGCACTTTGTATTGCTTGGCTTAATTAAAGTAAATGTATAGAATTCGGCTGGATCAACAACAGACATGCGTGTCCTTAGTCCTTAGTGTGTGCTGTGAGGTGCATGATAATATATGCATATATAAGACATTATTATTTAGATATAAATTGGCGTCTCCTGGCCGGTGAGCAAACGAAACATGGACGTGGGCATCGTTTTCATCAAAATCTGCAAGCAGAATGGTCGCAAAAGTGTTGCATGTTAATCATATATCTGTCTATGTCTACGATATATCAGCATATCACTTACCTCGCCCACAGATGAAGACAACAGCTTGACGATGGTATCGTGTGGCACAGCCACAACACTTTGATTATTAATCTCGATGATCCGATGGCCAACGCGGACACCGCCGCGTTCAGCAATGCCACCACGTAGAAGGCTGCAGATCTATGAAGCAAACAGATAGATAACAATTAAATAACAACTATATTCGATAGAAAATACATATTCACATCCACAGCAGATATATAGACAGAAACCAATTTCTGTTCGGCTAACTAACAGACTCGTATTATATCAATAATATGGAATAAAAAACATATACGAATTAAATAATTAAGTAATAATACTTTCCGCTTTACTTAATGATACAATTTCGAATTTAAAGTGCCTCTTTTCGGATTGTGTTGAGGAACTTTATTCCAGATTTTTCAAACGAAAAAAAAATACTTATTTCTTTCTTAGACCTACAAATTCAAAGTTGAATGTGAAAAGAAAGCAAAAGCAAAAAGTTGAATTTTTCTTATTTTTGTTGATTTCGCAAAATGTATCTATCCATAATTATTTATATTGGACTCGTCGTGAATGATATCGGGCCACTTACCACTCCATTTTGTACGCTAAAGCCCAGTTGAAAGAGAGCTTTGGGCCGCAAAATCTTGACTTCGACGACAGGCGGACAGGGCACAACGGTGAACTTGACGGCAGTTTGGTTTTTGGCATTGCGTATGTAGCTCTGGCAGGTGGAAAGCGGCAATCCGACGAGGCTCATGCCATTGATGGCTATCAACTGATCGCCAATGTTTAATTGTCCGCAGCGAGCAGCGGCTCCACCGGACATTAAATTGGCAATAACCACTGTTGGCAGCATGGAGCCCCAGCCGCTCTCAACGATGACAACGCCGAGGATTTCGCCCTTAGCCTTGGGCACAACAACCTCCTTTTGGAGTTCCTTTTTGGCGAAGATCTCGAGCTCGTCGCCGAATATTTCCTGACTGTTGAGTACCTCCTGGTAGTCCATCTCCTTAGCCAGATTCTCATTCTCAATGCCGTTGGCCTTAAGAAACTCCATGTACGCCACCTGAAAAGCCTGACCAATCGATTGCGCTATGAATTGCGCCTCATCGCTCTCAAACACATGGCAAATCATTTTCGGGGTACGATTGTGCTTGTTAGAGGAGCCGCTCTCCTTGCTGATTTCCTTCAATGGCTCTCCATCGATTGTGTCAGCCGGGCCTGGACATGAGAGGGAATCGACGACAACGCCACTACCATTGGGTATAAAGCGTCGACGAGCCATCAACACAACGAGATCACCAATGTCCGCTATGTAGGAGATGGTGCGCAGTGCATGATCCATCATAATCTCCTTGAGGTCCGTATTGAGCACCATTATCTTCTCGGTTGATATGAACAGATCCACCTCGGTGCTGGGCTGACTTTCGCCTTCGGGCGCCTGTCAACAAAACAAACAAACAACATTTACAAACAGTTCACAGAATTGGGACAACACTCAATTCTAAGTGTTAGGTTTGTGTTTGTTGCTTACCAAAGCCTAAACATATCAAGGAGTGAGCAGCATGGGTTGTTGTTAATATTTTTATATATATTTTTTTTATATTTGTTTTATTAGGGAATGGACGAGAAAGCGAAACACGAATAGAGAGATAGTGTGTGTGTGTGAGAGAGAGAGAGAGAGAGAGAGAGAGACAGAGCCACAGTTAAACGAGCATAATTTTTGCTAAGGGAGCGCAACTGAACAAATCAACTGAACTGATGAGCTCGATCTACACACCTTTATGCGGGAAACGGCCTCCTCGGCCTGCATCATACGGGTTGATTTCGTCGGCTGACCCTCGCACACTAGCTGCGTGGAGCCCAGATATCGGGCGCGAAACAGAACGCCTTCGATGAGCACTTTGGGTTCCAATAAACCTGATAATGACCAGATATAAATCAATTAGTTTGGCAAATAACTAAGTAAATATATATATATATATATTTATATATATATTGATATAAATATATATATATAAATGTGTTAATATGTACAGGGACAGTTTCTACACTAATCGAACTAGTTTCAAGTCATTTTTGGATGTTTGTTAACAAAAGCGAACTGAAACTATCAGATAATTATTTTATACCCTTGTTGAGCGTATGATACTTTTGTTGTGCATTTTGTAACGTATCGAAGGAGACGTCTCCGACCCCATGAAATATATATATATATATTCTATAAGAGTGTCAGTGCTTAAGCTATCTTGTTGAAACTTGTGTGCAAACCCGTATTTTTGCTTTCGAGCTTCGCACTAAAATTTAGATGTCAGCTGATTAAGCCCGGTCTACAAGGGTTGTATAATCTTATATATGTGTACGTTCTCATAAAGATAATGTCTTTTCGATTTTCTTGCTTTCCCACAAATGAACACTAATAAATTTGTTAGGCAGATGAGCCCAGCAGTACTTTGAAATTCTGTGTTGTCTGATATTATAATACAATTATGTTTTTTATGTTGTTTCCTGCTAATCGAATAGTCGAATAATCGAATAATCGAATGTATGCCTATGTCTGCTGAAACATGCATGCAAACGGAAACATTGGGTATATGGGTTTACTATAAACGAAGCAAATGATGTTTTGGCTGTTGGGCAAGGAAAAACGAGATAGACAAAGACAGAGACAGGGACAGAGACAGAGACAAGAGAGATGGGGAGAGGGAGAAAGATATAGAGCGCATTCACTTACATGGCAGGCAGCACACCATCAATTACAGAAAATGATAATTTCAATATGCAGCGTTTGACAAAAAGAAAAACGTGAAAGTCAAAAATTGATTGATTGAGAAATACAGAAATACAGCACACAATAGATTGATTCATCATTTTGTGAGGGGGGCGTTTCTGGACGCACACAGACACACGCACACAGACACACACACACAATAATAACATTGACAATAACAAAGAAGAGAAAGATATACATATGCCACTTACCCTCCTTGTTGCGTGAATGGGCTTTCTTATCGGTGTTGGCCGAGTCCTTGAGCGATTTGATGGAGCCCGTGGGGCTCTTTGAATATTGCAGCTTCTCCGGTGAACTGAGTGACACATCCGCGGTGCCCACAATCTGGCAAATGTCCGGCGAATTGGCCGTCAGCGAAGTGCCAATACCCTGCCGTATGGTTGCCGTCGAATAGGTCTGCGGCTTGGGATTGCTATTGTTGTCGCTGATATTTATGCTGCTGCTGCCGTTGTTATTGATCAAGCCATTCGCATTGCTGTCAGCGGTGCCGGTCAATGATGTCGTCTACACAAGCAAACACAACCAGAAGTTGGCAAATGAATACGTTTGCACATCTGTACAAATCAGATACACTTACCTTTTCCGCAAAGAAGTCCTGCTGCCCCAGCAGCCGATCCGTTTCCAGATCAGTATCCGCTTCCTCATCTTCGAGGCGAATCGCCGGCGTTGCCGTTGCCGTGGTTGTTGTTGTTGCTGCTGTTGCTGTTATTGTTGCACTCTTGCGCGGCACCCAAACTGGCGAATCCGGATCCGGGGGCAGCACTTCATCACAGTACTTGAGCTTATCGGGTTGTGTTTTAGCGCGCTGCAAAGCCGAGCGTATCTCTTTCATGGCTTCTTGTATCTCAACTGGCGCTGCAGCTGCAGCTGTTGTTGCTGTTGCTGCTGTTGTTGCTGCAGCTGTTGTTGCTGCTATTGTTGTTGCTGCTGTTGTTGCTGCCGCGGTTGTTGCTGCTATTGTTACCGCTGTTGCTGATGTTGATAATGAAGATGATGTTGGCTTGTTGCTGGCCGCCGGTGCAGCGGCATAGACTGGACCGTAGTGCGTTTCTGTTTCTGCGGGACTGTCACTATCAGCAGACACCGCCAACTGCGGCTCCAAATCTTCCGCACACTGCTCGGGCGATGGCGTGATCGATGGCGTTTCGGGTAACTGCGGCGGCAACACAAACTCGATCGGATGTGAGTCATCTGTTGGTGTTGCTGCTGCTGCTGTTGCCGTTGCCGTTGTCACTGCTGTTGTTTCTGCTGTTGTTGCTGCTGTAACGCTGTTGTATTCATTTTGCAGTCGTTCGCTATCGCTGTTACCATTGTGCTCGTGCTCATCAATCATCTGCTGCTGTTGCTGTTGAGGTTGCTGTTGTTGCTGCGGCTGCTGCTGTTGTTGCTGCTGTGACTGCTGCGATTGCTGTGGCTGCTGTGGCTGCAGTTGCTTGTCGCAAACGACGGAGACATTGTTTTCGGTATCCGAGGCATGTCCACTGCTGAGGCCATCCTCCAGCACGGGCATACTGGTGTAGAGCTTACCATAATCGGTTGTCGTACAATTGATATCATTTGAGAGACTGTCCAAATCGCCGCAATTCGAATCGTAATCCGTCGTCTCTGGCGATAGTGTAAAGTTGCGTGAATGCCGACGCAGATTTGCCTCCAGTTCAGTGTCGGCCAGATCGCCGCTACTGCGACTGTTCGAATCGATATACAACTCGATGTCGTTGTGTTCCTGGTAGGCATTATGCTCACTTGTCTGTAAATAAATCGATTGCCGGTCAGTGTCAGTATGCCTTGTGGGTTAACATTGTGTCAATTAAAGCAGCTCAGCTCAGCTGGCATCCTACCCCAAAGGGCTTCATAGTTTGCACACCAGGAGCACATATCAAATTTATGCATTTTTGTGCCAAAATATTGCATCGAAAAATGTAAGCGATTTGCTTGAAACCCGTTCTTATGTTAAATAAATAATTTTGATGACTGAGCTGGTTTACTAAATAAGCTAAGGTTTATACGAAGTTTATAGACCCATGCAGATCGAAGTCAATCTGCTCACAACTATATATCACCATGCATTTGAAAAATCTAGCAGATTTATATACCTTGGGATACAATGATCGAATGCCAGTCAGTATATTCTAATAATATTTGTCAACTTTCCACAATACATTTTTGAAATGGACGCGTCCAGAAGTCGAAATCAAGAGCGGACTGGCACAGCGGGGGTTGTGGGAATGTAGAAGGCAGAATGCGGCTGAGACTCACCTGCATCCTGGGCGAACGGTGCACCATGTAGAGTTCGTCTTTGGGTATTCTAGCTAGACGCTGGCCAATGTAAGATTGCTCGACATGTTTATCCACATCGCAAACGCGCGGCTGCGTCGTGTTGTCCTACAACATTGTGCACACAATTTAGCGTTTATTTGGTGAGGTGATTTAGTTGGCAACTTACCGAGCTGGCCACATCCTCGCCACTTTCCGTTGTGTAGTCGGCAAAGCGCTTCTCGTCATCTTCGTCATCCGGATTGCCTTTGAAGAACTCCTCGAGCACTTTGCGCGTCTCAGAGAACTCGTACAGATAGTCAAAAGTGGGCGTCTTTGAGGATGCCGTTGCGTTCGTACCATGATCATGATCAATCAGATCAATCAAATTGCCAACGGATGCCTTGCCAGCCAGGCTGCCCATCACATCACTATCCGCACGCTGCTTGGCAGGTGAGACGCGTTGCGGAAAGCCGGGTGGTCGTTTTGGGTAGCCAACACTTTTGCCCGACTGATTGCCAAACCGACGCGGCGAACCCTCATAATCGGCAATGGGCAGCTGCCCAATCATCTTTGTAACCTTGAGCACATCTTCGTTGCTGCCTCTATCTGGGGCAGGCAGCACCGCGGGCTTGTTCATCCAATTCGTGTCGATGTCATCGAAGACAACAATCTCGCCATCTCGCAGACACTGGCCATCGGCCTTGCCCACATCCGTTGGCGAGCCGGGACTCGCCAGGCCCTATGGGTAATCCAAAAGCAAAGCAAAATTAATTAAACATAAATAAATAAAACATACGGCTCATATTTCAACTTATTATTGAATGTATTTTGGAATCAAACATATTTTGAATGCGCTCCTTTAAATATTTGAGGCTGGAGAATTAATTAAATCGCATCTGTAGACCAAGTTTGAACCGACAGGCAACAGGGATTAGAAAATGTTATACAATTTGTACTCGTAAATCGAATTTCGAATTTCGTCTATTCCATAAATTCAATTTACAACAATGTGTTGTTTTCACAAGTTAATTTCAAGTATCGTAATTGAGCTCATTCCACTGTGCGAAATAGTTTAGTGATCCGACTTTAATTGCGTTAAAAAGTTTGCAACAAAATGCTGTGACACAAGTTAAGAGTCGAATCTAGTTTGTTGGATATCTGCTAACTATTGAGTTAACTGTTTGTCTCTTAACTTGGCTACCGTTAATCGATGTTCCCTTTCGGTTTTTATTGTTTGTTTGTGTGGCCAACTCACCTCCGGCTCAAACTGACTGCTGCCCGGGCTGCGACCGACGCGTATCTGATGTGGATGAGGCCGTTGGTAATAATAAGCCGACTGCTGCTGCTGCTGTTGCTGCTGGTGGTGATGCTGCTGGTGATGCTGCTGGTGGTGCTGCTGGTGGTGGTGCTGTTGCTGCTGCTGATGTTGGGTACTAAGGTAGCCAGGCAGCTGATGGGGCGGCGACATCTGCTCGAATGTCTGATGATGATGATGATGATGATGATGATGCATCGGCGTATATTGCAGATCAGCATTCAGATCCGGTGAGTTGAGCACAGTGCTGGCCGGCGTCACGTTTGGGCTGCGTGTGCGCATCTCCCATACGTAGCGCTCCTGTGAAACTGCCTGCTTGCCAAAGTTCATGTGCAGGTCCGCGTGACCGCCGACGCCGCCTACGCTGCCGCTGCCGCCACCGCCGCCGCCGCCGCCGCCGCCGCCGCCAGTTAAATGATTCATGTTTGGTTCCATCGAATCGTTGCTGCTGTCACTGCAGGAGTTCATACTGAGCGCGTTATGTGCACGCTCGGGGGACACGCTCGGGATGTTGACTGGGCGTTGCTTGGATGCGTTGGGTGCTGGATGCTCTTTTGTGGAGCGGCTTGGGCTACCTTTCAGCAGCCAGTGGTTAACTCAACTGCCGCTGCTGACATGCTACGCTTTGAGTCAGATGCCTGAAAAACATATCAAAAACGCTGCAATTACTTCTACCAGCAATGACAAATTGAATCTCTGATGATCTAATACAATGAATAGTCGAATGAATCACTTTACATGCATCTTGTTCTTTTCATTGTTGCCATTGCTTTATAAATTCTATTTTTTTGTTCTATTTTTTCTGTTGTGTTTTGCTGGGAGTTTTGCATAAAAATCAATGCAAAGGTGCCAATTAACCCAATAAAATTCCACACGTGCTAACGCATTTATTTGTGAGTGTGTGTGTGTAAAATTGCGCACGTAAACTTGGCCTCCAAAAAATGTTAGTGCAGCCGCCAGGACGAGATGCGGAGACAACGCTTGGCAACAAAGGCGTCAGTCTACGTGGTGCACATATATATACATTATATACATATCTATATATATATATATACGATATATGATACAGCATAACACAACACAACTACAGTGCGCTCTCGCTAATAGCTAAAACAATACAATAAGCGATTTGGATTCTTATGCTGCTTTATCAGTTAAAGCGAAGTAAATTTATATTTTTTTTGCTAAGTTGAAATAATTATAATTTCAAAATTAATGGAAATTTAAAAATAAACAGCGCGCTTTATTTATTGTCATTCCTATATTAAATTTTATTCGTTTTTTCTTTATTTATTTGTATTATTTCTTTGTTAATAATGCTTTCAAAAATTGCTGACACTGGCTGTACGCCATAGCGGGTATTCACTGCACAATTCAGCACCGCCACCCCCGACCCCCACAAGTAGGTAAATGACTCTGCAGCAGCAGCCGGCTGCATTGTTTTTGTGTGTTTCAATGCGAGGCAACCTCACCCTTGCCTCGTGCAACGCGGGCATTTGTCATCGTCTGCAGAGATTGCGAATTAGATGACACCTCGAAAAATAAAATAAAATAAAAACCACTTTGTATGCACGCATATGTGAGTGTGTGTGTGTACTTGGATGTATGTGTGTGTGTGTGTGGTGTGCGTGATATTGGCATAGAGTATTGTTAAAAATCAATAGAATTGAGGGGTTTTTTCTTTTTTTTTTGTCGGCCCAACCGCCCACAACCACCCATCCACCAAAGCACTTAACCTGCCCGCCACTAATAGCAGCAGCAGCAGCAGCAACAACAACAACAAACAACGGGAACATAACAATGCGTATTTTGTGTTTTTTTTAAGAGTGGGTGCTGGTTAGGGGGAGGGCGGAGGCGGTTGGTTGGTTTGCCCAACGAGTGCCAATAAATTTTGATTTATTATGATTAGTGCATAGAACGACCACAGTTTAACGAACACAAACGCATGCCGCACGCACAAAAAGTATTACTCAATTTTGTAATTGTTTAATGCAAATTACCATTTAACACATTTGATTCACTTTCTTTCTGCCAGTAAATGCATTTATTGCTCGACACAAAAAAAAAAGTAGAAGCCGTCAGAGATGGACAACAACACCGATGCGCTATGTGTGTAATGACATATCGATATGCCCACCAAGCGATACATCGATATCCAGCGTTGCGCTTGCTACATGTACCAATACCGATAATAACGAACTAACGATACCGATAACGCACCCATTGTCAGTTACAGAAGAAAAAACAGTACCAAGCGAAACGGACGTACAGCGGATCGCGACCGTTGCGCGCGCTCGAAGTGTTTATGGTTAATACTATTACTGTTTTCTGTTTTTGTTATTTATTTGTTTGCGTGCAAGTGAGCAGTATTTACAAATTTTGACGCGCGCGAAACCAAGATTTGTAAATTTGTTGTTTGTTGGCCCACCAAAAATGCAATAAACAAAAAAAAAGTGAGTTAACTTGCGTTACTATCAAATGTGGTGTTTGTTGTTGTTATTTTTTGTTTGTTTATTTAGATATACATGTATATATATACATATATAGATTATAAAAATCAAAAGCTATTTGGTCCTTTAAGTGTCAAATATATTTGTTTTTTTTTATGTGCGTTTTGAGCCGCTGTTTGGGGCTGTCTAAGCTAATGATGTTTTGACTTTGTATCCAAGGGATACAGATACATTTACAGATACAGATACAGATACACATGCCATCGCTGCAGCAGCAGCAGCAGCAGGGTGTGTTCCTGCCACTGTGCAAGAATGAGTGTGTGTGTGTGTGTGTGTGAGTTGTGAACCTGTGCTAAAAATCAATACAGCACGCGCTCGTGCAAAAGTCAAACAACAAAAGCGACTTCGAGTCGAGTCCTGTTCCTCTTTCAGTTGAACTTGTGCGTATGGTTATTGTTTTTAGCCCGTTTATTTCTTTCTTTCTGTTTGCTGCAGGACGCCAAGTAGAACAGCTAGAATATGTTTGCAATTATGCGCGACGCTTGCTGCAATTCAAATTGCGTCCAATTTCACACATGCTGAAAAATGATTGCGTTCAGTGCATCATCAACATAATCATCATCTTCAGCAGCAGCAGCAGCGGCGGCAGCAGCGGCAACAACAAGCGTTAAAATAATAAAACACCGTTAAATGCGCGCGCCGATTTAGTTGAGCGTGACCAAAGCGCCCAAAGCACTAAAACGCGACGTTGTTGCATTAAGTAGTTCTTGTTATTGTTGTTATTGTTGCTGCTGTTGCTGCTGCTGCCGCCTTAGCAGCTGCCAATTGCAAACAACGCAATTTTAAACGCACTTGGCAACGAGCAACGAGCAGCGAACAACAATTGCTGCCCCGGGGCAGCTGCAGTTGCTGCAACTTCTCGCCTTTTAAGGCAATCGCTCGAACTGAGCAACGAGCAGCTTGTTTTATCCCTAATCGAAGTCAGCACTCTGATTAAAATATGTCCTACAATTTGCAAAAATTAGTGTTTTTTTTTGTTGTTTGTTATAAAAGAAAGTAAAAATTTGTTCTTATGTAAATACACCTGTCCTCAATCGAAGCGCATAAAAAATGACATATTTGACCCTTAGAAATAATTTGCGATTGCCAGCAAAAAAGCCAATCCTTTAAAAACACTCTCTAAATTTTTAATTTTGTGGCTAAATAAGATGATAACAACATAAAATAAACCAATATGGAATAATTGAATTGAATGCATTAAAAATATGCATAACAGTTAAAAATTTGTCAGTTTGGCTGAGTAAAAACTACCAAGGAAAAAGAATTGTCAAATTCAATAACTGCCTTAAATTAAGCCAACAATAATACTTTCTTTTTATATATTCTACAATTATTTAAATTTCAAAAGTGGTTTTTTCCTGAACTCCTCAACTTTAATCCTTTAAACATTTTATGTTTATCATAAAGTTAATTAAAGAAATACTACTCGTAATCAAATCAACAACTCGTACATATATATATGTATTACATATATATATATATATATGTACATTTAATTACGCAGAATTTTACGGGCTTGTCAACGCTGTGACTCCACTTAGTTAATTACAACTGCAAGTGTTTAAAGCAAACACGTCAGAATGCTCTAGTCAAGAGTGCTCGCCTTGCCGTTACTTTGCTTCGAAGTCTTTACGTATACAAAAGGCATACACTTCTTTGATATTCTAATAAATACTCGGTTTTATTGCTATTGAAAATCGATATTAGCGAATATTTATACAATGCTCTCACAGAAATATTGATCAAATATTTATTCGGCACAGAGACTTCGGTATACGAGAACGTTTTTTTTCTTCTTCCAAATTTAAAAATAATCTAGCTCTTATCTTGTAGAGACAGACAGAATGGCTTTTGATCCTAATCAGGAATACATATATATATTATGGGATTGGATTTTCCACAACTTCTTTATACCCTTACGAATTTCAGGACATCAAAATATAAAAATAGATATCAGGCAATTTTTACTCACTGGTTTCTCTTCTCTCCCGTTTTAAACTTTTACGGGAAATACATTAAACTTGTTTAGCTTTAAGCAAGCCAAGGAAAAAGTGCTCATTGCTCAATATATACATATTTAAAGTAGATTTCTAGCTTAGTTCAATATTCAAACTAATCAAAAACAAAAAATAAGTCAAAAACGTATTTTATAATTTTTTGTCTAAGAAAAAACAAATTAATTAGCTTAAGAAAAATGTGGTAAGCGTGTTTAGAATTCGGTGTTCTATTAATTGTATTATTTGCTGTTTGCTTGCCACTTTTTGTCATGTAATTGGCTTTTGTTGTCTTGGCCAAAACACTCGTCTGTGCTGTTGTTGTTGTTGTTGTTGTCAATTGAAAAAGTAATCATAGTCTACATGTATAAATTTCTGTGTTTCTGAACTGCCTTCTGATCTTTTTTTAGCTGGTTTTTTGTTTGGTTTTGTTGTTGTTGTTGTTGACGTTGTCAGTAATTAAAATTGCAATTTTCGCGGCCTGCTTGCTGGCTTTAACAGTTAACCAAAGCCGTTCTTAACTGCACTCGTAATTTACAACAATCCATGTATGTATGTGCATAACATTTATAAATAATTAGCATGCTCTGATTGGGTTTCAGATGCTGAACATGAACAGGTGCAAAAGTGCACTCGAGAATGTTTTCTAACATATATTGCCATTAGCAATTGGCTATCAGTTATGTGTTATCAGCTATCAGTTATTGGCTATCAGCTATCAGTTGACATGTGCCAATGGCTTTTATCTAATCGGAGCAGAGTCTCCTCGACTGAGTCACGGCTGTTGCATGAGGCACAAAAGTGAGCTGAATAATATCGAATCGACTCGACTCGACTTGACTTGGCTTGATCGTTGAGCATTTGCCGGACATGGCCAAGTCGGTTTCCCAACTATGTTGACCAGTACCTGCAGCTGTTGCTTCTCATTCTCAACGTGTGTGTGTGTGTCTGTGTGTGTGTGCGTGTGTGTGTGTGTGTGCGTGTGTGTGTCTGTCTGTGTAGAACAAACTAAAAGTCGATAAACCAGTTTGTGACTACCTTAAGTGGGATATTTTAAAACAGTTGAGGAACAATGATTTCGTGTAAGGAGGGGAAGAGAGAGGAAGAGAGAGAGAGAGAGAGAGAGATTGAAGGTAGACAGAGAGAGAGACTCAGTTGAGATGGGAAGCGGTAACAAGCAGAAACTTCCTCATCGCGTTTCCACTCAAAACATTTTTCACGCTGCGCAATTTTCAAAGTCAACGTGTAGATGGAAAATGAAAAATAACAAAGTATTTAATTCCATTTCCCTGGCTTAAAGCAATCTACTTGCGTATGCAGTCGAGATGATCTCTTTTTTTTTTTTTTTGAGAGAGAGAGAGAGAGAGAGAAAGAGAGAGGAGGGAGGCATAAGCTTCTTAGCTGAAACGCTGTCAATGATCTGGCAAGTGGCAGTTAGTCAATTTTTCCCTTTCAACTGCATCGAGTTACACACAAAATGAGGACCAAAAGCTAATTATATATTCAAAACAACAAGTTTGAAGGAACTCGGCATCGAAATAGCCTTTTAAATGTGCCTATAATTAACATTGGTTAAACATCAAAAGCCTAGTTAAAATAATTCTGATTTGATGCTTACTGATTGAAAGTCGGGATATATTTAAGATTTGAGTTTAATAATCTTATGTGTATGAATAATACTATAAACATATTGTCTAAAGAAATAACAATGTATTTCATGTATTTAATTTAACAGAAACACAAGTGCATTTCGACTCAATTCAATACTCGTACTTCAATTGAAGACAAATTGTACTACATATTATAAAAGAGTACAGTATACTGATGAGAGTAGAGTATAAAGTAGTAGAGTATAAAAAAGATGCAGCCTCTTCCAAAAAATTGAAGCATTTCACCTCTAAGATACAAATTGGATGTCAATAAAACACACTCCCCGTTTTGCATGGCAGCAAGTGCTTCAATGATAAGTAGTTAACAAAGTGTATATATTAGTGTGAACATAGGCATATCTATACAATACATACATAGACACTAGGTAGGTCTGTAAGTAGATGAGACGGCCTTTGGCACAGCTCGATCGGCAGCTGGAGGTTGGCAGGTTGTCGTGTGAACAAAAATATAATTTGTGCACTTTGAAAAAGGTGCCAGCTAAACAAAAACAAATTAATATTTATTGACAGAGACAAACAATATTGGTATCGATTTACCTTCTTTTTTTTGGTCATGCTTTTGTTGTATTTGTTCATTACTCGTCCGTTGAACGCAAATTGTTCACTTCCCTGTCTCGATTTGACTTTGAACTTGGTTTGGAGTTGGGTGCTGAGATAGGCCTTCAACTTAAAGTTGAAATCGGGTAACGTGGCCGGGCTTCTTGACCTTGTCAGCCTTGTATAAGGTTTGGCATCGGCATCTTCATCTCAGCCAAGGTTTGCCAAGTGTATCTTAAATAAATAAATCAAGTATTTCCCTTGCCTGACCCAAATGCCAAGCAATAAGTGCAACAGCTGCAACAACAACAAAGACAAACAAACAAACAAACAAACATATACACAAATGCAACAATAAAATCCATGTCATAAACGCACAATGGCCAAGTAAGCAAAATCAGCATGGAAATTGCTTAGACGCACAAATTGTGTCAGCAGAGGCAACAAAAGCACGTGCCCCCCATAAAAAAATAAACACTTTTTTCTATTGTTCAATAATTAAAGTCGAATGCAACAACAGATAAAAACAACAACGACGCCTTTATTGGCAACAATGTCAATTATTTAATATCTAAATATGTATCCAACGACTATTGAAAGAACTGATCAAATTGAAACTCAAATTACACCATTAAATGTATGCAAAAACCATAACATTTATTTTAATATGCACATGCTTGCATAAACTTACCTTTTAACTTTACTCTGTACTTCAAGCTATATAAAGACTTTATTATGTCATTTGTTTTCCCAGTATTTTGCGAAATTTTACGTGACAAGTTTTACGTGTAAGTTCTTTACAAAAAGTTGCGTTGAATTTGCTTATCTGAAATACGCATTTTAGTGTCTCTGAAATTGACACGTATACGCAGTATATTTGTATATATACAGATAAGCATGACTTGATTAACTTAATAAACTGATTTATCAGTTGGAGCTGGTCATGAGTCTCATTTCGTCAAGGCAAAATTACAATTTGGAGCAAACAAAAATTAACAACGTTCTACAAAAACTGAATACCAGAATCAGACTTAGGTCTCGAAATCCATTGGCAAGAAACACAATTTCCAATTACAATTCACGAAAATAGAGACATTAACATTGAACCTGTCACGGACATAATTAATTCAATTTTATGCACAAGAACCTTGCTAAACTTGAACACCAAACAAGCTCAGTTGCTCGAACCATTGCAAAAATAAATACGCTTTTCATAAGAAGAATACTCTTTCTAATTTAATGGTACATTAGTAAAAAATTTAGAAATAATATGTCCAAATTCTATGTCCATCTTTACCTTAATTCAGTGAGGTTATTTTAGTTTAGGTGAGGAATATTTCAGTTTAATTAAAGTGTTTTTAATAAAGACAAAAACGAGCATATTTATAATTTCGCAAGCAATTTCAGATATAGGAAAGTGTATTCAAAATATTTGCATAATACTCGGTGAGATATGGCTTTCATTGTGATCAGATTTTTGTATTGTTTGCTGCACGCGTGTCGCTATTGTTGATGCCATAACATGTATCTGTAGCCGTATCTGTGTTTCCATCTGTATCTGTATCTGTATCTGTATCTGTATTTGTATCTGCATCTATGGCTGTGTCTTCAACTGAATCTCTAAGATGCTGGCAAGACAATGTCACTGCCAGGCAGCCGAGCAGCCATCAGCGGTTACAAATCGGTACTCGCCGTTGATATCTGTGTTGATGTTGATGTTGATGATGTTGTCTTGTCTCTTAAATGATAATTATGACTGTGACCGCTGAGATGACTGGCTGCCGACAGTCGGGGAAGTCACAACAGTCAACAGTTGTCCAAAATTTGTGGCATTCATTATGGGAAATTTGCCCGAACGAAGTTTCCAGTTCCGTTGCCGTTGCCGTTGCCGTTGCCACTGCAGCTAATCAATTGCGAAAGCCGTCGCCTGCAGATATGTGCAGCGTAATGCATATATTTGTTGTTGTCTTTTTTTTTATTGTTATTGTTGCTGTTGGTGCCACAATAAGTTACGGCCATATTCATTTGGTCATTTGTATAAATTTGTCGCTTTGACGCCTCCGAAATGAAAATCGAATGCGATTGACAAATTTCAGACTCAAAATATCTATGTTAATCGCATCCGAATTTAAATTGATATTCAGGGTCATTTTGTGTAAAATATAAAAAAATAAACTTCGCAGCTGTCAGTTGTTACAATTATAAATTATGATTTGTATAAAAAAATAAACAAAAATATGGCGAAAGAAGGCCTGGCTCTAGGTAAATGTTTGGTATTTACTTAGTATTAATCAATAAAAAACAATAACAAAACCGTACAAACAGCTTAAAAAATTGTCTAAAAAAATGGTGTAGTCAACATATGATTATCATCTCTCTTCTGGATTTTCTCAATCCTTGTGATGAATATTGATGCATTTTACATTTTATAATTTATTTCTAATTTACAATTTAATTTACAATTTAATTGTTTTTAATATTTGTGGACTGTTTTGAGTCCACATTAAATAAATAATAAAAATTATTTATTCTATACAAAATACCTTTTTTTTAGATCTAAAGCTATGCCAATTTTCAACTTACATCGTTTTGAAAGTTTTGAGCAATTTGTGGAAAAGTATTGCGCCAATTCTCAAGGGTTTCCTGATTACCTCTAATTAAACTTGTACCTTTGGCTATTTTTTATTCTTAATTATTTTTTTTTTTATATTTTTCTCTTAATTGTCTCTTGGGCCGACATTTAGAAGTTGAAATATGCACACTTGGGATAGTAACGGTTTCCCGTTGTGCTTCCGCTGGTCAAGAATTATGCACAGCAATGACAACAATAATAATAAAAATCAACATTATCATATATAGCTGCATAATGACTGCTAACTGTACTGTGCTGTGTATATAACAAAAACAACAACAGCAGCAAAAACAACAACAATTTATCCTATACGATGCGATTATACAACGTGAATGCAACAAGCAACAAACGTGAGAGCGGCCAGTGCAAAAATTAGCTTAGCTTACATTTCACTCTAAGCATTTAATGAGGCTACCCCTCCGATAGCTAGGCTACCCCTCGTCCCCTCTGGCTTAGATCTCTCTTCAGTCGCATTGTCGCCCTGTCGCTATGTTGCGTAATTGTTGTTAAGCCGTCAATTCAATTGACGTTACTCATACGTACCGTAGTGCGGATGTTGTCAGTGTGTGCCTGTCCGCATGTGTGTGTGTGTGTGTGTGTGTGTGCGCTTATGCGTGTGCTTATGTATGTAAATGAGTGCACATCAAATGCGCCTCACAGCTGAACCAGAAAAAGAAATGCTATTTCCCCAACGCACCGACAAAACACATACACTTTTTGTTTTAACCATTTACATTGTGTTTTTAACGTTTTTATTTAAATTATCAACACCTAAGAATGTGTGGGTGCTCGAAATAGTCGGGGTCAAAGACTTTCGGTCTATTCTTATTTTGTTGTATCAAATCTATTGTTATTTTCTTTAACTTTTATGGTAAAACTAATCTAACCACATTCAACAACTGGTGTTTACAAATTTGGTACAGCTGTTTAAACGAATAAACTTTAAATACACTCGCCAAAAACAAATCTCCCAGAAATGTAGAACATCGGCATAAAATTAAAATGGTTCTGAAAACTACAAAAATTATCTGGTTTTTAGAAATAATGAAAGCCACTCAAATCACGCACAAAGGGACTGAAAATTAGACATTTTTTTAAATTTTGGAATAATATACCCTGGCAGTAAGACAAGAAAAACCCTGGCTTAGAAAAAGACACAAACTTGCGTTTTAGAAATATACTTTCTGAATAATAAACCGAGCTGTGCCTTGGGCAAACAGTTTGGCTATTTTTTAAAAATCCGCATGATTTTTTTCTAAGTGTATATTTCAATCAGAATATATTTCTAAGCACTGTAAAGGCTACATATTTATTATTCGCATTTCAAACTAATTATTAAATATTTCGCGTCTCTTATTTCAATCAATTTAACAATATTCATGGGTTTTTCTCACTATGGCCAAGTAGATATGCCCGTTGCTGGCGCATGGCAAGTGCGATAGACACGTCTCTATGACAATTTCAGTGAATGCTCTTTATTCGATTTTCATTTCGTGTTCATTGTTGCTGTTTCACTTGCTCGTCTTTTTTTTGCAGTTTTTGTTGTGCAACAAAAGCAAAATTGACGTTAATTTCTGTGCAGACGCGCCAAATGTTGTTAGCTTAGCGAATATTTAGTTACATACTATAATATGAAATAGAAAACGTTTATTTCGCTGTTTAGTTGCATTTGGTGTTGATCTTATTGATTCAATGCTGTTATTGCAGCTAAGCAGCAGAGTGCTGCTTTCAATAGATCATCGATCTGTCTTTCATGTGATTATGATTATCATGATTGTAATGTGATATTTTGCATAATTTCACTTTCACTTGAATATTTGCAGCAGCTAAACAAATCGATGACGTCTGATGAAAAGTGTTTGAATAATTTCCATGCACTTCTGACGGCAATGGGTTTTTTGATTTTTTTTTTTTTGGTTTTGCACATCCCATTTGGCATTGATTAATGGGCGGCGGATGAATTTACTTAGCCATTTCGTTGCGTGCTTGTAGATCGGCCAAAAGCAAATCAGAGCTGTTCACAAACACACAATCAAACATGGTGAATATATATTAATACACACTTAGTGGCATATAAAGATAATAGTTTTTGGCAAACATTTTCATTTTGACGGCCGAATTCGCATTCAGCCATTCAAATTCAAATATGTACATAATACACATACACAAATAACACTTATACACTAAAAAAAAAAAAAAAAATGTTGGCCCGAATTTTAGAAAATCGCCCCAAATATGGGAATCGCCCTGAAGACTGGAACAATTTTGTTTTTGGTCTCAGAAATAATTACTAAATACACAAAAAAAAAATTGGGAATGCGTATTTTTTATTTTTCAGAAATATATTTTTTAGTAATTAAAACATATTTCAAAAAGTGGAAATGCAAGCCCCTTTTTGAAAATAATACTTGTTGAAACTATATTAATGAAATTCTTAAAATGTTTGTATATGTAAAAACTTAAAGTACTAATAATAATATAAATATAAAAAAACACACACTGGAAGATAAATATAATTAAGATTTTAGAAATATGTGGCCAGTTTATAGAAAGACATACTTTTCCGTTGTAGAAATAGATGGCGATTTTCTGAAATTCAGTGCTTTTTTTCTGAGTGTATGCATAAGTATGTATGTACAGTTAAGTGTCGATATATGCTTAACAACATTGTTGCCCCCTCCAAGCGAGTATTTGGTGTGCCATTTGAAATGGGAGCGACACATGTGTAAACAATGTTGCAAAATTATTCGTCGCGCCCCTGGCCAACTGTCAAGGGACTGGGCAATATTGGGCCTGCTCCACCAAGACACAAACTGTGGACGTTTCAGGAACCTGGCGAGGACATTAATCAAATTATGCATACAGGCCAGTCGGCTCGAATATCGACCTTGGGCGCAATTTAATTTAATTTTTGTTTTTTACCCGTACATATGAAGCCCTTTATAGCAATATGAATGCTTTTCTCATATGTCACAGGGAAAAAAGCGTGCTATAAAAACAATTGACTGTCATCATTCAGTTCCTTAGCACCAGTCATTGTTTGTACTGAAATTTGATTTAAAATTCTCAATCATAATTTTCATACCTGCAAAAAATAAACATTGTTTAAATTGCTTAAATCAATTGGAGAGATTAAATGCAAATAATCTTTGACTTTTCTATTCAAAGTATACTTATCAAACTTAACCAAAAGTGAGATTTAAATGATCAAAAAACGATTACATTTAATTCAGCTAATTATATTTATGTGGCGTGCTCGCATCTGATTGGGAATGATTTGGGCGCATTTCTCCTCATACATATTTATATTCTTATTGGGGTTGCATTAAAGCTGAAACATATCCAATTATGCACCCAATGATTATGATTATGAACGTTTTATAAGTAGATATTTAATCATCGTCGGATGCTCATCTCACGTATGCAACAATGTTGCACTTCCCCAACGTGAGTTGGTGTTAATATCCGCACACGAAGATGGGTGATGCAAAGCAAAAACCAGGAACTACCATTAATGTTTGTATTTAGTTAGTGATCACATTGTGATCATAAGTACCTGTAGTCATATTACATGTGATGGCAACCAACACCAACAATCGTTGGTTGCACGCATGCCACTGGCAAATGGATCAGTCAGTGTATGGCTTAATGAACGAGTCCGCAAATTATTTAATTATTAATTGTAATTAAACATAATAAATTATGCTGCTCTTTATATCTATAACTATAAAATGCGAAGCTGCAACACTTGCTGTCGCTCATTATGTCACTCTGACAATCAGATTGCCAGCATGTTCAAAATAATTTTCTTTTGTTACCAATTTTACAAAGACGAGAAAACGCTTTTTGGAAAGTGGCCCAGGCCCGCCCGCTGTTTAAGTAGTGCAATTAACAAATGCCGAAAGTAAAAGTGTGCAAAGCTCTGCACAGGGGAAAGGGGTCGAAAAAAAAACTCGCTTAAGGGTTCAAGCTGAAAAAAACAACAACAACAACACATACACACATGATTCAAAGGGGGTTTCTCTGATTGTGCGATGCATATTTGGACCGCTGCTCGATGAATGGACAGCGTAGCCAATTTGGCTTTGGCCGACACTCTTTGTGTGTATTTGCCGTTTGGCGTTTGCATAACGTGACCAGTTGCTGGCGAACAGCTTCATTTAAATTGGCATTTGGCTTGCGTGCAAATCAATAACATATTCCCATACAACAAGTCAATGGTCTCGTCTCTCACAAAGTATTCGCCAATGAAAGTGTCTGCTGCCTCTGCTGCCACTGCTGCTGTTGCACTCAAGTGCACTTTGTGTCTATGACAGCACCTTGATAATCGAGTTGATTCTCATGATTTGTTGTGCTGGCGCCAGTGTCTGCCCTCAGCTGACTAAAGCAGCTTACACACTCAGAAAAATGTATAAATGTATATATATGTTCAGGCCATGCGATGTTCGTCACACTTTTGCCATTACACTTTGCAAAAAACCAAAAAATTTCGTCTTTTTTTATATATATACATTTTTCACATATAAGCTAAATTGCAAGTTATTTTAATTACAGCTTCTTCAACAATTGCAACTTTTCTAATATGTATTTCTTAAAAATTTAAAGCATTTTTGATCGATTGCCCTTAAGCATTTCTTCTTAAAACTATTAATTTCATAAATTTAAAAATTATTTCGTAAAAAAAAAATTCTTTACTATTTATAAATATTTACACTGATGAGTTAATACACACAATAATATTCCACTCAATAATACAAGTTAAATTATTTATTATTTTATTTATAGAACCCTTTGAATATATGCTAAACTATGCAGCAGACAATGGGCAGCAACTTCGACCCCATAAAGTATATATATTCTTGATAAGCATCAACACCCGAGTCAATCTAGCCATATCCGTCTGTATACCAAGCGCAGATCAAATTAATTTCATTTGATCGATAACTTGTTCATTTTCCGCAATATCGATACAAATCGATTACCGATCGTAATATAAACCACACTTTTAAGTTAAGATACAATCGAGTATCTCCTGTCCAGATACTTGGGCCGTTTTTCTGAGTGTGGCTTCAACTCAAGCTTCAGTCTCAGTATCGAGTATCACCGGCAGCCATGGCAACTGCTAGCTAACCTTCAATCTCATATTGAGCTGGCTGCTTACTCGGGCTTATTGCTTGCTGCTGACCGGCTTTGTTCTGACGCTCTACGTGATGTATGCGCAATCTGAGTGCCAGGTCATGTAATCATTATGGCCAGTAACCGAGTATATGTCTACCAACATAAGGGCCTAAAGCTCGAACAGACCCTAATATTACTCATAAATATTGTTGTGCTTGCTTATTGGAACTCGTTATATATTATATATATATGTATATATATATACCTCGGCCTTTAAGGTTTGGGTATTTTATAGTCGACCTGGCTCGACTGCAGTATTCTTGCTAGCTTACTTTTGCGAGGCGGGCTCGGTGGGGTGTTTTTTTCAAAATGTGGTAATCGGCAAATTGCATAATTTTCTAGCTATATCTCTTAAGTGGATAGCTACGTCTATGCCAGAGGCTAAAGCGCTTAATTACTGTTATTAAAATTATTTGGCAAATGTGATTAGCAAAATGTGGAAGTCGACAAAGTCGTCATCATCATTTGCAACTGCTTACTTGACCATTTTCAGTTTCACGTTTTGCGTTTCACGACTCGTGCTGGGATTGTTCAGTGTTCGGTGTGCAATGAAATTCGCCTGATCGGATTTGGCCAATTCGGATGCACAGACTTCATTAGCACAATGTAAACAGCCAACTGAAACTAAAGTGGATGTTGGAGTTGAAGTTGAAGCTGAAGTTGAATGAACGCAAAACGATGCAAAACAATTAAGTGGTAATGACATTTGAGGAGCCTAATGACTCCATTTGCCAGTCGCCGCAGTCAACTTGACTGTTGTCTGGCCGCCGATGTTGGGCGTCTGGGCGAGAGTGAGAGGCTCTGCCACAAGTGGTGTGGCACTGGCCATTGAACGTGCTTCAAATATATATGTGCATGATGTAGTTCCTAAGTGAGTTACTTCCTAGACAGATAAATTGGTTGGCCAGCTGCTGGGAAAGTGTGTCAGCTAGTCGGTGTCAGCTAATCTACGGGCGCCATTTAGGTGACCCCATTGAATGTCGACGCTGACGGTGCGGGTGTAGCCCACCTTTAAATTCTAAGCACGCACCACACACACACACACACACACACACACAAGTGTATGAATGCCTGTGTCTATCTAGTACACAACAAAAAATAAGTAAACATTTTTAAGCTCAGTATTTGAAAATGGTGGTTTAGTATTTGTGGAGGTTAAACATTTAATATTAAATTCAAATTTTCTAAATATTAGCATTAAGTGGGTTGATGTGTGACTAAAAACGATCAACTTGGTTTATTTTTCTTATGATGTTATTTGTTCATTGATGGTGTATAAATATGTGTTTGAATTCGTGAGAATCATCAATTAATATCAGAATTTTATTATTATTTATATTAAATTACCATATTGAAAAACTCAACGATGACAGCTCACTTTACGCAATACTTTTTCTTTCGGTGTAGCTTCGCCAGTTAGATTTGCATGTTGCGGCTCTGTTTAGTCAGAAGCAGGCCCAAAAATGGTCAACCTGAGCTGATGTTGCTTGTCGTTGTGAATATTTGACTTTCTCAACACTTTGAGCTGCCCAAAAAACCAAAAAAAAAAAAAAGAAGAGTCGTCAGCCTTTTGCCATATATGTGTATAAAATGTGTATACATAAATAAACACACATCTATAAATATATATTTTTTGAGTCAGTTTTGCGGGGCGCGGCCATCAAGTTCTCGCCACAGCGCTGTTGCCCAACCCATTTGTGAATTGCGTTTCACATTTCGACTCTCCACAGATGCACTCGCCTAATTGTGACTTAATTTTAGTATAAACATAACAACCAGCATCAGCTTAAAGCACTCAACTGCCTTGGCTCGGCATGTAAATTAGCTCTGACCATAACCAGCCAACCAGTTAAATGATCACATTTCGCTTGCACAAAAATGCATAAGTTACGCCTCGCTTTAACTGCCGCCAAATGACAAATGGCAGTTGGCAGTTGGCCATTTTTGGATGCACTGGAAATACATTGCCCCAGCTTAGTTTCGAGAAGCATATTTCCTTTGTCACTAATCGAGCCTTTGGTGTCCTGGGTTGCTTTAGGCGCTGGTCGAAAGCATTTGACGAACCCACTTTACTGAAACTCTTTATTTTTCACTTGTGCATCCTTTTCTTGAATATGCATCTTGTATATGGTCTATCAAATACAAGGTTCAACAGAATTTAATTTGATCTTTGATTTGATATTTGATGTACCGTGTCTTAGTTGGATGACTAATGAAATGTTCCTGTAATCTTCTTACACCAACTAATATTTGCCGAGTTAGTTTTGAATTTCCGATTAGGAGTACAAGGAATTTGTTTTGTAATACGACGTGTGCTTTATATAAGCCCATTTCAGATCTTATGCTATGTGTTATGATTATCTAAGCATCCCTTAATAAGCCCATTGGTGCCACTTTTTCTGTTCCATTCAAACTTTAGTCTGATGTCATTTGACTAATTGTTCGCGATCTGGGTCGCATTTTGTATGGTCTGTATTTGGTGTCGAGATATTATATACGAATATTATGTGGGGTATATAAAATTGAGAGGCTTACGTTGCGTATACATAACCACTAACTTTATAAATTATATATATGTCTTTGTATGCTCGTCTATTCATGTGAGAGTCGCTTTAATTGTTCAAGTCGAGCAGTGCATTGAGCATTGAGCGCTCTTTTAATTGCACAAGTTGATGGGCTCTTTATTAGACCTGCACTTGATCTAAGACGATAGGCACTGGCAATGATCAGCATAAGCACCCCAAGAGCGCCACGCACTAGTTCAGAATTGCCTAAAACGAACTTAAATACACTTAATTATTTAAATTGGAGTTTGGAGGGGGGAGCAGAATTATACACAATGGCCTAGACTCCAGTCCCACTCCCAATTTTAAGTCAGCCGAGTGTGTCCAAGTGGAAATCAGAGCAAAGATCTTATTTCTTTTCTTTTCCTTTTTGTATTTTGTCCTTGCAGTCGAAAAACCCAACCCGAAACTTGAGCGTATCCAAAATCCTGTTCCGGTCGTCGGCAGGAGCGAATCTGTGAGTATTTATAAATATACATATATAAGTATACCCAAATATTACTAAGTACACGTGTCAAAGTTCGTTGGCATGGCGAACGAGGGGGGTGTGGCATATCCGCAAGTTGCAAGGCCGAACACGCAAAACAATGGCCAGCCCCACAATCATAACGATCACAATAACAATAAGAGTAGGAAAAGACGTATGCATGTATGTGTATGTGTATGTGTATGTGTGTACTTGTAGGTTCAATTGCGAAATGAGTCGACGCCTTTGTAAGCCAACCTTTGCCATTGTTGGCAACAGCAAAAGCAACCGGCTGCAGTTGCACAAATGTGTTCCAATGCAGACACATATGCAGATTCTCACAATTTTTGGAATCGAACCAAACATCTGAGCAACTGTAAAATTGCATATATATACATACTGTACCCTGCACCGACATCGCCTGAGCCGAGGGATCAGTGCGGCTTTAGTGGCAAACCCGTCATGGGACTGCCGGCTGAAGCTGTGCCAAACATCAGATGTACACTACAATGGTATAAACGGTGTGAAGCCTTCAGAATGAGGTCTTTCTGACCTACAACATAATGCAGGTGAGAACCTGTCCCAGTGTCGCCAACGTACCCGATGAACTCAAAGGAAGCAGGCAGAAATCGAAATCGATCCAAAGAAAATTAAACAGAAGCCAAAGGAAAAACTCGACTAGAAGATCCAATAAGAAATCGGCAACAGAAGCAAATAGCTCTAAAATGAGGAACTCTATTGGAGACTGATAACTAGGCTTTGAGTTAATATTTTGAATGATGTATTCATTATTTCGCTGTATTTCACAACTAAGGAGAACATTGCTGGTGCAAGACAATTGATAATAAATTCCTTGCATTGGAACCCTATTTAGACTTTTCAATTGCAAAGCACTTTTCAGCCCCAATTTCACTTTTGCATTTGTTCAAGAAACGCGAAAAGTGTAGAAAGTGTTGCTTGGCAAACCAATTGTTTGTGTCATTTGTTGTTTGGCTCAAGAGTTTCGTTTTCCAATATTACCAAATACTGCGAACACAGCCTCAACTGCTGGCCAGCAACCGGCAACTGGCAACTGGCAATACACTCAAACACACTCATGCAAAAGCAAAGTGGTGTCATTGCCAACTAATTATTTTACACCTAAAAACACTAAAAATCATTTGAAGGGGTATAAAGAAAGGAAACATTTTAAGCTACAGAAAAAATGCTGTTGTTCAGGACGACAAACTGGAACTTCCTTCGATCAGTGAAGCCTTCTTCAACGCAGTCTAAATTGTATTTTTAAGTATAATTTTTTGAGAAAACTTCCGCTTTCTTAAAAGAGGAAACAGCAACTCACTTTAGACTTTAGAGCTTTGCTGATATTGATGCGATGATAAAGATGATAAAGATTATAAAGACTTCGCTGGCCAGCGCCTCTGTTGAAATCCGTGTGTCATCTTCGTCGGCTCAAGTGAAATCTCGCTTTATTCTCAGGCAGCCAAGACTTTCGATTTGCATGCAGTAAAATCAAGTTGTTTGTTAGATAAGTGAAATGTTAAAACACCCGCAACCGCACCTGAGCAGCTAAGCTCGCCCCGCAATTGTAGAAATCTGCCTGGGAAATGCGAAGAGTCAGTTGTACGCAAAAAAAGAAAATGAGTTAATTGTTGCTGTACATCTTGGTTG
Source organism: Drosophila glabriapex (assembly GCA_035042305.1). Taxonomy (NCBI): domain Eukaryota; kingdom Metazoa; phylum Arthropoda; class Insecta; order Diptera; family Drosophilidae; genus Drosophila; species Drosophila glabriapex. Next base: position 13,617,377 of record JAWNLN010000066.1, read on the forward strand.
CAAAAACAAAAAGGAAAAAAGATGCAAAGCGAAACCAAAGTAAACACAACAAAAGCAACACAAACAAAAGAAAAACCCAAAAAAAAGCAAATACTGCTAAAACAATTACTTGGCATTGATGTGGGACTCGTTGGCTTTGGGCAGTCGCTAATTGACAATATAATCTGCAGTACATGTGTCTTGTATATTGTATACATTGCTTTATATGTGTCATGAAATCAGCACAATACACCTTAAACAACTGGTTGCAAACTATCCGAAACTGTTAATAGTAATACAATTGAGACGGTGAAAACCACTGGCAGATGAGTCTTGTTCCGAGAACACTTCACTGGAGACTTCTTCATCCGCAAAAGCGCACGGAATTCTTTTTCTTTTTCTTGATGATGATGATGATGATGTGTACATTCCATGCAATGGGAGCGTTTTATTTCTTAAAGAAAAATGTCTGCAAGTTTTGAAATGTTGAATTTTGCTCAAGCAAAGTGTCCAACTTGATGACTGACTTTCTGATGGCCCAGTAACCAGCGTACTAAAATCAGGAATAAATATATACATATAGCTCGATCTTTATATATACATATATGTATAAGATACCCACCGCCTGCTGATACTCCGTTTTGAGGACCTCGCACTGGTCCACAATGATGCTGAGAGGATAATCGAGCTTCAGATTGTGTCGAAAGCGATAAATTTCGAAGAGCACTTGGCCATTGAGCAGCGGACAACCGATTAGATAGAGCTCGGATAGGTGTGAACACTTCTTGATCATGTCCATCAGTTGAGAGTTGCTGAGATCGGGACAGCCACTCAATGCCAGATAATTGGCCACATACGGCATATTCTGGTTACAGATCTCGCGCTCATGGAAGCGACAGTTGTTCAGCACAAGTCCTTGCAGTCTTCCGCAGCGTCGCAGATCCATTTCACGCAACCAGTCTGATCCCTTAAAGCGGCTGCAGTTCAGCCGCACAATCTCAATGTCATTCGGTCTGATCTGCAGCATACGGCCCAAACACTCGATGGTCAGCTGCTCCGAATTTGGACCACCTTTGGTTAGTTCCACATAATGCAATTGCGGCAGAGATAAAACCTTTTCGTGTATATCCAAAAACATGCTCATGGGAATCGATAGATCCTGCAGGTTGCTCAGGTTGATGATGCCGTGCAGACTGAACGTTGGCTCGAGACACTTGATAAATAGGTGATCCAGCTGCTTGCAACGCTCAAGGATACCGGTCAGTGCCGATTGTGACACATTGCCGCAGAGCATCAACTGTTCCAGCTGTGGGAACTGCTCGATAAAATGCACTAGGACGTCACAGTGCACTTTAAGGCGTCGCAAATTGCACAGAATCTTGGGCAAGGCATGCAACGGCCACTGGGGCATCAGGGCACCGCCCAGAACAGCGGCAACACGCACCAGTTGAGCATCGTCATCGTCATTCTGACGTTGCGACTCCGACGACGACAGCAACAGCTTACAGTAATGTACATTGATAAGCGCCTTGACACCGGCACGATCCAGCACATTGAGATTCTCCTGGAGGCGATCCGCTATGAAATAGACGTTGCGATAATTATCCATCATGTGGTTGACAAAGAAGCTCAACGGTTCGCCACTCAACTCCTGCTGCAGCTGGCGAAAATCCAGGCGCTTGTGGCTGCGGCGCCAAACGCTATCGCAGAGCGGACGCATTGCCTCATTGGTGCGATAGATGGCAACCTGTTCGGCTATCGAAAGCTTCACGACGAGCTCTCGCGATAGCCGAGTGCTCCCCTCCGTTGATTCCTTACCACCAACAGGCACTTCCACTTCGCCTCCTTCTATGTTGCATGGAGAGCCTTCTCGCCTGGGCTCAGTACAATTATTTTCCATTTCCAAAGAATTTACCTTCACGCGGGCAGTAGAAATGCCAATAAAACCAATAAATAAATATGTATGTTTAATAATTTGTTGTAGAATTGTTAGTTGGACGTGTTGAGCTGAGTCTGATGTTGCTACAATGTATTGTATTTGCTGCCTTTCTATTGACTGAAGTCTTATCGCAGCCTGCTTCAATTCCAGGCAATTTCAAACCTTATAAAACTAAAAACTATTTTGTTATTTTTGGTCCGAATGGTCACTCTTAGGTTTTGTTTTGCTTATTTTAAATATGTGTAAAGAATTCATCTTTTTATATAAAATATTTTATATTTTTCACATTTTTATAGAATTGTTTGGAGCGCTTACCAACTTGCTAAACAAGACAATTGGCAAGATTCATTGACTATTCATTTGTTTTCAAAACTGCTTATTCTTCGAACTCTCAAGAAGATTTCTGACAATATATTTTGGTATTTTATTACGGTCTTGATCATCATCGATAGCCGGGACAATAGTTTTATGTTCATCCACCTGTCAGATCATTTAATTGCACTATATCTGTTGGTCTACTTAAGACTTCTGCACCTTATCTCACCTGCTTTGTGTGTCGAATACTGGGCTTGGAATGCTGTATCTCAGTTAAGTATTTCAGCAGGCCGCTGCTAATCATCTGCTCCTCCGTTCGTAGCACGCCCCGCCCCCCGCCTGCATCACATGTGCCACAAATCTGTCTGCCAGTGACATCGCGTGCCGCGCTGCTGACATTAGAAAGTGAGCGTGAACTTTCCCATTATTTGTTGCTGCCCGATATGACATTGCCTGCCACACACACACACACACACACACACATACACATGTATATGTTTCTAGACTTGCATTTGCGTGCCACGCCCATCGCTGCGGTGTCTTTTCTTTGGCATTTGCATAATAAGTATTCCGCCCTGTATTTAATTGTTGCCATTTGGCCTGCCGCTTTTTCAATTTGCATTGTTGTTTCTTGAAGGTTGCACTTGTTTTTTTCTTCGCCTTTTCCTTAATTGCACTTACAGTCTCAGTCCCAGACACACACACACACACACACACACACACACACACGCTTTGATCTGCACTTGTGCTACTTTTTGAAAATTGTTGTATGTTTTTTACTTTCGCATTTGAAAGTGCATCTGTTTGAGTTCTTTCGCTTTTGCTTTTTGTTTTTTTCTTTTTGCAATTTTTTTTTGCAATTTTTGCAATGCGATTTTGTAATGGCTTCGACTGGACGGTGACCCGTGCTTAGCCTTGAGTTCATTTAAAGCGTCAACATGTCATTAGGCCCAATAATAAGCCTCGCCGCATAAACTAGTCTTGGCAATTAGCCAGCTTTGCATAAGGGCAATTATTTCGCACGAAGTGCAGTACAACTTGTTTTAAGTAACGTTTTCTTAATCTTATTTATTTGTTTATTTGGTAAACAGCTCATAAATATTTATGAGCTACTTTATTATAAATAGCCTTGCAAGCACACATTTAATTGTAATTGTATTACGAGTTATTGAAACCCATTTTTAGCTCAAATATATCTTGTTTATTTTTTGGTTTTTATGGCAGTCTCTTTTTTGAATGAAGTAGTTTGACTATTATATGGATTTCTCTCGATTTTCGGACTAACACAAATATACGTTTGCTATATTTCAGTTTAATTTATTTTATTTATTTATGCACCAAATTTGTACCAAAATCGACGAAATGAAAAAGTTCTTGAATATGGTAAATGGTATCCTGCGTATTACCCAGGTTATAAAAAACTCTTTGATGGATTGATTACATTTGAAATATATCAATATATCTATTATATTATATATTTATTATATCTATACATGTATGGAGCATTCTTACATATATTTTTTTAAAGAAATTTAACTTTTTTTTGCTTTTTACTTGGCAGATTCGCTGCTATGATTCATAGATTCAATATTGAAATTACCCGGAAAGAGTCTTAATCTAGAAATTTCGGGACTACGTTATAATAAGAATCTTTATAAATATATATATATATATATATATATATATATATGTATTTTTATTTGTTATTTGTTTTGTGCGCATTCCTTGCAATGTGGCGAAAATAATAACGATGATGATGATTATGATGATGATGATGATGATGATCATGTTTAACAAAGAAACACATGCAAATTTACATAAGGCCTTGCTGCTGTTTGCTGCTGTAGCTGCTGCTGTAGCTGCTGCTGGGACTTCTTCTTCTTCTGGGTTCCGTCGCTGCTCATGCGCGTTCCGGTTTTGCACTTCTCGCTAGCTGCTTTAGCACCTATCCGTCGCCCGCCCCCCTCCCACCGTCTGTGATTCAGCTCAGCCGCTCTTTGCGCATTTCTTGTCCCCACTCGTTTGGTGTCATTCGTTACGGTGCGCGCTCCTCTGTTTGTTTTGCTTTGTTATGGTTTGTTTTGTTATGCTTTGTTTGTTCGCCGTTCGTTTGTTTTGCATGTGCTTTGCATATCTACACACACACACACACACACACACACACATACATGCGTGCTTCACAATTTAAGCAACAATTGTTTTTTTTATTTTATTGTTCATTCTTTACGGCTGTGTTTCAATTTGTTGATGTTGATGACAGCAGCCTGACCTTTAACGCCTCGCGCTATGCATAAAGTGTCGCTGGTAATGCTCCACGTTTAAAGCGGCGCGCGCCTCCCTTACAAAGGGTACATATGGTACCATCATCCCTTGACACAGATGACCTGGACACAGACACAGACACGGACACTGACCCGAACCCGAACCCTTTGTGACGTCAAAGGCAAAGACTCCATCTCTGTGCCCATTTGCAATGAGGTCAATGTGGGTCAAACTGACAAATCGATACAAGCACACACACACACACACACACACAGATACATACTTGTGTGTGTATCGCATTCTGTTCATACAATCTTATCAGCCACCAATTTAGAGCAATTTTCAGTGGGCCTGGTCTGTGTAGACATTAACCCAAATAAATGGGTGTAGTACCAAGCACAGTTTTTAGCCCAAGCACACAAACTATCAAATTAGAGCGCACAAATTGGGCCAGCTCGGCTGTGGGATGCCCAGTACAGGCTACATTATATACACATTTTGATACCCTGTATAATTTGTAATTTGTACAAACTTTTATGGAGGAGGGTTAAGCTTGAACTAGATTCTGTTTACTGTTTACTGTTCACTGTTTACTGCCAATATGAGTATAATTCATTATTTAATAAGTGGCTATTGAAGTAACTGTAAAACAGAATAGTTCAATAGAAACATTTTCTCAAGCCAGCGTTATTCGCTTGGCTGGGCAGTCATCTTATAATCTCTCGCTCACAGGGTATATATTTGTATATTTATATATTTATACATACATATGTGGGTATGTATCTAATTTGAAGTAGACGCGTGCAACCAAGCAAACATTTGGCCAAAGCTGAAAAGCGTAACGAGAATTAACCAAGAAAGAACCAATTTCTGCGGCACACCGAAGATTGCATATCCGAGTTGATCAAATATTATTTTAAATTTCAAAATATCTTCAGTGTTGTTGTGTATACAGGCAACTAATTGCTTACAACTCTAAGCCAACTTGTATTAAGGAGTCAGAGAGCCACTAAGACCTTCAGCTCGTTAAGTGTTTGCCAAGTTTACAAATTGACATTGTTAACGCATTTAAATTGGATATTTCATACTTTACTCTAAGATTTGTGATAAGATAAATGAAGGCTGCGGCTGGCGGTGAATGAATCCCAAATGGCTCCAATTCAATCAACTTCGACACAGATAACAACTCGTGCGGCAAATTTTGAATCTTATTGCTCGGAAAGTGTAATTCTAAAGCGGAATTTTGTGCTTATCTAAAAGCCAGAGCTTTTTCTCTTAATTCTACGCTAAACTCTTTTCAAATTTAGAAATAATAACAGGCAATTCCAGGCACTTCGTTCGTGATTTGAGAAACGCAGACGGTAGCTAAGCTAAAACAGCAGTAATAAAAATTAAAACAATAGAAAAATACATATTTATTTATATATATGGGAAGATTCTGAAAGTTGCCATCACAAAAATGACATGCTAATTTTTCGTAGTAACAACAATTGAGCAGAATAGACGACTATTTATGACTTGAACATCGAGAGTTTAATGTGGGCGTAAATTTCGTGTGGGTGGCACGCCTCCTTATAAGGTAGACGGAGCCATTTGGTTACGTGTCATCTGGCAAGTCGTCAACCCCCAAATTGGCAAACGCTTGTCTCTGACACTCGGTCCGACTCTGGGCTGTCTCAGACCTGGCTCTGTCTCTGGCCAGGCTCTGTCTCCGTATTTACTCTGGCTCTTTCCTGCCACAGACCTGATCAAAGGCCGCACTCTGTTTGTGGCGTCCAAATGAAACTTGTTTTGACTCGAATGTAAATCGCTTCCACGACTGTTCAATGACTTGATGATTTCATCGCAGTCATCGCCATAAAGTATTCCGCTTCTGTCTGGCGGCTTGTTGTTCGCATACCCTGTAACAGGCAGCAGCAGACATAGACATAGACCACATACCTAGGCACATGGCAGCTTTCAAAAAATGTCTTTGCTCCTATTTTACATTTTATTCAATTTATATTTTTAAAAAGTTGCCAATTTTTGTTCCCATTTATATATATAATAAAATGCTGTGAAAGCGAGTTACGTTAAGCGAAGGCGCACTGTGTGTGCATGTTGTGGCTGCTTACAGGGTATCTTGCTATGGGGAAACTCTTATCTGACTTGTTTTTGTTGCCGGACGTCTGACGTGACCGTGCCGTGAATCATGCGACGGATGGGAAACGAGTACCTCAGTTGGTTAACTTGAATGCGATCGTCGCCGACGATTGTCAGCGTCAACGGAGATGAGCTCATTAACAATTTGGCATTTCCTTTTTTTTTTGTATATGTTGCAGCACTGCATAGTCGGCTCAAGATCACAACACGTGCCGCATTATGACTTTCTACTGGTGGTCGCATTGGTTCTGGATAACCTGTCTGAGTGGTAAGCGGCACAAGATACTCAGATCATCATGCATCATCATTATGATCTATTGCTAATTAAATGCTTTTGTGTTGCAGTGCAACTTCTGCCTCATGTGCACACATATCCCAGTCAGGACCTAAGTCTAGAATCGAGCACACAGCAGCAGCTGGATCGGGCATTGGATAGGACGGAGGCAACGGAACATGGTTCTGGCCGTCGGCAGACAACGAAGCTATATCAGACCACGTCCAGTCAGACATGGACAACGGTCACCCAGCGGAATATCATGGATCTAACCATTAAGACGACGCCGGCGGCGCCAAAAATAACACCCGCATATGCAGACGCAGGTGGACAGCAAAAGGAGCAGCACCAGCAGCAGCAGCAGCAGCAGCTGGAGGAGGAGCAGGAAGAGGAGGCAAGTGATGCCATCGAAGCTGTCGAAGCGCCCTTTTCCGATTCCGTCGCTGAGGACGACAGCAATGGAGACGACGTCGACATGGACGCGGATGCTGATGAGCAAAGTGACGCTGATGGGGCAACGGTAAAGCTAACAATGTCGCACAATCAGTTCGAGTTCAAGCGCTCCGCTGATTTTGCGGCAAGTGTTGCAGCTGAAGGATCGTCGGATCAGCTCAACAACTATACGAATTTCAGTCGTATCACAAGGTAAACAATGTAATTTATACATCCACTTTTGAAAATAGACTGTTAACATGGCAAAGAACTCGACTCAAAAGTCTAAAGAAAATAGAAATAGAAATAGAAAAATAAAGGTGCAGCAAGAATCTAATTCGAACTCAGTCAAATTAAGTGAAATTTTCCGAAATTCAGAAATTCACTCAGTTCTCAAAAGAATCGTTTTTTGGGCACAATTCATTTGAAACATGTTAATAAAAGTTGTCAAATAGAATCGCAGCTTGGATGATGGCTTTAGTTAGCGCCCAATAAATATCACTTCAAATCATATCAGTATTTCGCTTCGAAATGATCGAATGTTATTTTTATTATTATTGCCTCTGCTGATGTCACAGAAAAACAAAACACAAAACACAAAAAAAACACCTGATTTTGTTAACAGAGATAATGGTTCGAAGCAATGCACAATCTTATTGCGTTCATTTACTGCTCGCACTAATACTTATCATATAATTTTGCAGTACAAATAATCACAGCAGCGCTTGCAATGCCACCTGTGTGGCAGCTGCTGTAAATGCCAGTGGCTTGGAACTCACAACTACAGCAGCAAAATCTGCAGCAGCAAACACAACAACTGGGTCAACATCATCAACAACAATACCACCAGCAACAACAACCAAAAGATCCACAACGAATACAACAAAAACAATAACAACAAAAGCAGCAACAACAGCAACAACAACAACAACAACGAGCCCGCCGATCAACAGCACAGCAGGTCAAGCTGTGGCAGCCACACCATCGACGCCCAAAATCAACACCGAATGGCTGTCGGATGAGCTGCAGCGTGTCCCGTTCACGTTGGAGAACGCCAACAAGGAGGATGAGCTGCGACGCGCCGAAAGCGAGCACCGTTCCAGGAAATCGAAAGTGCTGTCCGCCGAATACAAGCACATCAATCGCTATATTAATTTCTCCAGCGACAGCAAGAGTCTGCTCACCCGATCCGCATCCGCAGCGCCCAGCGTTTCGGATGCCGATGAAGGTGGCAACATCTCATCCGAGGCGCTGGCCATCCAAGTGAGTGGCAGCGACAACATCTGAAATTATTCAATATTATATTGTATTATGTATGTTGTAGCGCACATATTTTTTGGATGCCGGCTCCATATCGGCCATATGTTTCACTGTCTTTGGCATTTGCTGTACGGTGGGCACCATTGGCATCGTCCTTTATCGTCGGCGCTATGTGAATAAGCCGCAGGCTCTCAGCGAGCCCGACTCGAGCGTTTACATCGATGATAGCACGATGCGTGTAAGTGTAAGGATTCGTTGGCCAGTTGCCTGCGGGCACAATCCAAATTTTCAGCGCCTTTTACTGACAATCTTTTTTGTTTTTTTTTTTTTACGTCGTTTTTTAGGATAATTCGGATGAGATGTACAGCCTGGATAACGATTCGTTTCTCAACTCACTGGAGGCGATGACAATACAGAACTATTGGACGGACACGGTCAAACATACAAAGCTTTAATTTCTGACGTCTGTTCTGGGAATCTTTCCCTACTCGCCTCTACTTCCCACTTCCCACATCCCACTTCCCTCCCATTATTTATTAGTTGATTTTTGTGTCCATGTGACCAGTATTCCATCGGTTTACTCCTTTTACCTTTTACCTAGCCCATCTTCCCGTGTTCCAACAAACATTACGAAACCCAGCAAACAGCACACACAACAACACAAACAAAAACACATCATAAACATTAAGTAGGCGCCCGACTGTGCGCAGCGTAGCATTTAAGTGGGGTCCTCGATGGGGACAATTGTATGTATTTACTAATTGATAGGCATTCGTGCAGCTCAAATGGACTTGTATGCAACCAGACGAGCGATTAGTTTAAGCCAAACTACCAAAATTATGTTTAGTATGTGTACTATATTTTAAGATCGCAATGTTATTTGCTAGTTTTAACTGTTGATACTGTCTGACGATCTGTCTGCTGATCTCCGATCATATCGAGGGTCACTTCTCCGGACATATATACATACATATATACACATATACCTATATGTATGTAGATTTCCTTATACTCCGTTTAACATTTCAATTCGACACTTTCTTTATACTCGTATAGAGTAAGAACTTAATTAACTTTTATATATTTATGTTTAACTATTTATGTAATTTTATTTAAAATATTTGTTGAGTATTTTTCCAATAACTTTTCGTTTCGTTCTTCGTGATTAATATATTTAATGTTTATATAGTTTAGACTTGTGTCTGTCCAACAATTAAACGCAATCATTCCTTCCAGTTTAGCATATAGTGCAACTTTATATAAAATTATTGTATTAAAAATAAATGAAACATGCAACTACAACTTCGCACACAATATTAACTATTTACTGCCACCAGAGTTTGTCAATTTGTCCCATTGAAATTGTAACGACATAAATCTAAACTAATATGCCTAACGTTGCATAATCATTACAGATGCTAAATTAAAAAAAAAAAACTTTATCATATAAATGCCATATGGCCTCATCTAACGAACATAGTAGGTAATTTGGGGATTTATCAAATTCATAATAAAATGCACCTATGTATGCAAAAATATATTTAAGCTGAGCGCCCAACTGGTTTCATTTTCTATCGATAAGCGATTGCAGAGCAACATCCTAAGAAGTATCGGACAACCATCGATATATTTATATAGGTATGGACTGGTCATCAGTGCTGCCACATCACCCCAATTGGATTGCTGGTACACAAACGGTCCCACTTAAAATATGTATATTGATAGCTACGCAAAATAATTAAATTACCATTAACTCAGAAATTAGTTATCTTAGGTATTGAATATAAGCCTCGCTGACCCAAACATTTTTTTGTGAATCCATTGGACTCAAAATTTAGCTACTAAATAGAAGTAGAATAGAACAAAAGTTTGTATCTGACAATTGTTACTCGTCACTTTTTGACCAATTTGCATTCGCATTGAAATAAAGCGCTGAATATCGGAATATCGGAGCGTTAATAAATGAAAAATTATGTGATATCGATTGTGGTGCCGATATCATGGAATATTTCAGTATCGATAGTGCTGCCATCTCTAGATGACCCCGCAGTAGGCGTCGTAAATGCTTGCATGTCGTGCGTTCGACGACGCACATTTGTAGTTCGGAATACGCAGAATATTTGTTGTGCACAGATCTGCATTTGAAGTGAATGAAAAACAAACGCAAACCATTTTTACCATTCGCTGCAAATATTAACAATATCAACTGCAGCGACATATCATAAATGGCTTACTTCGCCGTTTATATACCGCCATCCAAAGCGGGCTTTGAGGGCACATTGGCTCAGTGTGCGGGCTCCGTTGCAGCTATAAATGTGACTCTTTTGTCCGAGTCTGCAGCCGCCAGCGAAGCGGGCGACCCAAATGCATCCAATTTCGAGGACCCCGAATATCCACGTAAGTTTTGCTCCTGCTCAGCAGGCGTCAGCCATGTTTGAAAAATAACTGTTTACCTACATAGATATATATTTATATATATATACATAGAGATATATAAATGTGTGTATGTAAGTGAAAACATAGAATGCATGGATACAAATGTGCAAATACACACACACGCACACACACACACACACACATAGGTGTTTATGCACGCATCAAGCTCAACATTTCGTGCAGCAACGCAATCAAAGCGCGCTTTTCATTTCATTTGTTGCGCATCGCATTTTCCGTTTTTGATACTCACTTGCAGATGGTATTCTGCTTGATGCCAAGTAGGTCGATGCCTTGCAAATTCAAGTGTGAGTTACAAAAAAAAAAGAAAGAAGAAAAAAACAATATTCATTTTAAGAATTAACTCCAAATCAAATTTTTATATTTACGCTGTGCATTTCATTCTTTTAATTCTTGCAACTCTTGCCTCGCAAATTCAAGTCTAAATTGCAAAAAGCAAAAGCAAAGCAAAGTAAATGTTAGGAAAATTTCAGAATATTGTTCACAATTTATTAGGTGATTTCACAGGGACAGGGGGTCGTTAACTACAATATAATATTCTAAAATTTTCGCCAGTCAAAAAATAAATAAAAAGCATGTGTCATTTTGCAGTTTATCATGAAAACACGGCTATCAAAACGAAATTGTCGAGCGGAATGTAGAAACAACAAGTAAAATCCAATTCCTTGTCATATACAATTGATTTTTTGTTGCCGGCTGCTTGCCTGTGCATCATCCACCATCCACCATCATCCGCCATCTATCTTCAGCCGCTTGTGCGGCCTTGATGTGCAGTGGGCGTGGGATTAAGAGCGTCATCAGTGCACAAATTGCAAATTGTAAACAGATACGGGTAACGTACGATTACAACTGTAAATTCGATACGTTCGCTGCACGTTTGGGTCTATCAGGCAAAGTACAGCAAAGCGTATTTACTTCGTCGCGTCGAGTTCAGTGATCTTTCCAAAAAAAAAAACAAATAAAAAAAACTATAACCAGAACCTTGACCTGTCATTGCACTCATTCGTCGACACCGGCAAAAATGTTTTGTTTTACTCAATTATAAGTACGCAATACATTACATTACATGCAACAGTATTTATATGCCTGAGCTTAAACAGTCCAAGTTTGCACAAAATCGATCGTCTTAGATATGTTTATCGGCTGTTATTGTTTGAATTATGAATATTGCTTATTATATCAAATACAACGAGCCAAATAAAGTTGCTCTTAGTTTATTATCTGCAAAGTTGAGAACACTAAATTAGCAGGCTTATCAAATTGCTCTGATAAATGTAATTAAATGGATTTCAGGCTCGACACTTTTGACTAAATATACTTTATACTTTACTATGTACACTGTTCATTTATGTTCAAGTATGTTTTTAAAATAAGTGCGAGCTGCGCGCTTTAGCTCTGTCTCCCTCTCTCTCTCTGTCAACCTATCTCTCTCTCTCTCGCTCTCTGTGACAGAGCAGAGAAATAGTAGGCTATGTTTCCATATTTATATCCCAAGCGGAGACCACGCTAGCCAAGGCGGGCTGCTCAATTGGCCACTGCGTTCCGTCCGATCCACATAAAAAAAACAACAGCAACAACAACAACAACATAATAGCGACAACATTATTTTTGTTGTTGTTTTCGTTTTCTAAGAGCGTAGTGCCAATAACTGCGTCATACGCACGTTTGCGGGGGCAATATTGATACCGTGAAGAAGGCATCGCCATCGGCATCGGCATCCATCGCACCGTCGCCCCTTTTCGCTGCTCTTGACGCTCTCTCTCTCTCTCTCTCTCTCTCCATCTCTTTGGTTCCGCGTCCACACGCGACATCATATCTATTCTCTCGCTCTCTCTCTCTCTCTCTCTATCTATCTGTCGTCTTTTAGCACATTGTTTGTTTTGCTTAACACTTTTCTTGCGCTGTCTGGCAATCTATTTGCAATTCGCCCAGATGGCGTGACCACAACGAGTCGAGCGAGCAACAAAACTGCAGCCAGTTTCTATAACTTTTTGTTCGTTTAGTTTAATCTTAAGTTTCGCAAACGTTCACTAACTCCTCTCTCTCTCTCTCTCTCTCGTTGACAAACCCCATCATTTGCAGCCGACTCGCCGCTCTGGTTGATATTCACGGAAAAGTTAAAGGCATTGGAGGTGCTGCGACATTATAAGGAGGCGCGATTGCGCGAGTTTCCCAATCGAGATCAGGCCGAGAGCTACGTACAGTTTGGCTTCGAGAGCATCGAATCGCTCAAGCGTTACGGCAAGGCCAAACCAGCTAGCAGTAAGTATATACAAGTCTATATATATATAAATATACATATAGACAGATGGCAGACTCATGATCCAAGCAATAAGTACACCAATCAAGAGCATTAACAATCAAATAAAAGACGAAATAATAACATATTTTCATCGTATTCGCAGAGCCGGTCTCATTACCCCGATCGTTGGGGGGAAGTGGATATAAGTCGCCGGCGTCGGGTAGCACTGACAGCAGTCCATTTTCATCGTCGCCGACAATCAGTGAGACGCCCGGCTCATCACCATTGACCGCGGCAAACATCATATTGGCGATGTCAAATAGCATTGGCAACAACACTGATGGCAGCGCTAATATCGCATCCAGTTGCAGCAACAGCAGCAGCAACATTTCACTTAATGCCGAACGTCCGCCGTTTCGGGCACCCAGCAAACAGGAGCTGGTCGAGTTCCGTAAACAGATCGAGGCTGGAAATTTTGAGCGTGTCGGACGCATTGTTTGGGACAATCCACGGTTTCTGATCAGCAGCGGTGACACGCCCACCAGCCTAAAAGAGGGATATCGCTACAATGCCATGCACATTTGCGCCCAATGCAATCAGGCGCGCGTTGCCGAGCTCATATTGAAGACAATCTCAGATCGCAAATTTACCCAGCTGTATGCGGGTAAAAAGAGCCGAGGCGAGATGTGCTCCGCCCTCAATGAGAATCTCCTCGATTATTATCTCAACATGCCAGACAAAGGACGCGGCGAGACGCCACTGCATTTTTCCGTCAAATACGGCCACGTAGCTGTCGTTAAGGTGCTCACCTCCTATCCACAATGCAAGTCGCTCATGAATTCGGACGGCATGCAGCCCAAGGATGTAAGTATTTCAAATCAATTGACTGACGTTGCTCCTAATCCCTATTTCGAATTCTACACCCAACATGTCTAGAATATAATTAATATAGGTTGAAAATTAAGCTTTATACTATTATTAGGCTCAATAACTCAATAAATTGTGATGGATTTCAATTCAAAGTGATTTCGAAATTTGCAGTTCTACTTTAAAATTTGTGTAATAAGCGAATGGCAATTATAGTTCGAGTTGTGAATAACTTATTGGTTATATCTGAAGTTGGAGTTATTAGATTGATTTATACATATGCAAAAATACTAATCGTATCGATCTTAACTGATTGGAAGCCGCAATAAGTTTGAGGCATCATTGTCATTGAGTGTCTTATGTTGAATACAGATTATTATATCTGGTTAGTTTGTTTCTGCAATTCGAAAGGGTATCTAACGCTATTTGTTACTGTTCTCCGCCATCAGATAATATGCCAGCGAGCACAACATGCCAGTCCGGAGGTGTTCAAAAAACTGGAGCTGCTGCTCTCGGAGCCATATTATGTGCCCGTTCTGCGGGCAACGGGTAACGAGCTGCCGCCGCAGATTGGACAACCGTTTATGACTATTGAACCGCCGGTAAGTGACAGATGCTGCGTAAATTGAAGACTAGCACTGACTAAGCGATACAATTCGACAGATATTAAATCAAAAGTGCGACGAATCGGGGAAACTCAATATGGAGCTGAAGATCAGTGCATTGGCTGGACCCATGCCGCGTGAGCAGGCAGTTAGTTTCTGTCGACGCTGGAAGACCCCGCCGCGTGTTGGTGGCAATGCTGGGGCCCCATTGACCAGTTCGCCCTACATCTCACCCATACGGACGCCCAACAAGTCGCTGCTCAACAACAGTGCCATTGGTCGACGTTTGCTCTTCAGCCCGAATGGCAATCAACAAAATCCCGAGCAAAATGGCGATGAGGCACAGCAGCAGCCACAGCAGCAGCAGCAGCCACAGCAGCACATAGAACACAACAACAATTGCACATACAAGGATAGCTCAAGTCGGTCACCTCGTACGCTGGAGTTGCCGTCGACGCCTTTTCGGCATATTAACCCGGATCTGTTTTTAAATTATCGCAGCAACACATCATTATCGCTCGTGGATAGCGATTTGGATGAGTCATCGGTGATTGATAGTTACCGCGAGCGACATATCAAGAATTCGGATATTGAAAAGGGTCTTGAGATAATCGGTCGGCAATTGGCGCACCAGGAGAATTTGGAGTGGCGCGAATATTGGGATTTTCTCGATGATCTCGTCGACATATCGTCTAGCGATGGAATCGCACGCCTCGAGGCTTATCTGTCAGCCAAATCTGAGCAGACGCAGGCTTCGCTGCTGGCCGAAAAATCGGATCAGACATGGAACTATTCCCAACTGCATCACTATCTCGATCTGGTTGCCGACCGAGGCAAGACTGCGAATAATTCAGCAACGAGTGTTGCCGGCATCGCCATTACCCAGGTAATGACGCCCTACACATGTGTGGAGAAATCGCTGCAAGTGTTCGCGAAACGCATCACCAAGACACTGATTAACAACATTGGCAACATGGTCTCCATCAATGATACGCTGCTCTCCGAGCTCAAAAGACTGAAATCTCTCATTGTCAGCTTCAAGGATGATGCACGCTTCATCACTGTCGACTTTGGCAAGGTTCACTCACGCATCGCTCATCTCGTCGCCAGCTACATTGCCCATTCGCAGGAGGTGAGCAACGCTGTGCGAAATCAGCTAATGCAAATGCTGCGTAAACTGTTGCAGCTATACGGCGATAGACGCGAGCATTTGCAATGCGTATGCGGCAGCATGCTGCCAATGCTGGAGCAGGTGCCATTTGTTCGGCTGCCGGACGCACTTAAAACCGAGGAGCTGTGCTCAGCCGCCTGGGAATTGGAGCAGTGTTGCAAGTGTGCCTGGGATGCGAATCTTAGTCGTAAGACGAGCCGACGCAAGCGTACCGAATCTTTGCGCGCTCAAATCCAAGATTCGAACAATGCGGCCACAACGTCAACTGCTGCTATTGCTGCTGCTGCTACTGCTGCTGCTGCTGCTGCTGCTGCTGCTGCTGCTGCTGCTGCTGCTGCTGCTGCTACTGCTACTGCTGCTGCTGGAACTATTCATGCTGCCCCCGGTACATCCAATGATCCGGTTCACGAGCTCATTGACACAATACGTGCCTGTAGCATGAGCGACAATGACAACAACAACAACAACAGCGACGATGACGGAAACGATGATGCATCATACTTTGTGAGTAGACACTAATCAAATACATTCAATACAATCCAAACATTTATTGACTCGTTCGCATCACAGTTCGATTGCGCCGACTACTTTAATGAGGACGACAGCAGCGACGATGAGGCGACTTTCATGACACCACCAGAAAGCCGCACACCACGGCTCTCGTGTTGCGACGTGGAACCCCATTATGAACTATTCATATTTGGGTAAGTCTGCCATATTGTAATCATGGTAAAAGTGGCCACATTTTGCTAAATGCTCAATTGCAGCAAGGAGCCGACCAAGCGTGATTTGGATGTCCTCAATGCTATTTTCAATGTCGATATCGATAAGGAAACGCTGCCGTTTGTGTATGCCTGGCGTACAGCCATGGAGAACTTCTCCACCGAGGAGATGGATCTGTAAGTTTATATTCCTAAGCAGCGTCACTAGTTCGTGTGCAGAACATTCTCAGCTCTGATGAAACTGGCTATATCAGTCGAAAAAAGATATTTTATTAAGTTCCTCATGTTTGGTAAAAATGACACGAAATAATCGTTATCGAACCACTGAAAAGATGAGTTGTAAATTGTGGGATCGACATACTGGAAAACTGCTTTAAATAGCCTGTTGATTTTGATTTATATCCTTTTGACTGTATAAGCTGGTCATTATTGAAAATGTCCTTAGAATTTCGTCGTAATAACTAATTAGCGACGTCGACTGTAATTGTACGTTGAAACTAATGGCACAATGAATTTTATTTCGCATACAGCTTCCCCTCGCCGAGAAGCGTGCATAAATCGCATAAGTCGTCGTTCTTCAGCATCGGCAGCAGGACACCCAATCTGACAAAAACGAATATTCCTTGCAGCAGTATGGTTTCCGATAGCGGTTCGCTGACACACACATACAAAAAGCTGCTTGCCACACCGTTGCTGAACGAATTGGCACAGCGTCGTCACCTTGGATCACCATCGACGCCTCCGAAAATAATGTGGCCGTCTCGACCGACCAGTTGCCAGAACGGACCTGTGCATGAAAGCCCTTTGCCAATGGACATCACGATGTCGCCTGCAGCAGTTCCAGCGGCCAGCGATCATCAGACAGGCACCACCGTGTCGACTGTATTCCAAACGCCGTTCAATAAGGCGCGTGGTCTTTTTTCCAAGTACCGCGAGACGCGATATGAGCCCAGTCCCACAATCTTCTCGCCAGAATATGTGAATGGCCAGCTTAATCTGTCAGTCACCGATGAGAGTGAATAATTAAGAGCAGATGCACGATGTTTAACTGCCTATTATTATGTAAATACTAAATGTATATGTAGAGAAAAACAAAATGCAAGAAAAAAAAAACAAAAAACAAAACCAAGAGTATTTTTAAAGCTTATTCTTTATTTTACTATTATTATTATTATTTTTGTTTATTCCTTTTGCCTTTTTTACAAATGCTAGAAATGAAGTATGTATATGTGAAATAATGTGAAGTGAAACAATGAATTTGTGCTAACAATATTAAATTTTCAAAATTCAAATAAATTCTTAATGTGATACGCAATGTTGGAATTTGATCAAAACCTAAGAACAAACCTAAATTAAATGACCTAATTGGCAGGCAGTATTGTAAGTATTTGCAGGACCCAGCTCCTTGGTCGAAATATGATTTTTCCTCTTTGTTGCTTACCTAAATATCCAGATAAATCTCATTATGGCTTTTATTGTGTTCCCCTCTCTTATAACCCTGCAGAGTATATTACAATGATGACGTGAAGTCTGTAATAGATTAAAGGTGACGACTTAAAAGATAAAAGAATAAAACTTTAAGCCAGGAATCTGAACAATTCTGCTGTTGATGCATAGCTCAAGGATAACCGAACTGACGAGCTGGATTGAAGGCTATTGTAGGTGCCGACCTGGTCCCGGCAAAGAGTCACTAGCAATCGTTTTGCCGCATCGCATCAATATGAGCTGCGATGAGGTTATTATATCCAAAGAAGGCCAGATGGATCTGCCAGCCTCGCACAAGTATTGTGGGATGCCAACGAGGAGACCAATTTGACCGACGAGCCTCATGTGGGTTTTTTGTGTGCGATTTAAGTAAGTGACGTGAAGTAAATAAGTTGAAAATAATAAGCATCAATTAAGTGCGAACCTAAGAGCATTATATTTACTTATACATATTCAATTTCGGTGCTTATAATAATAATTTGATGCTCGGAAAAGGGGGTCGGATCAGAAACGTTTAGCTATTTGATACAGTTGATGTTAGCTAAGCTAACAAAGTTGGGGACAGGCAGTGAAATCGAAATTACAACAAATTGCTGGCGGAAAGCGTGGCGAGCACAGCAAAAAGCCATAAAAGCAATTACCATTAATCACGCACACACACACACACACACATGACACACACACATGACACACACACATGACACACACACATGCACATGCACACAAGCCGACTTTTTACTCTGCGGAGATCATTTGGAACATTCGCAGAGGGAGAATTGGGATTCATGTTCTTCTTGCTCTTCTGTATGTGTGTCTATATGTCTGTCTGTATAAATGTATATATATATATATATGTGTGTGTGTGTGTGTGTGTGTATGTGTGTATATGTATCCTCGTTTTGAGGATCCAACGAGTTTCACTTGGCTGAGTGTCGACTTCGGACTTGGTCTAAAGGAAAAGGGTTCTGGATTCAATTTCAGTTGCGTGGTCTTTGGATTTCTTATTTATAAGCGTTGATTTTTGTCAACCGACGGCGCGGAGTTGCAGTCCAACAAATTGTTGCAATTGCCGTTTCCTCATCTTCTGTTTTTAATTCTTTTTCTCTTTTATTTTTTCTTTGTATCTCTCTTTATTTGTTGTGAAACTTCATGGCCAGGCTTTTGCAACGGTTTGACAAATGATCGCTGATAAGAAAAAATTCAGTCATTGAAATAAGTAAAGAAAAAATAGCATGAACAAATAGCTATCTCCGGTATGCCAATGTTTTAATACCCTTATGGGCACAGATTGAAGTATGTATATATCAGTATGAATTAATAGCATAATATCATTGATTTTCAATTGATGCATTGAACCAATAAAACCTGAACTTGGACACATTTTTTTATGCTTTAAATCTTTTTAGTTGGAATTAGTTGACTCGTTGAATTCATTTTTAACAAAATGAAAAAATTAAAAGTTATCTTGATCATTTTTTTGTAATCTTTTATTATTTATTTATATTATATATTTTTCACCACGATGTCCGAATGAATAAGCGGAATTATTTATTATTATATATTATATAATTAAGGTGGGTTGTTCCATGTTTATCCTTGTCAGAGTATCCTAGAACGCTCATGCACCACCTGCCACAGAAAATTGTGCATAATTGATGGCGCTGCTGCGGTCGGGACATTGGTATCTAAACGCTTAACGGTGAGAGAGAGAGAGAGAGAGAGAGAGAGAGACCGTTACTGCCAATGAGCGCTGCACAGAGGCGCCAGTTTTGAAACTCTAGATGACTGAGGATGTGCAAATGCGGAGGTCCTTTTGTGACCAGTCTACTGCTGCACTTATCTGGCGGACGCAATCAGGGTCAGCATCTTAGCAACAGCGTCAACTCGTGATCGCCAGACCTTTTGTTCAGTTTGTCGCTAACCCAGTCTGTCTGTCGTTTGTCCGCCGTCTGCGATGCTGAAACTTGAAACCACTTCATTTGTGCTTCGAGCTGGAGCTTTAGCTCGGCTGGAGCCACTTGGCCAGACGAATACAAAACAAAGCGCCGTCCAAATTGCCGTGTCAGGAGTTCACACAAAACTTGTGAATTTCTTGACGGTTTCTGTGCGCGTTTAGTTTAGTTTATTCAGATTTTGCCAGAATTCGTATATTTTTTATTTATTTTTATTTTTTTTTAATTTTTTGCTCTTGCTAACTGCAACGGCGCCGGATGCCACGCAGACTACCGCGGACCAATTAGCCCGGCAGCTGCTCCGATCGGCACGCCCACTTATAAAATCTCCGACTATTCAGCAGTATCGCGAAGCTGGCGCCATTTTGAGCGAGGGCCAAAAACAATCAGTGGACAGCAGGAGTTGACCCACCCTGCAGCTAATGTGCGACTACACCACACCACACCTAGCGACTGCACTGAAAGAAAGCAGATGCAATAATAAAGGAAAATGTTTTAAAAAAAATTAAATAATAATTGATGCATAATCTTCTTTATTGTGGCCATTTTCTTATATTGAATCTTGTTTGATCACAAAAGAAGCTTCAGCACTGAATCTGAAAGCAGTTTTAAGCATGTTTTGTTTTGCTCAGTGTATGGCATGGCACTAAATGCTAATGAGACATCAAGATAAGCGAGGGAAATACACACATTCTGTGCTGTATTGTCAAACGCTATTTTTGGGGTCAATCAAGGTCCGGTGACTTAATGCATTTACAATGAAAGGCTTTTAGTGTCACATAATGGCCACAACAGAAAGTCCAGCAATTGGACTAAATTGTCACTGAGTTCCCCATTGATTAGTTGCAAAAGCTGCGTGGTACGTTGCTGGGCCTGGCCACGAGCTATGTTCCTGAAACGAAAATGCCGCAAGAGAAACCCAAGGAAACGGCTGTGATTAGGACAAGGAGGCAACGCTTGCTGGAGACTCTGGTCATCTTTCGTCGAAGTCTCATTTACCAGACAAAGGAGTTCTTTCAGAACTCAACGCTCCACGGCGTTCGCTATATTGCGGAAACGGGTCGGCCGATTGGCGAGAAGTTTATGTGGTTCTGTTTCACATCGATTGGCGCTGTTACGGCTCTGGTCATTATCATGAGCCTGTGGGAGAAATTTCAAACCAATCCAACCATCACTGGTCTGGACACGGACTTTCACAATCAGAACGTTGTTTTTCCCACCACTGTGGTGTGTCCGGACTCGGCCTTCGATCATGAGAAATCCTACGCTGAGGTCTACAAATCCCTGGCGTGAGTTGATATCCCAATTACGCAATAACAACTTGTTAATGCAATGTGCAACCATATATTCCCAGCAACTACGATGCGGACAAGGCGCAGATGTTTGCACCCTTCCTTGATATGCTTACCTCGCTCAGTTTCGAGAACATCCGGGATGCACAAATGCTGGCAGAGGCAATACCGTCAGAGCTGCTGGACGAGCAGACAATTCGCGATTGGGCTTTCCGGGCCCAAATCCCCTGCGAGAATGCACTAATCTCTTGCAAGTATCGGGACGAGGACATCGTCTGCTGCGATCACTTTCAGCCCATTTACACGGAACATGGCTTTTGCTACGCCTTCAACAGTCGCTTCATGTCCACCGCAACCGAAGAGTAAGTCAAATGATAAATTGGGGAATAATTGGAGATCATTTGTGGCAGACTTCCATTTACAAGTCCCGTCAACGTCGAAAATCTTATATCAGAAATGTTGGGAATTATATGCCTGTTATAATTGAATTTCGTTAAAGCGTTTTTCTCTGAGTGTAACAATGAGAACAATTTCATTTAAGCACCAAAACTGGGGCACCCCATGATCTCTATGAAACGGACAAGAAGTGGGCTCTGTTCTTTATACCCAATAGCACTTCTCGGGTAAGTTCGCAATCTATACACATTTGTATGATTGATGATCCTTGATGTCCTTGCAGATATTTATTTTCTCAAACGAGGAGTACTTTGGCTCCGATTTCAATGCCCAAATTGACTGGACTGAGGACCAACTTGTGGAAGTGCGCATCTCCAAGAAGAACACCTACACCACAGATGATGCACGCCAGTTGTCGATCGGCCAGCGCAAGTGCATCTTCAGCGACGAGGTCAAGTTAAGCTACTTTCCAGATGCCTACACCTTTTCATCCTGCATGAAGCAATGCCGCATGACAAAGGCCATCAAGCTATGCAAATGTAATCCGCCCTTCTACAAGCCCATCAGTAAGTTGAATTTCATGAGGATATCGATATATATATATATATAGGAATTTAAAATACATTGTGTATCTGCAACGTCGGACACCGCAAAGATAACATTTGGTTTTTATACCCTTATTTCCTTCTTTTACTAGGTAATGTACCCATGTGCGCAGTCAAGGACTTTACCTGTCTAAACGACTACAAGCTGAACATAACTAACATCAAGGATTGCCTACAGTGTGAGCTTAGCTGCTCCAAGACAGTGTTTAATATAGATAAGCTCATGAAATTGTAAGCCTTTTCTTCGTCATTCTCACTTCGACATACTTATATTATTTTACAACCAAAAGTATGGATCGTGCGGATTCGCCTGGCGTTCTAGTCGAGTTCCTTACTTGGCCCATCATTCGCTACAAGCGTGAGGTACTCTTCGGCTGGGTGGATCTGCTTGTGTCCTTTGGCGGCATAGCCAGCTTGTTTCTCGGCTTCTCGCTGCTCTCGGGTGTTGAGATTATTTACTACTTTACCCTGCGCGCCTGTTGTATGGTCTACAAGAATCGGGTAAGTCCATATGACCGATCTCCCTATTTATCTATGCTGCAAGGGCACCCTCTCATTGTAACCAAATCGGCAGAGCCCGCTACTGACGGGCTTAGTAAGGTGATCTACTGACAAGTATAGTTAGGTGACTTCTTAGACTAAAGCCTAACTGTAATGTCCGAGAATTGGTGCCTCTGTCCAGCTCATTTGTCGCACATGTTTCTCTTCGTTTCTCAATTGCATCAACGGATTATGGTTAGGATATCCGAAGGTCCACAGCTCCACGGCCTCTGCCCGCCTCACTCGGCTGGTCTGACTTTATCAGGTGCTCTTCTCGACAGAGAGTGCCTACTGGAGGTATCTTTGGTACAATTTGGTCGATTTGGTCCGATAGTGCTTCCTTGCCCAATGGCTAGGCCAACCTGTTGTCGCGAGTCTCGTCTCGTTGTTTGTATATGCATATATAGAAGATAAGTCCAAAGTGGTTCTCTCTGTATGCGTATTTATCTAGCAAGAGCTGTACGAAATTGAGCAACGCATCCGTCACGAGCCGCCACCGGCGATTGATCTTCAATTAAAACTGAAGTCCCACGCAAATCCATTGTGTAATTCATCTGATTCGAGGACTGGTTCGAGTGTGCTTCAGGTGCAGCCTGCGGAAACGCATAGGAACATGGAACTTTACCACTTGCCGCGTCAGCGAAGGAACGATAAGGTACACCCACTACTAACATTATGTATTAAGTCAATTTATATATAAAATATAAATATATTTCGAAATATGTAGGTCTGTAAAAAGCTAGATATTTGACTGGATTGACTGTTAAGAAAATAATTTTTTTTTTTATAATTAGGATTATTTGAGCTATTCAAAAAGCATGTATCGGACTCCGAAAGTTGTGCCCGAACATGGCTATGGAGGTAATAGGGATAAATGGCAATATGCACATGGACAATATTTACCCTGAAATCGTAACAAATATTGGAATAAGAAAAGGCCTGACGACTCCAGAAACCACATTAAACAGATGTTTCGAGCTGTATACTGGCAAACGATATTATGATATCCAAAAACTAAACCAAAAAATATTGAATACAAAAATTATATCAAATTAGCGTATTTTGCACTACCCAAAAATGCTTCTGAATATTAATGTACAAGCATATTTATATATTTATATATATGTAATACGAGTGTATATTTAAATGGGTTCTATATGTTTATATGCACCAAGCAATAAAGAAATATTCAACAATTTTTTTCTAATGAAATTCTCTGTGTATGCTTTACTAATTAAACAAGTTTCGTATTGCATACTTACTTAACGGCAAGTTCACTGCACTATGCCTACACAGAAGCAGCAACAACAGTAACTTACCACTATGAGCATGCCCAAGCTCCCAATCCCAGGCCCAGATCCAACCCCAAAATGCCAACCCCCCAAACACCAACACAAACGCTAAGCCAACTTCCCGTCAACAGGCAAAGCGAAAAGCATTTTTCAGTTAACATCGTTGCCGGCTCATTGTTGGTTCCCTGCCCTTTACCGACCCTACCTTCCAACCGAACTGCATTCCACAGCGCCGGGTTTCCGTGCCCGAAGACAGTGTAGCGCCAACAGGTGGAGGGGGCTAGCGGCTGGCGGGGCAGCATTCGGTTGTAGTTGTAATTGCAGTTGTAAGTCGCGTAGTACTCACAGTTGGCGACGTACCCCAGCCTGGCATTCAATTCCACACCAACCAACTACTCAACTGCACTCGGAAAAAACAAATCTCACTGAATTTTAGCAATTCGACATACTTTCGGCACCCAGAGTTTCTCACCTTCTTATTCACAAAGTATATTTCTAAAAACCAGGTTTTTCTTTTCCTAATTCCGTCTGCAGTTTTCTAAAATTTATACAAAAATATGTCTATATTTCTGGGGTAACAGCCACATTTCAACATTCGTTTTTTTCTTGCTTATATTATTAATATACCTTGGTAATTCTAGATTTCACTTGTACAAACATTTTAGATTTCATTAAATTTCATTACTTTTATTTATTCCATTTCTATTTTTTAGAAATACATTTCTTAATAATATAAAATGTAAAAAAAAAATCGTATTTTTGGAATTGCCGTTTAGTGGAAAAAATGTTTAATTTTTAGAAATTTTATTTTTTTCTTATATATAGCAAAAATATCAAGAGAGAAGAAAAACTTTCTAGTTTTCAGAGCGATTTTATTTTTTCAGAGTGTAGCAACTACCACCACCCCAGCAGCCACTTTGGCTGTACCATTCGAATGGCTGGAAATGAATGAAAGCCAAAGTCGACGCATAGTTCGTTTGTTTATATGCGCATGAATGGCGGCTTATTTCTGAGTTTCTCGTGCCTCTGCACAGCCACAAGCGGTGTGGCAACAACCCCATTTGCGGAGCTAACAAGATCTAATATGCATGCCCATGCAAACTTACATATATATTTAATATTCAGAGCATCAGAGAGCTTGCCAGCTCAACTAAAACACAATTCAATGGCAAATCAGAGCTTTTAGTTCAAATAATTGACGATACAACAACTGTTAGAGCGAAAGGGCTTCAGCTTTAAAGGCACTGACAGCAAATAAAATGCAAACGGCGCCTGCGACCGACAACAATTAAATGATGTTAATGGGCATGTTGACAATGAGTACACGCCAACCCCTTACCTTGCCACATGCACACACACACATACACACACACACACACACACACACGCACACCTACAGACACAAATTAGTACACGCATGCATAAATAAATTTTGTAAATTTAATTGAAATATTTACGTTTGGCTTTGGTTAGCCGTGTCTGTGGCTGCACCAGTGATGCTAATTTAGCCAGTTTCCTTATAGGCTTATATAATATATATATATATATATATATAGACATATTTTCGATGCAAATTATTCAATGGCACAGTTTAGTTTTGACATAACAAATGCGAGCTTGATCGTAATTAACTTTCAGTTTCATATACGATAAATATAATAGCTCTGCTTAAGCTAAGCGATTTATCCATTGAAAGTAAATGTTATTAATATTCCGAAAATCGTACTTATGTTCCATAGATAAAGATATGATAGTTGTTTATTTAAAAAATACCCAGTTTAGTTTAGTTGAAGTCGCCCTGATCTTTGCATACGGCACTGCTGCACCAACTGGGTGCGGGTACTGCAAATGAACTTGTTACTTGCGGTAAGGACAATGGGAAAAGCAACAATGCTCGTAATATGCCAGCAGCAGCAGAGTTACTTTGCTCAAGGAATTTTCTCGCGTCACTCCATTTAGTTGAATTTTGTTTGTTTTTTTTGTTTGCACTGGCCGAAAGGGCGTATACGCAATGCAAGACAGCAACCGTGGTGGCGGTGGCATTGGCTTTAGCGTTGGTGGTGTCGGCGTCGGCGTGAGTGTAAACGGAAGCGGAAACGGAACGGATGTAGAACACAGTGTGCAGTGACTATGCAAAAATTGCGACAAGACCATCAACAACAACAAGAACAACAGCAACAGCAGCAACAGCAGCAACGACTATAAGAAAGACAGAGAAACGTACGCAAGAAAATGGCGGCAAACAAATGAGCAAGCCGTAAGGCTGCGGATGTGGCTGATAGGCAGGGGCTGGAAGGATATGCACTGCCTGATGGACAGCTTAATTAAGATTGCAAGGATAATGCGCAAATTAAGACGCAGCACACAACGAAATCTCAATCTTTTTTCAAAACTTTGTAAATTATCCCAAAAAAAATTGCTTCTGGTTTCTTTTCTTTTTTTTTGTTTCGACTAAGTGACCACTGGACCGGATTTTGGTGTCGTTGTATTCCAATTGCAGTCAATAATGGACAACTATTGAGTCAGCCATTTCGGGCAATCAAATAGCTCTCGTATTTATTTATAAGATTTTACGACCGACTTCGATAACACAAATGCCAGTTAGCTGGCCAAAACTACAACCGCACCTCTAAAAGCGCACATAATATTCAATGATTTTATTGAATTAAGTTTTGTTCAAACACTCATAAGCACACACACACACATATATATATATATATATATATATATATATATATATATAGACGGCAACCACAAACCGTTCCGATAGATAGTGGAGGAAGAACATGTGACTGGCCGCATTTAAGGCCAGTTCAAAGTCAACTGCAACAATAACAACAGCAGCAATTGCACCAAAAGATTAATAAATTATGCGAGAGTATCTCGAAATATATATGAGAAATCAAAGGCAGGCATAAGGTATAACATCTCATTAAGATATCGAAAATATGGGTAAGAATTCATCAAAATCCTGGAATCATTTTAAAAGAATTTTAGCCGAATAAAGAAAACGAGAAAGAAACAGATTCACAGAGTAAGCTTACTTGTCATTCCCTGAATACAAATCCACATGGGTTTCGAAATATGTCACGGAATATATCAGAAATAAAGAGCCCTTGACCTGGAGCCAGTGAAAAACATATTTAAATTATTAGGCTAACCGAGAACCTATGGAAATTGCGTAATAAGTCGTTAGTTAAACCAGAGAAAAAAAACGAAAGAAAGCAGATGAATTTAGTGAGAGTGTTGTACTCTGATTTGGCTGACAACGAACGATCCCAGAGCTGCATATATTGTGATAGACGGAGGGGGGGAACAGCAAACCAAACTAATATACTCTTTTCCCTTTCGGGATAGTGAAACTATTCGCTTTTGTAATTTGAGAATATCAAGATGCATAAGAACGACCCTCGTGCTGCGGCCTGGTACCACAAACAGCGTTCAAGCGAATGCCAACAAAATCCATTTGGAACTGACAACATGGCAAGTGCTTCGCATCCGCTGCGGGAATGGGACGGGAACTATGGCCAAGAAGCTATGGCCGAGTCCGTTCTGGGGTGGACGGACAGAGAACGGAGTGGGGTGGAGGAGGTGGACGTGACCAATGCTCTTCTCTATTGCTCTTCATGCATTGATTGCATTGACTTTTGGCTGTGGCTCCATCGACTCCACCGACTCCAAGACGACTCGACGGCAACGCACATTGTTTTTTGACCGCTGCAACAGCATATAAACTGCAAAAAGCAAAATGCAATGCCAAAAGCCGAATGTGAATGTGAATGTGAATGCTAAAAACAAAACTAAATGCACGTCGGCTATATATATATATATATGTGTGTGTGTGTGTGTATGTGTGTGTGTGTGTGTGTTTGTATGCGTGTGTGCGTGTGTGCATGTGATCTGTTTGCTGCGATTAGAAAATGATTTACACCTTTTGCAATGCTGCAACAAGCTGAAGCTGACACAGGGGCAGTAAGAGCCAGAGACAGAGACAGAGACAGAGATAGCGAGACAGAGGGACAGAGAGACAGACAGAGAGGCAGCGAGGCAGCGAGGCAGCGACAGGCTGTTTGGCTGCGACCGGCCTGGTCAGAGGACAGGACAGGACAGGACAGACTGGAGCCGTCTCGGGACTTGGGCATGCTGCGCAGTCTCGTTCTATGCAATTACACATTTTATTATTATTAACGTTAATGTCGCCCATGGGATGGCTCTGACGCCCGCTGCCAGCTCCCGACTCCCAACTCCCAACTCCCGACTCCCGGCTACAAACACCCGACTCCAAACACACGACTCCCAACTACTAACACATAAAACGCGCTTATTAATAAGAAATTGCAATAAACTACAACCACAACTACAATGAACTTTGCTGGCGCAATCTTAGAATTTCTGGCTGGCATTTAAGCAAAATTCCATTAAATTTTTGTTGGTTTTTATTGTCATTACTTGCATATTGCGTAAAGCTTAAGTGTATATTTATTAGTTTAATTTCGGCTTATTTTTTATACGAATTAATGTAATTGATCATAACAATTTTTAGTGCTTAAAATTAAATAAAAAGCACTTTCTTATCGATTAGCTAAATATTTGTGATATTTGAATTGTTTGCATTTTTCTGTTGTAAAAGAACTATTCGAATGTAAAACCAGAACTTGGCATAGTAAATAGAAATCTCTGTCAAAAATGGGTTTAAGCTGTTTTTTCTTCTTTTCTTTTTTTTTTGTAAATTTTAAATATGCATGGCTAATATTTATTAAGGGTTTTATGTGATCGGGAAGCACATGTACAGTCTTATAAATATTTAACTTGTATATAAAATATTTAATCCTTAATGGCTCAATTTGGAAAAAGGAAAAAAGGTGTTCGATTTAACAGTGTGTAAATGGTAGAGTATTAGAGTCCTGTTAATGTATTTACTACATATGTTAACCGTTTGCTGTTATGATCACGGACTGATCAAAATCCTAGTTTAAGCCGGCGAAAACGGCAAAAACAAAACGCGCGAATCTTGTATAAAACAGCTGGCACAGAGAGCGAGAAAGAGAGAGCGAGCGAGAGAGAGAGAGAGAAAGAGGGGAGAGAGTCAACGCATTATTGCATTGTGCACTCTTTTTGCTGCACTTTGTGCATTGCAAGTAAATCAAGCAGGCGACATCCACGTCGTGTCCGTTGCCAACGTCGACGACGACGACGACGACGACGACGCTTAAAATATTTTATGAAGTTGGAAACCAGTAATAAAGTAGGAAGCGTTGCCAGCTGCAATACACTCACACTCACACACACACACACACACAGACACACATATTTGCACGCACATTTACATGCACACACACACACACACACACCCACATACGCTCTCTCGCTCTATCGTTGACTCTCCGAGGCAGCACGACTCACACAGCGTTGTCAGGAGCACGTTACATTTTAGTGGGGTTGTTGTAACGTAACGTTGCCACGTCTCCTGCCTCCACTGCCTCGCCTGCCTACCCTGCCTCTCGCCTCATCCAGCCCAAGAGCTGAATGTAAGCATGTGAAAAGTTCAGTGCCGTTTGAGACGCATTTTTGGGCCCGGCAATCATAAAGATGTTTGCGCTCTTCACAACAAGTCAAGAAATCAACCAAATAATAATTTATGAATCAAATTAAATAAGCTATAAAACTTTATATTTAAATTTTAAGTTTAATTTTGTAATTTTGATCCATGAAAAAACACGGAAATATGTATAAGAATGTGACAATTTGTATACAAATGAATTGAAAGCTTAAAATAAAATAAAGACATGGCTACAAATTGCAAAGTGAAGTTAGTAAAGTGTACGCTAATTACTTGATGGCGCCCTAGCCTAAAACCGCAGCAGCTTAAAGCCGCTCCAGTTGCAGTTACAGCGGCTAAAACGTGCGCCTAACAAAATGCCGGTTTAACTTTAACGTTGTGTTGCATTTTGGCGGCGTTTAACGTATACGTAATATTCCGCCCACTCCCCGCTGCACGCTCGTTCTCTCTCTCCCTCTCGCTCTCTCTCTCTCTTTAGCTCTCTCTCTCTCTCTCTCTCTCTCTCTCTCGCTCAGTGTGTCTCTCTCTCTCTCTCGCTCACTCTGTCAGTGAAATGCGGCAGGCACATTTTGTTTGTTGTGGAGAGCAGCGCGCGCGCGTCACCAGCTCTGACTAGTTGGCTCAGTGGATGGCTTCTCTTCAAGCTCGTTTATGTTGTTTGTTCGTTCGTTTGTTTGCCAGCTTCAGCTTTAGCTTTAGTTTGCTGCCTCTTGTTTCTTTTGCACTCTGTTCATACACACTCACTCACTCACTCACACACACACATAAATGAATTGCATGCAGCATGCTGTGGCTGCTGCTGCTGTTGTTGTTGATGTTGTTGCTGCTGCTGCTGCTGCTGCTGCTGCTGCTACTGCTGCTGCTGCTGCTGCCTGACGTCCTCGTTGGCTTCAGTTGGATTTGTGTGCTGCTCGCTTGAGGACGTGCCACAACAGCAGACGCCACACACAATTGTTATTCGGGAGAAGAAAAAAGAGAAAAAAAACGCAATTCCAATCGCAATCGCATCGAGTCGTACTCGCTGCTCGTCGCTGGTACTTTTGTGTGGATGTTGTTGCTGTTGTTGTTGCTGTTTTGTAAGCCACATAGTTTTGGCCAGATCTAGGGCCAGGCGAAGTTTGCTTCGGCTATCGGCGCGATCTTTGTGCGACAACAGCGCCAATAACATCGAACGTTCTTTTTACCAGTTGCTTGGCACTTGGTCTTTCGGCTCCATCTCGCCATAAAGTGAAATATTATATTTTAATTTTGCGTACCTTCACGTCCCCCCGCCCCACCGTCCCCCTACTCCCTCCAACCCGTACGTGCGCGCGTGTGTCTACCATCTTAACCATCCCCCCCTCCAACATCTCCTCTGTTGCATTTTGATGCTGTTGCCGTTGTAAAATGTTTTTTTTTTTTTTTTTTTGATGCGATTTTTGTTTATGTGCCAAACTAGTTTCGAGTTAATTGAATTTTTTTTTTTTTGCCTTGCCGACGGTGCAGCTAATTTGCAAATGCAGTTTGCAGTTTGATCGGCTCTCGCGAGTTAAAATCGGCTCTGGTTCCCAAGAATCGCCAGCATCAGAGAAACAGCAGCAACAGAACGAGAACCGAGAGCATTCGCAAAAGGCCAATGAGTAAGTAAAATAGATCTATTGATCAGTTGTTGCAAGGATCATGACTGGAACAGCAATTGAAATCGCAAGTGGCATCTAGTGCAAAATAGTTTTTCTTCAATTGTTGTATATAGTTTTTAGGTAAAAATCAGGTGGCAAAACACGTTTACATTCCAAGTCCATAAAATATGTGAAATATTAAAAGCTAATCGATAATTTCGAGATGACAATAGATTTTATTAACAACATCCTAAAATGTTTGGAATAAGCAACCAAATTAATGCACTCATCAATTAACTAAGTTATTAAGTTAGTTTTTGCTTGGGCAAGTTGATTGATTTTCAATTGAGAATTGGGCAAGACTTGAAATTTGCTTTCAACACCCGCACTAAGTTGAAGTTGAAATGCCACAAATGGCACGCGCTTTTGAGGCTTTTATCCTAGCCTGGTTCAAAATCAGTCCAAACTAGGGCTAGCAACAACATTGCCATTTAGCGTCGCTTATCAGTTTGACAGCCACAAACCGCGAGTTTTTTTTTATAGTTTTTTTTTACAGAAGCTCACTGTGAAATTACGGCAACAAAAATAAAGCCCAACAAAACAAGAATAACCAACATTTTTGGACAAAATTTGTGGCGGGCGGCAGACGACATGGAAATGGACACGGACACGGACACGGACACGGACACGGACATGGACATGGACATAGATATGGCGACAGCTGCCCTGTCGACTGCATTGCTATATAGCTGTATAGTATCTGTCTGGCTGCGAGTGCCTGCTTCAAGTGTCGTCATAAAATAATAACTGTCACCCAGCGAATGCGTCTACTCAGTTCAGTTTTGTGCAGCTTACAACTTGCAACGGCTGCATTGCGCACAGAAGTCGCCTGACAAACTGTGTCCGGGCAACGCGTTGTTTTTAATTAATATGAGCTTTAGGACTTTAACTTAATTAAGGCGCAGTCAGAACTTTTAATTTAAAGACTTCGACTTTTCATTTTAGTGACGCAGCTGCCAATTCAAAAAGATCACATTAATATGTGTCTATAAGCTACACTCTTAACTAGCACCGGAATAAATAACTGTATTCTCAGTATTTGCTGATTGTATAGGACTCGAGGCATGGGCGTAGCCAGCTATGAGCAGGGCTCAGCTGTCCCCTACATCTGAACTTTACGAAATTTGCCCCTGGCTGTGAACGCCCTTGCCATGAGTTCGATAATGCCGCTTACGGATATGAAATGTTTTCGAACGCCCATTTAATACTGATCAATAAGAAGTATCTTTTTATTGAAAGTATACAAGCCCCTCTTGCACAACATTGAAATACCCTAGTGACATATTTAAATGTCTTTATTTTCGTATGTAGCAAGAATCATTTTCACTACAATCAAATTGAATATTTAAAATTATTGGCATCATTTTACTCAAAAATTGCACACATTTTTGCTTCTTAGAATATGTTAGGCTGCTGCCAAAGACCAAAGACATTATTGGTCACATTGCCCCACAATTCAAACAAACATTTCTAAATAAGTAATGCAAAATGCAGAAATATTTTTTAAATCAAATATATTGCAAATAACCAAAAAAAAAAAAATGGTATTAAGCAATTTTAGAAAAATCTGTTCGAAATGATAGCAATAATCTAACGATTTCTTTCAATTAGTTAAGTACGTAAACCTATATTTTTTAAAGTATAATTTATTAAGCAATCACAATTGATTGCATGTCTTTGGCTTGACCACCCACCACCCACTTAGCATTGGGGCTTGTACACTGCTGTGATAACCGAATGTTGGGCAGCGGACAGAGATCTGATTTAAAGTACAGGACGCTCTCGCAAGGAGCGCGCTTGAGGGTTTGACCCTCAATGAGAAATCCAAGGCGTTGCATCTTTGATTGTCTTTTTTATGTTCTTGTTGTTGTTGTTGTTGTTGTATTGTTTGTCCGCCAACGCTACGAATGGCCGCCACTCAAAGTCAACGTCATTGTCGGCTGGCTGGCTTGGTAATCATGTGACATACATGAGCACATATGGCACAGGCAGCAAGACAACCACACAGCGGCAAAATTGAACTCCAAAAAAAAAACAAAGAAAACAAAAAACAAAAAACCAAAACATAAAAATAAAACAAAATAAAAAATACGAGAAAACAAAGCAAAAACTGTGTGATTTGGCTCTGACTTTGGGCTTGATTTAGGTTTTGGCCGTTGCCTTGGTTCTTGTTACCAAATATCCGCTATAAAATGTATTTTGCCGCCTGGTTTCATCCCATAAGCATGTGTGTGTGTGTGTGTGTGTGTGTGTGTGTGTGTGTGTGTGTGTGAAAGTTGAGTAAGTGTAGTCCGTCGCTTGCAAGCCATCCCGAATCCGTGCTGCTGCTGTTTTTGCTTGCAATTTTAAAGCTGTCACTTGAACGACGACGTCGAGGATGTCAGTTGACCAGGAACAACAATAACAACAACAACAATAATAACAACAACAACAACAACAACAGCTGCTGCTGGCTCCTTCTTGTTTTTAGCGAGTTGACCATATTGACCAGGTTGTTGCCCTGTGGGCATCAGTTGCAGTTGCAGTGGCCACAATATATGACTTCTTGGATACCGATAGCTCTAGCCAAACGAATAATTAGCGTAATAGAGCTATGTTGGTTCTGGCCATTAACGAATTAGCCTATTAGCCAACAACAACATAGCGAAACGCTAGCCAAGGCCAAAAGTTGCGCTATTACATTTGGGCGCACAGTTTCACAGCTTACATTTTTCCGTTGCTCTTTTTCCCCACTTTTCCTGCCAGCCATTGTCGTCTGCTGCTCGTCAATGAGGATTGAAGCGCTTGTTGGCTGTGTCCGACTGAGTGGCCTGGCCTGAGTTGGCCTGGTTGCAAGACTGCTCCAGCTGCAGCTTGGCCTTTTCGGCCACAAGTTCTAGTTAGTGCTCATGGTGCTTTTGCTGGTTGCTGGTTGCTGGTTGCTGGTTGCTGCCTGGTGACTTCATAGCGCCGAAAACCGGTCTCAAAGTCATCTAAATGCTTATCCCAGCCTGCTGACTGCCTGAGTGTATCTGTGTGTGTGTGTGTGTTGTGTTTTGGTGTTGGTGTTGCACTTTGTGTCTCTGTGTGTGTGTGTGGATGGATTCCCAGTGGAATGTGTTAAAGTGTCTAAAGCTGTTTGCTACCGCCGCCCGTTTGCCACTTGCATAGGCCCCACTAAAAGCCATAGTAGCTAACAAATCACAAAACTAAAAAATGTTTTATTGTGAATGCTTGATAGGCAGATACCCTGTACACCAGGTCTTAGGCCATACAGTGTATCCATATGGAAGTGGAAGCACGTCTCTCAATTATTATATTCTCTGAACTGGATTACAAGAAGAAAAGTATAAAATATGTGGCACATTTTTCGAGAAGTTATAATTAATAATTAATTTAGGTCTTTCAATGCTAACCACCTGAAATCAGCTGTTAGGACTCAGCATACATTATAAGAAAATTGACCAACATAATAATAAAATGAAACAAAATCAAATCAAAGCACATCAAATTTGAGACTTTAACTAACTTTGTGAATATATATCTGGCCATATTTTTGTTGCATTTGGGACAAATTAAAGACTTGGCCTGTGAGCGTCCAAGGTTATGTAATTGCTTCTGGCTGGTTGACGTCGTCTTGAGGCGACCGCTGACCGCAATTGATGCCGACCCGGCTTAAGCAGCCTACGCAGCTCAACAACGGCTCCAACAGCTGAGCTGTGTTTGGTCCTTGTTATTGGGGAGATCCTCTTTGGACTGGACGCCGAAAAGTGCTGCCCGCTACTGGCGCTCTGTGGATAAACAAGCAAACAGGGAACGCTAATTGCATGCATCAACTGCACAGCAAGCTGTCCAGCCTGGGAACGAGATGGCAGCCCTTTGGCTGTTGTTTAAACCTGGCAAAATGGCAATGGCTTTGCCGTCGAAACAGTCGTCGTCTCCGTACACGAAAATTAATTTTCGCCCTGGCAAAATTTAACTAAGCTGAGCCGAGCTGAGCTGAGTTGAGTTTTCTCCCGGCTTCGGCTGCTGGCGCCTGCGCTTTGAATTATTTTTTTAGCTGTCTTTTTTTTCCCCTCTTTTTTTTGGCAAAATACATCTCGAGCTTGAAGCCCTGTGCTCTGGCTTTTGCTTTGGCCATGGCTCGCTTAATGATGACGTAGTATTTGCCCAAGTTAATGGGAAAATGAGAAATGAGAAATGAGTTAACCAGCCAAGTACCCCGTCCGCGTCCACTCCTCCCCGCCCTGTCCCCCAGCACGTCCTTTGCAAATGAACATGTTCTAATGGAGTTTTTAAATAACTAATCAGTTGTTGTTGTCCTTTTGCAAAGGCAAAGAATTTTTCAACAAGCTTTGGCTGACGGGTCACTTCAAATTGGATTGCGAAAAAGGAACGGATGGGGGTGGGAATGAGGGAGGAGGAGGGGGAGGAGGAGGTTGGGGGCTCTGTGTTCGATTGAGAGAGAATTTTTGGCCAGACGATATAATTGATTGTTGACTCGTGTGTGTTTTGCAATATTTCGTTGGCAAATATTGGAATCGCATATATGCCAAGCACACTGGTTCCTAATTAGCTTGCTAGCAATTATGGCGAAAAAGTGTCCACAGGTCAGTGGCAGTCGCGGCAATGCCTCGCCGGCGAATTCGGCTGCAACACAGTCGCGACTTTTGGGCCAACACAACATATCGCACATATAAAGGCCATAAATAAACCAATTAGTCGCCAGACTGTTCGACTCACACGGCTTTTGGCTTCACGATACGATAGCAGTAACAACGAGACAACAAACAAAATATATACAAAATGTATAATACGAGTAACTAGTAACCAAGTCCGATCTGTAGGAATGCAACTGCCGTCGCTGCTGTCACGTTGATGTCATTGGTATTTTGTTTATAGTTGCGCTTGAGCTCGGTCTTGTGACTCTTGTGTGGCTCTTGCAGCTGTACTCGTGTTATAAGTGCATTTGACTGTTTACACAAGCAACAAATGCAGCAGAAGACACCTTCCTACCGAGTTACGGACACATCAGCCTGCAGCATTATTGCAACTGTCGGGCATCTTCGGGCCAAAATACTACTAATATTAATTTCCATTTAGATACTCATTAATAGCAAAGGGAGACAATCGTTACTCAATGGTAAACTTATCTCGTTATTGAATAACTACTTTAAATGAGAAATGAGTTGCTGCACTCAGAAGAACAATGCCATTTTTAAGAATCAAAAGTCTTTTTCGGATTGCCATCATTTCAAAACAGATGCACTCTTAAAATATGTTCAAATGTCAGTGACGTGATTATTTTGAGAGATATATATTAATTGTTTCATTTACGTACTCAAGTTCTTAAGTCAATGTGCATTAAATCTTCAAAGATAACATTTTAAGCTTGAATAAACATTTTGAACTTGAATAACAATAACTTTGACTGTTTCGATTCATGTTGAATTAATGCTCAATTTCGAAATATTTCCGAATTGTACACTCGATTTCAGAACAATGTTGTTTTCTGAATGAACAAACACACTTCTTTAGTGCAATATTTTATTATTTCGTACAATAAGAGTTAAGGTGTTTTTGATATCCCTTTTTCTGTGCGCATTTGTTACCTGAATTGCCTATTAGAATTCCTGTTGCCAGTTGGAGTAGCTCAATGAAGCGAAACAAAACACTCTGAAATAATGCCAATCCGCGTTGGATTTCGCTTTAACTTTGTGCATTGTGTTTTGCTGCGCAGTCAAAGAAATTCGATTTTATACAAAAAGGATATAAATAAATCTATGGAAATATTCTCTTGGAAGCAAAAATTAAAATCATAGTTAATTTGCAACTATATATAAAATATGAAAAGTGAATAATTA
Source organism: Drosophila glabriapex (assembly GCA_035042305.1). Lineage (NCBI taxonomy): Eukaryota > Metazoa > Arthropoda > Insecta > Diptera > Drosophilidae > Drosophila > Drosophila glabriapex. The sequence continues at coordinate 13,654,664 of JAWNLN010000066.1, forward strand.
TATAAATACTTAATATGAGATAATGTATATGTTCTCAGTATATTTATTTAAACTTAATTTATAAATTATAATTTAAAATCACTTGAAATTATATTTGTGTGCTGACTGCGTACAGGGTGTAGTCATAGTCGATATCGGTTAACCATTGCTTTCCTACTCGTTTTTGCATACATATGCCCTTTGGCTCTTGCTTGGCATCAGCGACAACAACAACAACAACGACAAGAACAGCAACTATAACAGCAACAGCCGCAACAGAGCAGTAAACGTTACTAATGTTGCAGTTGCATTGGATGTCGAAGTCGACGTCGACGTCGACGTTGTACATATTATTGCATTTTGTAAGCTAAGTGATTTCAACATAGTTATTTCTGCCGCTTTTTATTTCAGCTGCTCTGTGTGTGTGTGTGTGTGTGTGTGTGCGCTTGACTCAGCTGCGGGTTCCTTCATCACCCTCATCAGCAGTTTGGGTCCTTATGTTTAGCCTCAACCAATGCCCACCCTCCCACCCTGGGCATAATAAAAGTTGCTCTCTGGCGCACTTACTTGACGACTTGGATCTCGTTGCTGCTTCTTTACAATTTCATTGCCGTGAACTTTTCACTAAGAAAAATTACAATGTTGATAAGTTAAAAGCCGACCGACTGGGGGCGGTGGGCGTGTTTGCTTGCTGCAACGTAGTGCGGCGCGGCGCGGCGCGGCGCGGCATGGCAAACTCAAACGCAAACGCCTAAGTGGCCCTTAAGTGCCTTAAGTTGTGGTCTCCGGCAACGCTGCGTTGCGACGCGTCGTCAATCGAATTGCATTTTTCGCTTTGCCATTTCAAAGTTGTTGACGCAACCGCTTTTGGCACTTCAATATTTTCACAAAATTTGGTGGCAAGCACAGGCGGTTTTTCCCTTAAAACTTTTCCACTGTAAACATTTGGCCAAACAACAATATAAGCAATGATAAAATACTATTCGATCTAGCCCTTAAGCCGAAATTCAATATATAACATTTTGATACCCTATAATTCTCTCACGATATGTGCTACACATTGAAGTACATATAATTCTAGTCAGCATCACAGGCCTATTCTAAACTGTTTCCGCATTAGGCAAATTATTTTTACCAAGATTATATTATATAAAAAGATATCGAAAACTTTGATTTTTAGACGTTTTCATTGCTTTACAACAGAAATCAGAAAGTCTTTTGCCAACAGAAAAGAACTTGCGTTATTAATTATACGACTTTTAAGACTATATATAGAAAATATATGCATTCGATTTTACTCATGGCTTTATATAACAAAAGATTTATTTTTTCTTTGTAGATATTCCTTTTGGATTAAGCGATTAAGAATGCGTGCCTATAATACAATATACACATCATTAAGTGTCACATCACGGCTGAAATTAGTTTAAGGTGAATTCGATCAGCACATAATAAAATAATCATTGAATAATTCTCAAAGTGCCACATCAATAGATAAATTAGTAAACTAATTAAATATTTATTTATTGGATTAAATATGAAAAAAAGAAATTGAAAACTAATCGTAATAAGTAAAACATAAAAACAATCTAAAGTCTAGACTAAGAGTCCGTTGGGCATTCAAGCAGTGAAAGCGGATCGTTCAACAACAACAACTGCCAAGCTGTCAAAAACTCAAGTATCCTAAAAGCTCCCGCAGTGCAAACTGAATATTAACCGCAACAGTTGCAGCAACAGCAACAACATCGATTGAACAACAATAAAAGCAGCAGAGACCAAGTTTTAAATACCCGGGAGAGATGGAATGACATCGCTGAATGCATTTAGTTTAATTACGCAATTAAATTGCTTTGCCATCGACTTTAGAGACTGCAACTCCCACAGCGTCTAAACCACCGCCAAGTCGCCCTCCACTCCGCCTCCATCTCCACCAGTACCAGCCCCAAAAAGGTCGATTGAACGAGTGGATAGCTTTGCCACAGCCTGGGCTCTATTTATTTGTGGTAAGCGTAATTCTAGTTCAATAAATAACTATGCGTACCACACATGCTGCGCTTCTAATTGGTTAATCATTTACCTCCTTGAAATTACTAACAATAAACAAAAACAAAAAATTGAAAGTTAAATATTATTGTTGACCTTAAATTTTTGTGCAAATTTTTGTACAAAAAGTGAAAGTACACTTTATACTCCTAATGTTCTTTTATATCCTTGTAGAACATATTATAATTGTTCGTGACACGTGTAATGCATTGGATGAGACCTCTCTCATCTCATCTCATCTCATCTATTATAAGACACCTTGTTGCAACTTAACACATATTCGTCGATTTGTTTCGCTCACATGAGAAGTCTGTCGAAGTCGAAGTCTGCCGGATCGAACCATTATGTCATATAGCTACCATAGTAATAATCGATCGAAAGATTTAAGTTAAGGGATCGAGATAAGCTGTGACATGTCAGCCTGTGGAATATTCAGTTCACTCGTGAAACAGAAAAGATACATATAAATAAAATTTGCTAAAAAGAAAAATAATACTAAATTTTATCAGTTGATTAACTCCCATCTACAACGGTACAATATCTTGGGCGTACCTAATATAACCGAAAATATTCTTATAATAATATTTTAATATTTTAAGTATAATAAAAAATTTAGAAGCAAAAAAATTGTATACTTTTCTAGAGTTTTGTAAGAGTAGAATAGGAAAATGTCACCCGATTTCACTTGCACGACTTGAAAATTCTACAAGCAGTGTTTAATTAGAGACTAAAAAACTCATTTAATGCAATGTAATCAAAGTCAAACCTATTTGGTAGAAATCAAGTAGCTTCCTTAAAGGTCGGCCAATGATTCGGTCATCAGATTGACCGTATTAAAGCTTGTTTAGGGTAAAAGTTGAACTTATGGTTGGTTGGTTGATGGTCATTCGGCCCATTCAAATATTTATTTCTGCTTAGATTATCCCCCTCGCAGCGAAGCATAATTGTTTTCGCGAACTTTGGAATCGAGGGATGCCCTTTGGCTTGAATGCAGTTAGTTGTTGTTCAGCCAAGCTTGTAACTATTCTGTGTGCCACTTTTGCATGCAACAAAAGTTTATTTGTTACACTTCCCTCGTGCGGATAACCTGGAACCAAAGAAAGAATTCACCTTTCTCTCTAAATGGGCTCGTTTCTGCAGCAGTCACGCTGTGGGCCAATGTGGGTTGTGGGCAATAAAAGTTGTCGCTCTCTGGCCGTAGTTTCATTGACTTTTTCACAAGAGCGGACTTCAATGACTTTTTATCGCCAACTTAACGCTGCCCTCCATACTTGTATACAGCCTGCTATTGCTCTTTTCATGACTTTTGCTTTTAATCGCATCACAAATGCAGCATTTTCCATTCGCATTGTCATTTCAATTTGAATTCTCTTCACAGATATGCATACATAGTGAGACCCACACCATTTTACGGAGCTGCTGATTATGTCATGTCTGCTATCGATATTATCAATTTGTAGTTAGGTAAAGAGCCCATTAAATGGGCCAACAGCATTGCAATATTGCAAGCAATTTGCAAATTCTGCTAACGCCAAACTATATAGCAACATTCATATTGTTGTTGTTGTTGTTGTTGGCACTTTAGTGGCACCGTCTGGCAATCTAATTCTAGCATTGCCATCCACGCTAATAACTTTTAAGAGTTTTCGCTGAGGCTGGGGCTGGAGCTGGGGCTGCAAAATTAATCAACTACTCGTATTTCCGCCATAAAACTTCCCGACATATTTTCAAAGGAGGCAAAGGCGCGGCTGGCAGATTGCATTTCCACTTCATCAGCATTTTAATGGCGCTTTATTGTTGGCAGTCGGCTTATTGACAGCATCACCATCAGCCTCAGCCTCAGCATCAGCATCAGCATCAGACCATCATCAGAGCAGCAGCAGAGCAGCAGCAGCAGCCAATTGAGTTAGTTACTTAATTCAAGTCGACATCATGCAAGTCGCATCTGACTCCATGGAACTTAAATTCCTCGCTCATTTTCCAACACTTGAACACAGATTATTGTTGTTGCTGTTGTTGTTGTTGTTGTTGTGGTTGTTGCTGATGCTTGTGTCAATTGATGTGCGCGTTTTAATTAATGAAATTATCAACATCATATTGCGTCGATTATGTCGCATCGCTGACACAATTATCATTAGCAATCACTTCATTTGAAATGCAAAAAGTCGTTGCGACTGTCCCACACAACAGTCATGATGATGATGACGATGACGACGATAACATTAATTTTAGTAATGATAATGAGACAAGCGTTGATAGCGTGGCTGCCCCCGCTGTTGCCATTAGAGTGTGCTAATTAATGCCATTTCAGCATGCAATGTCATTTAAGACAATTGCACAATGCTGGAAAGTGCAAAGGCATCCCAGTCGCAAATGATGTACAGTAAAAAAAATATGGTTACCACACGCAACAAATCGGGATAAATTGAATTTTAAATGATACACACAGTCAACATTCTTATCGAGCTTATACTGAAAGGGCAAAAATAATATGGGAATTTGTTTCCTGGAATTTTTGCAGTCAACAATTACATTTAGATTAGTTGGACAGTGCATTTATTTGGATAATATACCCACATATTTCGCATACAAACATAGGTAGAATATTAATGACAACTGGTAGCTGGCTGCACAATCCGTTGCAAGTTTGAGACGTTGCAAGTTCGCACTGACGCGGATCGTCTAATGTAGTCCAAATAAACACATACGAATCAAAAATCATGCATTTCTAATTGAAACTGCACAAAAACCGAATAACAAACAAACGGACATCCAAACGACTGAAGTGAAGAAGATGCCTGTCTCCAAGTTTCAGTTAAGAGTTGCAGGAATGCGTGCAACGGCCGCATCGGGTGACAGTTGCAACGAACGTCGCGCCGCCGAAACGAATTTCAAGATACATGGCATTTAGTTGAATGCCTATACATACATACATATGTACATGTGTACATATATATGTATATTGCAGTTCAAAACACGATATCATTTTCGCAGCAGACCATTTTTTTATATATTTTTTTTTTTTTGTTTTGATGGAGCGAATTAAATAAAAAAAAAGAATAAAACGTTTAGATTAGTTGATCATTTTACTCATTAAATAAAAAAAGAATAAGACGTTTAGATTAGTTGATCATTGTACTCATTACGAGACATAAAGACGGAACTAGTCTAAACATTTGAAGCAACACACAAACTTAGAATCTTGCACATTGATATTCCATTAATATAATAATTAGTGTTATTTTTTATGCACAAACTTTGCAAGAACGGAACTACTTTACTAGAATTTATATTAAAAACTAAATTTTGTAATTTTAATGGTATATAAAGGCATATATACATCGTCTATTCAATTATGATTGGTAAAATTCGTTTGTAATTCTGCAGCAAATCTGCCAAATATATATAACTTTGGAGTAAACCATATAAACAATGCTCATTTCTATCACCTATAGTTTAATAGTACTGCAATATTTGGATATAAATGATTTTTCTAAATTTTATGTATCCTTATCCGTCTTTTTCTATTGATTAAAATAATTATAAAGAGTTTTGAACTTAATTGCAACTTGATTCTATGAATTACATAAAAACCACACACCATTTTTGTATATAACCGTTTTTCAGTTAAAAGCAATGAGCTGAGCAAAACAATAGTAAATAATAATGTAATTAAAATGGTTTATCGAATTGCTGGTCATTAATAAATAATTAACTAAAAACTAAAAAGAACTTGCTGACCATCGGGCTCAATCGTTGGGCTTGATGGCGTTGCAGGTCTGATGACATAGCTGTGATGCTCTCTGCTCGGCTATCACTAAACGTCATTCCAGCACACCGGTAGATGGACAGATGAACAGACAGAGGGAGACAGGCAGACAGAGACAGACAGACAGACAGAGACAGACAGAGACAGACAGACAAACAGAGACAGACAGACAGAGACAGACAGAGATGCAGACGCTCGATGCGACGCTTGACGCTGGCACTTGACGTATGCCAAAGGCATTTAAGCTCTGGCACGCATGCGCAGCGGCAACGCCAGCGATGCACACAGCAGCGTGGCAACGCAATCCTGAAAAGGGATGGTTGCTTGCTCCATTGGCGAGGGGTTGGGTTGGGTTGGGTTGGATTTGGTTCGCTTGGACTTGGCACGGCTGGGTTTGGACGAATGCAACAAGGTGAAGTTATTTATTTATTTTTTATTTTTTATTTTTTATTTTTTTGAAAAACTACCGTTTAGCTTTGGCTCGTTTTCAATGCTGTTTGCTTCTTTTTTTTTTGCCACGTCCGTTGTGCATTTGTGCGCTTCATTGCCTGCTCGCCAAGTTACCAAGCATTTTATTTATGCGCATTTTATACGCAACATTTGGAACGAAGGCGAATGGAACTGATGCCGTAGCTATAGCTGTAGCTGTAGCTGTAGCTGTAGCTGGAGTTTACGTTGGATATGAAGTTAGAGCGGGTTGTGGGCATGGCATATAGCAATTTGGCCCACGTCCAAACCGTTGAGTTCGCGTTTGAACTTGTGAACTTCTCCGTCTGTCATTCACAGTGTGTTATTGTTACTGTTGCTGGTGCTCCTGCTGGTGCTGGTGCTGGTGCTGCTGCCGCTGCTGCAATAGGCCTAGCCTGGCATTGTCATGCAACATTATCGTCAGCCATCAACAGCAGCAGCAGTCGCAGCAGCAGTCGCAGCAGCAGCCACAGCAGTCGCAGCAGCAGCCAACAGCCTCAATCTCAGGCTGGCCATTGTGCCTTCTGAATGACGATGACTGGCCAAGCAATCTTCTGCTCGAATGCCGCCACGTACGCAGATTTGCGCAAATACACACACACACACACACACAGAGACTAACACATGGAGAGAAATCCATGATGCATGTTGCATGTCCAATGTGTGTGTTTGATCAACCTTCGTAGTAAGAATAAAAACGCAGTATTCTTTTTTGTATGTTTGTTTTTGCATTTTGCTTATTGCAGTCAATGCTGTTGCTGTTGTTGCTGTTGCTGTTGTTGCTGTTGCTGTTGCTGCTGTTGTTGTTGTTGTTGTTGCCGTTCATCCTCGTCCTGCGCTGACAACTGACATCTGGCATATGGCAAACGTTTGGTCAGACTATATATAGAGAGAGAGTCGTCTCTATGCTCTGTCCGCCTCTAGCCTCTCTAGATGTCCTGCCGCTTCCATGTCAGCATCCATATCGACTCCTGGGCTCTCTTCAGCCACCCCCCTGTCTGCTGGACCGTTGTTTGTGGCTGCTGTTTTCCTGGCTTCCATTTTCCAAACATTTCGGGACTTAATGAATTTATGTAATCGCTTCCTCGCTTTTTTTTTATGTCCCCTATTTGTTTTGCCTCTTTGTGTTGTTGTTCTTTTATCTGGCTTTGTGCAGCATTGTTGCTGTCCTTATCCCCATCATCAGCCTGTGTGTCAACACTCTTCACTTTGCCTAGCAAAGTTTTTGTGTAAATACATCTTGTGTGTGTGTGAAAATACACTCCCATACATCATATGTACATACGACACACAGAGTGCAACATAGTTTGTAAGGTATGTTGCCACTTTATAATCACAGGTGGGCGTCATACACTGTTGCTACTTCCTTGATGGAAAAAAGAATGTATTTGAATTTGCACCAAAATTTCACAACTGTTTTGTCCAGAAATATTAACACTCTGATCCTTTCTACAATCAATCAATATTTATTTATTAAACAACGGGAATGATTCAACGAAATATTTTGTAATTTATTTTGCTTGTTGAATATTTTTTATTTCACGTAAATATTCAATACTAGTCAAGCTAACTAACCTAAAAACAAGTAACTCGAGCAAAATGTATATATAAAATATGTTATATATAAAAATATATGCAATATTTCGATTAGGATAAAATCTGTGTAAATATGTCATGAAGCACATAAATGACTCTGCTGCAAACCGCATTTAACTTTTCCTTCTGGTAAATCTATACTAGTCTAATGGGCTTTGTGTGTTTCTTGCATATTTAAATTATGTTCTCGCCGAATCGAAAACTTTCTTATATAAAATTCGTTGTAGTAAGTCTGACGGGTTTTCACACACATTCAATTCGTTTGTAATTCTTTCTGGTCTGCCGTTGTCTGTTTAAACTTGCTCTTAACTCTTTCTGGCAAAAAAAATAAGCTGGCGGCTTTTGCTTCCTTTGACAGTTCAATGACTGCCCCAAAATGTTGCATTTGAAATTAATTCTGTTGCGGACCGAATCGCGACTGCATTGCCCGCCCAAGCGGTGTTTTGTGAACGGATCAGACACCACGCCCATTTGCGCCTATGAAACCAAGATGCTTTCTTACAAAAAACAAAAACAAAAACTAAAAAAAAACAAAAAGAAGTTTGTTAAAAGACTTTTCAATCACCCATAGGCTCCCAGCAATTATATTATTGCTTAAAGGCTATTTGCAAATATACACTCAGAAAAAAGACAACGAGTAAAGCAAACGGCTTTTTATGAATAAATTCAGTATGATATAAATAAATTCACTTATTTAACTAACAGTTGCATTCTAATTATATGCACAGATATTTCTTTAATTACTCCAGATATCATCTTAACCCGTTCGATTTGGAAATCCCAAGAAAAGATAATATTTTGATGTATAAAGTAATGAGCTCTTTTAAATGCTAAGAACATAAATAACACTGGCCATATAGCTTACCGCAAATAAGCTAGTTACCAATTTTAAAAGTTACCAATTTTAAAAGAAAAAATGTATTTCGAAAGTACTTAGTTTTTAGAGGATGGCCTGTTGTTTTATCTTAGCTTGGCAGCCATGCACATCTCTGACCACAAACTTTAGTGACACGTAAGCAAATTGAATGAAGTAGTGCTGCCCGTCATCCAATATAATTGTATTAATTACGGCGCCAGAATCAACCACAATTTGTAGAAAAATCAAATTCACCTTGCTGCCGTGTTTTTTCCACTCTTAGTCCCTGCGGGGACTGTCGGGTGCTCGAGTGAGTTTAAACCGCAGACAATTGCAAATCGAAATTAATTTTGCGGTTTTATCGTAATACCCAGGCGAATAAGTAGAAAGGGCATGAATTGTGCTTAACTTAAGCTCAATTCTTTAGAAAATACATAATCTCGTTGACTTTAGTGTGTTACAAAATCTAAAAATCAATTTAAGTTTAGCGATGAATTGCTCACAGTATGGAAAAGAAATCATTTTTAATGGGTATTTCATAGTCGAACATTCAAAACAACGGCACTCAAAAGTACGCACACACACACAGATCCATACAACAAACAATTGTAAAACAATTAACAACTAACTGGCAATTGAGCGTGCCGAAGGGTTCCATAATTTCATTAATTATACGCAATTAAACAAATGTGCCGCAAAAAGAAAAACCATGTTTTGGGCCTCGAACAACAAAAGCGGTCATGTTTAAATAATATCAATAGGTCAATGACCGATAACAAGAGAGCCGCAGCTGAAAAGCCTCTGAGCAGATTATAATCGAGAGTGCATGACTCGGAGATACCCTATAATGTTAAGGTATTTATTTAATTTAATGTACTGCTCACTATAAAATGAATAAGATAAGAAAATGCGCTTCAATTAATTTCACATAAACATATTTTAGGAAGTTGAATGAGAATTTAAACTCTGATAATCAACTCAGTAAGATTAGCGGTTGAAAACAGTCCTGTTATTAATAAATTTATTTATATATATTTTTTTAAAATAACCTCTACAGTCCCATTAAAAAAGGCCGTGAATTTTAGAAAGTCGCCCTAAAATCGATAGTGAAAAAATATTTACGCATTCTGTCAGCAAATATACAAATTCTTTAATTAGTACAAAGGAAAATAAGCATAATTAGAGTATTTCATGTCCTACAAAGTCATACTTAGTCGAGCATGTCTGAATCAATAAAGCCTGATCTTAATGTAAGAAATATTTGCATTTTGCACAACTTGATAGAATTAAGGTGATATTTTTCACAATATATCCCCTCTTGTTCGTGGTACAGTGTATCTAAGAGGTGTGCATTATAAAGTTATAAATCAATCAGAAAGTGCCGAAAGTTTGTGGCCGGCCAAACTCTCAATGGGCTACACGTCTAGACGGCTTGCCCCAAACTAGGACTCGCATCTGAAGTTGCTGAGTTGGATTTTAGTTTTTGGGAATTCTCAATGGTTTCAATAGTTGTTGTGCTCTTTAGTGTAATCCACTCATGCACGGTCAACCGAACTCAACTTGTGGTGGGAATAACAGCAGCAACAACAACAACCACAACAGCAAGAACAACAGCAACAGCAAGACGAGCAACAACTGTTTTATAGAGCAATACAAAATGCTTACAAAATGATGTCAGCTTCCACATCGGAGCGTTGCTGTGCCCCCAACCGCTGTTGGGTGGTCGTAAATTATTATGATTATTGGCAAAGGAGTTAATGTGCAAAAACAACAAGAATGCCGAATGAGGCGGGGAAGGGGGTGGGGCATGCAGCAGCATACAGCATGCAGCATACAGCATACAGCGTACAGCATGCGGCAGGCAGTAACCAATCGGTAACTTGTTAGTGGGCACAAGAACTAGCTGCCTTTTCGAGACGGAAGCAGGCAGCTCAGAGAAGGGAGTGTTGGTGATGGGGCTTAAGGAGATGGAGGCAACGGCTAAGGCTGTGTGTGCCCGTAAATAATGCCGCAAAACGTGCAGCACGATCGTGAACTTGGGCAGAGGCAACTGGGAAATATCGAAGACGAGGCAGTTAGAGAGAGGATGCAACTACTACGACGACTATACAACATTTGACTGAAGATGGGGGCTGTGGCAATTCGCGTAAAATTATAAATGACTCTCGGGTAGGCGTTGCCCAATATCGGAGCGAATGAAGCAGCCGGCAATATCGAGGAGGCGTTGGAGGCATTCATTAGACCCAGAGCGAGAGATGTTCGCGAGGATTGCGACAGGGTATGGTGAAGGCGATTGGTTGACGAAGTGGGTAGAGGCGGCTTAGCTGCATTGCAAATATTAATTCGTGACGAGTACAAGAGGATGATATCTGCTAACCGCAACAAGAAAAGCAACAAAAACAACAAAAGCAACAAAAGCAACACAAGCTACAAAAGTTGTTTAATTTTTTTCGTATGCCAAGCTTTCGTTTGTTGCGATTTGAATTGTGAACGTTGGGGCGACTTCATTAGCGCCTGGCAAATTTAACACCTCGCAACGAAGATGACGATGACGACGTGATGGGGATATTGGATTACATACGTAGTCGTGGACGACGACGTCGACGTACCATCTATGTGGACATGCTGGACGCGATCAGCGTCGCGTCGCAGTCAGAGTCGTTCCACTGATAATGATCATCAACGCCATATTTAACGCCATTTAGGCAGCAGGATGCCCAAACTCCAACTCCGACCAACAGCAACTCTTACACCGGAAAAAAAAATGCTGCTAAAATGTGATCGTCAATGTGGCATTTGTCTAACATAAAAGAAATAAAAACAAAATTTAAATTTGTTTATTGTTTGGTGTTTCGTGATTAATTCTGTGATTGAAATATGTCTTTCGCTGGATCCAGTCGAAGTGTGTGTTTTATTTTTCATACTTTGATACATTTCGTTGCTAGACATATTTTATATATATTTTTTGTATTTTTCGATATTGTTTTATTCTTTTTTGTCCGGTGTAGTCCCAGTCTCAAACTCAAACTCAAACTCAAACTCAGTTTCAGGCTCGGGTTCGTTGTTGTGACCGCTGGCGTTTGTGTAAGCGATGCCAGGCAAGGGGGGTGGGCAGAGAGCGGGTGTTTGCTGCCAGACAATGAAATGTAATGGCAATACGTGCATTTATTTATAACGGATTTTATTTAGCCAGAGCCACAATGCAACTGCAGCATGACAACATGCAGCTGAAGTCTCCCCACTCCAGCTCTAACTTCAACTGGCAAGTCCAGATCCGAATGCTTGGGATGCGTTTAATTTGATGTGTGTGTGTGTGTGTGTGTGTGTGTGTGTGTGTGTGTGTGTGTGTGTGTTGGTGTGTGTGTATTGGAGTTACTCTCGTTACTTGTTAGCATTTTGTGGGCGTCTGTGGCTACACCGGCACAGCTCGTACTTTATTATTTTAGCATTTGTGCTCATCTCGGCCCTTGCAGCCAGTCGTCTTAGCCAGAAACAGGCTTTCAATTTATTTCGTACTAAACGGCCAGAAACGTGATGAACGCATTTCGTGTGTCTTTCCAGTTGTTCTGCATCCAGTTATACCCTGTAAATCAATCATAATTACTAAAATGCCTCAATCACTTCATTATTGTGAATGTGCCTATGAATCTATCTCATATCTGATCACAGACAACATATCAATGTTTAATTACCAAATTTGGTGTATGTGCACAGAGTATGAATAGTCTTACAGACTCTTTTACAGGTTTTTTTTTTTATATATATTCCATTTTTGTTGAGTTTTCTCTGTTTTTGTTTTTCCTTTTTGCTTGCGGCCAAAGAGGAAATACTTTATGGGCATTGATAATTTGGGCCATAATGTGCAGTGAAATTGACTCGCTTAGCGTCTGCTAATTTATGTGACCGGCTTGGGTAACAACTACAACAACAAAAACAATAACAACAACAACAACAATGTGGCAACAAAGCAACCAACAACAATGAGCAAAGCGAGGCTAACCAGCTAAATAAATAAGCGCTTAGTTCAATTGGCATGTGGGAAAGCAATGTTGGTGATTTTGGGGCGCCTTTTCTTTTTAGTTCATATTCACCTTGCCGCAGTGGTTGTTAAGTTTTTTGCAATTTTGGCTGACTTGGCCAGTTAGGCCATGCCATAAGCCCAACAATTTGTCATTGTCAATTGCGATCTACTCGGGGTATGTGCATTTTCAGTACAATTACCATAATTTCAGCGCCGCCTTTAAGGATTTAATGAACACTTCGCAGATGTGACGTTGCACACAAATTGCAAACCAGTAGCTGCGTCTTGCGTCAGCTGAAGACTGCGCCAATCTCCACACTGGCAACTTTATGGTTAATGATTGCTTCTGGCAATGACTTTGACACTGCATCCAGCAACTGCCTTGCGAGATGACGCTATGCAACTTGCTCCCGATTCTCGCATCATTTTCAGGCATTTTCAATTGGAACGTGATTGCTGCTTCTGCTGCTTCTGCTGCTGATGGACGCAATCGAGTTTATGTGTTGTAAGAAAAGCAGTGACAAACTGCAAATAACTATATTTATGTACGCTTAGAATTCATGTTGCAAGAAAACAGTTATCTTACATCTTCGACTTTTGTCTTGCCACAAATCAGGATGTATATTTCTTGCGCTATTTTTTTTGGAAAACGTATCTAAAGTTAAGTCTTATTTGTGGGTGGTGCGACAGTGGTTATGCATTCCCCGACCATTGAAAAATGTTGTCATTCAAGAACCGCTGAGATTGAATAACTATAGCTCTGAAGCACTGCGAAATACAGGTTCAATCAATTAAACGTGTCCGCAAATTGTTATTACCAATCTTCCGAGGAGTATTTTAGAATTTAACTTTCAAGTTTGAAAGGAAAAATTGTGTGAAATGCGTGTGGCCGACAAATAACTGGCAATCTATTGATCTTAAATATCAAAATCAATAATTGTCGGTTATACATTACAAAAAAAACCCCCGATTAAAGTAACCAAAAAGATATGCCACAATGCAGCAAGCAAGCAGCTTATCTTGGAGTGCTGGTTGATGTGCTTAGAGTTGCTGAGAGGCAAATAATTGAAAGGCACAAGTAATAAATATATTGCCAAATTAGGCATTCCATTGGATAGATAGAGTGATCGACTGAGCCAACTTACTTACGGCAACTACAACTTACCATTGCCACTTAGTCCATATCCAACTGCTGCTCTGCTGATGCTCGGCCGGCAGTAAGTTAGTTGGCCAGCTAAAATAAAATTAAATAAAAAAAATGTGCGAGATTACGACTCACTTTCACCAGGCACAACACCAACTTCGCTTGTGTCGCCTGTGCTGCCGACTTGACCAACGATAACCCACACGAAGCGCAACGCTTTGGGGGAGGAGGATGCGGAGTGGGAGAGGAGTGCACGGGTTGTTGGTGGTGAGGCAGTGGGGGCGGCTCATCTTTGGACTGGTGTTAAGTGTAAAAAGCCCTAAACATGTTTTCGCAGATCCACATTGCAGCCAGGGATCCATTGCACGCATGCCACACTAGGATGTCGATGGCAGCAACAACAAGAACGGCAACAATGGCTGGCCATAAAGTTTTTAGTAGATGATAGCACCTACGCTCAGCCAAATAATCTGTATCCCAGACAGTAGACAGTGAACCTTACTCTGAAGGCCAAGGCAGTTTGTAATTTCTGTGAAACAAAAAGTATTTGTTTATTTTCTGAAAGTAAAATTTAGTAATTCAATTAAAAAAAAAAATTACCAAAAATTTAATTCTCTTTAATTCCTTTTTATAATTACTTTTTTTGCTGAGTGTATAATAACATGTAGCAAGTCCAAGACAGCCTCTTGAAACGCTGTGGTTACAATTGTTGTTGTTGTTGTTGTTGTTGTTGTTGTTGCTGTTGCTGTTGCTGCTGTTGCTTTTGCTGTTTATGCCATAAACACTTCATCGACACTTAACCGAGTGCGTCCAGAGGACCGCGTGTCCCCTCAGCCAGCTTTCGACTATGTGATACATCAAACATGAGCTGCAAACAACGTTTATTGTTGCTACTCTCGTCCAAGCTCGAGTTCGGGTTCGACTTCGGCTGCTACACTTTCCTTGGCCAAGTTGCGGAAGCAACATTTAATTGACTTGGCGTGTTAAGCGCTGCATACCAGCACATAACAGCAATCAACCGACAAACAACTTCTTGGGACGTGCGCGGATGACGACGACGACGACGACACACTTTGGCCACTTAGTGGCTGGATTGGTGGATCGAGTGCAGCATCAACAACAACAACAACAACAGCGGCGGCAGCAGCAGCAGCAGCATCAACGGCAGCAGCAACAGCGGTATTCAAACAATGCCAAGTAGCTTCATAGTTTATTGAGCGCTGCTGATTGAGCGAGCAATGCTGCCGGGCAACTCGTCAGCCGACTGAGAGACAGATGCAGCCTTAGTCACTGCCCATTAGCGCTGTCACTTGGCCAAGCGGCGCATATCATTTACAAATGCTGCGACATGCACCGAACATCAAAACAGAACAGCGAACTGACTGCCAGCAAGCCAGCAAGCCAGGCAACCCGACTGAACTAACGACCACTAACTGACCACTGACCACTGACCACTGACCAGTGACCAGTGACCAGTGACCAGGGACCAACGACCAGTGACAGTGTCCATAAGCCGATTACCATCGCACCCAGCGGAGAACGGACAACGGTCATGAGCACATGGACACATCGAGGTCAGGCGAACCGCGACAGCGTCCAATTTTGCCAGCTGGATCGCACATCGTTTTTCTGCAGTTATTTTGATGCCTGGTTCGCTTGCATTTCAATAACAATTACGCCTTGTAAAGTTAAGCGGCAGAATCAATTAGTGCAACGCCTGGCCAAACAGGTAGTTGCCAACCTGGTACCCGACGCCCCTCCAGCTGCCTCGCCGTCGCCGTCGCCTTCGCCTTCGCCTTCGCCTTCGCCTTCGCCTTCGCCTTCGCCTTCGCCTTCGTCTTGTCCTTGCCTGCGCTCATGTTAATACATCAGTATATCATCATCAGCACAATTATAGCTGTATATATGAAAAAATGATTTTTATGATAGTTTTCCTGATTTTTTTTTTATATTATTATTCTTTTTTTTATATAGATTAGCGATTTTATACATTTTCCAAATTTAATTGATTGCCGGGAAATTGGATGTGCGCGGCATGTGATATACAACTTATCCACTCCTGCTGCATTATATATCTTATTAGCTGTTTTGTACATGATTGAATAGAATTTGAAAATACGATTTAATGTGTAAAATATATCCCAGAGATACTTTTCTGTGTACTGATTGCTAGGCGCGTGTGAAAGGAAGACATTGATTTACTTCAGTAGTCAATCAGCTTCCATTCAACTAACATTAATCGGAGCGTTTAAAAAGTAAATCGATTTTCACAACATAATTTGTTGCAATATCAGCTGTGTGAATGCTCCGTGTATAAATAGCAGTGTTGCAAATGTTTGCAATGTAACAATCTGGCAACCCTCGATCAGCTTATCGTAAGTTTTCTTTTGTCCGTTCCTTCACTCCGTTTTTGACAGCCGAATGTGTCGCGTCATTTGTATATGATTTTGGAATATACGAACTTAGTAGACATTGGTTTTCTTTGTAATATCAACTGTGAGCCAAATAACATCGACTACATTAAATAAATTTCAACAATTTTACGTGCACCTCTAAATCGTAAGAAAAGCTTAAGAATTTTTGACAACTGCTCGCCAACGACGAGACCGCCAAGACTATTAACTGGAAAGATTACGGTATGCAGAGAGTAGGGAAGAACGATTCATTTGGCTACAATGGGCAATACACTCAAACTCTTTCTCAAGCACAACGAACTAATAAACCGAACAGCAGCCAATGGAACTTAAATCGCAACGGAAATGTTGCACAATCTTGGGCACCAAACGTGATCCATAGCTGGGCCACACAGGAGGGAACACGTGAACCGACAGGAGTCGGAAATTCAAATCCCGCTCCCAAGAATATTAATGGAACCAAATTCGGTAACATTCAGGTGGTGCCGTTGAGCTGCGAGCGCGTTGCACTACTACAAAGCAACCAACAGAATGCTGCCCTGCACAGCTACTGCTTTATGATAGAGAGACAGAGTCTTTGCCAGCCTCTGGACAGAATATTGTACAGGATGGATGTTTCGCCAACGTATTTACTTACCACTCATCAGAAGAAACGACTGCGGGATGTAATGTTGAAGACGAATTTTTCGCTGGCGGATGACCTGCTGCCCATTATTGACGATCTATACAAGATGCAGTCGGATCCCATAGGCCGCAAGAACAAAGAGAAAATTAGAAATTATCAAAAAAATCAATTTTTAGAGATTAACTGTTTTGGTTATAATGTTGATATGATGGCCCTGGATGCATTTGGAAACTATCATTCTGTGGCATTCGCGGATTGGTTTGAAATGAAGGGACAATAGACAGGACTACATTTACCCAGTACAGATGCCAATTCATTCCACCAAAAATCCGTCAAACAACCAATAATAGAATTAAAAGAAAAAGAATTGAAAAAACTAAATAACTAAAACTAACTAAAATTAGCTGACTTAGTTAATTTTGATACTCATCTGAAAGTTCAAATGAGAATTTTTATTAAATCGAGGTCAACACTGAACATTAAGTATCGAAAATGTGCTGTGAAACTATTTAGCACAGTTCTTTCAATTAAATACTCATTTTAATTGAATTCTTGGCAGCAATTTAAAAAGAAGTTATATATTTGTATTTGCAACACATGTGTAATTGAATAAAAATATTTAACTCGAACTAAAACATTGAGATTTTGTCATTTTTTTTTAAACATATTTTTTTGCGATTAAAACTGAAAAATTATTATTATTTACGTAGAAAACAAATGCACAATTTTTAAATGATAAATTTAAATCTAACGGATAACTGAACCACAAATATTTTGTGGTTTAATACAAATAAGAATAGTAATATTAATAATAATAGTAATAATAATAATTATAATAATAATAATAATAATAATAATAATAATAATAATAATAATAGTAATAATAATAATAATAATAATAATAATAATAATAATAATAATAATAATAATAATAATAGTAATAATAGTAATAATAATAATAATAATAATAATAATAATGTTAATACATTTCCGCTCACTTGAAGCTGAAAATCACAGAGTTATGAGCACTTAGCGAGCCGCATTAAACAACAACAATAACAAAGGAACAAGTCTTCATACGATTGCAGCAGTGTGGAAAAAGTGCGTGTGGCTTGTTTAATTAAAATTTAACGCAATATACTTGACTCCTCCGCACGAACCCCAAGTCTGCCAACAGTCACCATCGACTTTTGATAGGGCGCACTCAGCTAAGTTTTTGGAGTGTGCTCCCGGTCTGAATACCCCCAACCAGCACTTGGCATCAAAGTATCTGCGATATGAGTATCGCGACTTGGTCCGACCTGCTCGTCTGACGTTCTGGTGTTGCCGTTGCCGTTGCTGTTGCTGTTGCTGTTGCCGTTGCTGTGGCAGTTGCTGCAGCTGAGATTCGCGCCCCACTGGTATGTTGTAGTTTGTTGTTGTTGGGGGTTTATTCAAGAAATGAAAGCTTCGATGCTTGAAGGTTTAACGAACTCGAGCGCTGGGACAACCCCAGAATCAGTCATAGCAGCAGCAGCAGCAGCAGCAACAGCAGCAGCAGCAGCAACAGCAGTAGCAGGAGCAGCTTCAGCTCCAGTGCCAGCTCAATTTTTAGCTGCAGGATCACAAACGTCAACTTTTTTTTTGCCTTTGACGGTTTTACAAAAATTTCGTTGCCCTGCTGCAGTTGCTGTTGCAAGTGTAATTTTTACTTTCACCCCAGAAACTGATGTTGTTGTTGTTGGCGTTGCTGTTGCTGTTGCTGTTGCTTGTCCCATGTGAGCGCGCTGCAACACTTGTCCTGATGATGACATTCATGCCCAAGAGCTACTCTTAATGGAACACAGAAACAGGCAGATAGACAAGCAACCAACGACACACGACAAACGAGAAAGCTGAGGGTGAAATGCTGATGGGAAGCTGTGTAAATACAGAGTTGGAGAGTTGAGCAGCATCACAAAAGGGTACACAAAAGCAGCTAGCCTGCGCTGCATGCCACGTGCGGAGGGCGTGTCCTACTTGCAATTTGTCAGTTTGTCTATGCAACAACTTGTATCAAATGACCATTCGATTTCGTCGACAATATACCAAAATCGACCGTGAAAATTAGTTGATTTCAGCTGACAGCTGCAGCAACCAGTTAAATCGCAGTTCATTGCTCCCGAGCTCCCAAGCTGCCCCCAGTTGTGTTTCAGCCACACTGCTTACACTCAGAAAAATGTATTTAAAAAATCAAATATACGTTTTTTATTTTGATTATTTCCCTTTTGTAAATCGAAAGAGATTTCTTGGAAGCAGAAAAATACAAAATGTGAAGCGATGCCTTAATTATAATTTCAGTAAAATCTATCTGCTTAAGTAATTATTTTTAGTAAAACCGCAACAAATTCCAACGCATCTCGTTTTTTTTTTTGAGTGCAGGGCTAAGAAATTATGCACGAAGTAAAAGGCGCTTAAGTGTACAAAATAAAGAAGATGGCAATGATGATGTTGACGATGTGGCAGCAGGTGACCCACGCCCGAGTTCCAGCTTCACAGCCTTCAAAGCCGTCAAGGAAGCAACATCAACGCTGACTGCCTGCTGTGTTGCCACCAATGTTGTTGTTATTATGGTTTTTGTTGCTGCCACTGCTTCTGTCACTGCTGCTGCAAGCATGCCAAAACAATAGAAAGCACACACATTTATATTGTATATGCAAACATGCGGAAGTTTGAGGGTGTAGTTTTGCATTTTAAGTAATTACGAAACATGGCTGCGACTCCTCAAGCCTCCACACCACTGCACACCCTTCGCCGACATACTCTATCAAGTGCCAGCGCAGTGCTGCGCCGGCAATTTGTTTCGCATATTTTGCATAATTTGCTTTGCAAGTGTTATGTACGGTCATAGGCCAAGAGGTCATCAGACGGATTACAATTAACACAACCCTCGTGACCATGTTGTCCTGCGGCAGGTGCCATGATGCTGCATCATTTTGCGTGATTGACTCAGCACGACTAATGTCCTCTTCTCTTCAGCACAGCCCATGATTAAAAATATTATTTTTGTTTTTAAATCAATCTTTAAATAATTTCATAATACTTTTACTCTATCAATCTATATCTTCTCTCTTTCTCTCTTACAGAAATTATATATTATCATTTTTTCTCATTATGCATATAAGTCAAATTTTCGTTTGTCTTCTATGTATTTCTTTTTCGAGTTATGTATATGAGATTTTGTGATTTTTAAATATTTTGGCTATTGGGTTTGTAGTAGGCAGCTGAATACAACTGAGCGGAATGTAAAAAAAATGTCAAAAAAACATAAATCAACTTGGGCTCGTCCGGGATTTGAACCCGGGACCTCCCGCACCCTAAGCGGAAATCATACCCCTAGACCAACGAGCCAGTTGTTCAATCAGCGCCAAATTGACTTTAACAGTTGCCAAGCAGTGCAACAACTTCAATATATTTAAAAATACACACAGCACGCGATAAAATCGTCTAAAACAACCAGAAAACCAACAACAGCCAAGTGAAAGTCGCTGATTGAACAAAAAAAGTGTCAGCTTCAAGTTAATAAATTGGTAGGCGATATTTGATATTCGAGTCAAAAAGTAATCAAAGAACATTTTTAAATAATGTGCCACACCACTGCCACTACGCCCACAGTCACTCCCCATTCTCTTGGCAGTGGTAGCCGACGGGTGGACGCACCACCACCTTCTTAGCGGAGTGAGTGGTGCGCTCACTCATCCGATTGGGCAGGGTTTGGCTGTAGTAGGCCACCTCCTCATTCTCGCTGGACGATTGCAGCTCCATCTGCCACATTGGTCGCAACTCCATATTCACATTCACTTTTACATCTTCCTTAAGCTTCCAAACAGGCCTTTGTCGTATACTGCATTAACTGCGTCCAATAATTACCCACTGCGAAGATGCGTTCCTCTTCGCTCACTTGTATTCCATGTAGCATCCAGACACACAAGCACTAAATTTGAAATGGAAATGTGGCAAAGTTTCTGCAATTTTTCAAATTCAACTCCGAATCGATTTTAGATTGATGTCAAAGTCAACTCAGGAAGCAACTCAAAAACGATACATGCTCAATCTGTGATGTTGTTATTGTCGATAGTGGACAGCACTGTTGCAAACAAACAACACGTGCCACAAAGAGTTTGCAAAAACAGCTGAAGCTCAAATCTATTGACCTGCCAAGCTGCAGACTTAGCAATTTGTGTTCTCATCGAATCAGGCAGGGTGTTGACAAGCATGCAATTAAAGTGTGGTCATTTTGCACATAGAACGTTGAATCAAGTGTCAAACGTGTTAGTGAAATTCATTTTCTTGCTATTATTATTTTCGATATTGACCAACAGACCAACAGGTTTAAGGTGTTAAGGCACTTGACGTCAATACGACCACGTTGTATAGCTATTGTATACAGCCCACCGACGATGAGGCAAGTGCTCAATGATATGCATGAGTATCATTTCTAAAGAGTGAACGTTAAAATAATCAATTCCGTGCGACTCTAACTGCAAATATAAACTATTTCGGGGCTACTGACACTGTTAGCGGAATCAATATTCGACTCGGATGTGGCCAAGTAAGCGTATTTATTTCAGCTATTTGCCTTTCGGGGAGTTAATTGAAATACTAAAAATAGCTTAACAAACCGCAGTACACTTTTACCAATACATCTGCATACTCATCCTGATCTTACACAATCTAATAAGTACAGATACTGATTCTTGCGAATTAGCCAAGTTAATTTTGCAGTTCCGAAAGAATTTTCTAGCTCTTTCTCTTCAAAATTGTTTTACGAACTATGCCAACCATAAAGCATTTCTTATCTCAGGGCACATTAGTTGATTGCTAGCAATAATCTTACCACCAAATAATCCAATTAATTCCAAATTCCTTTTGCTGGACGTGTAAAGTAAGCTTAAATTCATTTGCGAATATTTTTTATTAAGACAAGCTGTTAAAGCTTAAATTGCCAACATGGATTTTCGAAAGGAAATGTTGAAGACATCAATCTCTCTATTGCCACAACAATATATCAAACCTTAATAAAAGCTCTTGTTTCTTTCCTCTTGATATTATCAGTGACATATGTCCTGTACATCCTTCTTGGACACAGAGAACAAATTCTGTATATCGCAGACATCGAGTGAATTGTGTCTTTTCCAACGAACTAATAGCAGTGACAGAAGGAGGAGAGCTGATATTAAGTCTAAAAGGCTCAATGGTAGCTGAAATATGGGCAGCTGGTGGTGTGGTCTCATGTGGTAAGTGCTTAAGAGAAGAGGCAGCAGAAGAAGGCAGCTGGCCAAGATAGCGCCAAGATAGCTGGCATCGCAGCGTTTATCTCCGCTTAGAAATGTAAGCGTAATGCAAATAAAATATGCATTCATCAAGCAGCTTTGTTGTGCCACAGAGGCTGTGAAACGCATACAGCAGCACATGCCGCCAATTTTTGTAGTTGTTGTTTTTGTTTCGGTTGTTTGCTGCTTTTGTTGCACATTCACACAGTGTTGTCCATGCTGCACTTGTTGACAATGCATCACGCATACGTCGAGTAGCTGCAGGCAAATTTTGATAGGAATACACGTCTTGATAGAAGGAAGGACTGTTGCAAGTGGAGTAAGTCAATGCACCCAACAATAAGCAAAAGCAACTCACAAACAGGGGTGGCATAATGCTTCAGACAGTCAACCTGCAAACACTGCTTCGTGAAAATGTGAAAATGTTGCGGCATTTGTTGCAAATGTTGTTGCTGCTGTCGGCAATTTGCCAACGCCAATTAGCCATTAAGTTCTGGTCTTCGTTCTCCCGCTGCCACACGACAATTGCGCGATTCATTTAATTCGTAAATTAACAAGCAATTCCATCAGCTGGCTGGATCACACACATTGCAGCTGACACATTTCGGAACTCAATCAGCTACTTGCAAGGGAAAGAGAACAAAAAGATTTGCGAAAGCCAGCATTTATCCTGATATTGCTGAGTTGTGTGCAACGAGTTAAAAAACAATGATATATTAAGAATTTTATTGAATGATTCATATTTATTGATAATCTTCCTTTCCCAGCGTATTATTTGGGCCACTAGTCACTGATGAATTGACGATTCGAATTTCAAATTTATTCATCTCAGATTATTAGTTATGTTCTATAAGATATATATTTATTTTGATTTTATTAAATTTGCATTCTTTTCGCATTTATATATTTCGCTTAAGATATTTTTTATTTTAATTTGGAATTATTAGTCAGTTTTTAAATTATAAGAAAGTTGATTGCAGATATGAACAGTAAAAGCGAGGAAACCCTTTCAGAATTTAGAATTTAGTTCTTTTGGATGCAATTATTGTCATATTTATATATTTTTTACATTGCTCATTCAAATAGGTTTTCCAGATCTGATAATATTCTGGTCTCCATTTATTTATTAAGTGTCAACTAAAAGCAGTCTAAAATTTAAAAAAAAAAAACTGTTTTCAAAATATAAACTTCAAATTTTAATTTTAATTTAAAAAAATAAATATATAAAAAAATTAAATAAGGAATATAATAATTCTCTGGATATTAAAATGAAAAATGATTAAAGATTTATTGATGCCTTTGGGAATACCAGCTAAAATGACGAATATTTCAGTTAACAAATCAAAATGTGATTTTCAATTCAGCTAGCAAATAACCTATTTTGATAAAGAAAGTATTTTGTATTTGTATAAAGATTGCGCTTGCGTCATAGCTATAAATGATAATTCCCATGTGGTTGTGGTAGTTGCACATGCTTCAATTGGAATTATAAGGGGCACAGCCTCAGGGGTTGCCTTTGGCATTGAGCGTTATGTGTACATGTGTGCGAATAACGATGATTATGATGATGATCATCCGCTGGTGGCGATGTTTGCAATTGGAGTTGGAGTTGCAGTTGCAGTTGCAGTAGCAGCAAAAAACATCTTAAATATATTTTCTAATTACTTGTTCGCGTTCGCATGATGCTATCAGACGATGCCGCCTCGCCGCCTTGCCGCCTGCCTCCAACTCCATGTGCATTTTTCTGCAACGATGCAGTTGCATCGTGGGGCACTCAACAAACGTGCCACGCAAAGAAAATAGGGGGCCTTCGCTTTGGATGTGGGGGCAGCTGGCTGCAAAACGTGTACTGGGGTTGGCCTGAGTGCATTGGCGACACATAAATTGTAAATATGATAGAAGAACATGCAACACTCTCTGCTGCTGCTGCTGATGTTGCAGCTTCCTCCCGTTTTGCGTATAATTATTGCAATGCGTTTTGTTGTCTTGTTGTTGTTGTTTTTTTTTTCTTTTTTTTTTGGGCTTTGCACACATCGACTTATGTGCATATTTTACGCACATATGTACACTCAGAAAAATTCTATCTGCATTTTTAAGCGACTTTCTTAAATGATTTTTAATTTATTTAGTTATTCATTTTGACTAAATACAATGCACAGTAAATAAAAAATTAAATTATATAACAGGATTGCGGAAACCCAGAGAAAAATGGTTAATCCTTAGTTGTGTAACTATAAGTAAAATATATTAAAAAAAAACCCAAAAACCATTACTTAACTGTAGGATTAAAAGTGAATTGTATATGGATTTTTCCGAATTTGGTAAGCAATTTGAAAATTGGCAGAAAAAAACTTGCACTTCGACTTATTAAGCTAAACTTAGAAGTATTTTTTTTTTGTAAATTTATTTTAGAAATGCGTTTTGCGTTGCAAGTTGTATTAATTACTGTGCCATTATTAAGGGTAAATATTTGTTTGCAAGTGTATCGCACTCCAATCGTGACTTTATGCCCATTCATGTTCTTATTGAACACGCGCCTGCCTTCGTGCATTTCTGCGGCACAATGTGATTGTTGTTGCCAGTCGCTGTCTGGGCTTTAATGTAAACATTGCCACATTTTGCTACTTTAACACATTTGTGCCGAGTTACATTCAGCTGCCGATTGTTTGCACGGCCAGTGCGTGGCTGACGCTGTAAAATATTTAACCAGATATTTGCATATGCGCTCAGCTTTAAATGCTGTATTTGTAATTAGTACGAATCGCCTCGGTTGGCCAGCGAAAGTCTTGAGCCACAACCGCGGGCTAATTGGGCACTCTCTGAACGCGAACCGATCCCCCTCCTGAGCAACATAAAACTACCAGGAAGCTGCTTGTTGATTTTCTCATAGTAGAAGTAGAAGTATATGTTTATCACTTCACTTTCTTTTGCAATTTCTCTTCTTGTTAAACAAAAAAAAAAAAAAAAAAAAATCTTACTTGCTCTTGGGGTTATCAGCTACACTGAAAGAACACAATTAGTATGCTGTCCATTTGTAAATCAAAAAATGTTTCTTTTTCTTTTCTTTTTTGCCAGCAAAATTTCGAGTTGTACATTTTGGAAATTGAAAAAAAAAAGGATTTAGAGTTAAAATGATTTTGAATATTTTTTTAGTGTAGTGAAGTGCAGAAGAGAAAGGCGTAAACTAACGAGTGTCATAGTGTGCACACACACACACACATATATCGAGCGAAAGAGACACACGCACAATTATAGCTGCATAAACATTGTCCTGGCGAAGGAGTGTGCTCCCACAGATTGTGTTGGCAGCTTGAGTGCTTTTTGCTGCCGACGACTCCTGACTGCTAGTTTGCACAGATTGCACAGTTTGCCCAGTTTCCACAGTTTCCACAGTTTCCACAGTTCCTACAGCATTCAGCTGCTGCTGTTTGGCTTGTGTTCGTACACATCCTTTTAGAGAAGCGTTTGTTGTTGACAATGTTTAAGGGTTTCCGTTTTTCATGTTGGCAGCGTTAAGTGCAGCCAATGCCCAGGTTGAGTTGAGACTATCAGCAGCTCGATGCTTTAATTCCAATTCAAGCGGAATTGCTTTGATTCAATTTCAACACCCGCTGTTCGCAATCCAATGGCCGAGTAGCTAAATTTAGACGCTAATTTGGTGACCTGCTGTGCCAAACAGAGCGCACTGCACTCCATCGGTTTGCCAAGCTGTCCCATTGTCGTCTCAGTGCCCCAAAACATTCCTGTTCCCAGTCCCATCTCAGGTTACATAGAAGCAAAGACAAGCACACAGGCAGAGGTACACACACAGATAGAGATGGAGATGGAGCAAGAGAAGGAGATCAGGGAATGCGACTCAAATTACCAACCGAATTCTGGACTTTAACCTGCTATGGAGTCATAACTTGGTGGCTTTATCATCATCAACTTTATTACGTTTTGCACAATTTCGGACTATTCTTATTTGCTGTCTGATCCTCTGTCTACACTCGAAGTAAAACTTTGCCTTAAAGTCAAGTAGCAAGTATGCTTTATATGGCATTGTGTGTTTATGATTGATTTAAGAGTTACGTTCTTAATTTAGCAATAATTTGATTTATAAGAGTAAAATTTAACTCCAATTAATGAGGTTCTTTGTAATTTAAGAACGTAGCTTACTTAAATGAAGAGGAAACAGTTTTACATTTTGGAGTTTTAGACTTCATTTTAGACTACGAAAAAATGTGTTTCATTTTGCCGATAGCATCTTGATGTTCGATAGCAAAGCCTGTCAATTTATACATATTTATTATACTCATCATGATTTATTATTGATCAACTGTAATTTCATTTAGATCCGATAAGAAACTCAGATTATCTTAAAAAACATGCATTTGTTCATTGAACTAATTAATCTCAGCAGGTTCAGTATGAATTTAAAAACTGGATTCTCCTGGTCGGACTTTATCTTGAGAATAACATTGCTACTTGTTTTAATTTACTTAACTAATCCATTTCCATTTAATTAAAATAGACAAATTAAAGCTTCCACAGCACTTTCCATGCCATATTTCAGTTTCAGTTAAGCTTTGCAATCCACAGAATAAACTATTTGAAGATTTTCAGATACCTTCAAATTTGAATACATTAAATTGGTTTGCATTGAAATGAAATTGAAATGGCATCGCCTGATTCACAAATTTTAACTTGCATGACTTGCAAGCTTTACATGTCAACACATTTGTCCAAGCTGTTTGCGGACAAAGTTATGATTTTGAACCATTTTATTTTCTTTCAATTTATGCATCGGCGAACATAAAAAGGTAGAGAAAAAGCTGATGCCCAGTAGCGGTCACTGGTTTGGTATCCGTAGATGGCTAGAGGCGTTCGTCGCATCTCATCCGCATCCAAAGACTCACTTAATTATCAGCAATTAATCTCTCCTTAAGCCAGCAGCATGTTGTGGGGGTAGTGCAAAGGCACTTTACACGACAGGTGCTGGCAGTCTGAAGACTGAAGACTGAACTCTGAATTCTATGTGCTGGGTGCTAATCGGTATGCGAATCTTCGCATTTGAATTCTTTAATGGTTGGACTGTGAGAAAGAATACCAAATTTTCTTATCAAAATCTTAATAGAACAAAATGTTGTTATAAATATGACTAGATTATAAATAACAGCAAGCTGCGATTTTATCTGAACTAGCAATGAAACGTGTCCCAAATTTGTGAAAACTAAACCAAATTGTGAAATCGATTTTATTTTGAAAGCTCTGATTTAAGATAAGAATTACTATTTGGTTTTTCCTTTATTTTTACTTGCACAAAGAGAGCCATTTTGGCCCATGGTGTCTGGCTTTGAAGCGTGCCAGTTGGTTAGAATTCCAGGAAGTGGTTCTCGCATTTCACACAGCTGAGAATATTTAGCTAATTGTCGCTAAACTTTACTCATTACAGCGCCGCCAGAAGGTTAGCGGCAAGCGGCAACATGTGCTATGGAGGGCCTGGGACTGGGCAGCAGGCGCAACAACCACAACAACAGCAGCAGCAGCAGCAGCAACAACAACAATGGCAACAGCGTCGTCGTTGGTGCCGCAACATTGATCAACAGCAGCAACAACAGCAGCAGCAGCAGCAGCGCCGTCAACAGCAGCAGCAACAACGGCGGCAGCCAGCACCAACACGCTCATCATCTGGCCAAGTTGCACGTGCACTCACACACGCACACCAAGCTGAAACAGCAGCAGCAGCAGCAGCACCAGCAGCAGCAGCCGCATCAGCAGCAGCAGCAGCAACATCAGCATTCGCATTCGCATCAGCCCGCCAATCAAAACTATTACACGCAACAGCAGACGCAACTGCAGCGACTCAAGCAGCAACAGAAGCTGCAACAGCAGCAACAACAACAACAATTGGAAGCCATTCATGGCATGGGCAAGGGACACGTGCCTAAGCATAGTGCTGGCTGTTTGCAGTTTCCACCGCCACCGGATTATCCGCCACCGGCTGCCAGCAGTCCGCTGCACAAATCCGCCGGCAGCTCACCCATTGCCGTTGCGGCAATTGTGAGCAGCAACACAACGGTTGCTGTCAGCGCCGGCAGCGTTGCCGTCAATGGCAATGGACGGCGTCAGTTGTTGCCTCGCTATCCGGATCCAGATCCGGATGCCATTGAAATCTGTACGGAGCAGGAGTTGTCACCGCATCATCTCAAGCAGCTGGCGCGCCAGAGCAAAACGCTGGGACGCGACAACAACAGCGGCGGTGACAAACAGTGGACGCAACTGCAGCAGGCGAACAGTCTGCATCATGTGCATCATCATCAGCAACATCCACATCAGCATCAACATCAACATCCTCATCTGCATCATCATCATGCTCATGCTCATCATCAACACCAACACCAACATCAACAGCAGCATGATTACTCATATGCGTACTATGAGCCGGGCGCCGCAATGCGGCACTCCAATGTACCCAAGCCGGATGGCAGCACAAATGTGGAGTCCAGTTGCTGTGCGGCTGCGTTGCAGCCACAAGTTGATGTTGGGCCGCCGCCGCCCAACTCGATACGCGCCCTGCTCTCCAAGGGCAAGAAGAACAAGCAGCTGGTGTCGCCGGCGACGCTGCAATCGTATCAGACGCGCTATCACAAGCTGACCACAGCTGCAGCAGCAGCAGCAGCAGCAGCAACGGCAGCAGCAGCGGCAGCAGCAGCAACAGCAACAACAACAACAGCAGCAGCAGCAGCTGCAGTTGTAGCCAACCAGAGCGAGAATTTCTACGAAGAGATCAATGCGGCCGCGTTGCAATCGGGCAAGGTTGCACAGCAACAATTGGGCTGCAGCATTGGGTCGCATTCAGCGGGTTCACTGAATCAAACGCTCGTCGAGGAGGAACTGCGTCGAGTGCAGCATCGTCATCACAAGATCCTCGGCGAGCTGAATCTCAGCGTGGAGGCGATGCTTATGCCCGAAAGTCCACCCAAATGCAGTCCACCAGCTGGAGCTGGTGCTGCTGGTGCTGTTGCTGGCACTCCACCCAAGCCAAGTCCGACGGTTTGCGTGACAGCAACTAGCGGACAGCCAGCGATTCTTGGCCGGCTCACATCCACCTCGGCGGACAATATCTGTGATACAAGCAGCAACGTTGGCGGCATTGAGCAGCTGCTGGCAACGCTCAAGGGCCAGCAAACTACACATATCGCTGGCAACAACAGCAACACCAGCTGTGGGAGCACCGCCAGCGCACAACAAACCAGTGTCGCCACCACAGCCGGTGGCGATTTGGATAGCGGCTTCAGCGGCAGCAGCGGTGCCAGCTACATTGGCAGCCTACGTCTGAGCAAGACGCAGCACATCAAGTGCGCCCGACAGACGCCCACAGCAACAGCGGCGTATGCCACACAAAGTTGCCGTTCGTTTCAACGCTCCACGGCGTATGATGAAACAATTGCCACGGCCAGTGCCACAACCAGCTCGCTAATGTGCGCCTCGAACTCCACATTTTTGACGCGCGCCTCCTGCGGCCGCCGCATTCTCAGCTGTGCGCGGATTCGTGCCGCCGAGGATCCGGGTCCCACTGTGCCCACGGAGTCGAAGGCGCGCAGCTTCTGGAATCGCAAGGGATGGCGCAAATTACCCGGCTTCTCCACATCCACGTCGAGCATCAATGACACGGGTCTCGCAGGTGAGTCAGATATAAAAACAAAAACAAAAACAAAAAGAAAGGGTCCCAAAATATTGATCAAATATGCCACAAAGATTTATGCACAAAATTATTACGCATATAATAATAATGTTCATAGAAATGGGAACTACACAAGTTGTTTTTTTATTTTAAATAGGCACTTTGCTTAAATGCACTATAATTGGAATAATATTATATATAATTTGAGTTAGGGTCAGATAATATTTATTGATTTCGGTAGAAAATTATTATGAATAAAATAAAACGCTCAAAATGCAAGCTTACGTGATGCTGCTGGCTGTTGTATGCCGCTTAGAGTTGCGCAATGCTGGCGCCATCTGTTGTATTTTTCTGTAATGTGTCGTGTCTTGGCTAAAAGGTGTCGGTCCATACTTAACGAAATTTACATTCCTTTTGCTCACATTCGTTGCATATTGTTGGGAACATATTTTAATAATCATAGCAAGCTTTTAAATGCGTCACTTGCTTAACAGTTACAAGTTTTCAAATGAAAACTTGTTTTCATATATAAACAATGCAAAGCTTATTTAGAATACAATTTATGTGCAGGCTTCTGTTTATGTATGTCTGCCAATCAGATTAATGCATTGTCGAATTCTTCGTTGAGTTCGCTGTTTGAATTTAATACTACGCTTAGCCGGCAATCAATGAAATCGAGCTAAGCTCGCAACAGGCTGTTTCCCCTCCCATCTCCGCACACACACACAAACACACACGCTAGCAACTTGCATGTGCAGGCAGGCGGCAGGCAGCGTGTAAATTTTTGTGGCACATGCTCCGCTGGCTCCGCTCCGCGTCGTCGTAGTCGTCGTTGGACATCGTCGTCGTCGTCGTCGTTGGACATCGTCATCGTCTCGTCATCGTCATCGTCATCGTCGTTTTTTTAGTCGCTGTTTTTGTTGGCTCATTTTTTTTGGGCTACATTCCCATTCATCGGCATTCAGCGGATTCAGTAGAATCGATCTTGTCGTGCTTGCTGCATGCTCTGCCAGGCTGCGCTATCGTTTTCTGTTTTCTGTTTTTCGTTTTCCGTTTTTCGCTTTATCACCCCACAAATAAATAATAGCGTACGCACACACACAGACACACTCACGCACATGCACACAGCTGCACATTAATTTTTCTGCTTTTTATTCTCTTCTTTTTTGCTTTTTTTTTTTGGTGCACAAGTGCAAGTGTGTTAGTTATTTAGGGCTGCGAGAGTTGTGCAAAAAATACATACCAACAAAACTGTGAGTCTCTTTTATATCTCTCTGTGTGTGCAAGTGTGACTGCTTGTGTGTGTGTGTGTGTGTGTGTGTGTGTTCCTGTTGTCATATTTGTTTGCAATGTTTGCTGCTTCAAAAAAACTACAACAAACTGTCGACCTCGCTGACCCCTCTCGACCTATTAACCAACAAAACAAATGCTGCAATCGCAGCCATAGCAACAATTTCGCCGTCCTTCACTCTGAGGGAGGCGTTAACAATGCGTTGTCGTAGTCGTTGTCGTTGTCGATGGCAACATAACGTATATAAATACACACACGCGCACACACACACACACGCACTCGCACACATGTTCATCATACATAGGTATTCAAAAATAAATCGAGAATAATTAATTTAAGCTGCAAGCTTGGCAGCCGTCTGCCTTTGCATTATCAGTTTGAGCGCATTTGTTGTTCGTTTCTAATTTAAGTAAACACATTAAATTGACGAACGATTTGTTAATATTTCAAACAAATTAAAAAAAGTCCAAAGCATAATTTTGTTGGCTGATCTGAGATGATGTTGCAACTAGAGAGATAACCGCAAGGCGATGACCCGACTTATTACTTATGTATTTCCACTGCACACACACACACACAGGCATCGAGAGAGAAAGTCATAAATATATACATATATATTTATATATATATACATAAAGAAATTGCAACAATTGATCGGTGTAACAAATACGATTTCGGGTAATGCATTGGAATGATGGCATTCCATTTAATTAAATCCGCACTGGATGGCTCTCATCATCAGCATCATCATCAGCATTCGCATCCGTCGCTGATGATTCGCAATAATCTCGAACTGAATCTAAATCAACAGGGCAACGGTGTTATCCTGCTAAAATGTGCGTATTTTTTACATATTTTATTATTTTCTATTTTCTTCAAGATATACATTTATTTTTGGCCTCTTTTTGTTTGCCAATCCAATCACATATTATTTTTATGCATTGTTTAATGACAGTCTTTTATTCTAGTTTTTTTGATTTAATATTAATGACAAATGTAAAAAAAAATATTTATATATAAAAAGTCTGTTTTCAAATAGAAAACTTTTCCCACTATAAACGAAATATATTTAAGCAGAGCATATTTATTTTATTACTAAATATTGGAAACACTCAACAAATGATGAACTTTGTCATAAATAAGACAACGACTTAATTTTCAGCTTAATATTGATCCTCAATTCGAACAGGATTCGATAAATAAGAGCATTGATCACATTGATAACATCTTTGTTTTTTAATATTCTTTAAGATTTTAATTGAAATTTTAAGTAATTGTGGAATGCACAGCTTCTGATGAATAATATTGCCTCATTTTATTGTATTTGTCGGTTTTGTTGTTCAGTCGTTTTTACTGCTTTTGTATAGCCAAATATCTTGTAGATATACTTATTTATACATCTGTTAAGCAAATAATTCAATTTGAATAGTGCTTTCTAAGCGAGTGCAAATCAATTAAAATGCAAAAGTATAAGTATACAAAAATAACACTTATATACAAAGAAGAAAGAACAAACGCAATATTCTCGATGACGAATCTTAAGAACCCTTGTTTTTGTATATGTTATTTGTATATTATTCAAAATATATTATAAAATTACCGATTGATTTGAATAAAACAGCTGATCTGCTTATTTTAATTAAAATACTTGGCAGACAATAACCAGTTTACTGCAAACAGCACAATAAATTAGAGTTCACTTTAAAAGTGAAAAAATTTCATTTCTATTTGGCTCTCAGCATTAAATTATAATACAAAATAAATGAAATGATCTGTCTTGAAACATCAATTACTTTTGACATTGATATTGCCATACTTTTCATAACATCGATACAAAAACTCGAAATACTCTATGCAAATTTCTAAAATCCTCAACATACTTAACGAATTTGGAATGTGCAGAATGTTGTCCCTTGTGGCAAACTGGACAGGCATCAACTCAGCATTCTATAGATTATATTTGGGAATGTTCATACATGTTGATAGTAGGCAATTAATTACTTAGATTTCAATTCAATTTATGACAAACTAAAAATTTCCCTCTGCTCGTGTATAAAAACACAACAAGCTAAAACAAATTAATCAAAAGCTTTGCACTGCGTTAAGATTAAAACCAATGTTCATATGTTAATAGCAATAACAATAAACAGAATAATAACAACAATAATAAACACACACATACACATTTTATTATAAATGGAAATACCAAAAGCTCAAATTTGAATTCGAATTTGCGAAGCAGCAAAAAACGAGATCAAAAGCGAATGCTAAATGCGCAGGTGACGGCACTAACCTCACCCAAAGTAAAGCCAGATAATATAAATAATAAGTGCGATCATAATATATAATCTATATCAAACAAAATATATTTATATTTATATATATATGTACATTCAAGTGATTTTATATCAATGGCGCGTGCTGATCTACTAAACTATAGCTTCTGTTTGATATCGGAATCAGAGCTCAGAGATGCACACAAATAATAAAAAAAAAACACAGCCAGTCAGCCGTATATATATATATATATATATATATATATATATGAATGATCATACAGATGCACAATCCACTTCGAGGGGTCGTCGCCTCGGGAGACGCACTCCAGTTCACCTCGTGTGTATGGCTCCATTAGCTCACGAGTGGCGAGTGGCGAGTGGCGAGTGGCGAGTGGCGAGTGCAACGACTATCTCCATACATTTGTGTGTTGTATACAAAAATAAAAAATAAATAAATCCGAGTACTTGATGCTTTCCGAGCTGCCTTATTATTGTTGCAATAAAGCACACCAAATGTAAAAAATAAAACAGAACAAAAGACCAAAATCCAAAATCCAATTATTAAGTATATTTTACACTAATTGCGAGTATAGAACGACATATCTATATATATTCTATATGCTACTTGTGGTGTGTGTGTGTCTATGTGTGTGTGTGTGCCTGTGTGTGTGTGTGTGTGTGTGTGTGTGTGTATGGCTCACGCCAATTGTTAACTAATTTTCGAGTTATCCTAAGCAGTTAAGTGCTCGTTCAACTCAATTAGCAGACATTGCCAACAATTGAACAGTTTTCTGGATGCCATTGCAACTGTAGCTATATCTACAACCGCTGCCTATGGAAAACGATCAGATACAAGCAGTTGCACATACGAAAATATGCGTTGCACTCTGCCATTGCCATTGTGTGTGCGTCTCATTGTATGAATGTCTATATGGACTGTCGAACGTCAGCTGTTGCTATTGTTATTGTTATTGTTATATATATATATATATTATATATATATATATATATATATATATATATATGTATTGTTGTCTGTCGCGACATTAGCGCGTGTTTGAGTGCCGCTTAAAAACGCCTCGTTAATCAATGTCGTCGCCCCGTTCGTTAATTGCAAATGCGACAGCGACTTCAACTGGCCCATGTCCAGTGCAATTTCCATTTTCCATTTCCATGCCCAACTCACAAGTCACAGATTAAATTTCATGTGCATCTCAATGCTCTCAGCTCTTACTATTGCTCATTGCACAGCACAAAATTCGGGGCTAGATCCTCAATGTGAAGTTTACTTGCTAAACGTTTTCTAATTCAGTTCAACGACAATTCCAATGTGAAGTTGTTGCCTGTACATGTTGCCATATTCAAAATGCGTCAATTATGTTAATATACACAAAGGGAGCTAATCGCCTCTCTTAAAATAGAATTATAATTAAATTCACTGTAATAATGTAATAATAATGTGCTTATAGCGTGTCATTTATTTGAATTAATTTTATTAGTCATTTCACAAATACAAATTTAAATCAATCGGTAACTTTTCCACTCGCAAGTCAACAGCAACAGCGACTCATAATGGAATCGTGTTTGTACGAAATGTTGGGCATTGTGGACGCCGGATATATATATACATATATATATATATATATATATATATATATATATATGTATACATATGTGTATAATTTTCGGAACTGATATTAAATATTAACAGGCATTTCTTGTAGTGTTGCTCAACTACAGTTGTCTTGCGAACATTGTCCGCTCTGCCAGACAGACAGCCACCCACTCGGACTGTCCTCACTTGGCTGGGCTCACTTGGCCAGCATAGTTGAGAGCTTTACGACACGAAAATCGTGTAGCCTTTGAGTTGCAGTTTTTGCTGCTGCTGCTGCTGCTGTTGCTGCTGCTGCTGCTGCTGCTGTTGCTGCTGCTGCTGTTGCTTTTTCTGTTGCTGCAGCAGTGAAAGTGTTTAGACCATGTTTGCATACAAAAAGTGTGCTCATTATTTCATTTTTAGCAACATTTATTTGGCATACATTTTACAGTAGCAACAACAACAACAACAACAACATAGCTCCGAATGGGTGCCGCTCCGCTCAAGATTCAGACTGTTTCGGGGCCGAGTCTCCGTTTTGTTTTTATACAAAAAGTAGGAAAGAGGGTATAATGAAGTTGAGCCAACGCATGTTATGGGCAGCTGCAAGCATCTCCAATGCTATATAGTATATATTCTTGTTCAGCATCGATTTAGCTAACTTAGTCCGTAAGACGGATCTACGAACTTTAAACTTGCAAGGTAAGTTTTCATATACCAAAAGTGAATCAAGTTTATTTAATTGTTTCGATAATTGCCCCAATAATATCGATATGTGTCGAGACCAATAACTGACACAACTGTACAGATATAGCCTGCTAATATATAATAAAATATACCCATAGTTATTAAGAATCCAGTGTACAAATTGCTTTAAGATTCAATATGAAAAGACAGATTTTGTTAACCAAAACGTATTTTCATGTTGAACAAACTAATGTCGGCAAGCCTAAGTTGAGGGTATCTGCAAGTCGAGCTCTCTCGACCAGACCATTCTAACTTGTTTTTTTTTGTTGTTGCTGTTTTTGGGGTGCATGTGGCGTATGCGCAATGTTAATTAAAAATTCAAGCCAAAAAACAAAAGGAGAAAAAAATTAAAATTAAAATACTGCTGCTGCCGTATTTAGAGGTTGTTAAGAAATTTGCATAACAACAACCGCAACAATATTAACAACAAGAGCTGCAAAATCAGCAAAAGCAGCAACAGCAACGACAGCAGCGACAACAATGTAACCGACAATCGCCAATCTCAACTTATCTAATGTGAAGGCATACAAAATACCAAATAGTACAACAACGCGCATACGTCCCGTTGTACACGGCCAAAAGTCGCCGTATCTTCTATGATTGTTGTTGTTGCTGTTGTGTCGCTTATTGTATTGTGCGGTTTTTTGGGTTTGGTAATAATGCATATGGCAATGATATTAAACAGCTATGGTATGGGTCCGACAGGTTTATTGTTTTTACCCCCAACCGTTTCACATCACTATCTCTGCTCCAAAAAAAAGAACGAAAACGAAAAGAAACTGAAACTGTGCCACAGAGCAGTGGTAATAATAGTAATGGTTGGCAAAAGAACGATAGGTAGTGCTGCCCCATTAATAGGAGGGGTACGACAATTATAAATCATTCATGTGTATGACTATCAATACAGCTGCTAATTATGACAAGTACTGCATCGATTATGTGGGCTATCAATCCAATCCCAAGTGTTGGTATTTTGGGCATATTAATACTTCTTTTCCCAATTCTATGAAATTTGTTTCCGTATGTTTATGAATTGTTTCTACGAAACAGAAAAACTTTCTAAAATTTAGAGCGAGTGTAGGTATTCATTATATGAATATATTTATATAATATATATATGTATATATATATTTAAATCAAAATGCTTTCTATTTAATTTGGTAGTTTAAAGAGACGTTCAATTAAGTGGAAATGCTTGTATTCTGTCATAATTTGACAAATGCTCATCGATTGGTTAAATTGCTACTTGAACTATAAATTTTGTTAAACTAGGCAAATCCTCACACACACGCACACACACACACACACACACAGATGGTGCTTAATCTCATTTGCATATCACGATCGAGTCGATGGAGTCGAGGAGAGATATTAATTTTAGGCCACGGTCAAAATGATAAATGATATATGCTAGACAGTATTTAGTTGCTGGTATTGCAGCCTGCGTGTTGTCAAAATGTCAGCAATTGCCAAAGGCAGCTGCTGGAAGCAGGGAGCTTGTTGCAAGTTGGGAGTTGTTGCAACGCCATAAAGTCTATGCAAAACAGTTCTGACTCGCACTTAGCCAATTATCGCTGTCAATGCCAATGAAAGCCATATATTTTGCCGGACAATTGTCGAAGGCGATGGCGGCGCCTGCATTTTGCAGTTGCTGCTTTCAGTTGGCAGCAGTGTTGACACCATTAAGACAGAAGTAGTTTTTCTGTGTCTATGTGCCTGTGTCTGTGTGTGTGTGTGTGTGTGGGGTGAGGGGTGCTGCAGGAGCTTAGAAACCGACTTGACGTTGAAAAATATATGGCCAACATGTTTCTGCTTTTAGCCAGTAGTTGTAGTTGTTGTTGCTGCCGCTGGTTGCTTGTTGCTTGCTGCTTGCTGCTTGCTGCTTGCTGCCTGCTGCTTGTTCGCTTGTTGCAGCGTTTTGTGCATCACTTTGAGGCAATCCCCGGCACATTATGCAACGTCTTTGCGGCCGTTGCCAATTAAAAAGCCGCCACATTGTCAAATAGTTGGCAAATTTTTCGCGTCTTTCGTTTTTTTTTTTTTTTCTAATTAAATGCCGCAGACTGATGTCGTCTGATGACGCGACCCGCATACGTTTACCCGCGCCTCCCCGCGGCCCATTGTCGCCGTCTACCCACAGACACTCGGCAGGCAGGCTCTCTATAAGAATTGCTCCACTTAACGTGCTGCAAAGTTCAAGCGGCAACAATTGCATGCTCGGATCATTGCCTGAGATAGCAGCTCGAATAGGAATAGGACCACAGACCATAGACCATAGAATGCCACCTACAGCTGATAATTGGCCAACAGCCAGTCGATACTAGTTGGCTAGTTGACCGTCCGCATTGCCTATACGCACCGTTGACCCAGGAACAACTCGACCGCATTACTTTCGAATTTGAAACCGAAACAGAAACACAAACAGAAACACAAACAGATACAGATACTGAATCAGAATCAGCATAAGAATACGACTACGAATAAGAGCACAATGTGTGCCACACTCCGCTGCTGTTGCTGTTGCTGTTGCTGCTGGCAACTGAAACCACTCAGTCCGAAACTGAGTCAATTCTACTCCTCTCTCTCTCTCTCTGTCCCTCTCTCTCTCTCTGTCTGCCTCTCTGTCTGTCTGTCTGTCTCTGTGTGATATAGAAGGATGAGCGAGGGGGGGTCTGGCTTTTAATTAAGTTTTTGTGTTAGGCTGTCAGCGACCGCAACTGGATTGACTTGAAATACTTACACACTTGACTAGTTGGCCAAAATCAACGTTACCAAAAAGCGTATGGCCAGCATTTTGTGGCACAAAACGTTTCGGTGTCGCGTGTGTGTTTGCTGTATGTGTGTGTGTGTGTGTGGTGTGTGGTGTGTGTTTGGCTGGCAAATGTGGTCACTCTTGATTTGATTGGGATGATGCCGCATTGGCAGTGGGCAGCTGATTTGGCTAACACATGATTTATGCATTTTGGGCAGACGGCAGACAGCTGCCAGCCGGAAGCAGCCAAACGGACAGACAGGCAGACAGACAGACAGACAGACATATAGACATTTGGGCAAATAGACAGACAGACAGACGGACAGACAGAAATAGGAGTGCCTGTAGAAAGCCGGCAAATCCGAATGCTGTTCAGAATTCGTCAAGCATATCCGTTCCCCATTCATATTTGCGTACTCATTCATACAAAGTAAATAAAACCAATAAGCAAGATACCCTGACCCCAACTGCTAAATATATATATATATATATAGAGTATGTCTAAGGCTATTTTGATATCACATGCATGCCACAAGTTTGTAACGTAGGCAGACATAATATTCATGATATAATATGAATGTCAGCAGATTAATACCGGTCTGATCAGGAATATAATATATACTTTTATACCTTTTAAGGTCGGAGACGTAGAATTCAATTACCCTAGGCTAGAAGGGAATACAGTGTTCGTATGAAAACTACGTGTTTATAGATTTTCCTTTCCAAATGTTGCGAGCATAATAATAAACAAAAAAGTTTTTGGACTCCGGCGATTTCGACATTTTTTCCCCCTCAGTAATAAAATTGATGCTTCAAATTTCGATTTTTATTTGTTTGTTGCCTGTTCGTTTTCAATGCAAAACCGTTTAAGTTCTCGATAATTTAGCTCTACAAATAAGGCCAAATCATATTTGACTCAACTTTTTAAGCTGTGCAAATCGAAATGATTCCAACTGAATTTATATGTGATACAAATTTAAGTATGCTTCGCGTTTAAATTAAGCTGAATTAATATTTGAATTGAATATGGAAAATGTTATATTTCGCCTTATATTCGGTGACTATACACATACATATATGTATAGATGTATACATATGTGTGTACATCATCAACTGCAAGCCGCATTGCGAAATGAAACCAGACAAGAATTAATTTTGCAAGTCGCCTGCCTGCCTGCCTGCCTGCCTGACTGTCCATATACATAATTGCATGCCAGGTGTCATAAAGCTGCCAGCCAACTGACAATTGTGCCACCAACTCGGCCACAGATGGAAATCCAAGTTGCACTTTCGGTCTCATTGCCTTGCTGCACGTTGCAAGCGCCCACGCAACGCCGCCCGCATTCTCAGACAACGCTAAGTCCACAAACAACAACGAGAACAAAAACAACAACAACAACAGCAACAGCAATAGTCGTCTTGGGCTTATTAACACAATTTAGCCAGTGTGGGTCAGTTATTTTGTTGCTGTGCTGTTCTTGTTGTCGCCCAGGCAACTTTGCTTTTAATGAGTAACCAGCAAGCGCAGCCAAAGCCACTGTCCGCAATTTGCTTAAGATCTTATTTAATTACTTTATATATATAATTTTTTGTTGGTGGCTGCCTTTGTCGTTGTCATGAAACATAAAATTCTATGAATTAGCTGCAGCTAATAAAAAGATGTAAGCAAAATGTACACACAGCAAAAACAGCTCCAGATGCAGGTCCAGTTTCTTTTTTCTTTCTTTGTTGCCACTCGGGGTGAGAGTGCTCTAGTGGAGAATGTGCAACGAGAAGTTACTCAAGTTGGTGCATAGCAAAAAGTTAATTCAAATGCAAAATGGGTAATAAAATATGAAAAGTTCATTGATTCCTTTGTTGAAGTACATAAATTACATAAATTAAAATAAGATATTCTAGAAATCGGCAATGTATAAATATGTATAAGTATTAAGAAATACGGGATACATCTAAAATTCGAAAATACATTTGGAAATGTATCTGATTTATTTATTTAAAATTACGTAATAAAATAATGATTAACAAGATGTTTGCATGAACTTAAATTTCTCATTTCCATGTTAAGAAATCTAGGCATAATTATGTTTCTAACTAATGAAGGTTTTCCTACCATTATAAATTGGTAAGTGATTAATTTAGTTAAGAAATGCCGCTACATCTTAGTTATACCCTTTTGATCCATCTGATGGCTACAGGGTATAGAAAATGTCAGCAGCCAGCAGCTGGAAGGGGCAAAGCCAACTGCAAAGCCTGTTCAAAGGAAAAAAAATATAAGAATTAAAAAAATATTTATAAAGTGGAGCACTTGGTCGTCATATCTTATCGCTGTTGTCGAGTCGACAACACGTGCTTCATGCTCATTTTGTGCCTTGACTTGACTGAAGACTGAAAAACTAAAAGGAAAACAAGAAAAACAAATCAACGCATTTTCAATGGAAATGGCTGCCTTTATAGCATCTTATAAAGTATAAAATTCAATTATATAAACTGTTTTATATTTTAAATGGCTTCTTTTCTTTTGGGTTGCCAGCGTCATTTTCTAGAGAAATGCTCTTGAATCAGTTAACACTGCCGCATTTTGCTTCTTGCCCAAGATTCAAGTTCAAGTTTGTATATTCTCTTAAGTACACCTGCTCTCCTTATTATGTATATGTATTGATATGTATATATATACATACATACATACGTATGTATGAGTAGATTTCCGCACATAATGAAATCGGTAAATCGCATTTGAGCACGTCTGAAATTCGATCTGCTTGGTTTGCATCCCAAACGCTTCTCAAAATCTGTGGTTGATTTTATTTTTTTTTTCTTTTGAGATTTATTTCAGACAGATGCAGAGCTTTTTTCACAAAGGCTTGGGCATATTATGTACTTTATATGCCTTAAATTTTCAACATGTCAATGCCAATGTATTTCCACTCATGTCAATGTAGTATTTAGTTGGACAGTTAAAACAAGTTGGTTTGCATATTTGCTGAGTTTTTGAGGCACAGTCATGTGTAAAATTGATTTGAGATATATCGACATATTTGCTAAATGCGACTTAAAATGTATTTATGGATGGGGCACAACAAGGAGCACCCAATTCATGTGTACGCTGTTATCCATTCACTTGGACACAAGCATCATTTTCCAGTGCAGAAATAACTTGTGCGTCGTAATTAATAGCAGGAAAACCTTTCTTTGTGTTCCAGTTCCGTTGAGTGCTGTGTTTACACAAATGTCGCAGAAGAAAATACAATAAACCCAATAAATAAATAGAGTGCAAAGTGGACGACTTTGAGATGCCCTCTGGCTAAGAGGTAGACGCTTGCAGCAAATTCAAACTGCTTGAAATTATCCTTATCTCCAATAACACAAATAAATAATTTCAAACATCACACAGATATTTATATTTATATTTATATTTATATTTATATTTATATTTATATTTATATTTATATTTATATTTATATTTATATTTATATTTATATTTATATTTATATTTATATTTATATTTATATTTATATTTATATTTATATTTATATTTATATTTATATTTATATTTATATTTATATTTATATTTATATTTATATTTATATTTATATTTATATTTATATTTATATTTATATTTATATTTATATTTATATTTATATTTATATTTATATTTATATTTATATTTATATTTATATTTATATTTATATTTATATTTATATTTATATTTATATTTATATTTATATTTATATTTATATTTATATTTATATTTATATTTATATTTATATTTATATTTATATTTATATTTATATTTATATTTATATTTATATTTATATTTATATTTATATTTATATTTATATTTATATTTATATTTATATTTATATTTATATTTATATTTATATTTATATTTATATTTATATTTATATTTATATTTATATTTATATTTATATTTATATTTATATTTATATTTATATTTATATTTATATTTATATTTATATTTAAATTTATATTTATTTTTATATTTATATTTATATTTATATTTATATTTGTATTTATATTTATATTTATATTTATATTTATATTTATATTTATATTTATATTTATATTTATATTTATATACATATATTTATTTATATATATTATATAAGATAAAGGCAAGTTCAGGGCACAGTCGGAAAACTCGTCCTTGCAGATAGTGTACAGAAACGAGCGGTTTCTGGAGCGGTTTTTGAGCTGGCACAGAGGGGCACACAGGACACTCCAGGATTCTCATTCACTCATGTGTGCGTCTATTTATAACTGCTGTCTGTGTGTGTGTCTGTGTGTAAATGTGCAGCGGTGTTCAATTCATAAAAATCGCTCCAGCGTAATTGAGAGCACGCGCACAGGATTACACGAAATATTATTTTATTTGATTGGCGAACAGAAAAGGACGCCCAGGAGGGTTGCAAAAGTCAAAAGGGTACATTGAAAACTATTGAGTCGAGCCTTGCTCTTTGTGGTCGTTGTCGTGGTCGATGTGTCCCTTTGATTTGTCGATGGGCGCCGTCAGCATTGAGGAAACTGGCTGTTATTGCCACTTCCCAACTCGGTTGCAAATTGACAAATTGCACGGCAAATGGCAAAAAAATAAAAACATAAATGAATATATATATCTATACATATATGTATATATAACGTATATATTTAGACGTTGTCGAGTCACACCCCAGCACTTTTGGGCTGCATATAAATATTGATATGCCCAATACAAACATCGATAAAAGGCATTTCAGCTGTTGCTCATAAATTACATTTCATTATCAACCTCATTGTGCAGTTTGAGCGCCTGTGTAAATAGCTACAGAGCACAAAAAAAATGCATGTGTTTCAGTTGAATCTCATGAAATGTTTATGTTGTATTTTTCTTATAATTATATCGAATGCTCTTCAAGTGCAATTTCACAAATAGGCTGCTTGTGTTCCACCTGGACTTGAAATAACAATCAAATTGGAATAATAATGAAGTTAAATCAATTCTAATATTCTTCGAATCGAATGTAACTTAATAGACTTGGAATGATATTTAAATTAAATTCAACTTGTATTCGGTTCTCTCAATGTTAAATGCTCTTTGCTAGTTTGTAAATTACCCAAATTGTAATTTATGAG
Source organism: Drosophila glabriapex (assembly GCA_035042305.1). Lineage (NCBI taxonomy): Eukaryota > Metazoa > Arthropoda > Insecta > Diptera > Drosophilidae > Drosophila > Drosophila glabriapex. The sequence goes on from JAWNLN010000066.1 coordinate 13,698,329, forward strand.
TTTCGCATACTTTGCTCTCGTGGAAATTGTTGACGATACAAACATCAACAGCTATTCAATATAAATAATTATTTCTCACTGTGTATACAGCAGCCAGCGAGAGAGTTCGAACAGAAGGCGGCTTCTGTTTGGCTTTTGGCTTTTGGCTTGCAACATATGCGCAGCTCAAAACACCCTCTGAGAGTGCGACTGTACCACCGAGTACAGGGTAGCCATCAACTACTATAAATCGAACAGATTGTCTCTGCCTCAGGTTTCCAGCGTCAAGCGTCAAGCGTTTTCCTGCTTAACGTTTTTCCCAGCTTGTGTGCGGCCTGCGTGCATCTCTATTTTTATTGTTGTTGCTGTTGTTATTGTGTGTGGCATTGAAGTTTCTTTTCGATTGAACATTGATATTAATTGTCTCCTTTTACGTTTTTGTGCCGCTGCCGCCACTTAAATGACGCCTCGCCCGCAGCGTGCCACACACGGCGATGGCGATCGTTGAAACGTTGATGCAACCCGAGTCAGTCCCAAATCTTAAACCTTGGCACGCTGACCGCGCCCTTCACGGTGGTCAGAGGTGTCAAAACTGTTGCTCGCCCGCACCTAAATTAAAGCGAACCAAAAATAAAAAACCAAAAAAAAAACAAAAAAACAAAACAAAACACAAAAACGAGCCGTTAAAATAACAAGATGTTGTCCAATGCAAGTTTTGCTTATCAGCTTATCAACTGATTCGTTGCACAGCTGTTCGCATTTACCCAAATCGCCTGGCTTGCCTTAATGACACGGCGCGGCAGAAAGGACACAACAGTTGCAGTTGCAGTTGCAGTTGCATAAACTGTAGTATTAATACGCCAAATATATCGCTGAGATTTGCAGCACTTCTCGTGCTGTGATAATCCATTAAAACAACATCAAATTTAACTAACGACAATGTGTGAGCTGAATGCAAAAGATAAATATCGTAGCAAAATGTCAAATGTATTCATATTTCCTTAATCGAACATCCATTTATTTTTACTGTGGAAAATGTCCGAGTAATAACTAATTTATTATGTATATTGATTGTGTCTAATAGTCTGATTCCACTAACAACATTTCCTACATTCTCCAATTTATACAGAAAGAAAAGACGATAAGTGGCAACATTCTCTAAATTCAATATTTGTAAATTAAGTTGCGAATTTAGAATATATATCTTGATTTATACGTTGATTTATCAAATTTCAAGTGAAATACGGCTATAATAAGACGACTAGTTAAGTCAATATACATATTTGTTTTAGAGTAGTCTCGGTGAAAGTTGTATCATAAATCTGCCAAAGAAACTATCTGTCGAAATTTAGGCTCAAGTCTTTTGAATATATATTAATAAATAATTCCTCTTTTCGAATACCTTTTTCTGTCAAATTGCACAAGCTGCTATATAATTTAGCAAATAAACATGTTACTGCAAACAGCTGTTCTAATCAATTTCATCCAAATGATGTACACTTAATGAACACTGATGTACTGTGTGTATATGTATATGTGTATGTAGTTATTTGCTTAACCATTACTCTCATTGTATGCCCAGCTGATCGGCGAGTAATTGACCCAGTTGCAAATACACCTGAAACATGTGCGGCAGGTTCAATGACTGTAATGTGCCTCAGGATCAATTAGTGTACACAATGAACAATTTCACGCCTCGCTTATTGAAAACTGAACACGGCCACGACATTGTCTGGGCCTTTGGACTGGCTACCAGAGACCAGTCGAAGTTGGTGTAGCTGGTGCCGGACTCAGACTCAGACTCGGGCTCGGACTCGGGCTCGGGCTCGGATACGGATTCGAGTGCTCCGGTCAATGTGCTGGTTTGCGTGTCTGGCGGCGCCAGCACATGACTTTGACTTTGAGTGCGAAGCGACTGTCCATCAAACGGTGATTAATTAATACCCGGCTGCTGCTCTAAAGTAGTCGAGGGCAGCAGCAGCAGCTCTGTCGCTGCTTTCAAATAAGCCATGACGCATTTGCTAGCACAGATTAAGTTTTCCCATGAAAGCGTTTTATTTTGCACGGCAAGCCGGCAAAGTTATAAATATATTTATACATATATATATATATAATTATATATATATTTTTTTTATGGCTTTCTGTTCTTGTTTTTCACGCAGAATTCCATTCGAATGTGGCAAGGCAATGTGGTTTTGTCAGTCAGATAATCAAATGCGCATTATTGTTATAATGGCAACAATGATTGTTATGTTCTGCGATTTCCAAGACAAAATCTTTAGCTGCCACAACGAATATACAATGCTCTACTAGAAATAAATATATATTTTATATTGAAATAAATATTTGAAAGACAGCTGGACATGTCGAACTATGGTTAATTAATAGTTTAGTTCGACTCTCAATATTATACAGTATAAACTATAAGCTATAATATAAATTTGTAAATACTATAATATAAAATGCATTCATGGCAATTATTATCTTTGAATAATACTCAATATTTAGTCAAAAAAAATAAAGATATATTTTTTATATACGTCAATCAATTTTATTTAAGCAAAGCTCAATTTGAGTCAAGTTATATCTGAATGTAATCGTATATGAATATTATTTTCACTTGTACGGCAAACATTATCCAAAATCTGTAATACTCCTTGCATTGGGCCGCTCGCCAAGTGAACGATAGATAGCTAAAAGCGAAACTAAAAATATTCACATGATCTCGGGAGACCAGCAACGTCAGTCCGCCTACATTTCATAGACTTTGGCTGGAAGTTTTCAGTTTTCGGTTTTCAGTTTTCAGTTTTCAATGTATTCAATGTGTTTTCTGTTTTCAGCGCATTTTCCTACTTATGATATAGAGGGGCAAGTAAGCGCCTCTTTCTCTTCTCGCTTCAACAACTCGATGTGGATACGCCGAAGGGGCTAGTTGCGAAGTGAACTGTTGCCAATTGGCGATTACAATGGTCGATAGGCATGGACATGGACATGGACATGGACATGGACATGGCATAAAAAACAACGCCATCATTTTGCTTTTTTCGCTTTTTTTTCGGCGTCATGCGAGAGTGAGATTTATCTAATTTTCAATATTGTGCCCTGGGCAATGAAAAGCAGCCAACCAAGTTCAAATTTTTCTGTGTGATAAGTTGTTGTTATTATTGGTGTTGCCGTTGTTGTTGATAGGTAATTTACATAATTACCGCAAGGCGTGTCAGACGATTGCGACGAGTACGCCCAACCAGCAGTGCCAGTGCCAGTGCCAGTCCCAGTGCCAGTGCCAGTGCCAGTGCCACCGCACCACTCCGCCACACCGTTAACCCTCTTCGATTTGGTCAAGTGTTTGCCACATTTGACTGCTATTTTTGGCCGAGCAAAGCGTGCTGTGGCAGTTAGAACTCCACTGCGATAAGTATACATACATATCGAGTCCAAAGTCTCACTAAAATAATGTCTTAAATAAACCCGATTCAAGTGTTTGCCATTATTGTAAGTCATTCTTAATATGTCTGCCACATACTTACAAAGAACTAACATAACTATGCGGAACTGCACAGAGACGTGCCAGCGATGTGGCATACAACAAAGCGCACATTGAACTTCAGCTGAAATCTCAACTGGCTGCGGGTCGGTCACTGCCACAGCCACAGCCACAGCCACCAGTCGCCAGTCGCCAGTTGCAGGTTGCCAGTTGCCAGTCGTTGCAAGTCACCAGTCACCAGTCGTCAGTCGCCAAATGCCAAATGCAGCAGCAGCAGCAACAGCAACAGCAGCATCTGCATCAGTGGCATGCCCCATGTCGTTGTTATACTTTTATGTATGTGTTATATACTTAGTACTCCATGTATGCAGTTGCAGTTGCAGTTGCAGTTGCAGTTGCACTTGCACTTGCATCGTGTGTAAATTATGCATCTGAGGAGGCATCTACACTCGTGTATTCCCCATATAGTACAGGCAGGCACTCGAATCGAGACCTTAGCTAATCCAAGCAAGAGTGTTACTCGACCAGAAGATATCCAAATTTGTATATTATCCATATAAAATATACACAACTTCAATGTCCAAGTCTGAAAGACATTAAATCATTAAATCACTCATTTTATAATTGACAATAATAGTTAAAAACTTCTTAAAATTTTATGCTTTTGTGTCTGTTGATTATTAACAAAAATGCCAAGCGAAGGTCTTCGAACTGTTCAAAATGCTTACAGGGTACAAACAAGTGCAGATCAGCAGAAGAGGAGAAGAGTGCCACACATTGTCCCCTTTGCCGGCCGGCATGCGATTTGTACACGTCTTCATTATTATTACGTGAACGAGTATTTTTACTTTCTAGCATAGTTTGACGGATGCCAACGGGGAGAGCGGACAGGTGGCGAGGCATTGTGGCACAGGGTTGAGTCAATGTTGAGGCTGATGATGAGATGATGATGCGGCAGCATCATGCGGGCCAATATGCGAATACCACAAAGGGCATGTTCTGCTAAGCCCCAGGTGCCATGTTGGCTATACATAAGTACACACACACACACACACACACACACACACATACACACATACATGTGCACCCATTGGCTGGTTGGCAAACTAAACATATTAAAATTGCCACAGCGCTGCAGGTTACAGGTTCTACTTGCTGCCGAGCAGCCGCAATTGCTTAGCCCCGAATGTCAATCACATATTTCAAAATTGCCAGAAATTGTATCTTAACTTAATGGAGTGCTTAACATATATGTATGTATCTCTAGTTGTACTCTGATTTCGAAGGTACAAAATGCTGCTAGAGAATCGATAAAAATCAATTATCGCAAATTAATAAAAACTATTTATCGCCCACAATTATAAAACGAGAGTCAACAATATTTGAACATCGATTTCTGGTGACTTCAAATGTCGACAAATAAATTTCCGGGACACGCCTACCGTCGCCGCCCTTAGGTACTGAAAATGCCTATATCATCCAGAGTTTTTGAGCTAGAGCCACCAAATTTCGCAGTGGGTGTATTTAACTCCATTTAAAAATGGATAAGAAAACTTTATGCCAAATTTGAAATTTGTATTACTAGTCTTTCTTTCGGAACAACAAATTCCAGCTCCGCCTACTCCAGTCCTCTACCGCTGGTAAATGGAGTTACCAAACTTGGAAGGTGGACTACTCGGAGCTTCCTCCCTCATATAACAGCTGCGTAAATTGCTACGCCACACAGCAAAAAAAAAAGTTGCAAATTAATTTCAGAGATTGAGTTACTCAAGTTGCATGGCACTTTAAAGAATATTCAATGGTCGAGTCACATCCACCCACACGATTATCGGTAGGTTTGTCACTGGTATCAGAGTATTCCGCAGTCGGTTATGCCCGACTGCAACGGACTCACTTGTTATTCAATCGAAGCAAAGACAAAAAACGTGCAGAGAAAATCTGAAATATTCTCTTCATTGTTTTTATTAAATGATCGTTTTATTACAGTTACATTGCCAAATAACGTGTCACTGCAACGTGTGTCACAGCAAGGACTCCACAACAAGACAACAAGACGAACATATCATTTCTGATGTCGACCACGAGATACTGTGCATATTATTCGTAGCAACTATTCTTTGATAAAACATGAATGAAAATCGGAACTATTTGTTTATTGTGTATATTGAATACAACAAAATGAGCATCTTCATTTCCAATAACTCTTTATGCACTGAAATGCAATTATTTAAAGATTTATTGGGTTTTTGGACACCCATCTGTAGTTTCGTTACATTTTTGGAGTACTAAAAGAAGAGTATAAAATTTTGTGCATCTGATTAAAAAAAAAACAAATGTTACAAAAATATAAAACAAAATATTTAGTATATATTTAATTTACAATTTCTTTTACATTTTCAAGAATTTAAAACTAAAATGCTAACTCAATCAGAATTGATAGCTCATCAATTGTTTAGAGTATCTAACCGGTTAGCATAATATAACCCATTGCTGGGTATCAAAGTCCCATGTCAATGTGGCAGCATAAGACGGAGCATTGCGTAAAACAACAAGAGTATTTCGTTGACATTGTCATTGATTACAAAGACATCTTTTCCTTGCCTTTGCCAGTGTCAAAGTCAGTGTTTGCATCCACATCAGCATCAGCATCAGATACCCTCCTCCTCCCAGCCCATGTTGCGCATTGTGCTCCCGCTGCTGGGCACTCGGCGAGACCTCCTGGATTGATTGTGGCGCAGCATTTGCAGCATTCATGCCATGAGACACGAGATTTTTATTGAATCAACTTACAGCCAATATATTTGTCTGCAAGTTAATGCAACGATTGCTGTTTGGCTGGTGGCACGTGATTGCTTAAGGGCTGAGCTGATTTAGCATACAGAATTTTGCACATGGAAATGCGCTCTTTCAAATTTGAGTTGGCATTTTTTGATTTTCAAAAATATTAGTAAAGATATTTTAGGGTTTTATTTAAAAATTAAAAATATGAATTTTGATTTTAATAGCGAATGCAATTTAAGAATTAAGGTTTGCCTTGCTGCTTAACAATTCAAATATGTTTATAAAAAAAAAACTGTTGGAAATAACTGTATTTGCCTATGTACACCGCAGCTTGTCTTGCATTCCCGTTTTGTAGTCTTAATCTGTTGTTGCCTGCAAGAAACGGTAATTGTAAGTTCCTTACGATCAAGACCTTCTTCGATGGTATGTTTAAGCTACTTTCATGAAGCAAGACTCAGTCGCTTTTGGTCGCTTGAATCGCGTAGTAACAGTCGCATGAAGGGGACACATATTCAACCCCAAGTTATAATAATAGGTTATGGGCCCAGAACACGGAAAATTCAGCTCGTAGAAAATACAGTGAATTGTTCTGAGGATTACTTGTAGAAGGCGAATGAGAGCATTCTGGACTTTCTTGGACAAGTGTGATAACTGTGTGGTTAAAGAAAATGAATACCTCGATGAGTTCGATCGAGCAAATATAAGACTTGCTGCTCCTTAGCAACTAAGATCACATCGTTTCTACGATCTTCAATGCGTGCACTCTTTTGCCCAAATTTAACACTGAATCCCTTTTGGACTGCTTTCGATGCTGAAACAAAGTTACATTGAAGGTCTTTCACATATATTGTCTCGGTCAAATCAATAGTGTTATTTTTTCACTTTATTTCTGAAAAATAATTATAAAATAATAATATTTCTGATTTGAATAGCGATTGCAATTTTAGAATTGAGTTTTGCATTTGTACCTGACAATAATAAAATGTTTATGAAAGTATTTGTAAGTAGTATAACTAAATTAGACTTGAAATTATTCAAAAAAATCTTATTTCTGATTTTTTCGTTTTTCGGTTTTTCTCAGTGCCGTCTTATAGCATCCAGGTAGCAATCAGTTTACACTGATGACAAGTCAAAGCCATTGTCAATGCCAATGCCAAAGTCAGATCCAGCTGACATACCTGTAAATATGCAATGGTAAATGCAGCAAAAGCTTTGCATGCAACACGTGTGGACATGTGTGAATACTGAGTGCCTGCAGTCATTTGTGTGTGTGTGTGCGTGTGTGTGTGTGTGTAGGTGTGTGCCTCAGAGCTTTGTCTATTGTCCTTTTTACCAGTAGCTTTGTTAAATGTGCATTTCATGCATCAGTTGCTTAATTCTATATTCATATGGAGAGATGCTTATATAAGGTATATGCAACAGTACTGTTACATAATATTACAACTTTTTTTTATACATTTATACGTCTATCTTAGTTTGTATACCTTTGTAGACCGAAGTCTAGTCAGCTGACATCTAGACGTTGATCCATATAAAAGATAGCTTTAAATTTATTACAATAATATCTACTCAACTAGTGATGCTGATCAAGAATCCATATACCTTATATGGTGGGAGATGCCTCTTTCAATGCGTTACGTATGCCAAACAGTTTACCCTTTACAATGGTATAAAAATACCATCGAGAACCGAATTAACTTAGGGGGAGCCAAAAAAAAAAGACTTTAAACATATTCCAGGCAATATTCACTGACTTCAAAATAACAATAACATTTAATATTACAATTATTATTCATTTTGGAAAAGTCTGCCAAGCTTTCCACAAAACATATGCAATAAAATTCCAAAGAACTTTCACAAGTCTGTTCTTATTGTCAAACAGTAAACAGTTTTTAGTTGTATTTAACGCTGAGGTTTTTACGCCATCCTAACAACTGAGACTATGAAAATTATTTACCATATTTTAAAGATATTTATTTGATTTAAATAGCCTTCTTTTTAAATATGTAAAACATCTCAAAGATATCTAAATATGAAATCTAGACTAACAAGACAACTTAAACCAGATCAGAGCATATATATTATATGGTGGTTAAACGCCAAAAATATGTCATATTTCGGACCATCCACTTAGGTTTATATAAACATATATATATTTGAAATATAACAGACAAGTCAGTCTATAGAAATATAAACAGCAATTGGATTTTGTTTTTTTTTCTTATTTTTTTGCAGTTCTTGTCTATAAATATTGTGTGGCTAATTTACAGGGACTGAGGGAATGAGACTGGCACAGAGACAGGAACAGGGAATGGCCTACAGTGACCTAAACGCTGGGGCTTTAGGCAGCGTCTGCTTGTTTTTCAGTTGCATGCTGTTGTGCAACTGCCGCAGTTGGCTGCAATAAACAACAACAAAGCAAAGAATGGCAAAGCAAAACGGCGCCCATTTGAAAGTTGATTCTCCCTCCAGTGTCTGGACTTCATCCCAGTGCTCGGTAGCGATTTCGCAACTGCTTTTAATGGCTGGCCCGGGCATGGTCTATTTGATATTGATCAGATGCTGCACACTCCATAAAACTGTGTGGATTTTTCAAAAGGGGAAAAATGTGTTGTGTCTGACCCATATAAAAATAGAGCACAACGCACACCTTACACAGAATACGATTGGGAATGGATATGGATATGGGAACGAGGAATGGGGTGGGGTTTGGGAGTGCTTCGAATTGGGTCTGGAGTGAGGCGCAGGCAGACAGTTGATGCATCTATTGCATAATCCACAGAGCCCAGCGTAATTAAAATCCAATTCATTTTTTTTTAATTTTTTGTTTTTTTCTTTTAAATTTATTTATTTGGTTTTTTTTTTTTTTTTTTTGGTGTGTGTTATCTTAATGAGCAAAGCTACTTAAGCTTAATGTGAAAAGGTATTGGGGCCAACAGTGTATGAGGAACGGCAGCTGGAAGTGCGACTGGGTTGCGATTGGGATGCGACGGGTGCTGGGCTGCTGCGTCTGCCTCCGTCTCTGTCTCTGTCTCCGTCTCCTACACACACTCTCATTGTCGGGTGGCCATTGTCTGGCCATGGGTCTGCATTCTGTGCATCTTAAGTGGCCTATTAGAATATGAATGCCAGAACACACACATATATATATATATACCTGAGTGTGGGTGGCTCAGCAGACACCAGACAGCTGACATTCTCCACAGCCCCAACCCTAAAACAAACCTAACCCCCCCTTTGCCACACACACACACACACACATATATATATATTTATTTTCCTACTTATATTGTGCTCATTATTATGTATTATGATTATGTATGGATTTCATTTGTTGTCATTGTTGGCAGCTGGCGACCACGCGGTTTGTTAGGCTCCTCTTCATTCTTTAGAAAGGTGTGAAAAAGAGCCATCTAGCCAACAAATATGAATACAGTAGAGCCTCGCTATGTCACCTTTTCTGAGTCTCTAAATATAATAAGCGTCAATAGCGACAAAAGATCAAATTCTACACAATTCTCTTTGCAAAATGGGCTCTTTAAATCACCTTAACTGGATTTACTTTGTAGCTCTTACAAAAATTGATGGAATTTCTCGAATTCTTTTGCTGTCAACAAAATAAAAAATAAAAAATAAAAAATAAAAAATTGAGCTAAAGAAGTTCTACTGTACTTACGCACAGGCACATAGACTGAGTCGGAGTCGGAGTCGGAGTCGGAGTCTGCAACTGTGATTACGACTCCAACTCCAACTCCAACTGCAACTGCAAGTTGAAGCAACTGCTAATGAAGCAGGCAGTTGGACTGCTGCAGAGATGCATATAATTTACACCTACAAGATAATGCAGTCGTACACAGTGAGAAACTAGAAAAACCAAGAGTTCATTTAACGGTGACCATATAATAATTAAATGAAATTAAAATGCGGCCGCAATACGACGACTCGAGTCTTGTGGCAGATTCACTCAATTCCGGCGCCAGTTTGAACGCCACTGCCACTGCTGATGGGTCTTAATTGAATTATGTACACATAGCTGACCCGCATTGAAGGTGCTGGTGGTGCAGTGGTGCAGCGATGCAGTGGTGCAGCGATGCAGTGTGTGGTGCCCCGTTCGATTGTAATCTCAACCTCAGTGGCTGCATCTGTTTCTGTGCGCTGTGAAATGCCGGGAAATGGACGGCGTTAAAGCAAACGACAACAACAAAAACAAAAACAACAACAACAACAACATTTTCATTAAGAAAAATGCGCTTTTTGTTTCTAGAACTTATCAATGACTGCGCCTCAACTGCGCCTCAACTGCACAAACGCCACACGCCTCAATAACACTCGCCAGCAATTTCATACGTGTTAATAAAGATCTTGGCATCGATGCACGGTCAATCTATAAATTAAAACTCAACCCATTTCGTATGCCGCCTCTTGATTGCATTGCATTTAAGATCCCAATGCCCCAAAGGGGCAAATGCAGTCTGCCCGGGGTATATGCGACTGTTAAAAATACAAACAAAAAAAAAATGGCAATTTAGACTTACTTTTTGTATTTTGTATCAACTTTTAAGGAAATTAAACTTATCAAAATATATAATATTGCTCACTAGCTGTCTTCGAATAGTAATTTAAATGAAGTCGATTCGTTTCAGTCAACTTTAAGTTGTTTTTTTTTAAGTAAATCAATTGGCATTGCATACTTACAGGAAAGTTGGTTCTCTCTTAAAAAATGTGCACATTGCGACAAATAATTTAATAAACAAAATTAAGAAATACGTAGAAAAATTAAATAGTTGTGAATGCAATAAATAAGAAAGTTTTTAAAGATGGCAAAGCAACAAATTACTAAGGGTATTAAAAAGTCTTGCGACCAAAAATCGAAGAGTAAATCTTAAAGAACCTTGCGCAAAATGAAATATTTTTGATTTTCGAATTTTCGAATTTTCGAATTTTCGAATTTTATTCGCCTTCGGCGCACAATTGGGTGGACAAGGTCGCATTGTTTGCGATACTGTTTTATGGATTTCCTGGGGATTGATTATTGATAGCTCGCCCACATAATAATTATGGGTTGATGATATATCAATTTTATTTTTTTTTTTTTTTTGTATTTGGTTCGTTTGGAAAAACGCGCGGTTTATCAATTTGGGACAGAGGTTTCACTTTCTGTCACGACTTTTGGGCATTTGGAAAGCTTACATGCATATTTATAACACTTTCATTGAGCTGCTTATCCGAGCGAGAACTGTAAAAATACAAGATATTCCGAAACGCCATTAAAAATGCATAAAACAAAACCGAGCTCCACATTTATTTTAATTTTTTATTTTTTATTTTTTTACTTTGGTTTTTGTGTGTTGAAGCACACAGAAAAGATGCATCCCAGCACTCTAGACACTCGAAAGCCGCCAATAATAACAATAATAATGCTAGATATTAGAAAATCCAAGAGGGGTCCAACGAGCAGAACGGTGTTGGGAGTGAAAAAGTGCCTGGCGATCCAATGACTGATCATTTTACGACGATGCGTTCAGACTCTTCTAAGAAGAACAAAACACAAACTTTACAGAGCGACAAAGAGAGAGAGAGAGAGAGAGAGAGGGAGATAATCTCGGAGGCAGCGACTACTTAAGTGAAGTAAGTGGCTGGGCTCCAAGATGAAGACGACTTCATTATGCAAATAGAGTCAGCGGCAGCAGCCCTTCAATCATTGGCCCAAAGTGGCTCTGATAAGTAATTATGACAAGACGCACATGTTGCACTGCTGCTTGCCACACACCACAATCTAATAGAACCCCCAACGCACATCTCTCTCTCTCTCTCTCTGTTGGCCCAGTTCGGTTTTGATTTGGAGTTTTGGGCCGTATTGATAATGAGCCAATGCACTGAGCGAGATCGCTGATGGAAACACAAAGAATTTCGGCTTTTTAAATCGACCATTAAATATAACATGTGCATAGAATATATAAGAATTATTAATTATTAATCATTACTAAGTGTTATTCAAAATTCAATTGATGTCCGAATTGATTTAAGAGCTGGAGTACAAAATACTCACTTTAAGTACTATTCCGAAGTGATTTAGTAAAAAATGCAATACTTTAAAATATAAATTCTCAATTAAAAATGTATTTAAAAGCTGGATTCCTTGATTCTTGATTTAAAATTTATATAGCCACTGTTGCAAAAATAATTTAACTTAACTTAAGTTTATTGATTTGATTTGTGTTTGATTTTGTTCTTTTTCCAAGTGCTTACAGTTACTAAAACAAATCCAAATTAAGTTCAGCATGAACAGTTTTCATGCCTTTTTAATTAGCGGCCTAAAGGGTGATGCGACCATGCCCCCCAATTAACCGAAAGCTGAATGCGACGGGCTGCAACACAAAAGCAACCAATTTTTATGAGCTGTTTGATGATCGCGCCAAAGGCTGAAACCATAATCTGAAGCGTAAATCGATGCTGAAGCTGTGTGCAACCCGCATGAACCTTTGACCAATTGACAACTCCTGGTCTGGTCTGGTCTGGTCTGGTGTGTGTGGTCGACTCGGTTGGCTGTGTGTGTGTGTGTGTGTTGCATTGCATCCTGACCCACACGATCGCCCTGGAGGCGAATGCAAATGTCGGATCGCCCTTTTGTCATGTTTTTATGTTTTATGTTTTATGTTTTATGTTGTATGTTGTATGTTGTATGCATCTGTTACGCTGCACTCGCTGCATATTAATGTTGAGTCAGAACGGGAACGAGATCCAGATACAAAAACAAGATCGAGACTGATTCTGATTCTGAATCTGATTCTGTGCCGAAGAGCGAGTTCTCTTTTCTGCGGCAATTAATGCATATTAATAGAGAGCATAGAATGGGAATTTAGCTGACATGGGTTGACAAGCCCAGATCCCAGATGCGCTGAAGATGCCTCCAAGTTCTATCCGATTCGATTGGAGTCGAGCACAAGCTCAAGTTGAAGTTGAAGTTGAAGTTGGACTCGGCACCGTAGTCGGCGTGTGGCCCACGAGGCATTTGTTGATGAGCAATTGGCAGCTGTGATTTGGGGCCCTGCAAAATGTTGACGCGCCTGAGCCCAGTCCATTAATCACAGCCAACTGACGCACTCACTCACGGCAAGAAAGAACTTTCAAAACGGCCGACAAAACAGTTGATGATGCCACACAATGCTCCATTTGCCACAGATCTGAGATCTGGTGAGTGTTCTATGAATGAATTTTGTAATCAGCAGCTGCGAGCGCTGTTCTTTAAGCTAAACACACACTAATTACACACAAATACACACAAATACACACAGATATTTGTAAATGCTTAGCATTTATTCAGCCACCCAGCCAAGTTCTTCTTGAAGTTTCCTCCAAATTCCTCATCGCAGCCATTCTGTGTCATCAAAGAAAAGTTATCCTACTTTAAGAAATATAAAATTTCAGGTATACGAAAAAAATATGTGGGAATCTTAAAATGTAAAATAACAAGTTAATCTAGATATATTTTTTAATTTCACCATTTTAATGAAAAGGTCTTAAAAAATTAAATTAAAAGTAAGTTACAATTTGCGCCATTAAATGTGTGTAGAATTTAAAACATAAATAATAATAATAAAATAAGGAATATAATAAAAATAATCTAGAATAATAAAGTAAAAAAATTAAACAAAATATATAATAAATCGTGGGGCATTAAAATACCAAATGAGGAAACCCCAAAGAACAAACCAATTTTGGTAAATGCTCTGTGAATTTCCGGGTAAATATTCTTTGAATCATTTTTGTATCTATTCATTTTATTGCTAACAGTTTTTGGCCATTTTATGCCAACAGTTTTTTATGGGTTTGTGGTATAAATATTATTTTGCAAATGCTTTTTAAGCTGTCCAGTTTATCAATGCCATTCACACACGTGAGCAACGGCAACAGGTCAACAAATGTCGCACGTGTGTGTGTGTGTGTGTGTGTGTGTGTGTGCTTGGGCTGGGGGTGTGTGGGGGGTGCGGCTTGTTCTGTGTTTCGAGTGTTTGTTTACCTGCTAAACGAGTCGTGAATCGAATCAAATCAAGCGCAACAATTGATGGCAAGCGCATAGCTGTCAACAGGACGAGTCCTTACCACTTGTGTGTGTGTGTGTATGACGCATTTCATTCTTATCACTTATATATATATATATATATATATATATATTGTATATTTATATATAAGGCAAACCAGGTAGCCGGTGGCGCAACACTACTCGAACTATTCTTCATTCATTCATTATTGTTGTTGGCACTTTGATTTATCTGCGGTTTTCATTGCGGTTTGCAGGGGTTGCGCATTGTTGCGCCAAGGGGTTGTTGTTGTTGTTGTTGTTGTTCTTGAACATACAAAAAAAAAAGTATAGTTTGGAAAACCGACGGCACATTTCCCTACCAATTGAGCCAGTGACTTGTTAATTTTCCAATTACAAACTCATTTTGGCCGTTCTACCTGCTTTTTGGTGTTTCCTCATCTTTCTAGCCACATTTTGGGGTTTTTTTGTTGTTGTTTTTCTGTGGGTTTTTTTTTTTTTTGTTGGATTTTTTGTATTTTATTTTTGTTGTTTCATTTTTGTATTATTGCGGCTGTCTTTGAAGCCGGGAAGCAGGGAAGAAGCATTGGAAAACGCGCTGTGGCTGACAAGTGAGCAGAAACCTGTTTGATTTGTCTTAATTTCTTTCACCAACCAAATTTCATAGTGTGTTTGTGTGTGTCTGTCTGTCTGTCTGTCTGTCTGTCTGTGTGTGTGTGTGTGTATGTGTTAGAGTGTGTGTTAGTTGTGCCCCTGCCCTTTGGTTCTGCTTGATGTTTTGGTCTTTTGGCTTGGTTGTTATCAGCGCCAGTTCATCAGTTCATGCGAGAGCCTGTCCCTCTGTCCCTCTGTCCCTCCCTCCCTCTGCCCGACAGTCGGGCTGTCTCTCGACTCCGTCTCTCTCTCTCCCCCGTCCATTTGTCTGCCCGTCTCTTTGTACGTCGCTTGTCGCTTGTGCTTATTTTCAATTTATTTATGTGTGTGTATGCGTATCCAAAAAACAAAAAACAAAACAAAAAAAAACAACAAAAAAACATAAAACATAAAACATAGCATTGAATGTTCTTACCTGTGTTTGGGTAGATTCATTTTTTTTTATCATTATCATTTGTTAGTTGCCACTGCTGCGATGCGTATCTCCCAGATACTCCCAGATACTCCCAGATACTCCCAGATACTCTCCAGCACACACAGATACAGATACAGATACAGATACTGCCGCTTGTTTTCGCTTTGCAGCATGAATGATTTCTGTGTGTGTGTGTGTGTGTGGCAACTTCAGGTACTTCCACAGTCTGTGCTTTGTTCGGTTCTGTTTTGTTTTGTTGTTAGCAATCATAATTATCTTTAATTTTCAACAGCAGCTACACAAAAAACACTATGGCAAAAAAAAAGCACCAAGCATGGCCGGGAGAAATGCTTGAGATTCTCATGCCTCATAGGCAACAACAACAACAACAACAACGACGACAACGACTGCAACAGCCCCTTGCACCGTCAGTCTGGGGCATCTCCCCACCTGCCTGCACTGGCACCAGACAGTGGCAAGCAAATAAAAAGCGAAATTACATGAATGAACGCACAGTTGGGAGTTGGGAATCGGGAGTTGTTTGCCACCAGCTGTATTTGCATCTTTGCGGCATGCAGCACCATATGCATTGGTATTTGAACTCTGATTTCTGAGTTGCTTACCTTACCAAAGCCATATACAGCAGCAGATATACACTTGCCAATTACACGCAGCTTGTACACTCAGAGAAAATCAATGTTCGCCGGTGCTGTAAATGTTGTTTAGAAAATAGAGCATTTGCATCAAGCACAAAGTGTATATTTAACCAACACTTTAATATTTTTGTGATTAGTTTTGAATTTAATTTAATCCTGCTCACTTAGTTTACTAAAGACACAATTTTTTCTATTATTTATCTTACTTCTTGAGTTAAGATATTTGTAACTGGAATATCGGTGTAAAAAATGTAGCTGCTTTAAATTGAGCACAAAGAAATTCGTTCAAGCATCTACAATTTTCGATTAAAACAAAAAAAAAAAACAATTTATATTTTTGGAGTGAACGTGTTTGTTAGTTAGTTAGTTATTTGCACAGTGTAAAAGTTCAAAGTTCGAGCACTCAATGCAGCTGCATTGTTTTGCTGCACAGGCGCAGCGGTTTGTGTCAGCTCCTCCAATCAGCTTATCAGCCAGAGGATGCACCTGTGCCAGTTAAAACACACACACACACACATACACACATACACACAAAAGAGCACACGGCGTAGCAGGCGCACAGCAATTGCAATTCGCTGTTCACTGTTGGAAAACATGCGCAATGCGTGCTGACTTCCGCTGTTAATTTTAACAGAGTTGCGAATCGTGAGCGTTAATCACTTAACAGCTGCTCGCAGCAGCAGCATCAGCATCCAATTCCAATTCCAATTGCCTTCCAGGGCTGCTGTAAACAGGAAGAGAGCGGGGAGGGAACACAATTGCATTTTGCACTTGAAGTCGCCGTCGCTGCCGCCATCGTCGTCACTGTTAACGCCTTTCCGCGCAGGCGTCCGCGCTTCACGTTCAAGTGATGTTTATTTTATTTTTGCCAGCAATTGAAAAATTTCAGCAGAACTCAAAACAGCGTCGAAAAACAATTCAAGTGTAGCTGGTAATAGTGAAACAAACGTCGAAGCAAAACAAAATACAAGTAGAAATACACACACACACATACACACACACACACACAAAGATACACGCACACACATAGAGAGCCTCATGCATGTAGGCAATAAAGAAGACACTGAAGGAGATGCAGCAGAAACAGCACAAAACAACAGATGCAATAATTTCCGGTGCCGCTATTGTTCTCAATCAGCTAACGCCATCTCTCTAAGCCCCACTTGCGCTCCCTCTCTCCCACGCTCCCTCTCCTGTTCACTATCTTTCTCTCTTGCTCACCCTCGCTCACTGGTTTTTTGTATTTTTTTTTTTTTGTATTGAGTACGTTTTGTATGCGGGTGCGTCATGCGTTCATGCTGCGATCTCGATTCAACGCAAACAACGAAAAGAAGCGGAACGATGCCAACTTATCGGCAACGTTTCTTCCAGACGAAGTCCTAACTTCCAATACCCAATTGCTGCTGTTATTTACCATTTGCACAATTTGAATGGGCAAAAAAAAAACCTAACAACAAGAACATCGAGCAGAACTTTTTTTCCCCCTTAGAAGATTTCTGTGAAATGTGTGTGTGTTAGAGTATGAAACCATTCTGTTGTTTGTGTGTTCTTGTCAACCAAGAACGTAGAAAAGCAAGAAAAAATGACTGAAATTGGCAATGTATAAGAAAAGGCTGCTTCTCACCATTCCATGGACATTAAGAATCGCTCGGGTTAAATATGCCGTTTGCATATATATATATATATATATCTATACGTGTGCACATGTACACACACACATACACATACTTAAACCTATACCTGAGCATCACGTGCCAGCTTGCACTTATGCGTTAATTTTCAACACGTCATTAAATACCATTAATGTGTGACATTACATGACAAAAGGAATGCATTGAATTTCTACTGGGATACTAATTCAACAAAACACTAAGCACTGGAAGGGCAAATGCATTTTGCACGATTCTCTCTTTGATCGGCGATCGATGCTCTCGCATTCTGCTGAGCTGCGCTTCGTTAGATTTGACTGCGTCTTGATTTTCGTTCTCTCTCTCTTTTCCCAATGTTCATTCATAAAATTTCAATAAAATCGCTACAGTAGCAGCAAAAATCACTCTGTCGTTCTGTTTGCATATGGCTAAATACATACTTTTACATGTATATATGTATGTAAATATGTGTGTGCAGATGTATATGTGAATGTTCGTTGAGAGCTCAAAATAATTTGGGTAATTTATCTATATATACATATATATATATATATATATATATATATATATATATATATGCCCATTTAATAATAACTTGAGGTGCATGCAAACGCTGAAAAAAAACAGATATGAACACTATTTGTTGTTATCAAACACGTTCATATAGATGATCAGAAACATTTAATTCCAGTGTAGCAGATGGATGATTAACGGCAAAAGAATAAATTTACATGCAGCATTAACGTTGCACTTGGGGCAGCGCTCTCAGAGAGCGCGGCTGTTAAGTAACAGGCGTTGCGAGCGCAACCGGAGAGTAGCAGCGGACAGCTCAGTTGAGTGTTGAACAGCTCAGTTGAGCACGTAACATTTTCTCTCAATTAACAGGGCCTGTTAACTAACAGAACAGTACAATTTCAGAAGTCGTAGCGTGTAGACGTGCGTTCGCCGTTAATATTTCTCAAATATTTCGAATAAAAATTATCATTGCATTTGCAATTGCCCATGACTTAATGCGTGCCCGATTCTATTAATATATATTTGTTTTATTTTTTTTATTGCGAAAAACAATAAAGAAACCACAACGCGTGTGTTTGTGTTGATTATTTTTTTATTGTGTACTTTTGATTCTCGCTCGGTCTGCGAAGTTTGCCTCTTCTCCTGCCGGAAGGCGGCGGCATCGACGTCGGCGTCTGTGTTGGCACAAAGCCCAACAACAAGCAGCAAGCGAGCAACAAGTGCAAAGTCAAACAAACGACAGTCGAAAGCCAATGCAAGTCGAAAATAAATACAAAAACGAACGCCGCTTGCAAATGTGTGCTTGTGTTAGTGTATGTGAGTGTGAGTGTGTGTGCGTGTGTGTGTGTTCTAAGCAGTAACAAAAACAAACTGCAATTGACAAAAGAAAGCAACTGAACAACAACAACAACACTGAATGAAAAAACAGAACAGCAGCTGTCAAAGCAAAATAGCAAAAAAAGAAAAACGGCAAAAAAAAAACAAAATAAAATAAAAGAAAGAAAGAAGAAATCAAAGCAGAGCAGCACAATCATCATCAGCTTGATCGCAGATCGAGTGCAATAGAGAGTGATACAGAGAAAGAGGAAGTGCTGCAAAAAAAAGAAGGTAAAAACACAAAAAGAACAATAACAAATTAATGTGAATTTTCTTGGGTTTTTTGTTGTTGTTGTTGTGGCTGCTGCCCTGCTGCATTAGGAACAACGGATTTGGAACGAGTCCAATTCGTGACATACTCCACTACTGCTCTCTTATTGCCTGATCGTGTTTCCTGCGCTCCTGTGTTCCATACGGTCCGCGCACTTTTGTTTTAATTGCTGCACGCCTGCATTTTTTTATTTGATTTGATTTATTTATTGTAGTTTCCCTCGGGTTTCCCGTTCCTCGAGCGGCATGTTTTTATGTTTTTTGTTTTATTCAAAATTCAAGACGCAGTTGCATTTAAATGTTTTCGGTTCCAGGAACTATTTATTTATTTGTACGACAAACTTTGTCAAGGGGGTGGAGCACCACCAATGAGGAGGAGGAGTCGAGGAAAAAGTCAAATATGTATATATATATATATGTATATGTGTGTGTGTGTGTATGTGTGTGTGTGTGTGTGTGTGTTTGCCGCATATCAAAGTGCAATTTGGGTCCGCAACCGAAACTGGGCAGCAGCAGCACGAAATGCGGCCCGGGGCCAGCTGGCAATACCAAGAAGACCCCAGACCGAAACAGAGACCAAGACCGAGACCCTGGTGGACCCTGTCTGGGAGAGCAGCAACCCAAGCCGAATTCGATTCAAAGTATCAAAAGTGCGCTTTTTTTATGCCGCTTTCAATTTTGGCCTCCAGGCGCCTACCTGAGACCGATCTTCATATTCATACAGTACAACATATATAGATATGTATAGATATATATATACATGTGTGAAACGGCCCCGATATTTGAGCTGAAGTTGCATCCTCCAAGGTTCCGCTGTATCACGTCTAATAGAAGTAAATCACGTATAATACAGGGTATCTAAGAACTAGGCTTACAAATCAGTACTAAAGTTCTGTTTCAGTTAAATATTTCAATAATAAAAAAAAACATTTCAAATATACTAAATACAAATTATTACGCATTAAAAAGAAACGAAGAAAAAATTAATAACTAAATGCTTAATTTACCGATAAGCTCACATTTCATATTTGTTTATACAGAAAATTTCATGAGTGACTAATGAGAGCGAAATGTGAAATAGAATATAAACCACAAACTACAAAACAACAAATTTGTTAGTTTTCGTTTAGTTGTGTTTTAAAATATTTAGCATATTTTAAGCATTCATAATTTTTGTCTTATAAAACACTACATTTTCATAGATGGGGTCTTTAAAAATTAAAAAAAAAAAAAAAAAGAATATCAAAAAATTGCTTGCTGAAAATGAAAAAAGTGTGGCCGAAAACTGAATGTATTTTTCATTGCTCGTGATTCAATTTTGGCACTTGGCATTTGTTATTAGAGCATTTAATATTCGTTCTGTTTAACAATTGAAATCATTCCGCGTGCCTCCTTTCGAAACTTTTGCTGCTCTGGGCACACACAATTTGACATAACTGTAACTGGTAAGCCTTAATAATATGAAAAACGTGCAGAACGTGAAGTTGACCGCCCTTTTGCTGATATTTGGCTTGGCATTACTTCTTCGATCTTTCCAACTGATCATTATCCATTAGCTTCGATTGTGTGTGTGTGTGTGCGAGTTTGCGAGTGTGTGCGAGTGTGCGAGTGTGTGCTATGTATATTTACATAGAGTAATATCGAATACCACTCGACGACATATGTTGCCATGTTTGCAACACATGTTCAGCATTTGTTGCTGCCACATACACAGATGCACAAATGCACAAAAAAAATGCATTTACACTAAGAAAAACAAATGGTCCCTCAAGTTGCATAATCGGGGCAGGAAGTTTTTAATTTACAAATTCTGCAACAGTAAATCAATTTGCAGTTCTACTATGAATAAACAATTTTTTTCTTCTTCTAGCAGATAATCTTATAATTTGTATAATGTCTGAAGCAAATGTATATTTATCAAGAAAAATTTGTGGCTTTTTCATAAGTAATCGATGGCCATTCAAAACTATATCAAATATAAAAAGAACGAAAATCGGTTACATTTTTTTATTGTTTGTTTATGCCTTAAAAAAGAATTTGTAGAATATTTCATAAAAAGCTGCTAAGCATTGGAATGTAAATCAAAAATAAAATAAGATTTTCATTAATGGATTGTCTATTAATTTTAAGTTAGGTCTTACAAAAGAAAAACAACGAAACATTTGTGCATTTTTCATAAAGAATCATTGAGCCTTCAAATCTAGATGCACAATTCAACAATTTGGTTGGCAACACAAAGCAAAAACAAAAAAAAAAACTAAGAAACTCTTCTAGAAAAACTCATTATTTCATTTGTGCACCAGAGATGGAAATATGGGATGGGGGAGGGGAAGGGGGAAGGGAGAGACGGGAACTGAGAAAGGAGCTGAACAAAACACGAGTCCATGAAAATGAACATGAACCTGGACGCCTGACGTTGACAGCAAATTGAGTTATTTCCAAAATGGAAATTGAACGGCAACAACAGCAACAACAACAATAATAATCAAAGGCTACAACAACAGACATTAAATACACACACATACTTGCATGTGTATCTATATACACACACACACACACATAAATAGAAACATAGCCGAATTTTGTTTTGGGCAAGTTGTTGCGTCATCTGTTGTCACTTGACAACAACACAGATCCCAAATGACAAGAAGAAGCAGCAGCAAAAGATGAAATCGAATTGAAAACTCATCCCTACATATATATAAATGTATATATATTTATATATATATATGTGTGTGTGTAGGGTATGTGCAGTATGTATCTGTAAGATACGCAGCTAAAACACACACAGCACTGCAATTACAGCAACAATAACATTACGGTTAGAAGAAGAAACTATGTCGAAAGTGGTGCAGTCTCGAGAGAGAGAGAGAGTGAGAGTGGCCGACTAATCGATACCCTATCCAAGTGCTGCTATTTTGCCATTGCACAAGTCTTATTGAGAACATAACTCAAAAACAAGGCTGGCTATCTCGAATCGAACCCAATCAAGAATATGTAGTCTTTGAGTGATGTAACACACACACACACATTGCACCACTTTATCATATTACAGGGTATCGAAATAATAATAACAATTTTCATTAGGCTCGGGCCGGCATGCAGTGAAAGCGAATCTGAACTGAACTGGGCAAGTTACTAGCTAACTGCATAACTATTCCCATTTACCAACTAACTGCAACTACAAACAATAACATCTGCAAGCAACAACAACAAACAAATAACATTCAACAAGCAGTCAAGTCAAACACACTCACACACACACACACACACACACACACATTTACACACGCAACAAGCAGAAGATTAAATGATTTTAACTAAAACAACTGCCAAGACGAAAACGAAAGTCTTGGGCCACACACACACACACACACACGCACAACTTGTGTATATATGTCGACTCGCGTCGGCAGTGTGCCAAACTAGCAGTATACCCTGTATTCTGGCACACTGCTTTACTGTCAAATTGCTCCAACTTGAATTTATACATTTGTGTACAACTTAAACCCATAACCGATTGTTCCTATGGCAGCTGTAAAATATCGTGGTCCGATTATGATGTATTTTTTTTTGTTGTTTTTTAATAAGCATTGTTTGTGAGTTTGACCAGAAAATCTTGGTAAAACAAATACACTTTTTAATACTAAAACAAATCTTTTGCTAGTGGTCTGATCCGGTTGTATGCGACGTCATGGATGACCGATTTTGGCAACGGATATATAAAGTTTGAGTTGGATAGCTTAAAATAAAAGTGCTTTTGAATAATTGGAAACTCGTCAAATAAATCGATTAGTTCTTCTTCAAGTGCCTGTATTTGTTTTATCAAGTTGAGTCTCTCATGAATTAATTTGTAATTTAATTCAAGTTGCAAAAACTTTAAACAAGGTTAGTTGCAAAACAATTAAAATAAGCAACAATAATAAATAAGGTCATTGTCAATTTTATTAATATAAATTTTCTATTAGCGATTTGTTGTTGGTTAACAAAGATGCAAAGTATCAAATGCTGTGTAGAATATCGCTATTATTATTTCGCGAACAACGTCACTCCTAACTACCCTTTTCATGCACATCTTGTTACAGGGTATTGGGAAAGAGAAGGACAAAGAGGTAGAGAGAGAGGCAGAGTCAGAGACAGAGACAGAAGCGTGATAACTGCAAAGCAAATTAAATTGATACGCTGCGTAGATAGTTGGTCTGGTCTGCTGTTGCAACACCCATTCCCTACCCCATCCGCCATCCGCCATCCGCCACCTGCCCCAAAAGCCCTACCTGCCAAACTCCTCAGCCTGCAGCGTGCCTAAACTGCAAACGCACTTCTTTTTTTCTTTTCTCCATTTAGTGTTATTTTTCTGTTATCGCTGCTTTTGCTGCTGATGCATTATTCAGTTGCAGTTGCAGTTGTTTGCATCGATTAATTTGTTGTCGTTGTCGTTATCGTTTCTTGTTCCTCTTGTTTTTGACATTTTTCAATTTTCATCGCACATCTCCAAACGAAGACTCCCCCAACCCCCCACCAACCCAGTACCCCCTCTGTGAACGTCACGCGCTGTCGCATTGCATTTGTAATGTTTGGTTTTTAGACCGATTTTTTGGTTTCGATTTCATTTGCGTGTAGAAATGCATTTATGCTATGTTTTTGTTTTTATTTTTCTCTCTTTGTATATTTCAAGTTAATTTCTGTGCCATATGAAAAACGTTTGCTTGCCTCTCGCCAGCTGTTGTTAATGTGCGTGCTCCCCGCCCATTTCTCTTTCCCCATTCCACAACAAGCACAAACACAAGCAAGCCAAATATATTTCTCTTGAATCCTTTAATGTTTTAGTTCCCATTCCCCCGAATGGAATGCTTATGATTATTGTATCCATTCCGTAAACAGCAGAAACAACAACAACAACAACAACAAGAATATCAGCAATAGCTTAAGGCATAATTATAGTCGATTTCTAATTGACAATTGACAGACGACCCAAAGTCAAAATCGAATTTAAATCGACGAAGTCTATTTATCTTCACAATATTTGTTTGGCTTTGACTTTGAACCGTTGCGAAGCCGAGTTACCTTGAAGCAAATTGCAATTTCACATTTATGTATTTAGATAATGCTCTTAAGTAGTAGCGTACAAAAAGTACATCTATATCTGGATATTTATATTGATATATATCCATTTATCTGTCTATATATCTGTCCATCTATCTATCTTAATAGATATTTCTAATATCTCTATATATGAATATAGATATTAATTTATCTATATTTGGATATCTATTCATCCAAATAGATATCTGTCTATCTATCCATCTAAATAGATATCTGTCTATCTGTTTACATATCAATGTGGCTATCTTTCGAGCTATCCATCTACCGATTCACCTATTTATATATTCAAATAGTTATTTTAATAACTACCCATATATCTATTTATAAATCCGTATATCTATCTGTCCGCCTATCTATCTATCTATCTGTGTTATATCTATCTATCCATACTTCAATCCACCTATATAGATATAATATCATAAAGAATTCTCTGATTTCTAATTAGGCTTGGGCAAAAACAGATGACAACAATTATTTTTAGCTCACTTTCACTTTGAGAACGTTTACTGGTGTCAGTTAATCATTGTTTCGGTTAATATTGATTTAAATTGTTTTCTTTGGTGTGTTCTGTTAGCCAACTAAAAACATCACTGTGTATATTGAAACTTGACAGACGACAAGGGTGGCAATTAAAGGTCAGCCGGTTAATTGCAACAGTAACTGCAGCAGCAGCAGGAACTGCAACAGCAACTGCAACTGTTGCTGAACTGAACTTTAGCCGTTGCCCATTTGCTAGCTAATTTCCTCGCCCTCTCTTTCTCTCTCTCTCTTTCTGTCTCTCTCTTTCGCGAAGCTCCTCTCACATCTGCAACTCCAACTTCATCTCAGGGTTAAGTGCGTTGATGAGCGCGTAATGGCCGCATGCTGTCAGTTTAATTGATGGGCATGGGTCTAATTCTGGTTCTGGTTCGGGGTCTGGGTCTGGGTCTGGTTCTGGTTCTGGGCTAGGCATCAACATTGTGATCGTGTTCCGGTACGTTTCTTTTGTGTCTGCCCGCCGCCCACCCATCCACTCGTATCATGTGCACCCCTCCCCTGTCGCCGCAGTTAGGCGCTTGATGCGGGCGAGAACGCGTACATAATTTTTCGTTTGATTTGAATTCATACATTTATTTGTCTTAGGGGCGGACCAACGAAGCCAACAATCCACTCCAATCCACTTCACTCCAGCAAACACAATGCCCCACCCTTCGCTACCCACAGCAGTGGCTCAACTTGGCGATGGCCACTTGAGCTCATTAACTTGCAATTTACGAATTTATTTAGCAGGCACCGCTTTGCTGCGGGCTCTAAATCCACAAGCAAATCCAAAAAAAAATATACGAAGACCAAAAACAAAAACCGAAAACAAACAACAACAAAAAAGCATTTAACCCAACCCGAAAAACAAACATGTATTAATTTTTTAAATTCGAATCTAAGCGTCTGAAACACATTGAAGAAAACAAAATATTTATATATTTATATATATGTCTATAATTTTCAAGTTGTTAGCTAAAATTTTGATAATTTGTGTAACAATAAAAAATTAATTAAGAGAAAAGTAGACGTAGCAACAGTTCTCAGGCAATAAAAACTGTATGTAAATTGAAACAGCATCAAAACCCAAAGTAAATAAATAAATAACTTGAGTTTAATGTCAATGCCGATAAATCTTTGTTGACAATGTTGATGACGATGATTGTGGTGGAGCGGGGTTGCAGATGCGGAGCCAAACTAAACTAAACACAGCTGAACTAAGTTGAACTCGCTTCTGAATTCCCACGTTCTTTCTGTATCAATAGACTGAGGGAAAGAGGGATGTGTGGGGTATGTGAGGGTGTGCATTGGGATCGCACACACTCGACAAAAAATATCCCTTCGAATTTCACTGAAAACCAGCAATAATTACTAAATAAAAATTCTTTATAGCATATATAGTCTATAAGTCTATAAGAGCCAGAGAATGTATTGAGGGATATAAGTTTTTCTTAGATATCGTCAAGTTTATTTTATGTCATCGTTTTCCGCTAGAAATAAAAGACAAAAATACAACACAACCTGAAATATTATTGGTCAACTGTTCAAATTTTATTAAGATCGGATATGAAACTCAGTTTTTGTTGCCCAAAATACATTTGCATATTGAACAAATTACAATCAGCAAGCTTTCGGCTATCCCAAAAGTATCTCATTTATTACTTATAGAATAAATAAAAACAAATAGATATTTTGTGTAATGAATTCTACTTCAGAATTTACAGTTTTAAAGCATTTGACTTTATCATTATTTTTATAAAAAAAAAAATGTGTGTATACAAAATAATTATATTCATATTATTTCGGAATTCTAGTAAATATTATTTTTGCAAGTGCAGGCATAATTGTCAAAAATAAAAACAAAGCTATAGCAAACAATACAAAAAGGGAAGCTCAACAGGCAGCGGCATTAAATCAATTTAACACTCGCACACACACACACACACTCACTCACACACACTCGTACACACACTCGCACACATAGTGATTCCCACATATATTTGCATTATGTCAACGGCAACAGCAATAAAAAGGCGAAGAAGCAGCAGAAGTAAACAAATTTGTGCTATTCGCCCACAAAATTTGTGTATGTGATTGTGTGTGTGATTGTGTGTGTGTGTGCATGTTTTTGGGACCAAAGCGTCAACAACTTGATGATGTCTCAAGTTGGCCCAAAACTGAACTGCTGACCATCTCTTTGCAGTTGGCTGCTGCTGCATCGTAATCTGAATTGTAACTCATTTAATTTGTTCAACAATTTTGCATGTATCGCGCATAAAAAACAGCTGCCGGTTTTTTTAAAACACAAACAAAAGTAAATTGTTTTTAACTATTTTTATGGCCCGGCCCCAAACAAGCCAGCCGTAAATCTTGAGCACGCTTGTGCGCCTCCAGACGCTGCTTCGCTCAAGTCGTTGCCGCTTTTATTTATTTTGATTTTATTATTATTTTTTTTTTGGTTTTTTTTATATACATTTTGCTAAAAAGATTTTTATCTCGTTTTTATGACAACCAATGCGATTTGATCGCTCCATATGCTACGTGATTTTGCATTTGGGCAAATGCGAGCAGCAATCAACAACAACAACAACAACAACAACAAGAATACGTCGACAATCAGCAAATGGCTAAGACACTTTTTGGCCAACACGTAAAACAATTTGACGATTTTGTTATTTGCAGCGCTCTTTGTTAGTCTTAACGGGCATGCCTCTGAGCTAACAACTGCTCGTTATTGGATTTTAATTAATATCCTATAGAATATATAGAAAGTTTTTAGTGAAAATTAAAAATTGGCTCTTCCCATTTTTCGCTGAGTGACAAAATTACCGCTTGATGCTGATCGGCTTATTTATGCTTGCGGATTTAATAATAAAATAAGTAATTCAAATGCAAAACAATCTTTAACAGATTTTCGGCAAACAACCCAATGAATTAGAGACCAATTTAAATTTCTATTTTTCAATTTAATTTCTATTAAAAAATAAATAAATATTGCTTAATGTAGTGCTAAATATAATATAATATAATATAATTTGATATTGGTTTGAAATTAATTTTTCCGAAATTTAATGTCTCGATCAGGCAGTCTATAATTATCTTATATCAAGTCAACTATTTATCCTTTTGGGAGTTGCTCGCTGGGTTAATGTGGGACTGTGTTGGAAAGCAGAAAAGAAAAAACAGCAATAGCAAAACAACAACCACAAAACAGTAAAGAGTTGACACTTTGCTACAGTTCACACATGATTTAAACGCCATCGCCATCGTTGTCGCCTTCCTTATTGCGGTTGTCAACATTGGAATCGTTTTTCATTTGGTCTTTTGTTTTGCCTGGTTGTTGTTTTGTATTTTGTTATTTATTTTTATTTCGTATTTCGTGTATTTTTTTGTGAGTATTTCCATCATCAATCATGCGCCTCGTTGCCCCCAAAAGTCACCCATATGCCAGATGCCAGATGCCAGATGCCAGACTCTCAGGCCAGACAGGCGGCGTTGCAATTGCGCAGGCGCAAATGCTTCAAAGCCAAAGTTGACTTGTCCGCAACTATGTTTAACAAATATGCGGCGCTTGCGACTCACTTGGTCGACCAGAGGGGGCGAGAGGAGCGGGTAACTCTCTGAACTCTGACACTCTCGACTCTTCTGCGCGCGACAGCTGCGAAATATTGTACAAAAATCTTAACATTAACCTTTTGCACCGTGGCACATCATTAAGCGTTTTCGATACTTTCAATGCTTTTGTTTTTATACCCATGCGTAAGGGTATTATAATTTTGTTGTGAATGTTGTAACACTCGTATAAGGAGACTTCTACGATCCCATAAAGTATATATATATATATATATATATATTCCTGATCAGCAGCACTAGCCGAGTCCGTTTCTGTGCAAACTTGTCGCTTACTTTTATAGCTATCTTGGACTTGTAGTCAGATCGGACTAATATATGTTATAGCTAAAATAGGAGCAATTGTATAAGAATACTTTTATAATTTATAATGAAATTCGACTTCGGTTTGCAAGTGTGTGTAGTATTCGGCATGCCCAAGCCATTCTTCTTGTATATATATATATATATATATATATATATATATATATAAATATATATATATATTTTTTTAATTTTGTCGCAACACAAAAGGTTGCAAACAAAATGTTGCTGCTCGCTTGTTGATGTTTTCAAATTAATCAGCTGTCGCCGAAGCTATTCACACGCACAATGACACAGACATGTATCAATATACAAATAGATAATAATATATATTACATAAGTGTATATTCAGACGTCGCCATATTTTTGCCAGTCCAATCTGTCTGTCGTCGCTTATCAACACTAATGGGCGCTCTCATTGATTTCCTGCAACATTTTTTTTTTTTCTTGTGGTTTTTTTGTTTGCCAAGTATAGCTTATTAAATTGATGCTTGTCAAAAATTAGGCCAAGTTGGCAGTTGTGTCTGATTCGCATGCTGCTGCTTCTTCGTCTTCGTCTTTGTTTTTTCACTTGTCCATTCATTTTGCGAGTCATTTGCGGCTGTGAGCTGTGAGCAGAGTCATAGTCGATCAAATGGCCATTCACATTTCTCACCCACAGCGTCAAAGATGAGAGATATATAGATAAAGAATGCATGACCAATTTGGCAGTTAGCCAAACACCTTTCGCCTATTGAAACTGGCTGACACGACAGTAGCACAAATCATGTTACCAATTAGCTACCTGCCTGCGTGTGTGTGTAGATTCTCAAGCGGGGAGTTAAGCAGTTAGCTGTTACATAATTAATGCCATTAAGTTCACAACTGAATTCGTAATACCAGAGTCGATATATCCAAGTGGGGAAATGTGTTTGCTAATTAGTGTAAATATTATCGGATTTCAAAATATTGAGCATATCCAGCTAGTTGGGCTAATCGGTTGTAGAAAGCCGTTAAGTGGTATCATAAAGTCGTATATGTATCGTGTACTTGGTGCTCTTGGCCTCTTGATGATGTTAGCAGTTTAATAATGTGAGTTGTGTTGAGCTTCCTAATTGAATCCAGCTTTGGTTTAGCTAGCCCTTAATTGACTGCCAAATGAGCTGTGATAATCATCCAATACTCTGACCACTTTCTCCCACACCAACACACACACACACACACACACACACCACTTTTCTTTCTGTGTGTGTGTGCTTGAAGCCTGTTCAAGTTAAACGAAATTCTGTAAATCAATTTGGTTGTTTTCCTCTGCGCCACACATCAGTCAGGCAGTGGCACATTGATTTGACATGAAAAGTGGGGGGAGGGGGGTGTGTGTGGAGTTGTAGATTTTGTTGGTTGATTGTCATTTTGCTACTACGATTTCCCACAGTTTCCAATCAATTATTAATGCTGTGATATGTTTCGTATTCTCCTTTATTGATTTATATGATTTTCGGCCTTCGTCCGACTTTTTACTTCTTATTTATTTTTTGTTGTTGTTGTTTTTGTTCTTGTCCCTATGGGTGTCTGCTTAATAATAGTATTTTATTTGTTCATTGTGCGCTTGGCAGTTGTAAATGACCTTGAACTTTGATTGTTTGTTTTTTATTTTTTTATACATTTTTTTTTTTGTTACGTCGGCATTCTGGACTTGAATTGAATTGAATTTGTTGTGTTTTATCAATTAGATTTTTGTTTGCACACAGACAAAATGAGTGCGGAGTCCCACGAAACATGCCCAGGGGGAGATTAAAAACTTTAAACAAATTACACGCATTACATGCACAAATAATCGATGTGCTAATTGAATTTTGCGATACTTAACATATTTCGATAGCTGAACGCTGTTGTTCATCATTTGCATAAATTGCTATACAAATTCTGGCCTTATCCGTTCTTCGCTTATTCCTTATTATTATTATTATTTTTAATGAACTTATCATTTATTTGTTGTATGATTTGTGCTTAATTTATTTATCAATTAAATTTTGCGTTTGTTTAGAATGTTACGTTAATTCAGCAGGAAATGGCATCGACAGAAGAGACTTGCCCCTGTATATATAGCCAGATACTGTTTAGTTAAAGTCCAATGATTTATTATTGTGTGCTCAACTCGTCCAGTGCGGAAGTTGGCGACGCTCCGAGTGATTCGTAATTTATATCAATTGCAAATAACAAATAACAAATACCAAATAACATAAAACAATTCACAATGGAGTCGTGGCCAGGGGAGGGGGAGTGTTTGAATATGGTCCGCTCGATAAGTTGATATCAATATAATCATAATGATCATGTAAGCATATTAAATATATTAATATTTCTAGTCTATTAAAAATTAGTTTCGCTTCCCAAGGGAAGAGAGGAAAATTAAAAAAAAAGAGAAAAAATAGAGGGAAAAACAGAGAGAGAGAGGGAGGGAGATGGAGATGAACAGGAACAGCGGGGATTGTTTGGATTTTTTTAAATCAACAAACAGTTCAAAATAATATGAAGTGTTAGTTGATGGAATAAAATAGGAAATTGACTACGCGGCTAGCAAGTTCAAATGTCGTTGAGCAACCCTCGCTGGCCGCCTCTTTTGCATACAGTGCGTGCTATCAATGAGAACGCTAAATGAAGCCAACGAAGCCACGAGGAGCCAGAAAAGCCCCCCATCAGAACCGGGGTGTACCAGAACTAGGCCTGGGCTGGCAATAGAAAATAAAAACAAGAAGCATAGGCAGACATATGTCCCCTTATATATGTGCACACATTTACACACACTGGCAACTGGCAACTGGCAACTGGCATACAAATGAAGCGAGTGCAAAGAGTGCGGACCCAACCCGATAGCTTTCCGGGCAAAGCCTGATATCATTTATCATACTAATGCCCGCACAATTGAATCGGGAGAATCATTCCATGAGTATTTCTCTGCCTCTTGACACGCATCAGCAGCCCTGAGCCTTGAATGTGCATGCGCATGTGCATGTGTGTGTGTGTGTGTGTGTGTGTGTGAGTGTGTGTGTTGACGGTTGCAAATAAAACCTGTCAAATGCTTTGCGCTTTGCTGATATTTAATCTAAATTTATATTGACAATGTTTACCCGCTGTTGGGGGCCAGTCACAGAAGATATTGTGATGCCTGTGTGAATGCATACCATACTAAAAAAAAAGTCTGTTGCTTTGCTGCATGTGTTCAATACCAATACCAATACCTATCGCCTGCCCTTTTGCCCCCATCCGCCACTTATCTGCCCCAGCTCAGCTGTTTGTTTGAATTCTCGGAAATCGGAAACTAGTTTTGTGGGCAAGCTAAGTTGCCAGAGGATCGGAGAATTGTGGAGCTCTCTAACTGACAGGCGATTTGTTTATGTAAATATTTGCGCGCAATATTTAATTAAGTAGAAAGTGCGAGTGCCAGCTCCTATGTGTGTGTGTGTGTGTGTGTGTGTGTGTGTGTGTGTTGTGCTTGACTTTGTAATCGGCTTGTAATGAATGAACGCGATAAGAAGCACCTCATTATCAATGCCAACAGCATATTCATTTCAAAGAAGCTGGTGGTAAACAAGTGCACAGGCGTTTCGTAACGACTCGCAGATACCCTGTAGAAAAGATGCTGAGTAAGTGGCTTTTGAGAAAAATAAAGAGAGAGAGAGAGAGAGAGAGAAATAAATCAACAAGTAAAATGTGCTAACAACTTTTCGAACGGGCGTTGCTATACATAGTAAGTCAAAGCAGGATGAGCATTTATTAATTTATGAGAATTTATGAAGTGGCTACTTAAATGAAATCAACAATTTTTAGCACCTAGCTGCAAGTATGCTTCAGATTTCCGTGGCAACACAAAAAATGTAAGATTTTATCTTTGCTGTGTGATTCGCTAATATGTAATATGTACATACATACGTCGTATGTAAGTAATGGATGTAAGTAATGTATGTAATGAGTAATGTGTGCTGAAATTGGAGTGGAAAACGCACTCAATTATAATAACAATGAGCAATATGCTTTAATCATTGGCTGTGTGAATTTCCATTATTTGCAAAAACGCTCAGCATTGCCCAAAGATTTGCCTATCAGCAACGTCATTATCGTCATGCGATGATTCCCTATGGCGAATCCCGCCAATGCTCGTCATCCTTGTCGGCATTGTGTGTGGACTTATTAATTGGCTGTTTGCTTTTGTTTTTGTTGATGCCACTTGGATGGCAATTCAGCTGAGAGCTTTGAGTTGTTGTTGTTGTTATTGTTGTTGTTGTTATTGCTGCTTTGAGAAAGCAATATTAAAGCTGATATCAACAGCAACAAAGCCGCCAGCGATAGCCATATTTCGCGTTCAACTTTTCTGCATTTTGCAGCAAAAGGCAATCAATTAAAACGCTAAGCGTTAATTAGCAATAAATTGATAAGTTTCGCATTCGCATTGGCAATCGTATAAAGCGCATACAATTCAGCGACTTTGCCGTTTCTCAAATTGAACGTCCGCCTTCTCAAATGACCAAAGCGCCGACCGACAGTCTTGAGCAATCCAGCTATTTCAGTTTAGCTGCAAATCAACAGCATCAACAGCATCAACACCAACGACATTCTCTTCATCTATTAATTAAAATAGCGCGAAAGCGAAAACCAGAAATAAACTAACTGAATCAGTTGCAGTTTAAAATAGACTCAATTGCCCATAAATTGCAAAATGTTCTCATTTGTTTTTGCTTTATAAAAATACTTTCGTTATAGTAGAAATGTTATTATTCTAATTATATAATATTATTAAGCTGATATTTGAATATTTTATTGAAACATCTGTTTGAAATATCTAGACAAAACAGCTGTCTCATATTCACTTTGCTCACATTTCGATTCAGTTATTAATTGACTTTATCGACCAACAATCTATATACATAATAATGTTGGTGACGTCTCCATTAATGCGTCACACAATTCACTATTGTAAGCAAATTATACACCTGATATTTTCTCTTGTATGGCGATTTTCTAAAGTGTCGCAAACATATTTTTTTGTTCCAAGTATCTCAACTGGCGAATCTGTC
This sequence comes from Drosophila glabriapex, assembly GCA_035042305.1. Taxonomy (NCBI): domain Eukaryota; kingdom Metazoa; phylum Arthropoda; class Insecta; order Diptera; family Drosophilidae; genus Drosophila; species Drosophila glabriapex. Next base: position 13,732,259 of record JAWNLN010000066.1, read on the forward strand.
AACTGGTGGGACTACCCTCACTGTGACATCGACCTTAGTATAATGATTATTTTTATAACCTGAACCCATATTAAAAATGGATATGAAGTTGTGTACAGGTGTGTAACATGCAGAAGACAGAATATATTCATAAAGTAAATAAATTCTTGATCAGCATCGCAAGCCTGGTCGACTTAGCCATGTCCGTCTGGCTGTCAGCACATGCAGTTCAAATTTATTTATTTAGTAATGTGAAAATAGACTTAAAAACGTCGATTTTATTAGCGAAAGCATATTAATCAGATTTGAGCATACTATACAATTGAACAGCTGCGTTGAGGGTATTTGCTAGTCGAGCACACTCGACTGGATCATTCTAACTTGTCATTGTCAACGTCAGTTTTCTGGATTTGCTGAGCAGTTGTTTGCTGTTGACACATGAAATTGTTGCACAAGATTTGCTGGCGCTGTTTCCCTTCCACTGCTCTGCTCTGTCTCTTTACTATTTCAACTTGCTGGCTCATCGTCGTCGTCGTCGTCGTCGTCATCATCATCATCATCATCATCAAAGTTGTTGTCGCTGGCATTTGGATTTGGGCACTTCTGCTGCAATTTACCAGGAAAACTCTTGAGTCGAACAACACCAGCGACAACTCATTTTCATTTTCATTTATATTCCCAGACGCGCGGGGAGGTGTTCATTCCGCGCCTGAGGTTCATTGCCTGCCTGCCTGCCGCCAGTCAGTAGTGAGTCAGTTTAGAGTTTGGTTTGGGCCCACAGCAAGAACTTCGATTTGCTCGTCTATTTGTATTATTTGAACGGCTGGTTCTCACTGGTTCTCTGGCCAAATGGACAACACTTGGCCATATGCATATTGTATTGTCTATTGATTTGTAATTTACGTGTCGGCCTCATTTCGTTTGGTTTGGCTTGGCTTTGTTATGTTTTGCTTTTGCCTCTTACCATTTCCCTATTTTCATTTTCATTTTCATTTTTATTTCCATTGTCATTGTGTAGTCGTGTCCATTTCTATTTCTATTTTTACGAGCATTTGCTCTTTTCTCTTTTCTTTCAACTGAGTTATTAACCCATTCCGCCCACTTCTGCTTGGCGACTCCTCTAGTAGTCACTAAGTCTCCGACTAAGTCGGTGTCCAGCAATTAGTTGGTCGCAGTCTGTGTTGCCGCCTTGTTGTAATAGCATTCGCATTTTGTATTTCAATTTGAATTTCGTTTTTCGAACGATTTTCACTTTTCAATGGGCAATGGGCGATGGGCGATGGGCAATGGGCAATGGGCTTTGGTAACGGTTCGCTCCACGCCCATACGCAACTTATTGCGCCTTTTACTTTTACTTTCTACGAAAGCGAAAACCCAATTAGAATAACGTTGCCGCTGCAAACATCCGCCTTGTATCTCAAAGGGCGTTTTATATGTGTTCGCTGTGCGTTTCCTTGAGAACGAGCAACGTGTCCTCAAAGAAATGTACCTTGAATAGCGCAAAAATTATGTTGAAATATGACGGCTAATTAACATTTGCTTTTCCTTCTGCTCTTCTTAAGCTATATATTTATTTATGCTGAATATATATATATATAAGTCAAGCCGTTATGCAACATCTTTGCCCGGCAGGGAAGCGGAAGGGGCCAACATCAATCGGCTGGTCAATAATCTGTTGACCCCCTCGTTGCTCTGTGTGAGTCACGAAGCGGGAGAACTTGATGTATATAAACAACAACTGTATCTGCCATATATATGGCATGCATTTGTCTCTTTCCCTGTCCCTGTCCCTGTCCCTGTCACTATCTCTATCTCTATCTGCGGCTGCCAAAACTAACTGCGTTGCATCGCATTTCGTTTGCTGTTTGCTGTTTGCCATTCGCCGAGTGACTCATTGTGGCGGCTGTGCTTAGCATTTCTGTGTCTGTCTGCCTGTCCTGGTGTCTCTCTGTGTATCTGTATGTAATGGCATTCGGCAGAACATGGCAAGCTAAAAGTATCTCACAAACATCACACGGCTGAGTCATCCTCTTCTCTATACAGATGCAACAAGACACAGCGACACAGATCTGACAGGCTGACTGACTCTTTTGACTGAATGACTGAATGACTGACTGACTGTTTCGCCGGCTGGTTTTTTTCTGTGCTCATCCATCTATTGACTGCTTTATTTTTCGGTTTTTATTTTAATTATGACAAAACGGGCTGACTTGACTCAAGTAAAAAGTTTTGCTTTCGAATTTAGGAATTCTAGTGGATTTTCACGTTGATTTTTGTATACAAATTGTCTTGTAAAAATTCTTCATTGTGGCTTGCCTTTGTTAACTTTTACCAGCAGAGACCATTCAACTAATATCAGTGACACAAAAAAATACAAAATTTAAAAATTTTTAAATTAAAAATTAAGGTTAATTTAATTGCAAAAGTTACACATAACTTTAAGAAGTGAACATAATTAAGCCATATAAGATAGTTTAGGGATTGTCAATTTAAAGCAAACTAATCAACTTTTAACAATTGTTTTTGTCAACCAAGAATTTTTGAAAATTATTTTTGTGGTTTTTTTTGCTTGGCTATTTGAATTTTGCGGCGATTTGGTAAGCTTCTGGGGTCATATATGTAGGATTGTGACCTAGCTCAACCGCAGTGGGTCACAGTCCAATATAACAATGCAAGCAAGCCAATAACACCGAAACAGAAAATAAAAATAAAAATAAAAACTGTTGCCGGTCAAAGTATTCAATCGACAATTGCCTTTCACTTTTACTTAATCAGAAAAATTGCTTGGCGATTCATAAGCAAAAGATTCAGATACAAACACAAATACAATTAATGCTACAGCTGCTGGTCAATCAACCTGTTGACCACTCGCCCGCCCGTTCAACCACCGCCAAGTGTTAACTGTGCGAACTGTGATCTGTGATCTGTGATCTGCGATCGGCGATCAGAGCTCTGTGTGTGGCCGCACACTCAGCTAAGTATACACCACTCTTGCCACAACCTACACACACACACACACACACACACAATTTGGCCCGTTTAGCCATGTCAAAGCCCAATTTGAATTGCTGGTTGTAATTATAATCTTGTGCATCGCGTTTGCCGTCCAACATTTCGACTTTTCAACTCAAAGGAGCTGCCAAAATAGTTCATTGCACTTTGGCAACGATGTTGGCCAGCAACATTAATAGACGAGTCAGAGGTAGCCAACTGCTGACCACTAAACGCTGATCACAACCTACTACATAATCGCGTATTCGCATCTAAATTTGGCCCATGTGGCTGTGCCATGAACCTGGCTAACAAACTGTTGAACGCACTGACAAAATGCTCTTCAATGGCAGCGCTCAATCCCCTCCCCGACGAGAGGCAGGGATAGAGACTGAGAGAGAGAGAGAGAGAGAGAGAGTGTATGTCTGAGTGTGACAGATTGCAGGTTTTGTGTTTGTGTCGTCATCGGCGACATCAGCAATCGATCTTATCAGCAGCAGCCCGACGCACCAATAATCCAGAGACAAACAACAACTACTATGCGAAATCATTATTTAAATACAGAAACGTGTTCATAATTTGTCAAGCAAGACAGCGACAACAACAACAACAACAACAACAGACAATTCCAACAAGTTCAACGTTTAAATAATAGCAATCGTGATTGGGCGACTTTTGCATGCCCTGCTGTGCAAATTGAATAGTTTAAAACGTTTTTTACATTACACAAATTATATTTGCTATTTATTTTATTTTATTTATTTAATTTAAATTCTTATTTTTATGAATTTCCTATAATGAAAACAGATGGCAATATTCATTTACTTAATTCTATTTTTTGAATTTGCTTGCATTTAGAGATGAAACTTTAAAATAAAGAGGCTTTTTGCTTTGGTTTTTGATATGGTTTTCACACAATGGGGTACTAATTTAAATGAACACATTAGACACGTTCAAAATTAGCCTATTTATTTATTTTATTTATTTGCACGAATTGTTTTTGGCGAATTGTTTTATTTGATGGGCATCAGGCCTATATATCCTATGGCTATGGCTGAGTTTGTTGGCCCCACAAAATCGCTAATCGGCATCGGCATCGGCAATCGCAAACGATCGGATGTCATCTCTCCGCGAGTGGTTCGTCTCTGCACCTCCGAGCCAATTGGGCGTTTGCCATGCCATGAACCCACCATCCGTGTCCGCAATGGCATCTCTGCCTCTGCTCAGGGTGTAAACGGGTGTACCAACAACGGCAACGGCACCGGCACCGGCACCAGCACCAGCACCAGCACCAGCACCAGCACTTTTGGCGTCACTTCACCAGTTGACCAACAAAGCTTTCTCATCGTTCAGATGAATTTTTGTGAAAAATCAGTGTTCGTCGCAGTTTCTTGCCTTGAACTTTTCAAGTTTGTTGCCATCTGTTTTTAGCCAAACGGCCACAAACGGATTTCAATTCCGGAAGTTTATCCAATTATTGTTCTCAGTATTATTGCTGTTATTGCTGCTGCTGTTGTTGTTGTGGTTGCTGCTGTTGCTGTTGTTGTTGTGGTGATTCTCTTTTAAATGGTGCGAAAACTGCGCCGTTTATGTGTTTACTCGCGTGTGTGGGTCGAGAGTTCAGCATTTGGATTTGAATAGATTTTAAACTCGCTCAATTGGCAAGTCGTTAAACCGTTTTTGCGTTTTGTTTACCATTTTTGTTTTTTTCTTTTGCCAAATTCAATTTACGATTATTTAGCGTGCTTTTCATTTGAATCATTAAATTTAATTGCCTCAACAGTTCGGTGTCATATTTTCATACTTTGTGTAGATTTTGCTCTCAGTACGAGTATATTAGTATTTGAGTATGTTGTTGTTGTTGTTGCACGTGCTTAAGTTTTTCAACATTTGCGTGTAGTCATAAACGGTTTCCAAAAAAAACAAAAACAAAAACAAAAACCATAAGGTGTTGGCAGCATTTGCCAGTTTTTCAATTGTGGCAGCCACAAGTGAGTGCCATTCATTAAGCGGCACAGTCGATTAGCCCAGCTTCACCAAGCCAATCACTTAGTTCAACTAATTGTTTCGCAACTTAATTAAACGATGCAACAAACTTTTCTTTGTAAGGAACATTTCCATGCCATTTGAGCCAAAAAGTTAAGAACTTTTTATTTATTTATGTAATGTGGACCAAAAGCACTTTACAAAATTTAAGAAAGGTATTAAGGAAATATAAATTAAAAATTCAACTTACATGTTGAAATAAAAAGCCGAGAAGTGAAATTATTAAATGAAAATTAAATACAAAAAAAATATTGCAAGGATTGACGCAACCTAAAAAAAATTCCGCAATCAGACCAGAAGTTGTTAAACGTCATTAGTAGCTTGGTAATAACTTGTATGATTTAATTGCGTTGTCTTTGATAGGAGTCATTAAAATAAGTGAATAGCAAAGGTCACAACAATAGGCACTCTGTTTATATTTGTACAGCATCTAATATGCAGGCTGATGCTAGTAATGATGACATGCATATAATTGTATATGTATGTGTATACAGATTCTTATATTCGTATTTAATGACTTAATATAATGTTTATGAACAATCCGCTTGGAGTCGTTCTTAATTATTTCGCTGTGGCACTGCAGAGTGTGCCCCTTCCCCACTCAATTGTAGTCTCCAAAATAAGTACACAGCACAAATGTATATATATATATATATATATATATATATATAGAAATATATGTATGCTTGAATTATCAGCTGGTCGTATGTAAATTGGATGCTTTGTTTGTGTTGCCATTTCATAAATTTCATAAGTTATTGCACAATTAACCTTGAATGCTGAACGTTCGGCTTGGGGACGGATGACTTGCATTGTTGTTGCTCTTTATGTTCTTGTTGTTGTTGTTGTTGTTTTTTTTTTATTGTTGACAGTCAGTTTATTGTGTGCTTGTTCCCTTTTAAAGTTCGCTCTGGGTGAGCAAGATCTTGATGCGATCTGCGACAACTTTGCAATCGTCGCGTTGGCCATCTTTGATTTGCTCCAAGCTCCCATATGCATCCAATTCTCCGCTTGACGCTGATCGCTATATTAGATAGACATGGTCGCAGATAGCTAACCCATTTGACACTCAGAAGAAGCATAAACTAGTATTTCTCGGTTATTTATTTCTGAGCCAGCAGAGTTCTTAAATTGAGTTTCATTTGCTGCTGCCAAATTGAGTTTAGAACTGCATTGAGAAAGTTTCTTTAATTGATTAACTCACTGCAACTCTGCTGTTGCTTCTGTTGCGTTTCGATATTTCCATTATAAGTTTTTGGCACTCGTAATCGAGGTGATGCGGCCAACATTTTGGATATTGCATGACCATCCAGCGTGGGTCTTAGTTCGAATTTACGAAAGACAACTTAATGGCTAACTGAACTCTTGAAAATATTCCAAAATTTATTAATTCGATTTATAAACGATGAATATATTAATACAAATGATCTGGCATTGTCAGGAACTGTTTTCTTAAACTTAAAATTGACATTCTTAAGGCGATAAGTTGATAAAACTAATTTAGTTTTAGTGGGATGCAATTAGTATTGTATTTTATAAAAAAAATTAATGCCGTTGCCACATCATCAATATGTTTCAGCATCTTTATCGTGTTGTAGAAAGTTTAAAGTTGTCAAAACGAAAACTTCAACAACTTGCATACAACTTTTTTCAGCCTGCTGAAAATTTCATAAAAGAAAATGTGAGTTTTTTCAAGTCGATCGTCAATCAGTCGTCGCAATCAGGAAATTAGTTTGACGACACATGTGACCAGGTCAGTTCCTAAAACGGAATCTGGTTGCGTTGATCGGTAGCCAAGGCTAAGCAGGCAGTTTTGGACATCTTTCGTTGCTGTTGTTGTTGTTGTTGTCGCTCAACGTTGACCAACTCCATCTTATATCAACAGATGCCAATTAGCATGCGCCAGTTATGAGGCCAACACCTTCCCAGTGGTCCCAATTGTTCAACACTTTACCCACTAACCAACCCACTGGTCGCAGCATGGTGGATAACAGTGTTGACTAATTTCATTGTGTGCGAAACATTTGACAAAGTCTTTTTTTGTGTTTCTTTTTTTCGTATTTTTATTTAGCATTTGTTTTGTGATGGCTCAGTTTGCTTAGCTGCTGGCAAATGCATTTGAGCGGGGCCAACAGCAAATGGGTAATTGGAAATCGGCAATTGGCAATTGGCAATTGGCACACCTGCCGGCCCAGGGCCCAGCCCCAAATTGAACAAACTGACCAACCCAGGAGTGAATTGCACTTAATAGCACATTTCAATTAATATTAACATTCGTTCAACGATTCAAACCATTCATATTCACATTCACCATCCATATTCAAATTAGCAATTATCTTGCGTATAACAGCGATTCAGTTTGGTCTATTTTATGGTTCAGTCAAGGAGGTCGCAAAGACGATTGATCGATTATATATATTTAATTGATGAATACCTAATGAATCTCAATTACGAATGCAAAATCTGGAAATCTGTTTCCACGGTGGAAAACTTTTCTTTTACGTTTTTCGTCTTCTTTTTTCATTTTTTTTTTTTTTTTTTTTTTGGTACATTAGTATTTATGTATTCAAGTCCAGGCCGCCTCTAATACATAATCAAATATCAAATACCAGTTAAGATGCTGTTATTGCTGTGCAGGTTGCTGTTATCCTGCGCAGCGTGACAAACATAGCCAATTATTTGGCCAAAATCAAAGACATATTTGTTTAATGGCCACAAACTGTTGATTTTGTTGTTCTAGTTGTTGCTGATGAAGCTAACAAAAAAATAATCAAATATCAGCCATCGGACTCAACATCTGCGTTGCCAGCGCAAGCTGTGTGCGGTGGCGAAGGGCAAAACTTGCCATAAAAGTCACGTCCTTGACTTAAATATGTGCCCGTCGTCAAGCGACAAAGAAATGAAATCCAACATTTTGGTTAACTCGAGTAAACAACAACGCGAACAAAAGCGTGCAAAATTAAACAAAAAAAAAAAAAAAAAAAAATCATAAAATATACATATGTACATAGGTGAATAAAAAAAACAGTGAAAGCAAAAACCTAGCAAAAAGTGCGTTGGAAACCTCAAAAGAAAAGCGACCTCAGCGCAAACTTCACACGAACCAATAAAAAATAAAAATCTCTTTGAGGCATTATAATCAATGGAAGAACATTTTATCGCAGGCAGCAGATACAATTGTATCTTTTGGCTGACTTGTGCAATTTATGAGTGGCTGGCAGCGGCAGCGGCAGCGGCAGCTTGCGGTTCTTTTCTCACACACTTTCGTTAACCTTTTGCACATTCCCGTTACCCAATGTGACTGACTCACCACTGTGTCCGCCGCAGTTCATTGACGAAATCGCGATTCTCTCGAATTCGTTGAGTTCTCTTGAATCGCCACTCGGTCAGCCAGTCAGCCAGTCAGCTGACTGCTTGGCTTACTTGTGCGTTCAACGCACTATTTTGGGGGGGGGGGGGGGGGGGGGGTTGAGTTGAGGTTGGTGGTGCATTGAACCCACTGTGACATTATCAAGACTGAGACCAAAAGTTGCCATAGAGACCTGCATTCCTCATGCCGACACCCGACACCCTTCACCCTTTTAAGACACCTTTGAAGTGTTTGGACAGCGTTCGGGTTAAATTGAGTGGGCTGGGCGTACACGGGTCACGCTTACCCATTGATTGATTGACAAACTGCCGTTTATTGTCGGCCTGACTGCCTGACTGCCTGGCTGTCTTCTATCTGTTGCTAATGCTATTGCTATCTATCTCGCTCGCTCTCACACTCTGTCCCATGCTCCGTTGGCTAATCAAATTGGCAGGAGCAGACCCACACTGCCAAAAGCTGGGGCCTGAGCCGTGAGTGGAACATCAGCTAAATTAATGTAAATTGAATGACACGCAACGGTACCGCAAAAGAACTTCAAGTCCCTGGCCAGGACTCCGCTGCCGAGGAGCTGTGGAGCCGACGACAAAATATGCCAAACAATGTGCTACACAGCGAAGCCAAGTTGTGAGCCCGCTAGAGGGTGTGGCGATGGGTGGGCATAAATATAACGTAAAGTAAAGCAAATTAATTTATTTCGCTTGTACCAAAAGCAGAGATCCCCCCAAACCCGCCGCTCAGCTAACAGTTAGGCTTTACCGCTTTGAGGCGGCTTCAAACCATTGTTGTTATTTTTGTTGTTGTCAACTTCAACCTAATGTTCTCTCTTGTTCTCTCCCGGCTTTTGCCGCTCTGAGTGCGGACGATGCGTCGTCATCGCAACCGGAACCGACTTCCTGCCAGCCAACCAACCAGCCAAGGGAGTCTTTCCCTGTTGTGAAATCGTGCGTAGCCGCATCTGTCTGTCTGTCTGTCTGTCTGTCTTTTTGACTCTGACAGACAGAGTCAGACTCTCTCTCGGCTCCTTAGAATATGCTAATGAGCATTTAATTTGCTGTCGCTGGCTGTGTAAACGCTTCCAAATTCAAATTCACTTTCAACTTGCGGCCTTAGTAGCTGCTTAGCTTCAATTTCATTCGAATATGGCTTTTTTTTAGAGAAAGAGTGTTGGAAAACGGCAGGGGGAGCGGGGAACTTATTATATTCTCTGCGTCTTGCTTTTGTTCTCGGTCTGGTACAATTTGTATAATTGTTATTAGTGCCTGAATTTGAGACGCATCCAATTACAATTCCCCTATTCCCACCCCAATTAATCCCATAAGATTTAATGTATCTAACTTTAAGAAGTTTTCAGGTGAAATTATTTGACTAACCGAATTGACCTGTTTCGTGCTTTTTTCTTTTTTTTTTTTTGCTTTAGGCAAACAATTTGCTATGTATACAATTAAATTTGCCGATTTAAACATCAAGCAAAGTAATGACCAATAATTACCATATTAATGACTTAGAGCAACAATATAGAACAGCATCTACAGTTGAGTCAATACTTTGTCTCTAGAGTCAAAATTAAGCTTATACCCGGATTTCAATATGGCCAAAATGTCACGCATTCGTTGTCATCAGCATGGGAAGGGCAAAATGAACGTTTGATTGAAATAAACAGCTTATTGGTCTATTTTAATTGATGCAGATACATTTTTGGAAATCATGACAAAAATTTGAAGTCGTAAAGTTTTCAAGTAACTAGAAATTCCCTTCTAGATTATTAATAGAGCGATATTAGTAAATGGCTTTGCTGGCAACAGTTGCAGTCAACAGTCAAGTTCGAATATTTCCTGGCAATGACACTCAGACATGCGACATGAGACACGAGGCAATTGAGGCTGTGTTGTGTTGTTCCATCGACAGCAACGTGTTAAGGCTGTTGACTACACGAATGGCGCAATCTGTCATCACGAATCTGTCGCCGTTGTCGTCTCGATAAACGATATTCAAAGCCATTCTACAAGCATCGAACCAGTGTGGAGCATGTTTTTCATATATATATATATATATATGTGTGTGTGTGTGTGTGCACACTCTTGCTTTTATTTTATTATTTTTTATTGCTGTGGCAACTTCAATGTCAAAGTCGGGGGCGTTTTTAACGTGGGAGTTGAGCATGCAAAACATTATTTATACCATGTATTTAATTAATTCTTTACGACAGCTTATGGGCAATTTATAATTAAATTTTACGTTCGTTTAATGGTGGGTCCCCGGCTGGATATCATTTCGAATGCAAATCTGAATGCAACTGCAACTCAACATCTATAAAAATATTAAAAATGCAAATTTTGTCAATTTTTTTTTGTACAAATATCTATTGGGTTTCTGTGCTGCGAAGTCAGTTGTCCGATTATGACGCCATCCCTCCGCATAAAGGGAGTTATAAATTGTAGGCACATATCAAATATGTAAACATTAACGGAAACTGTTGAAACATGCACATGTCATTCAATGTTTTATGTATATGCCATATAGCGAGGGTCAATCGACATTTACATTCGTTTCATGCGGTGTGTCTCCGCATAACACAACTGAATCCTTCAGCTTATATTAAAATCTGACAATTGGTCAATTTACAAAAAATATATAAAACTGCAAGTAAAATACATAAATAAATAAATAGTTGCATTAAACATTGACAAAAATGGACTCATTGCTAAGCATTATATATGTATATATATAAGTATGTAAGAAATTATATATATGCATATGTATACTCCAAAATCGAGGACTAACCAAAATTGCGAATTTTATTAACGCATTCGGTTGAGAACCCCTTTCTGATCGCGTTATAGCACAATGGGCCAATGCTAACCTAAGTAAGCTGGTTTTATTGACCCAGCAATCAAACCTAACTTAACCTAGATATATAGATATTATATTACAGAGGTCAAGACGAGGCTCGAAGCAATACTTCAGATTTTGTAATTGTTGTTCTTGTTAATTTACATTTATTTGTTTCTAGACCCTTCAATTATGTCCATTGAAAATGTGTAAATGGTATACAGAAGTAAATTTTCTGTGTTCACTCAGAAAACGTTGTGTGTCCGGATCGGATTACTATATCATATAGCTGCTATAGCAATAATCCGTCAAAAGATGAGCTTTAAATTGTGTGATTAAGATTGGCGTAGACAGGCATACAATAAATACACAAATGTGGAATATTCAGTCGTAAAACAGAAAACCTGAAAATACAATGATTTAAATACAATTTTCCAATTTCAAACGTATTCGAATATAATAATAATATTCAAGAATAATAAATAATAATAATTTATAAGCATAATTTATAGTAATCTATAATAATTCATAATATAAATATATAATAATATTAGAAGCTAGCCGATAACTCCGGTCTACAAATGCATGTACTCTGCAGCGATACCAGCTCTGTTTATTTTTCTGGTGTAACTCTCTAAGCTGCCCTCGCAGTCGCTACCAAAAACAACTATTTGAGTGCTGTTGTGTGTGGTGCATGCTTAATAGCTTTGTCTCGCATTCAATTTGCATGTCGCCCACGGGGCAAAGAAAAGCGTGAAATATTTTAAGCGCCTTAGACACAAACAATGGCGCTGACATCGGAGCTGACGCAGCTCCTCAAATCTAAGCCGGCAGCGACTGCAAATTTATCTTACCTTAAAAAAATAAAATAAAAAAAAAAACCGAAACCAGCAACGGCAATTTTCGCTTTCGTTTGTCGGCATTTTGGTTGCTTTTCATTGATTATTGTTGTTGTTGTCTTTGTTGTGTATGGAGTGTGGGCGTCAGCGCCCACATCCACCTGATGCAGCTTCATAATTAGAAATTCGAATAGAAATTGCAGCAGCCACAAACATCGGACATATCAATGCCTTACTGCTCTCAGTTCGACTAAGCGATAGACGATAGATAGATGATATCAGCGCATAACGGGGAAACTTGCTTTTGCTTCCGACTTATCGAGGTGAATTTACACAGCGATTTCAGTATTCAGTCTTTGAGACCAGTCTTTTGCAGACTGAAACTTGGAACATTTTCTTGTCTGAGCCTGCTACAGACAAATTGTTTGGGGTGCTGCGTTCTCTAGAGGGATAGGAAATCGATAAATCGATAATTGCAAATCGATAAAACCACATATCTCCCACAATTTTAAGGCTAGAGTCACCAAATTTTGTTTGCTAGATTGTTGGCAAAATCAATATGCAATTTGAAAGCTAAACTCACCAAATTCAAAAGATATATTGCAAGCAACAACCATCGCCTCCAAAAGCGGCAAAAGCCCATTTCTCCCGTACATTCAGGACTAAATTTACCAGGCATGGGAGGTAGCTTACTAGGAATATGTTTGGCTACGCCCATTTCCATTTAATGTGTTGCTGATGCACAGTTCGTTTTCGATATCATTGATATAAGAGTATTTTACAGTCGGCTATGCCCGACTGCAACATATTTGCGTATAAAATAATCAAATATTGCTTGTCAAACGAGCAAAAATTAAAAAGTAAAAATTAAAACATTACAAGCTTAAACATTATCATATTAAATTAACCCAATATGTGTGTGGCTTAAATATTTGAAGTACGAAAGAAACTTACAGTTAATATTTAATGATAAATATATAATATCTACAAATAAATGTACAACATTGAAAAATGCATTCTTTTTGATGTTGACAATTTAATAAATAACCTTTTAATGAACATACTTTTTCCGTATAGATTGTTGAATCGCATCTTATTGACTACTTTGGACTGTAACTCTTAAGTCTCAGCGATAAACGATCCACCGAAGCGTATCGACAATTCAAAATGGAAAATATCTGTTAATTTGTCGGAAATATGTATTTGATAATTTGATATTGAAGCATATTACTTTGTTGCTTCATATATTATATGTATAAGTGGTCTCCATAAGTTTGCATTAAAACTAACCTCAAAAAATTTGTGTTTCCTTCCATCTCTTTTCAGGTGAGTCAATGTCGAGCGCATTCAAACGAAACCATTGCGATTGAGCTGAATAAACATAACCAACAACAAGAACAACAAACAAACAACCAACAACAGCCAAACCCATTCACTGATTGTGAGCATTCTAACTGAATAGTACAACTCGTATCTTAATTAGGTCCCATATGCAACGTGTTTACCACTTGTTGCATACAAATCAGATTTTTTCTTCTTCTTTTTTTGGCCGCAACCTTAGCAATGACAGCAATAAAAGCGAAAATGGGAACAGCAGAAAAGAACGCAGCTTGTGCCGAGCTGTGTTAAAAGTGCAGCACGCACCTGCGTCAGGCCCGTCTTTGCCAACCTTCCGGCAGCAAAAGCAACAACTCCGTCTCTGCGTATGTCTGCCACCAGACATGCCTCCCGTGCCGTTTGGCACGTTTAAATGTTTGCGCATTTGAAATGTGATATGCGCCACCGTGTAGCCAAATGAATGTCGCTACGGTGCTGACTGCGTTTCAGCTGTTGCTGCTGTTGCTGCTGTTGCTGCTGTTCATTGTGTGACACACATGCTTACCCCTGCCCCGGCCTCCTCCCCGCCGCTGCCACTGCCACTGCCCCTGGGCCTGCCCCTGCCCCTGTTTATCTAAGTACATGCGCACACGCAGCATACATGGATAAGTTTTAGTTAACGGCCGCGCCGCACGTTGCGTTTGACTATACGATACAATATTGTTGTTTATTTTTTATTTATTTATTTTTATTTTTTTCGTTTTTTATTGTCTCATGAGTGAGGAGCAGAACAACAGCACAGAAGAACAGAACACACCCAAATGTAAGTTTCCTTTGCAACAACAACAGCAACAACAACAGCAACAACAACGAAACAACGCTTGTCGTCATGGTCTATTTGGCTTTTGGGTTTTCAACTTGGAATACCTCGTAGCTTGTATTCCTCAATGTTTGCCTATCGTCATTTTGTCATTTGTCGTCTGTGTTGCTTGTCGCTTGGCTGTCAAAACATTTTGTGGGCGCGTTTGGCACAATGTTTTAATTGCTTGTCGCTCCGCTCGAAGAATGTGCTGTAAATTACGGGCACATTTTAAATGCGACCAAATTACGGCCAACTAGCAACTGCCAACTGCCAACTGCCAACAACGAGGCAGCAGCAAATTCATTTTGTAAGATTAACCGCCTTCAGCTAGGACTTTAGGTTTGTTTGGCCACTACCACTACCACCACCACCACCCGCCGCGTAGATGCCCTTACTGGCCCGGCTAAATTTACCTTTTATTATGAACCAGAAGCTGAATCTGCACACAGCTGAACAGCTTAAAGGATTCTCTTGTAGCCCCATTGCCTTTATTTAATAATAATAAAATTCTTTGCTTTTTTCACTTCATCTTCTTCTTGTTGCTTTCGTCTATGCATTTGCCGCATTCGGTGGGGCGCCAGTCGAAGGCAAATAATCTTGTTCGTCTAAAGGGGCTTTGAAATAATTTTCTAAAATTACAACAGCCCTTGGCGAATGGGTCCCTAGCACACATACATACTTATATAATGCTATATTAAACCTAATATGAAATCATTTTGCATTTTACAAAGTAACTTGAAATGTGGCCCACATCAGCTACAAAAAAAAACGAAGAAGAAGAGTTACCTTGTTGCTGTTGTTGTTGTTGCTGTTGCTGCTGCTGTTGCTGCTGCTGCTGCTGCTGCTGCTGCTGCTGCTGCTGCTGCTGCTGCTGCTGCTGCTGCTGCTGCTGCTGCTATCACTCTCGGTGGGGAGTCAATCGCTGGAAATATGTTAGAACTTAATCACTGAAAAATTGGGTTGTTATTATAATGGGACCAATTAGACGAAAAGGGTACCTACACCGGTGATCAGGCAACGATTGCATTGCCATTGTCATTGTATAGATAAACCAAAACCAAAAAAAAAAAAACAAAATGTATATAAAGGCAACAGACAGCTAGTCCGATATTGATTCAATCGAGTAACAAAAATACATATGTACATATACATGTTATATATGTAAATGCTGGCCAAAGTGGCGTATGAGTAATGCGACTGGCAATGGCCTCCAATTTATTTACTTTCTTTCAAATACCAAAATGTCAAGACAATTACAGGCTTCAACTAATTAGTTATTTTAAGACGTTGCCGCTTTTTTCTATTGTTGTGGCACGGAAAAGAGGCCGCCGCGGGCATAGCAAATAGGTCGCTTAGTGCCCCACAAATGTTGAGCGTTGTAAGTTGATAAGGTAGGCAAACAAACAAACCAAACAAACAAACAAACAATTAAACACCTCAAAAGACTATAAGATATATGTAAGCCCACCAGCTCTTTAAGTACGGTTCCACGTCCGATTCCACTTTAAAGATCTGTCAGCGGAATTGGCCCTTAAGTGCTTATTGTTTTTTAACAATATTCGCCAGCTCTTTTCGATACAATGCGTCATTATTTGCAGTGCATAATTACTTTGGCCTAATGTTTGTTTTCGTTTAAAATTAAAGTACTCATAGAATTGGAATAGTTGACTTTAAGCGCCTTTGTCATTTTCACATGTTGATAGTGGAACAAGGCTTAAAATCAATCATTTTTGCTTGAATTACAAATGTGTTTTGTCTTATTCAAATATGTTGTTTTAGCTCCAGCACTTTCGTCAAGTTACATCCACATATAAAACTTTTTTGATATCTGTTTGCTGTTAGACGTAATAGTTATTTCCGATTTCGCTGCATATCAAATTCAGATCGTTTCTTGGATTGCATTGGGCGTATCGAATACCGCTAAGGGTATGCTAGTTATGCTGGGTATGCCGTTAATGTGTATGCTTTATCATGATGCTGGGCCCAGTTGTCACTGGATATTATGATAATTTGTGCGTCTGTGCAGAGGAGAGCAGGGAGCATAGGACGGAATTTATATGTATATATATACACACAGTTAATCATCGCCTTCTCACTCCCCATTCCTGAAGACTAGTCTAACAAATTGTGTCATGCGCGCCGAAAGCTGGCGGCGGTGCAGAGAAACCGATCAGGCAGATTTTAACGATGTGGAAAATGTCGCATTTGCATTTTCATTAACAAACGCACCGCGGCAACTAATGAAGCTGTCTGAAGATTGCGTGGGCGCCCGGCCAGCCATGAATTATGAATGAGCTCTGAGCTAATCGGCTCCCTACTTGCCACAGCTGGTCAGCTGGTCAGCTGGTGAGCTGGTGAGCTGGTGAGCTGATGAACTGGGACCCAGCCCCATACATTTTTTACACTAAGCGCCCCAAATTGCATAATAATTAAATAATCAATAGGCCATCGCATCAGCTGTGGCAAACTGCGCTGAGTTGTGAACGGTTTGTCCAAACATTTAGCGTATCCATTTGGAGGCCAATTGCAGTAGCATGGAAAATAAAAATATGCTAATCAGTTTGAAAACCTGTTGCGTTTTTCGACTTCACATTGAAACGATAACTCCCTCCTGGCGCCAAGTTCCAACTCTGGCGCGATGCTGTTGTAATTGCCGCTTACCAATTCAATTTGCACCGGGAGCTGCCAGTGTAAGCAAACAACAGGGCGTATAATTCTGATACCCTGTAATGCATCCATTTATGTGTGTATATTTGTGCGATTCAACAGTCAATGAAAGCGAAAACAGAACGGAAATCTTGCACTCAAATTGTTGTAGCGAAATATAACTTTATAACTTAAAGTATCCACAAGGGTTTTGAGACAAGCTAAGGTTTTTAAAAAATGTTAAGGGACGAAGATGGTCCACAAAAAATCGTTTCAGCCAACGATCGTTTAGCCAGAACGAAGTCTTTCAAGTTGGTTATCATGGGTTCTTGGGGGCTGATCCATTCACAAAAATGTATTTAAATATATTTATTTATGTGACTTTAATAAAATAATAAAAGGATATAACACAACTGTCTTTTGAAATCGTTGCATATATTGGTTGTATTTAGTTTTAAATTTAAATAATTAAAAGTAGTTCTTGATGTTGCATGAACAGGGTATCTGATTGTCGCTTCGATTAGCTTGTTGATTTGTGTCCCATTTGAGGGAAATTAATCTGTTAATTAAAGGCCGCCAAAAAGATTGTGCAATTCTATTTGGATTTTGTATCTCAAAATGTTTAAAAGCATGACGATTTTAATTTCATGTTCATGTATGCATCTGTATGTGTATCAATATTTATATTTATATTTGTATTTTCTGTGTGTGTGTGTGTGTGTGTGTGTGAGTATTTGTATTTGATTTAAAGCTCAGCTGCAATTTATTTGATTTGTTCAACTTGTGCAATCGACGCACGCATTTTTCCAGCCACCTGTTAGCCAGTTTTTTTTTTCTTTTTTTTTTTGCTGTTTGTTAATGAATAATGGTTAAACGACTAGGTGCATATATGCACCTGTATATGTGTATGTGTGTGTGTACATGTGCCGTTTGCATTGCTCATTTGACATGTTTGGTGAAATGCCAACCCCTTTCCAACTTCAACTCCTACCCGGTCCCCTCCCCTCTCGGCGGCACTTTTAAAGTCAACAGCTAACTGATGATGTTGATGAAAAGTAAGCGGCTGTTTTTTCTCTTTATTTATTTTTATTTTTTTTGTTTGTTGTTGATGTTGCTGTTGCTGTTGCTGTCGAGAGTTGCTCGTGAATGTTAAGTATGCAACAGCAGTTAGCATTCGTCAGCCGTTGCGTGTCTGGTTGCAAATACAAATACAGATAATTGAACAGATACAGATACAGATTCACCATGCCGATAATTCCCTTATATGCGGATTCTCAAAGCAAGCGATTAAATGATGTATTTTATATATTTCATCTATGCTTCATATCAAGAACTGTGGCGCCTCGTTTTGTTGTGGTTCTGTTGTTTTTATCGCTGCTGATAGTTAATGCCAGCGAATTGAATTCTTTTACAAATTAGAGCAGCAACATTCTACACTCAGACAAAAAAGAAAAACAAATGCATGCACGGATTTTAATTGATGTTCTTTAATTTTTAAATTACATTATACATTCTTGGTATTTTACGTGATACTTTTTGTCTGAAACGAAAAGTTTATTATTATTTTCTTTTTTTTATTAATGATTTTTTAATTAAATAAATTCTATGGAACATTTTCTTTTTTTTTTTGTGTACTTGGTCGCTGGTGACTGTCCGTTTGGGCCATTTGCCAGGCCAGTTGGCCAGTTGCGCAATGCATTCGTCTGAGGCTCTTAACAATTTCAAGGTTGTGTGTTACACATTCGGTTTGTTTACATAGTTGTTGCTGTTGTTATTAGTGCTGTTGCTGTTGCTGTTGCTGTTGCTATACACATTTATTGCATTTGCCTGTTGGCCACACGCTGTGCGCACTTCCAACGCTAACAGGGGGCGGAGTTGGAGGTGGTGTTGAAGTTGGCATTAGAGATGTAGGCAGGTGACTGTTCACAGGTGGCAGTTGCAGTTACAGTTCGAGCTGCACTTGACAGGCAACTAGGTGGCACAAACACATAAACATATTCACGCCAGCCATAAAGGTTAAGTGGCCCACACACACACACACACACACACACACACACACTGAGACATATACACACATTTGGGCCACACGCAATGGTCGCAACGGCGCCATAGGCATTGCCAAATTAAGGTCAAGTTTGTCGCCTGTGCGTGCCAGCAATGTAGTCGTCGTGTGTTGCAATCGTGGGCTGCCACATGTCGCATTCATCCAGCGCAAAAGAATCAATCATAAATACAAACTATTTGCCTCGTTTCTTTATGCTTATCTCTCTGTTGCTGATGCTGTTTGTGACAGCTTCTGCGCAGCGGCAAATCCAACAAAATTTAAGTGTCGCAAGTCCATTAATGAATACGTATTAGCAAAAAAAATAAATAAATATATATATATATATATGTATACATAAATAAATTCCTTGATGTGTGTGTGTGTATATATAAAGATATATGTGTATATGTGTGTGTTTGTGTGTGTGTATTTTGGTATTACTTGACGACTTTAAATAGCTTTAAAAACGAGTTTGCTTAGCTGACTATATATTATTGTTATTTGATTTTTAATTTGGTTTTGTTGTTGTTATTCTGAATACCCTTTTATTATACCATGTATCCATTTATATTAATGGATATATAGAATCGTAGGTAGGAACAATCATGAGAACTGACCAAATGTATTTTTCGACTACAGTTTTCACTAACTTAGTTTGCCCTTAGGCAATCACAGGCCTAAGAAACGTAAGAACTTGCTGCTCCTGAAAATATATATGTGCCATAAACTATATATACAAATTTATGCTGTTTAATTTTTTTTTTTTTTTTTTGTACAGGGTATCGATTTGTCGTTCACAGTCATCAGTTGATTATGCTTTATTGCTGCTTTAACCATTTTGCCGTGTGACATTTCACATTTGAATTGCCCTCGCCCCTCACCCGCTGAGTTGTTAAAGTCGCTTAACCTGTTGCCAAAACCTATTAATGGCATTATTTTGGCGAACACCGCCCCCAAAGCTCCCCCCTCCCTCCTCCCCTACTCGGTCAGAGCCAAAGCCACATCGAGCTGAACTCGGCTCGTACTCAATTAAGCTTGAGTTAAGTTCGCCGCTGTGTTCAGTCATCGTCTGTTTTGGCGGAAATGTGAAACAAATGCGTCAAAATGTGATCATGACTGTTAATTAAGTGAAACGAGGCTGCTGCTGATCATACATATATATTTTTATATACAATGATCGATTCTCAAGCCAAGCGATGATGTGATCAAACATTGCAGCACACAACACACTTACAATATCAAATAAAATACGCAATCAAATCATACCTGTTTTTCTCCATGGACTTTACTGAATTATCTTGGGGATAATGTTTATGGGATTTTGATAATTGAACTGTTCTTAAAAGACTAGACAGACTTCCGCTGGGGAACAGACTACACATTTAACAGATGGCCGGCGGCCAACAACAATAATAATATTTTTTTGGGGAAAAAAAAGAAAAACACAAGCTCAAAAATTGAAATGCAAATCGAAATGGAAAGAAAAATGCAAATGGAATGGAAATGCATGTATGACATGAAAGAAGACAACAATGAGAAATACCAACATCAACATTAACAACATTAGCAGCAGCCACAACAACAACAACAACAACAACAATTCATACATGAATGAAATTCAATATTAAACATAGAAACAACAATGTTTGGGTTTGGACTGTGGACAATAATGGGGATGGTTATGGGGTAAGGAAAACATCGTGACTGTTGGGTGTCCATTTGTGTGTGTGTGTGTGTGTGTGTGTGTGTGTGTGTGTGTCTGTGTGTGTGTGTGTGTGTGCGCGCGCGCACTTTCCAATGATAAAATTATATGCACAAGATCATACGCTGTGGCTAACAACAATGAGTGATGCAGGGGGTGGGTGGTGTTCAGATGGGGCGATGGGGCGGAGACGGGAAGACAATAACAAACAAACAAGAAACACGCGTAAACAATTCAAACAGATGAAGCCAAAGCTGCGTTGCAGTTGCAGTTGCAGTTGCAATTCCATATGCGCAGAGCAACCAGTGGCAGAGGGCATTGCCTCAGTCCTCAAGCTGCAGTTTGGGACGCATCGGGTGCATCGGGCTGTGGGGTGGGGTGGGAGCAGCAGACTGCGTGTCTTTGGCCGTATGGCAGACTTCCTCAAAAGTCAACAAGACACGACACGCACTGCGACTGCGGCTGCAACTGCTTGGGGTACGAGGAGGAGCAGCAGGGGGAGGAGGTGGCCAGTCCCTCTCGAAGGGAGGAGGAGGTGCGGCGATGAAGCAAAATGCTGTCAACCGCAAAGCTTTGACATTTGGATGCATTTTGTGTTTGATATTGAGCTGCAATTGGTTCACGTAATAACGGGAAGTTGCACTCACCCGCACACACACACACACACACACACACACGCACACAAACACTCACACACAACTTCCGTTGCGCTTCAATTCGAAAGCAGTTTACAAAATTCAATTGCCAAACACTTGAAAAGGCATTCAATTGCAATTTAATTTTAATTGTTATTTTATCGATTTTAAATTACTTCTATTACTTTGGGCATTTGAAGCAGTATCACAATATGGATTGATAAGGAACAGTAATCGTAATAGTCGATTCAACAGAGATTTATGCTACCATATATTATTCTGATCGTTTTATTTGCTTCTAGGGAAACTATAAATTGCAGTGATCCGTAAAAATAGGTGTGAAAACGATAAATTGTAAATTTTCAATATAAATAAAAGTTATCTTTGATTTATAGCACGATATATCTAATCTAAGCCAACAACAACGTTTTCGAGTATCGGAAATCATTTGCTAAAAGACGATAACTTACAACGATAACGATAACGATAACGATATCATGTCCAAAATACACTGTATTCATTTGTAAGTATGGCAACTGCTTCTGTTTCTTAATGAAAAATTAATTATCTGGAGTGAACGGCGTACATCGCCAAAGTTGCTAGACGAATTTGGTGAAACTAGTTTTCAACAAAAAAAAAAATGCTTACTCATCAAGAATATTTTTAACTTATGGGAACAAAGTTTGTCTCATCCGTGACAAAATTAGATGCGAACATAATTAGTTATGTACAATTTGTGAAACGATTTGGCAAGTTTCAAGCTGGTCTTGATTTTTAAGTATTTTTCGTTGGTATGTTTTCAAGCACATTTTACTTTGAAATGGCCGCTTGATTGTTGACTGTCGCAAGTAGCAAGTTGCAAGTTGCAAGTTGTTGTGGTTGTTGTTGCTGATGACTTTCACTTTGAACTTGCGCGCATTCTTGGCAACTGCAAATTGATGTTGCATTTTATGCTTTTGCCAGCTGCCAGCTGCCTTTGGAGGCATTTTTTTTTTTATATTTTTTACTTTGTTTTTGCTTTTGCATTTTTCGCATAGTTTCGATCGAGAGTCGCTTATGATCAATTATTATTATTGCTTATTATTTTATTAAAGTCACATCGGCTGCAGTTCGAGGCGAGTGCCAGTTTTAGTTGCTCATCAAGCAGCCTCATAAATAATGTTGTTGGCCATAATTATAGCGTCGCTCTGCTTTTTTCTTTAAGCGCAAAGCGCCGAATGAAACAACAACAGCAACAGAAAGCAAATGGCAAGAGCCAAAACAGAAAACAAAATGTTTATAAATGTGCGCAAATTGCCGGTTGCCGACAGCTGACAACAAAATTTATGTAAATTGCAATTACCAAATTCGAGTAAGAAAGCGAGCGACCGTCCGACCGTCCGACCGACCGACCGACCGACCGTTGATGTTAATGTTAATGTCCATGCCCATGTCCGTGTCCGTATTCATGACCAACTCCAAGTCTCCCGTCTTGATGCAGTTCAGCAGCTTGATAGCGCTACGCTGCGCTCTCCAAATACATATATACCTATATAAATCCGTATTTACGGCCATATCCCATGTCGTTGTTTGGGCCACTGCGCTTACGCGGCGGCAACAACAAACATGAATTTTGTTTAGCCAAAACTTCAACGCTCTCGAGCACAAATTTTGATAAGCGCCAACGAAAGTGAAACCGTGTCACACAAACACACACAAACACACACAAACACACACACACATTGAACCGCCTTTGGGTTGGTATATCTGCATTTGTGTTTGTTGTGTATGCATATCATAAATAAATAAAAGCGCTGACAAACAACCCAAAGGGTCGCTAGCAAACGGGGTGACTCCATTTGATAAGAGAAGCACAACGGAAAATTCAAAACAAATACAAATATATATATATATATATATATATATATATATATAAAGAACAAATGTTGACCGTCTGCATTTCGCAATATTACATTTCCTACTGACGTCAGTGTGTTCGACTATCAGTTACTCTTTAGCCAACCAAATCTCAATGTGGCATTTAAATGCATGCTGTACTTTGTCTATGCCATTCCAAATCCAATTAAAAACCGGTAAACAACACTTTCAATCCACGATTGCGACTTGAACAAAAATCATTTCTATCATAACTAAAAAAAAAAACATAGCTTTTATTTTGTTTGTTGTTGTTTAGGATGTACAATTTTTTTCATATTCGCTTAATTAATTTCTAATTTTTTGTGTTCAGAAGTAATCACCAAAAACACGAATATTTGCATAACATTCAGGATAATTATATCCAATTAAAACACATATTTGGATGCACGTGCCAAAGTTGATGTCTCTAAAATTAAAATTCATAACAAAAAAAAAAAAAAAATACAACGTAAATACGTCTTTTGTTCAGGTGATTACCATGAAAATGAAAGCAAAATTCAATTTTCGAGCCAACCTCGAAAATGTGTACACAGTGTGCATATTTATATACCCTGCTATTATATACGAATATATGGAAGAGCTGTCCTTTTGTCAAGGATTGCTACATATGACGCTTATCTGTTGCTAGAAATCGGGTTTCATTTCAATTAACTTGTAGAATTTATATAATAATACTAATGATATTTGACAAATGTTTAGTTCTCTCCATCAACGAACCATTGACTACAGCATTCTGACTCGTTCATGTTTGAAATGTGTGGTTTATCGTCTCTGCTGCTGCAATGTACCACAAAGCAGATATGGGAATGACTCTTTTCATATTCAAAATATTGATATATTGATAAAAGTTTCAATTGATCGCATTATGTTTGTATTTCTGCTTTTCAATTTTGTAAGTGGACTTGGGACAAGTAGTAAACTAATGAGCAGCGCCAACAAAGGCGAACACTTTAAGCTCACCGATGAATGACGTATTGAATTAAATTTTTGAAAGGACTGCAGCTTTTTGCCAAAGATCCTATGATCCTATGATGCGGACAGCAGCAATTGCTGCATTTGCTTACGTCAAACTTACTTTGAAAGGGACCACAAAAGCTTTTCAAAACCACAACATCCATCAATAGCTATAGCTATAGCAGTAGCAGCAGCAGTAGCAGTAGCAAAAGCAAAAGCAGTAGCCGCCTTTTCAAGTCCTGATGCCCTCGTCCTGTTCAGTTGTGGGCGTTGACACTTTGCAAGCCTGGCAACCAAGCCGAAATCCAAAGCCTTTCGCTCAAGTTTTGTTGTCGAGATTGTGGCTGCTTGCTCGACTGTGGACTGTGGACTATGGATGTGCCTGCCTGCATGGGGATGTTGATGTGCATGTGTACATTGCTGACGCAGGAGTAGGAGGAGCGAGGGGAAATGAAGAGGGAGAGAGCAGCGCCAGTCAGGCCACTTGACGTCGCCGCATTGTTTGCAGCTCAGCGCCCGCTATAAATAGTCAAAGACATGTGGCATTTAAGGGCCCACATTCACATTCACATTCACATAGCATCGCCTCAACTCTCTATTGGCAACCGGGCAGCAGCAGCGTTGACAAGACGAGTTTCCTTTTTAAAAGCGTCAAGAAAATTCCTTAAAATAGCTAGGAAACCAAGAGCTAGCGAGCCACAAACACTCTGTCCGAGTGTGTACAGTGTGTGTGTGTGTGTGTGTGTGTGTCCGTCCATGTGGTACACTCAGAAAAAATAGCATTTTCTAGTGAAAATATATAGTCAAGGGCCATTTTCGAAAATTACACCAAATTCGTACTTCGACGTCTTCCCAATGAGCACAATTTTACGCGTTTTACAATTTTTTTATTTATTTATTTAATATGAATGGGAATTTTAAATTAAAGTTACAAATTAAATGATCATTGTCTGCTTTTGGCAAATTCAAATATTTCCATTGTTAAAATAAATCAAATAATTGTTAATAATTGTGTAATAAATAAAATAAATTAGATTTTTAGCACTCAAATGCTAAAAATGCATCATTTCACTGGCTCCAAGTCAAGATTATTTTTATTTATTTAATATATACTCCGATATATTTGGTATCCCTTCGGGATTTGTCTTCACGGAGAGATTTATAGTTCTGTTCAGTCAGCTGTGGAGCCTAAATCATTTATAATTTTTCAGTTACATTAATGATTGATTGCCAAATTAGAAAAGTTTTATTATACTTATTGAAAAATATTGATGATATTGTTGTTGTTTGTGTGTTGTTTTCACTGTGTGCCATTTTGCATGCTCTGCAAATGCAGTTGCAGTTGCAGTTGCCGTAGAAATGGTAGCAGTGCCAGTGGCAGTGGCAGTGACAATTTCACAGACGGAGGCACACGACACAGAGGCAAGTCAAGTGGACGACTCTGCGTCAAGTTGGTAAAGCAATTGACTTGCGCTGGTCTGCAGCTGGGAGCTGGGAGCTGAGAGCTGGGAGCTGAGGCTCGGTCTGTGGCTGACAAGGGTCTGTTCTAAGCATGTTGCCGGCTGGCTGGATGGCTGGTGGAACGGGCGGGCAGGTTGCATCTGCAAGTACTGCTGTCAGATGGTTGCATCGAGGCATAGGCAGCTCTGTGGCATTTCGCTGGCACTTGCAACGCGCACAAACAGTTTAATTTGATTCTGACATTTTCACATGCCTAGGAATGTACATATAATCCAATCGTTCCACAGTAAAATAATTCATGTGGGACACACTGCGCATTGTAAATTGTATAATGTATGTTGCACGTTGCTCGTTGTTGCTCGTTGCTCGTTGCACGTTCACCAAATTGATGTAAACTAGTTCGCAACTCGATTTATAACTGTCTAAGCGCCCCATTGTTTATTCATTCTAATTACGCCTACCGTTCAAACAACGAAAGTTCCACAAAGTTTTTCACTATGTGTGCGTGTGTGCGTGTGTGTGTGTGTGTGTGTGTGTGTATGTAGCAAGGTCGTGTTTAGACACGTTGTCATTTCAGTTAATACATGAATAATACACTGAATAAATGAGTATTGCAAGTGTTAGTCACTGAGAGGGTTTTGGGTTTGTTTAAAAATATATGGGTGAGCTAGCTTATGTCCTTTGAGGTTATTAACTTAAAGTCCACTGCTTAAGAGCGCAACAACTTTAAATTTGATTATGCCCAACTGATGCTGACGCTGCTGCTGCTGCTGCTGCTGCTGCTGGTGCTTCAAAAAAAGAAGAAAAAATTAAGTTGAGCATCCTCATCAGCAAATAATAATCTGTTTTGCCAGTTGTTGCAATCCAGTTGTTTGTGTTATTTAGTAATGGATTTTAATGCCTGTTTGTCGTTAAATTGCACAAGTTTATCACTTGCCAGCGATTTTTCACAGTTGCAGAGCTAATTTTCTATTTACCTTACCCGACTAGCATCCAATTCTGATGCCATTGGTTATTAGGCGGCTGCAACTTTATTCGTTCCATTCGTTCTGGCTGACACAGTTTCACTCATACTTACTTTCCCACTGGTGCACATCTCGCTGATGACTATGAGATGATGGCACGCAAACTTAACACACATTTATATATATGAATACATACGTATTCTGGATGCGGCTTTCCCCTGGTGATGTGTCAAACTTGTGACTAATGTATACCATATCACTGCACTCATTCACAATATGTAAAAGGGTTATCGTGTTGTTGTGCAGACAGACAAAAGAAAGCTTCTCAAATCCTATCCTATCAGGTATATATACACATATATCATTTAGCAACCTCAAAAGCTGCCCTGTTGTAGGGCATCTGTTGGTCAGACACTCTCCAAATGTTTTTGTAGTTTGCTATTTTCTTTTCCTTTTTTTTTGTTTAAACTTATAATTGTGTGTGCGTGTGTGTGTAGAATGCATATAAATAAGTGCACAAGTACATAAATTATATTGTTTCTGTACTGTAAACTGTATATTTTCTGCTTCAATAGAATACAAATATTATTTTACGGACCACCCAACAATAAAGCGAATCATTGTCAATTGATTGATTCTTTTTCTTATTTTCTCAATAATTCCAGCAACACTTTGACTTCAATTTCAATAAATCGAAATGTGAATTTAAAATTAAGCGCCAATATTAAAAGGTAAATGCTCAACTTGTGCTTCGCACTTGAGTACTTTAGCTGGAGCAGCATTACAAGCCACAAATAATGTAATTTGTATGAGTAAATATGGGTTCCCTTTGGCAAATGTGTAATTCACCCAAATAATGCGTGCATCACTTGAAGTTATGGTTTTTGACCACTTTAATAAGTGCGATAAGTTTGTCAGCTAATCCAATCCCAGAAAATATAAATATGTAAGTGTGTTTTAGTGTGTGTGTGTATGTGTGTGTGTGGATTGATGCGTGTTTCTCATTTTTTATTTCCCACGCACATCTGTACTTATGATTATGTGAGTGGATAAGCCAGTTGCCATTCCATGAAGTTTCCATGGCGGGTTCAGCTTCCTGCGCAGCTTCCCCCAAAAGCACTTTTGGCATCTTCGTCTATCGTTTCGTTGGCTACGTGTGTGCCACTGTGTGATTTACATTATAATAATTAGTTTATGGCAAAGGCACGCGCTGCTTCTGCGTTTGCTGCTTCTGCGTTTGCTGCTTCTGCTTCGGCTTCGGCATCGTCATCAAAATTGCAAATAGAAAGCAATTTCCACACTTATTATAGACACGTGTGTGTGTGTCTCTCTGTGTGTGTGTGGCACAGAGTGAGCAGGCAGAACGAAACACACACACACACACACACACACACACACACACACACACACGCACACAACAACTGTAAGCTGCTTTCCTTCGCGGGCGCATAATGAGCCACACATTTAACCAGGCAGGAGCGCAACCCGTGTTGATACCCACAAACTTGGCCAACTTGAAGTAACTTGGCTAAGCTTTTGCGCTGCTTGAAGTGCATGTGCGCCGCATGCCTCTCAGTTTCAGGCACACAAAATTACTTTTGCAACTCGTGCCGCGAACTGGCAAGTGGTTATTGGCAACTGGTAAGTTGCGAATAGCGAATAAAGACGTCTTGTGGCCTCATTAGACCGCATGCTTTATATGATGCACAGCAGGTGATTTTCGCCTGTGACACAATCCGAAAATTGTCATTGCCCAAAACTCTTCGCCACTATTTTGAGTCACTTTTCTCCTGTCCGGTTTTCATCCACAAATACAAGTATACAACTGAAAATAATAAGAGTGCTTCGGTCGTCGGTGCCTCAGATAGGAATTATGGCTCTTAAGCTGACGAGAATCGGCAGTATAAAAAAAAGCATAATCCAATTTTGAATGATAAACCATAGCATAAATGTGAATCTTTGGTGGCTGGCCCAACTCTCATCACCAACACAATATTCCAAAAAAAAAGACTGGCTACAGAAAATCAATATTTTTTTTTATCTACATAAGAATAATGTTATTCATAATCTGGTTCTGTGTAAAGTATGTACAGAAATATGTGTACAGACTTGCAGCAATAGATGCACATACGAAACTATCCAACTTTTACCTGTCCCGGGCTTAAAAAGATGACTCTATTTCCATAAAGCAATTCAAATAAAATAACAAAGTCAGTTTGTTATTATTATGATTGCTGTTATTTTTACTGCCGCAGCTATATATATTTTTTAAGGAGTTGTGTTTATTTTATGCCACCTACACTGCGAGACTTGATCAAAGGCTCCTCTCTTTTCCGTTTAAAATTTAAAATATTATTTTTTAGATTTTTTTTTTACTCCACAATAATAAGCCATTCTAAATACGTCTCAAATAAAAAAGAAATTAAATTAATTCGATTAAAGGCGGCACTGCCATAAAAATAACAAATTAATAATGTGTTCAACATCCAGATTTATTTATAACTTCAATTTGGCATCGATTCTACCACTTTTTAGAAACCAGCTAGTGGGATTTAGGACCATTCCGAAACTCGACGGCACAGATTTGCCCACATGTTTCCTATGAGATTCGGGTCGGGTGATCTTGGTGATCTTGCTGGCCACTCTAAAAGCTTAAAATCCTTATCCCGAAACCACTCACGACAGGTTGAAATAATACATTTGGATCTGGTTGATGCTCCATAAAGTTAACCAAAACTTTGGCCAACAACAACTTTGGCCTGTTGTGATGACCGAATGCAGACCGAGTAGGGAAAAATTTATCAGACTTCTTTTTGAAATAGTGCCAGTAATAATTAAAACCATCGAAATTAAATTTTGCCACTACTGGCAGCAGGACATGTGTTCTTTTGCCAAATTTAATGTGACCGCTTCGACTTCATTTGCCTTAAACACTACTTGATAAAATTTGTTAAACACGATGTTTCAGGCTATATTGTTTTTTCCTTCTCTTATTTTTCAACAGCATAGACACGAGTGCTTTCAATCGAGCTGCGCAGAGTGTATGGCATAGATTTGCACTAGTTCTTGGTCTTTTTAAACAATTAAAAAAAAGTAAACAATATGTATGGACAACAAAAAAATGCAGTCAAGTTTGTTCAATCAGTTGTAGCCGAGTCAAAAGGCAATCGGTTGCCAACATTGTGGCCACTTTGAGCTGTCATTTCAATTAGCCACAGCCTCTAGCTTGGCCGTTTCTCGTTAAGTGTGTGTGTGTGCTTGTCTGTGTGTGTGTGTGTGTGTGTGTGTTAGCGTGTGTGTGTTTTTTCGCATTCGCATTTGTGTATGTTAAAGTTAACGTTTTACAATAACATATTCGCTTGCCGTGTGGGCTGTGCTGAGCTGCCAAACAATGAAATATAATTTGTATAATTTAAGTAAGTGCGCGGAGTCATTAGCATATTTCAGTGTGTGTTTGTGTTTTATGTTTCTTCTG
This sequence comes from Drosophila glabriapex, assembly GCA_035042305.1. Lineage (NCBI taxonomy): Eukaryota > Metazoa > Arthropoda > Insecta > Diptera > Drosophilidae > Drosophila > Drosophila glabriapex. The sequence continues at coordinate 13,762,291 of JAWNLN010000066.1, forward strand.
TGGGCATTCTGTGTTAGCCGCGTTTAATGAGGCTCATTAATCATGCCAAACCAATTGCCAATCGGCCCAACTAATGAATGAAACACTGTCAACTCACTGACGGCTTGTCTAACTGAATGACTCACTGACAGACTGTCTAACTGACTAACTGACTAACTGTCTAACTGACTGACTGGCTGACTGACTTGACTGGGTTTGTTATGCAAATGTTGCGTTTTTTGCCACCTCCGCGACTCACGTGTCGTATGATTAATTTTTGTGTGCAAATTGACGCATTATGCAAAAGGAGTGGTGGAGAGGAATAGTTTGTAAATCGCGTGCCAGGAGTTGCATTTGATCATAATTAATGTGCAATCATCACAATCGCCACCACCACGACATCGTATACGTAATCTGTGTGAGCGTTACACAACCGAACATGAATCCAAATCAAAATGTTAGAAAACAGCGCACCACCACCACCACTGGCCACCACTCTTAGTAGTATTGTAGTAGGTAGCGCCAATGCAGTTTAAAAAAAAATATATAAAAAAATAACCAACAATTTGCTGCCCATGTGTGGGCCGCCGGACAGAGGAGACAGCTATGAGCAATGGGACAAGCAAAGAAAAAACCACTTACAATACAAATTGTGCAAACAAACAGAGTCTGTTTTATGCTTTGTGCTTGTGTTTGTGTTTGTGTTTATTTGTAGGTCGCTGAGGCAGAGACTTTGGCTGCTGTTCTCGGCCAAGGGCAAGCCAGCCAAGCTGGCGAAACCACAGAACTGCACAACTTACACCCAAACAGCGAACAAGAACAAGTGGCTCAACAATGCAGCGTTCACTGGGCGTATGCGCAATGTGTGGTTCAACCAGACATCAGCCTGATACCTGTTGATTGTTGGTTGTTGGCTGTTGGCTATTTTTATGTGTGTCACTTCTGCGCTAGTTGGCTCGTTGGCTCGTTGGCTTGCTATCTATCTAGTTTGCTGGCTAGTTGTTAATTGGCACCCGCATTTGCTGTGGTCATCCGCATTTCATTCGATGCATATTGATTGGCGGCAACACAGCCCCCCCTTTTATATTCCAGCAGAGCGAAATGGTTGTTTGACTAGGAATTAGTTTCCACATTGAGGTTGCTCATCGAAAATAGGACCTCGATTCTTATATCTAATTAATATTTAAATTGTGTGTGTGTGCATGTAGCAGCAGGATCTGGTTAAAAAAAGCGTAATTTTCTATTTAAATTTCAAGGCAGCTTTTTAATTAATATTAATTTAATATTCCATTTTCAAACTACATTTCGAAACTCTACAACAAAATTAAGACAATCGCAAAACGAGTTAATTCCGCGTTGAGTTTATCACATCTTATTTCATTTATCTGATTATTTACCCAATTTAGTTCCAGTTTGGCGAGAGTTATTTAAAGTAAATTATGATCACAAGACCGTTATATGGTTCAGGACAAAATCATGGCTTATGTTAACCGAAAATATATGCATAAATATACTTACTATGTATCCTTTCCTACACACACACACACACACACATACACTCACTCACACACACACACATACACCACGCAGCAATCAAATTAAGCCCTGGTTTTAACCCATTCAGTTCCTTTTCGAAGAGAAGCACAAGTTTGGCACATCATCAAGCCCAAAAATATCAATATTAGTACTAATATGAATACGAGCGAGTTCAGGCAGCGAAGCGCAGACTGCTCGACTACGTGATACCCATTATCCAGAATTCGTCGAAATGCAGATTATATCGCAGATTAGCTCCAACAACAAAAACCCATTTGTTCTTCACAATTTGTACATATTTGACGTGGTTAATATATCCTCTTACATGTTTTGCTGGAGCACAGGGTATGCTTAAGTTTCAAATAAAAGTTACACAAACTCAATTTTGTAAAAGCGGATTTTTAGAATGAAAAAAAGAAACAGCAGAGAAAAGCTGGGGTTAGGCGTGAATTGCAAAGGGAGGAGGACTTAATGGGTTGGGAATAGCCTGCTGCCAGTAACAGACACTGTTTACACTCAAACACACACACACACACACACACACACACACACACACACACACACACACACACACACACACACACACACACACACACACACACACACACACACACACACACACACACACACACACAGGCTGGCAATTTGAGATGCCTTGAAATTGGCAAATATTTATCTGCCGGCATTTTGTTTTCTTTTTTTTTCTCTTTTTTTTGTTGCCCACGCACGTCATCAGCCATTTTGTTGCTGCTGCCAGCTGACTGCCGACTGCCGACTGCCGACTGCTGACTGCTGACTGCTGAGTGTCGCCCGTCTCGGCCCCATCCTGTCGGTGTCTCTTGTGTGTTATTGATGACAACATTAAAGGCCTTTACACTCCGTACACTCCATTACATAGTTGATCAATTTCTATACTTTTATTTGAGGAAAATTGCGAAAAACAGCCAACAGCTAAACTCGAATACTCAACTGATACGAGAGAATTTCATTTTCTGAGAATCAGGAATTGCATTTGTTGTCATTTTAAGCAATGCAAAAAAATATAGAAAATATTTGCCATATTTACATAATTTAAGAGTGTCAATTTAGTGCCAGTCAAAGAAAAATGGGCGTTTTTCTTTTTTCCGAGTGTACGTTTCAACTAAGGACAGCAGCAAGAACAATAAAAGTCCACACAAAATATTTAAATCGCAGTTATCGCATAACTCTGAATGATTAATTATGAACACGTGAGTCGGCACGAATCTGAGCCCGAATTGTGGTTTGTTGTCCCTGTTGTTCTTGTCCGTCATGGATCGTTGTTGTTTGCGTTTGGCATGACAAATGCTGCTTTCCTCCACACACGTTGTGTGCTGCTGCCCAAAGGCAAATGCAAAGAGCAACTAATGCCAAAGTGTGGGAGTTGCTAGTTTGTTGCCACGATGCTTGTTGCTGTTTACTGGTTGCTGGTTTGTTGGTTTGTTGGTTTGCTGGTTTGCTGGTTGCTGGCTATAAGTGCTGCCTGTGGCCATGGCCAGCTGAAAGCGGCCCACACAGCGATGCCGTCGGCGCTAACGAGTTGCCCGGCGACGACAGTTCTTGTGTGCGGTTGGCCAGAACTTTAATTTCGATTCTTTGTTTTTCCTTAGTTTTATTTATTTATTATTTGCTTTTTGTTTGTTTCTTTTTTTTTTTTTGTGTTACTAACCAATTTGGTGCGGCGTCGGTGCGCTGACTTTGAAGCTGTGCCACCCGTGGACGGCCCACGCTGCCGGCCAAACTACTGCTGTGCTTACTGCACATGACCATGACCAAATGCTATGCGGGGCAGTGGCATTATCCCGCCTGCGGCCAGCAGCCACTTGGCTTAATTCAACTGGCGTAAAATTGTCGCCTTATTATTGCCAATCATTGCGAACATTTGCGTATGGCGTCATCCAGCTCCAACTTCATACAACTCAACCGCAATCGATCTCTGTCTCTCCCTTCCGCTCTCCCTCTCTCCCTTTTTGATTGATCTATCTACGGAAATCGTAGAAGAAGAAAAAATCAAATTCCTAATTCGATTCGATTAGGTTTTTTTAATGTGATATTTGTTAAACTAATTAAACTTTGAATATACTTAAACTGATACATTGCATTTTGTTTTGTTTCTTTTCTGCCGTGCAGATGAGCACAAATTAAATTCTGGCTCATGGGAGGATACCTTGGCGGAACCAGAACAACAACAACATCAACAACAACAACCACAACAACAACTCCATTCACATCCACATCAAACGCAGCAGCAACCGCATCTGACTCAGACATCGTCTTTCATTGTATCGCCCGGTCACAAGGCCAGCGTTACAACTGCACAGTTGCACAGCGCCTTTAGTCGCCGCATCGCTGAGCAACACCAACAGCAGCAGCAGCAACAGCAGCAGCAACAGCAACAACAACAGCAGCAACCACAGCAGCGGATAAAAGGCTGCCAGATCAGCCAGCAGGCAGACAGCGCCACAATTGCCGGCGGAAGCTTCAGCGCCAACGGTGGCCAGGCTGCCGTTGGTGTTGGTGTCGGAGTCGGCGTCGGTGTCGGCGTTGGTGCAAGCAGCGCTAGCAGCAGCAGCGATCGCGATACAAAATCACCGTCGCGTGGAGAGAGGCGCGAGGCGCCGCAAGCCAGTCACTCCGACGAGGAGATCTTTACCGAAGAGGAGCAGACCAGCAGCAGCGTGAGTTCGTTAAGTGCCGGCAATCAGCGCAATTCGCAATTGCGTTCCACCTTCAACAAGGCCAAGCAGCATTTGTCCTTTGACAAATGGCGCACGGCTGCCAACAATTCCACCTCCGCCTCCGCCTCTGCCGCCGCCGCCGCCGCCGCCGCTGCCACCAACAACACCAGTTCCCAACACAACACAAACACTCAGTGTAGTCCCAGCGACACAACTATGATTATGCGTCGGGCCAGCGCCTGTACGATGCCCACCACCGGCACATCGGGGGGGGCATCGGGGCAGCGCGAGGATATTACCACGCCGGGTGAATCGCCGGGCGGACGCTTGTCGCGCTGGTTCTCTATACGACGCGGCTCCTCGCATCAGTACGATGTGGGTGGACGCGATGGTCGTCAGTCGATCAATGCCAGTTTCGATATACCGGATGCATCTGCCGCCGGCAGCACATCCATGCCAAAGCCAATAAATGCCGCTGGTGCAGCGATAGCAGCGACGCTGGACGCCGCCTCGCCACAGAAGCTGGCCAATTTGGGCGCCAGCAAAATGATGCCCGGTGTGCCCGAGGTTTGTTTGACCCCGCCCCCGCCCCGCCTCCTGCTCCTAATTTCCAAATATGACAAATATATATTAATAAATTATTATTTCTGTTTAGTATGAGGATGATGAGAGCTCGACGGCGGGCAGCCGACGCTACGATATGGACCTGATGACGCCATCGCCGGGCAGTCGGAACAATTTCGTCGCAAATATGGGTCACAGTCGGGTAACGGCGCCATTGCTGCCACCGGCGCCACAAGGCCTTTCGCAGCAGCAGATCAAGAGGCGCCTCATTCTGGCGGCCATCGTTCAAAGTGAGAACTCATATGTGGCCACATTACAACGTCTAGTCAATGTGAGTACACTCGAAGAAAAGCAAACACAATTCTTTGTTAATATTGTTTTATATTTTTGATTACTCAACAATGCACAAGCCCCCCAAGCAAATGCAAAACGTTCTCGTTCTTAAATGAATAAGTTAAATAAATGATTATATTAAAGCTAAATATCTTGGTTTAAGCAATCAATTGGTTAATTTATTAAACATCTAAAACATGTTTTACGAATGCAACTGGCTTAATATGAGCACAATTCTATTTATCGTTCTTTGCATCAGTTATGCAACTGTTTCGTTTTTTTTTTTATTATCAAAGTCAGCTTTTTGCTTTTTGTCGGATTTTGGCAACGCTTTCAGCTAATTTTTTGTACCTGGCTAAAAGTCATTTCGGGAACTTGTCTTCAATTTTTGTTTCTGTTTTTTTAGTTGTCAATCGGCACAATTATATCGGTTTCAAACAACGATTCAATCTCGAGTTGTAGTTCAAAGGTTAAGCACATCTTTGGCAGCACACGCTGCACAGTTGACGTTCGCACAGAACTTGATCTGTTTCCGCTACCCTTTGGTTGGGCTCCTGCAGCCGTGGTAGGAATCGACCACAATATCCACTTTAAGCATAGCATCAACATCCACATTAGCATCAGCATCAAAATCAAAATCAGTGTCATTTTTAGCTCGCTTAGATTGAGCCGAAACTGATGAGTTCTCGCTAATCAGATCGGGCACGTTGACATCCGGATCGGGCTGCAGCAGCTCATCCACTCCCACTGCACATCAGCATAAACAGCTCGCCAGTCACTGCGTCCCTTTGGAGTAGTCCGAGTTGTGTCTCGCCCACGGCCTTTATAAGTTCAATCTCAATCAGGCACTCGCCATTTGACTAGCGGTCACTCAAAGTGTTATCCTCCTCATTGTGGGTGGCACACTCATTGTTAGCGACGTCCAGTTCCAGCAGATCGAAACTGTTGGGGCAGAAACACTTCCACATGGCGAAATGTGTCGGTCACCAGCAATTGCTTGTCCTCGTCCTGCAAAAGGATCTCGCCCTTGTCCTGGCTGAATGTATCGATCACCAGCAACATCTGATCCTTGTCCATTTTCAGAATTTCATCTTTATCATGCAATTTATTGTTTGTCATATTGTCAGCGAGAAGCCAAACAAGCCTCATATAGTTGTACAAATATATATATATATATATATATATATATATATATGTCTTAATATATCTTAAATTCCGTTTATTTTACATAATATTCTTCTGTGTGTCCTTGCATCAGTTAAAACTCGTGACACACTCGAGTCTTGCTCTCAATTTTACTTTTGCCTTATGGAAAATTCGAATTTTGATTTTGATTTCGATTTTTTTGTATGTGTAAGTATAAAAGTATTTAGAGTCATTGAGTTGAATCGAGAAACCGCTGTTGTTGTTATTGTTGTTGTTGTTGTTGTTGTTGTCAATCCCCTAATCGCTCTAATGGCTCTATAAACCACCATCACCGATTAATCTTAATGTTAACTCTCATGTCAACTCATTTGTTTTCTTCTTTACATGCCATCCAATTCCCACGTCATATGCCGCCACTCTCCGTCATAACTAACTCCAATATTAACACACACACACACACCTCAAACACACACACACACACACCTAACATGTACATTGTATCTATAATCACACTCACACACCACCTTCACATGAAGCATCAATCATTGAACCATTCTAACCACCTTAACAAAAGAAGTAGTTGCAAAAATAGTTAAAAATAAATTAAAAAAAAAAAAAAATAATAATAAGAAAACCCATTCAAAAAAAGAAAAAGAATATAAAAAAAAGAACCCCAGCATTAAAATGGCCAACAGAGATCTTTCAACTTTCGGTAAAGAATCGACAACTGAACTGAACTAGTAATGCGACTAGGACAAAGATGAACTAATATTTCGATATGCTTTTCTATTTGGCAGGATTACAAGAAACCGTTGGAGGAGTGCAGCCCACCAGTGCTAAATCCAGTGAAGATCGCCACGCTGTTCCATTGCTTGCCGGATATTTTACACTCGCACAAGCTGTTCCGCATCTCGTTGGCGGAGTGTGTGCGTAACTGGGATCGGGATGAGAAGATCGGCGATTGTTTTGTGAGCGCCTTCGGGAAGCCGCAGCTCCTGGAGACATACTCGGGTTTCATCAACAATTTCTCGACAGCCATGGAGCTGGCCAAAATGGAGGAGAAGCGCAAATCGGCGCTTGCCGATTTCTTTAAGGTCAAACAGATCAGCGCTCACGATCGGCTATCCTTCTTTGGTCTGATGGTGAAGCCCGTGCAGCGTTTTCCCCAGTTCATACTCTTTCTGCAGGATCTGCTCAAGTACACGCCGCAGGGCCATCACGATCGCATGTCCCTGCAGTTGGCCCTGTCGCAGCTGGAGCTGCTCGCCGAACTCCTCAACGAGAGCAAACGCGAGGCGGAACAGTATCAGGCCTTCAAGGAGATGCTCGGCCACATTAGTGGCACCTTCAATACGCGCTCCCTAAACAGCATCAGCGGCGACAGTTGCGGCAGTCGGGCCCGCTATCTGCTGCGCGAGGATAATGTCACCCACATGGAGTTCAACCAGGCCGGCTTCATAGTCAAGTGCAAGCAGCGACGCCTGCTGCTCCTCAACGACAAGGTCATCTGTGTGTCTGTGGCGCCCAAACAATCGCACGACTTTGGCGCCACCGAGAAGCTAACATTCAAGTGGATGTTCCCCGTCAACGATGTTGAGATTGTCGACAACAGCGCATCTGCCACATTATCCCGAATCTTGACAGCAGGTATGCTTCAACATCGACAATCGATAATTATCGATCAATTTCATTGATAACAATTATTATTATTTAGGTCTAAATCGTGGCGGCAGTCTCAAATCGAATGGCAGCACTGGGAATAACAGCGGCGCCGGTGGCGGTGTTAGCTATGCGAATGCAACACTCTCTGGCCATGGAAGCGCCGGACTGGGCTCACCGTTTGCCGCCGTGGATGCCCATAGCTCGCCAGCTGCACAGCTAACGAATGGTGCGGATAATTTGTGCAACGAGATGAGCACTCTGATGTTCGATTATGAGGTGATATCGCGCATCCACGATCTGGTTGGCACCCTGAAGGGCAGCTACAAGGAGCTCAACTCGAATACGACACGCAATGTGCTCAATACCATACAGGGCTCCATACAGCGCAAGGATGAGGAGATGGCCTGGGTGGACTCGTGCTGTCTGCAGCTAACCGGTCGCCACAAGTCCGGCAAGGAGGAGACCTTCACATTCCAAACGCAAACGCCAAATGTGAAGAAGGAGTGGGTCACCGAACTGCGGCTCGCCCAGCTGGCCCTCGATCCAAATAATTCGCCAGCGTGGGAGCGATCGGGCTCACAGCAACATCATCCACATGCCCATCATCCGCATCCCAATGCGCATGCCCAGCAGCTACCAGGCAGTCCACAGGCAACACTGCAGCACACTCACGAGCAGCAGCTGCTTCAGGAGGCCGTCCAGCAGAAGCAGTCGCGCAAGATGCCCCTCTTTGTCAAGGCGATGCCCGTCTACCGGTCACAGCATCAAACGGAGGTGAGTTTTCTGTGCCATCTGCTGTGGCACCTTGTTGTGGCAATTGTTCTTCCGATCTTACACCGATTTCTCCCACCCCCCCCCCCCCCCTCCACAGGTGCGCTGTGGATGCTACTACAGCATCGCCAATGACACAAAGCAGAGCGGAAATGCGCGTCGCCGGCACAAGCAGTTGAACTATTTGTGGATGTGCAGCAGCGATGGGACTTCATCGCACATCACCGTGCTGGCCCAGCATCCGCAGCAGGCGGGCAATTTGCGTGAGGCGGGCGCCTTTGATCTGGTGGAGACGCAGGTGTCGGCTCTGGAGTTTGTTAAGGGATTGGACCAGTGCCGGACGCGCGAGGAGCACGTCAGCCTGTTGGGTGATCTCGTCTGGCTGGGCACCGATAGCCGCAAGCTGCTCATTTACTCCGCCCGCAATCCTGAACAGGAGGAACAACTGGGCAGCTACGCGGTGCCGGGCGCTGTACAGCGTATTCTCTATCACTTCGATGCCGTCTACGTTGCCCTTTCGAATGCCACTGTCCTGATCTATCGACGTGCCCACGACGGTGTCTGGCAGCTGAGAGATCCGCAGCAGGTAACGCTCGGCGAAACGGGAATGGCCGTTCCCAGCATGCTGCCAATCAACATGAACATCTACGCATCGTGCGCGAATCGTGTCTATGTGCTCAATGCCCTCAACGGGGAGCTGCAGCGCAGCTTTGAGGTGCAGCACGGCGCCAGCCAGCAGGTGAACCTAATGGCGCACTCCGGCATCGGGCTGTGGATCTCGCTGAAAAACTCGACAATGCTCTGTTTGTATCACACGGAGACGTTCAAGCATTTGCAGGATATCAATATTGCGTCCAGTGTGCTGCGCTACGATGCCAAAAAGGAGCAGCCGCTAAACAATAGCTCCATCTATGTAACCGCCCTGATGGCCTGCAAGGGTCTGCTCTGGGTGGGCACAAACGTGGGCATCGCTGTAACCATACCGTTGCCCCGCCTCGAGGGCGTGCCCATCATCAGTGGCGGCATCAATATGTCCTGTCACGCCCATTTTGGTCCGATCACGTTCCTCCTGCCGCTCATACCGAAAGTTTATCCGGCCTACAAGCCAACGGCAGGCGCCACCGTCTCCGCACCCTTGGTGCCAACTGTACCGCCCAGCATGGGCGATGATCTACAGCTGCCAGCAATCGATGCCGATCCCAAGAAGCTGACCGAAACCGATCTAGACGAGTCCACCGTCGTTCTGCGTCGTGATCTCGCCAAAGAGGAGCACCCGACTGCGTCCCCGCCCACAGACGCCACGAATATGTTGGCGCCGCCGGCGGCTTCAACGGCAGCCACCATTTCGTCGCCTCGCAGCTCAAAGCTGGACAAACAGCACTCGCTGGACCAGAGCCTGACGGCCAAAATACGTGCCTCGCTGGCCAATTCGCCGGCGTTTCATCGCAAACGCTTTCGGGATTTGGGCGCTGGCACCAGCGATGCCAGTTCACGGATGTCCAAGACGCTGCCGCGTGGCTTGGGCTCAGCGGCCGGTGCAGCTGGTGCAGCTGGTCTCCACTCCTACACTGTCGCGCTGCCGCATCAAATCGAGCCGGGCATTTGTGATGTGTATGGCCTATATGGCAAGCTGATATTTGTCAAGGAGGATTACGATGCCGAGGATGGGGCACAGGGCAATCTCATGGACATGATGTACGAGGGCATGCGTCGCTCCGATCCAGAGCTGGCTGCCATACCGGGCAAGGTGTGCACCTTGGATCGACGTTTGCGTATGAAGGCGTCGCGTCCACGCTCCTTGGATCTATCGAATTGGTCGGTGGACTCGAAGTCATCCAGTTTGTACACGTCATCGGGCAGCGAGGAGAGCATGGGCATTCGTCTCTTTGGCGGACGTTCCGTATCGCGGAACAGCAGCAGCGCCAGCCACAAAACCTCCGGCACCGGCAGCGATCTGGGCAACATATCCGAAAACGGCCTGATGACCACAGCCGACATACACCAGCAACAGTTGCAGCAACAGCACCAGCAACAGCACCAGCATCAGCATCAGCAGCAGCAGCAACAACAGTTGCCGTCGAACAGCACTCCGAAGTCGGAGGATGGCTTCAAGCAAATGCTCGCCCAGTCGTCTGACAAGCAGGCGGCGCCCGCCGCCGTCGCCACCTTGAAGCGCAAACAGAAGCAGAACACGAAGCAGCAACAGCAACAAAACGCGGACGGACCACGAACGGTAATCACGCTGATGGGCGGCCGCGGCTACTGGCGGCATGTGTGGTACAACAGCAGTGGCAACTCGCCGGGCCACAAGAGCGCCACGGGCACCAATTCGGGTGCGGCGGGCGCTGCCTCTGGATCGGGTGCGGCAACCAGTCTGGCATCGTTGACGGCCAATTCGAACGATGCTCACATTGTGGTGTGGGAGAAAAAGTTATAATCTCAGGAGTTGGTGTGCTGCTGCACGCTGCAACAGCACCCCCACCAGCACCATCCGCCGCTGACCGATTTCTGGCGCCGGGTCGGCGAGCAGCGACGTGGACGTGTCCGTTTTCGTGGCACATTCACGCAACGCGATCGTGATCGCGAGCGCGATCGGGATCGGGATCGGGATAGGGAGCACAACAGCAGCAGTTGCGGCTGGCGGTCGGATGGTGAGCGATTGGCTGCATCAAGCAATAAAAGCAACAGTGGCAGCAGCGGCATGCTCAGCGCCAGTCTGAAGCGACTCACGAAGCTGAAGCGGGGCGGCAGCCTCAAGGAGTTCTAGTTGTAGTCATATCTGTCCAATTAACGATGTTGCGTTGCCACACAAAACAAATATCAAACACAAAATGCAGCACGGCATCGCTTTGCCAAAATGTATATATACCATACATACATACATATATATATATATATATATATATATATACATCTCTTCTCATGTGTACTTTATAGGGTTAGTCTGCATATTCCGGACGGGATATGCCAGTAGAGTTGCTTGGAGCACACTTCATTCATTTTGGTATATATCAAATACTATATATAGAGCATACATTTCACTTTGGTATATGTCGAATACTATATACTATATACTATATACTATATACTATATACTATATACTATATACTATATACTATATACTATATACAGCATACCTTTAGCTAGTCTTTGTCTAATACAAAGCACGGCGCCTTATTTCAATTCTCTTCATTTGTTTTTTTTAAGTACACGCTAGATTTAAGTGAATACATTTTTTTTTTTTTAAATATAATATATGAAATGAATATCCAAATATACCCTTTTTTACAGTAGTAACACTGCGTATACATATATAAAACTATAAGAGAGAGAGGGAGAGAGAGTGGCACATCATCAGCCAAGCCACAAATGATGTATATAAATTAAGTATTTAAGTTTAATCGACGAAACTCTTAAGCAGAGATACATGCACAGATCCGCATAGTTGTAGCTTGGCGCATAAATCGAATCGAAGAGAATCAAATCGATTTCAAGCTTTCAAAGATATTGTTGTCTATTTAATCAAATTATTTTTCATTGCGAACGCATTGCAGAATAAGAATTGGTTTGCTGCGCATTTTGTTTTTATTTTCGTTTATAATTATTATTATTATTATTATATATATATTTTTTTAATTCTTTTTTTTTCGTTCATTAGGGCTGGAAATTTTTCCTTATGTACCATAAAAAGAAATACGTCTACAGACGTTGTACTCGTATGTGTAAAGGCTTATCAAAATCATATTGTGTCTATGCTGTTCAACAAATAATTACAAGCAACGGTTTTTTTTTAATTATTCTTTTACTTGTTATATCGACACACTTGGCAAGCATACCAAGTTTACCAAGTTTACCAAGTTGAACACTCAAACAAGGCACATCTATGCATACATACATATATACATACATATATACATATATATATATATATGTTTAACGGAAGTTGAAATTAATATTTACTCAATATATACATACATGCTTATGTACAAATGCATATGTATTATGCAGTTCATACATACACATACATACATACATACATACATACATACATACAAGTATAGCAAATTATTTATAAAATAATTAACCCAAATTTTGATACGTTTGATAGAAGGCATAATCAAATTATGTAATTTTGTATCAGTGTGCATTTTAACACTGACAAGTAAATGCGTTCGCACATGCAACATGCAACATGCAACATGCATTTGCATTTACATTTGAATAGTTAAACATATACACACAAACATATTTATCTATATCTATATACACATATGCTATAGCAAAACATATTTAATGTCAACGTATTGACAACAAGAACAACAATTTAAACCCACACACACACACACACACACACACACACACACACACAGACACATACACAAATTACATTATCAGTGGATAAAGAAAACATTGTACGTATTAAAGAAAAATCAATAAAAATTTTTTTTTAAAAGTAAATTTCATCTTTTTAATGGCTGACAACGCTGAGGTAAAGTATTTTTGCGACCACCTTATAAATGAAAGCCAAAAACGTTTTGTTGTAGGATTTATATAGAAGTCAAATCATGGTCAAAAAAAAAACCTTATTTTTTTAGTCGGTTGAGGTTTGGTAAAGTTGTGGCGCTGGAAAATTTGGATCCATCCGTCATCGTCGTCGTCCTTTCCACTGCCTATTTTATTCTTTGCGCTATGCAGCTAATTAGCTTCTGGATCTGGATTAATAATGCATACTTTCCGCTTAAATCGGGAACTGTACAAGCAGACTTAGCCTGACTTAGGCATTTCCATATTTACAGTCCGCACTTTTTGTGCCAAATGCTGCGTTTAAGGAGTAGCAGTGTGGCACTTCGATAGAGTTTGGCACGATGGCCACATTTCCAAAATAAACAATTTGTAAACTATTCAAATCATGGATTTCCAACAGGCGCTTTCAAAGTGACAGTTAACGGAACGCTTGATTAATTGAAGTCTCTTGCTACAAGTCAGAGATAAATCCCGTCACATACAAATGTTTCTGGAGAAACTCGCACTGCTCCTCTTATTTCAGTAATTTAGCATTATCCATAGAGTTTCATTTAAGTAACACTAATTTGCATACTTCAAAATTAAAGCTCTTTTTTACTTATAAATATACTTTATTTACAAATTGTAATTACTTTATCACATTAATACGAGAATAGCCCATATTGAATATATTAAGTTAGATAATTGTCACAGTTAAGAAAAGATTCGCTTAAAGCGTTATTTCGAATATGATAAACATATATATAAAATAGCCAAATAATAATTGACAAATGTTCAATATGTTCTGCGCTTCGAGCATTGAGAATTCAGTTTTGGTAATTGCATCTAAGCGAGCAATTTCTCTGCATAGGCGGCAATATGGAGAATGCCGTGTTCAAGTGACGCAATGTGCAGATTGTTGCCGCACATGTAATCCTTGTTGATGTGTGCATTTTGGAGTTCGGTGATTAGCGTGGAGCAGGCAGCTGCTGGATCCCCACTGCCGCTGAGACTATTCTTAAATTGCGCAAAATAATAATAGTAATGAATTATCGAAGTTTTTCGAATATGAACGCAAACACAAACTTACCGCCCAAAACTCGTTGCCCGGCAGTGCGTTCCCATCCCAGGCGTATGTGACAATGGGCAGCATGTTCTCCGCGAGCTTGTCGGCCGGATTGCGTACAGAGATACGCACCTTAATGCCACCCGACGGATGCTTGGACTCTGTAATGCATGCGCCATCATGCATGCCACCCCAATTGTCCAGATGGAACCACGAGAAATGCACGACGCCAATGTGTGTCAGACGCTCGCTGAGCGCACGCAGTCGCTGCTCGAAGGTCTCGAAAAAGATCTCCTCCTGCTGCGGCGCCGCCTTCCACACGCCCAACCCAATGCCGACGACGTGGATATACGCCGGCTTGCCGGCTTTCACGGCACGCGCCTCCGCCTCTACTAACAGAGTGTCGAAGCTGATGGCAAAGCGCTTGCCCATGACCACCTTGTCAAAGTACGTGTTTCTACCCAGCTCAATGAAGCGCTTCTTATCCGATGCGACGACAACGTCATTATAGCAAAAATCCTTGGGCTCCGCATAGAAGTCACGCCATATGCGACGGTAATCCTGCACACGTCCCTTGCTTTCATTGTCACTGGATCCGTAGCCTCGATTTGCTGTATTTTGTTCGGGCGTTATCATTATATCCTCCCACTCCATGACATTGCTACGCTCGAAACGGGCACCAATGAGACCCATGATGACACCTTCAGTCTCAATCTTGGACTTGCACTGCTCCACTATTCCCTCATTGCGACGCGAGCCATCGTTGATGAACTCCGAGTGAGTGGACACATACAAAAGGGCCGACAGCTTGATTTCATCATAGCTGAGCACGTTTCTCAGCAGAAGTGGAGCACGCTCGCTGCTGCTGCCAATTTGCTCGAAACCACCTTCGCCACTGCTTCCATCTAACAGAAGGTACGAGTCTGACGAGTCGAGGAAGTAGACGCAACGCTTGCTGAGCAAACGCTGCACGAATTCAGTTATCGAAATGTTTCCAAAGACACTCAACTCTTGGGCAGTTCCTGTCAGCCACAAATGGGAAAGGGAGGCACAATTATTATTCATATATATTTATGCACATGCAAAGGCCAATCAGCAATCAACTAACCATACTTTTGCTTATGCTCCAGAAAGTTGATGTAGAGAAGGAGAGTCAGTTCGTGTATGATCGGATAGGCGGATGCAATCTGCTTCCGTATCATTTGCCTGCGCTCCACCGGTTGCGATTTCACCCGGCAGCTATTGATGCCAAACTGTTGGCGGGATTGGGGCATAAATTGGTTTCTGATTTCAGTGCGTCCAAGCACACTTACCTCAATTGGGAATTCCTCGGAAGACGCCAGAAACTTGCCCAAGTCAACGTCATCGCTCTTTGTACTCGGTTTCTTTATCTCCTTGCACATTTCCAATTGTTGCTTGGCAAAATAACTGAGGCTGGGCAGCTGGCCAGCATCTGGACTTGGCCAACTGTGCGTTGTGTTGCCGCATATTGCGCTCATTCTGTTAACTCTGAAGAGCAGCTTTAATAATATACGCATCAGCCTTATGGGCCCGTATTCGTATTCGAAGGGTGTCAACAACTCGGCTTTGAACAAAATAGTGTTGGAGAGCGCCGAAAACTGTGATAAAGAAAACGTCTGGTATGCAGCTATTGCTCTTGCTATGATAATAATAATTAAAAATAATACTAATTAACTAGATGTAATTGAAAATTCAACAATTATCTACTTCGGGCAACAATTTAGAACAACAGCAACCAAATTCACATCTGTTATTAGCTAACTTATTGATGTACCAGTTTATTTGAATAACGATTTCGTACACAATTTTTGCTCGATTTGAATTTCGCCAGCACTGAAATAACACGGAGATACTTCAAGTATTATATGAATGTGTGTAATGTGCGTGTATGGCTTGTAATGCAGTGTGATAATCAGCGGATACCCTAGGGATCGCAGCATATATTCAGATTGAGATATGCCATCTTAGCTCTCATTATTAATGACAGGCACGTATGCAGGTATGCATTTAATACCAAATAATTATACATACATACATATGTGCATATCTAGCTTGGTCACATCTGCAACAAGTGATTGTGCAGCGGAGTGCAATTCAATATACTCGGCCAAAGTACCGCTTACTGGGTATGTTGCTAATAAAATGACGCTCGCAGGCGAATTTCCTGTTAAACATTATTGTGAAATCGATTGGCAAACATCATGTCAACATTTGGAGCTGAAGTGGATGCAATTTGGCCGCCAATCGATGAAGGTGCGGTGCCAATAATTACCCCATTTGGCCGACGCCTGCTGGAGCAATGCAAATCGGTGAAGCAGCCCGATCCAGATGCCACTGTGGATATGTCTGCATTCATGCAGAGATCGACGGACTTTCCGCTGGAGGTGCGCAATTTACAGAAATTGATTGCCAATTGATTGGCCAGTTCAATTGCTAATCTTGTGCTATTCCCGCAGTTTGGCGTGGAGAGCTGCCGGGTGAGGAGTCAGCCGAGGTCGCGTCATGAGTGCATTGGCAAGCAGATCTCATCCGCCTATCCGGTGATACACGAGCGCACCCTGGCCCTCTATCTGCAGTATCTGGAGCACAAGGGACTGTGGGGTAAGCTTTCTGGGTGGAGGAGGTGTTTATTATTGCTTATTATTTTGTTATTTATCCATCGCCAGGCAACGTTGTGGAGCAGCGCGTCTATCGCCATCTGTCGCTGATCGACTTCGTGCAGCGTCTGCTGACCAAGCGCTGCGCCAGCTTCTTTGCGCGCAACGATAAATATTTGCTGATGAGCGGGCAGCGTGGAGCGAGTGGCTTTGAGCCGATTGGCACGCTCGAGGAGACGGCGCCGCTGTGCCTGCAGCGTGTGCTCAGCTACGATGATATCAAGCTGTCGGCGCTGCTCTCCGTCAGCTCATACACGGAGTTCATCAATGAGGGCGAACGCACCAATTGCGGTCGTGTGACGCACAATCGCCAAAGCCTGGTGCCGGCTGGTGTGATTATTGGCCTGATTGGAGCGCGCCTCTCCCGCCGCAATCTAATGGAATTCCAGGACATTGTCATTGCGCGCACACAGAACACCAAGGAAAATGGCTATGGCCAGGTCTTGGATGCGTCCGCCAAAACTCGCGCCGAAGACTATCGTCGCTTGTGGCGCAACTTTTACGAGACGCGCGATCAGCTCCACGCCACTGTTAGCATCGATGGCCAGCGCTTTGGCTCCTCGGGCAACAAGCAGGATATATTCGACAATCTGGTCATGAAGCGTCGCTATGCCATCAGCTTTGACCTGCTGCTGCTGGAGGCGCAGGCTCGAGCCGCCAGTGCCGGCAAGACGGCGTTCATCCATGTCGTCGGCTTTGGCCTGGGCGTGTGGATGGTGACGCCGCAGCAGGAGCAAATCTTTCTCGAGACCTTCGAGCAACGACTGCGCGCGTTGAGCAGTCGCCTCACCCACATTGGCGTCGTTCACTTCTCGTGGTTTAAGCTTGCCCGTTGTGGTGGCCTCCACGACGGCGCTGTGCTCAATTGCTCCACTCATCCACAGGGCGGCATCCGTGTGCATCTGTCGAAACGGAATCCGGCGGCGAAACTCTGCCAGCCGGAGCATGAGGACATGCTGCTGGTTGTCTCCTATGCCTGGGACGGCAATGCTCTGCCTGGCAATGAGTTCTGGATGGTAAGTGCCTCCTACTCCTACTCCCCCTACTCCTACTCCTCCTTCTCAAACGTTTTGTGTTTTTATTTTTGCTGTTTGCAGAAAATGCTTAAATCAACGGGAGACTCCTCGACAGCCTGCTCCACGCTGATTACGGAGCTGCACAATCCGCATATTAACACCGACTACTGCAGTGGCGAGAATCTTCACATTGCCTCCCTGAAATACGGCGTCATCCACGTTGCTGATTATGCGAAGCGCCTGCTTAAAGACTCTGAATAATTATTGGCAACGAGCATTCTTCTGTCCGAAATACAAGTTAAAATACAGTTGAAAACGGGCTTAACCGACTGCGTAATACTCTGATACCAATAAGTAGTAGCATCTAATAACAGCCAAGAAATGCCGATCTTTGATGCAAGTTCCGTGCCGTTAAAATTGGGCGTGGCAGAAGAGCAATTGTTGGAAGACGTTCTAAGTAATCTGCCAGGTTTAGTAGATATTCTATAACCATTTTGAAGGGCGGTAGTAGGCGTGGCACATGCCGATCTTCGAAGGACATCAGCATCAACCTACCAACCACAATTGGCTGACTATAGCTTAAAAATGTTGAGAGATGTGGGGCCTTATCGATTTGCGACTTTCTATTTTGAAAAGTGAATTCAGAAGTGAACAATGTATTTAACGCCTTGCTAATTGTTTGAAGGCAATTCAATTCAATAATGCTCAAATCGCAGGCGTTTAAGAGCTAAACACTAAAATCAATACACTGGCAATTTTCAATTCGCCGTCGATTGTTCTTCTCGCTCAGCAAGCACAGAGAAATTAGCGCGAATTCGCTCGATTGACGCCACTAATAATCTGGCTAGTAGCTGTATGCTCAAAGTGGTAACAATGAATAATATTAGGGCACTTTATAAGTGTACAACAAACATTAATACGGGGTTGTGGTCTGGCTAAGCATTGCGTGTGTTCTAAATGCGTCGAAGAGTGTGTTTGAGCCAGATTGTCTTCGCCGGGTTCGTGACCTAGCTAGATGCCATAATTCAACTGTTATGGCATTACGGCACCTAGCTGGGTCACACACCGACGAAATCCATAAGGTGAAATAATTTCGCATTTTATTTGCTATAAATTCGATTGCAATTTGTTTTCTATCTTCAAATAAATATATGGAACAGCACACAATATTAATTTTGTTTCGAATTTTAGACACAATCCTGGCTTTCGGCCTCTGCCTGACGAAGTCGGACTTTGTGGCACAATCACTATGGACTTAACAACCCGTCTGTCGATGTAGTTGGACGTGGCACAGTCAGACGAGGCTGCATAGATGCAGTTGAAATGCTAATGCCAATTTCCTGATAATCACGCGCCTTCTTAGCACAGTAATTCTCGCGAATTGATTCGAAATTGCGATCGTAGAAAACTTTGAACCAATTGGCAAATTGATAGTTTTCCCGATAGTTTGCCTTGATCAGCTTCTGTACGTCAAACGAAATGATCACCTGCAACTTGTTGAAGCTCTGCTGCAACAGCTTGAAGTTATGGATATAATGATTTTCCCGATAGCACATGAACTTCACATTTCTCATCTGAATCACATTCGGAAACAATATGTCCATTAAATTGCAATAGGCAGCCCCCGAGCACAGATCCTCAAAGCGGGACAACTTGCTGTCCAAGGTTTCATTGACCCAGAGGAGGATTTTCATTTTTGAAAACTACTGCGTTGAATTCCGTGTGAGAACAACATTTTTAGCAATTCGATTTATTTTGCTGATATTGCTGGAATTGGAATCAAAATGACCATTGGAATGAAGCAAGAGTATTGCACAATAAGATTTACAATTTGTATGTTAATAAAAAAGCACGAGTCCACTTATCACTATTTATGGAATTAGATAATATATATATCCTCGAAAGAGACCAATAAAAAGCAAGTTCATTATACTTTGTGTATGGTTACATTTAATCTGAGCAAATTACTTATCCGACTTTTACTGTGCTTTGCATATGCCAAACCAATGATTAAAAATTCACGAAATCAAAATTCGTTTTCTAAAACAGACGCGATTTGGAATTCTATTTCAATTTTGTTTTCTTGAAAGGCGAATGGCAGTTAATGAATTTAAGTAAATGGTAAACAAAATCGTATTTAATTTGGAATGTGTTTGCGATGGAATCCCAACGATAAATTCCATTTCTGGTTAAAAATAATCTCGCTCTTTGTTTAGTCAGGTGGCAAATTTAAGTTCAAATGAACATTATGAGCACAAGAAGTGAGTGTCTCTGTCACTGTAATCGTTAGATAAGCAAATTGCACAAGTCCCTACAAATATTTCATTCGACTAAAATTCACTGACACACAAAAACACACACAATCACTGGGATAATTTTTAAGCAAACAAGTCAATCTTCAATTGCGTTCGAGATATTCTTACCCCCATCAACCCATCGCCCAGCACCTTCCCCAACTACCACTTTATATGCGACTTCCATTGGCTGACCACCCACAATATTACTATGACTGCAGTCAACAGCAACTAAATGAAGCTAAGCATTTCATGTGTTATTTGTACCACAAACAGTTTTTGCATTTGTGTTTGCATTTGGCATTTGCTGTTATTGGGTTTGTATTTATACATTCTAATTGATTGCATTCATAACACAAATGCAATTCTCAATTTGTGCAACACAATCACACACTCGGACAACTCCTATTCGGCCACTAGCGATACCAAAATGAAGCAAATAAGAATGCTGTAATCGAGTCGAGCTCGACTTCATTTTCACATGTGCCACATGGGAAGCACCAGACAAAAACCAAACTCAACTCGTCTTTTGATTTGATATATTCACTACTAACCAGAACCCCTTTATATATATATATATATATATATAGATGTATATGTATATCCAATATAAAAAAAAGTAAATAAATAAAAATCTTTATAATGTGAATAAATTTGGTTGTTTGCTGTGCGAGATTTGTATGTTGACTGAATTCTTAAATAATGTGAGGCTACTAAAACACTGAACAATGACAACTATCTCAATGCTAATGTTTAGCTGAAAAATCCTATTTATTTATTTATTCAGTTTCGATTGCAGTAAGCCTTCAAAAGTATGCAATCTTCGACCGTCCAGAAATAGTTGGCATTTCTTGTTTTTATTGTATTTTGATTGAATTAAATTTAAAAACTACACAAATTGAATGTTTTAATTGCAACAGACAAACAACAAACACTCACTGCGAGAGAGAGAGAGAGACAAAGAGACAGAGGGAGAGAGAGAGAGACAATTGATGGAGGCTGCTGCAAAATTACTGGAATTTAAAAGAACCAGCTTTAATCAAGCAAGTGACACGTATTTTAATTTCGAGAATTTCGCTTGGGAGCCAAGTGATTTGTACTCCGTCAGTTTTTGACGAAGAGTTCAAAATTAACCATGTCCCAGCCATGACCTAATCCAGCCTATATAGATAAACAGCAATGCAAATATGCAAATGCAAAACCCACTCGAGAACAGTGAATAGCGAAACTAAGATACCCTATACAGGGTATTATTGGAAGTTATCGTAGATGGATTGCTGCGGATCCAGCCTATCAGGTATTAAAGTATTTAAGACAAGAATATTGCGCAAATCTGAAGATCCAAACTAATCATATAAAATACGAAAAAAGTCGAAATGGGTAAATTACATTTTGGCACAAAAACAAAAGGGATTCTTTTGTGTTGTCGAAAAGAAAAATGTGTAAAGACAACAAACAAACTGTTTGCCAGCCAAATGATTTATTTCAGTGTTACAACGAAAGATGGATGTGCACATTACAAGAAGAGTCATAATAAAAAACAGCAGAAGATACACATATTTATATATATATATATATATATATATATATATATATATATATATATATGTTTAAAAAATCAGAAAAATCAAATGCTTTGACATGAATACAAATCGTTAATAATCTTTCACATGCATGTGATTTTGAAATGTAAAATAAATAATGACACAAGACGTAAGGCAGATCGAGCCAAAAATATTTGAATTTATGTACGTTGCCGTAAAAGTTGCTAAATTTGGCTTTGAATGCCACCAAATGTGCAAATATGCAATACAATGAATTCAGAATTCCAGGGCAAAGAGTAAACGTACCACAAATGTACAATTCGTGCCGTTTTCCAGTGCTCAAGGGGAAATTCGACTCTTTGCTGTTGGGATATGTGAAACGAAAATTTCCCTTAAGCAGGGCGCTGGCTATAAAAGCGCGCTGGCAGCGAAGCGGCGGCCCACAAAGCGACGGCGAACGCGACGCGACAGTTGCCAAACTCAAGCAACTAAACGTAACGTAACGCAACGTAACGTAACGGCCAAAGACGTAAACGTGCCAACCGTTAAACATAACGTTGGCCACAGCAGCGGGTTCAAGCGTTTGCTCACAGCCAACAGCCAACAGCATATGCAACATTTTTTTGCGTGCACTTGTGTGTGTTTGTTATTTTTGTTGTTCTTTTGAAATTGCCACACAAAAAATAAAAGAAAGAAGAAGAAAAACAGTGCTTCATTATGTGGCTCATGTGAAAATGACATATTGAGAGCAGACACAGAGACAGAGGCAGACACAGCGCAGTGCAACAGCGACACAAATTAGCAGCTGAATAGCGGCCACAAGACGGTTTGTACAATACTCCCCCCCCATTCCCCCCCCCCTCCTACTATTCTAACGCTAGGCTTCGAGAATTTAGAAACGCTTGTTTTAAGTGAACTTTGAAAAACTGATTCAAATACTGCATGAAACAAGACGATATAAGTTCTTAGAGCTTTGAATAAAGCATTCTAAGTGTTGCTAAATAATGCGCAAAGACAAAGTTTGTTGGTTGGCTTTTAGGACTTGGTTCCACATTAGAATATATGTTGTTGTTTGTCATGTTTTTCTCGTACTACTTCAAAGCGAGCCACCTCCCAATTAAGTTGTTTGCATAAGGAGCAAGCCAAATTTATTCCAAACACAAATCAAAATATTTATCTTATGCCAGTAACCCACAGCAACAAATATGTTTGAATTAAATTGCTTAAAATCCAAAAAAATTACTAATGAATATTTTAGTATTTTCAATGCTGATTTCAAGCCGAGGCAGCAGTTAATTATAGACTAATAACTCTGACTTAGCTAAGCTTACCTTAACCTATTTCGATTTCGAGTTTGTATTCGCATTAAAAAATAAATAAAACAAATTTATAATTGCACAAATTAAATCAAATTTGTTGCGACATTTGTATTTTGACTGAATTTGGAATTGCTAAGAAATTACTTAACAACCATGACAAGTAATGCACAACGCACATCTGTTGCTTAATTTCTTATAAATCGAAATATATATATACATATACATATATATATATATATATATATTTATTTATATGGTTTCGATTGAAGCAAGTCTCCAAGAGTTTGCAGTCAGTCGGCATGGCAAAAAATTTTGTTAATTATTATTCTTATTCCATTTTGATTGCATTAAATTTGTATGAATGACCTGTTTTTGTGGTATGCCAGTCTTAAAATTTAATATATTAATTAAATCAGACGAACTCACAGCAAACGAGAGAACGAGAGAAATATTTAAAGGCAGTTGTACAATGGCAGCAATTTGATACAACTGAATTCAACTGAATGAAGGCGCACTTATACAGACTTGGGCTGTTCCTGAATATATATAATATATATTGTTGGCCGACTCGATGATCTCAACCATTTCTCTGTGGAATGCGAAAGACGCAGCAATGCTTGCATGCACTGCTCTTTGTTCAAATGACGCATGACGCAATGCCAAATGCAATTCAATATTAAAACTAAGGATCTTGTTGCCAAATTAAGAATTTGAATCTCGGCACGGAACTAAAAACTTAAGTCAGGCAGTCAGAAGACAACAAACTGTATTCAAATTTGCGGACTCAGTTCTCGAATAAAGAGAGAAATTAATAGTTGAATCGCATAATGAACATAAATCATTGAATTAGAATTCACTTTGCGAACTTTATCGCACTGTACTCGTACTCATACTCGTACTGGTACTCGTACTCGTACTCTTATCCATATCTGTAACCGTAACCGTAACAGCAGCCAGACCCACGTCCAAATTTGCCCATTTCCCGCATCGCTCATTTATTCAGTTGATTCGGCTGCGGGCCGTGCTTGCCCTTATTGAGGGAAGCAGGGCTCCATTAGAGAGCCATGTTTCGTGCCCGGCCATTTAATTGTGTGTGTCCCGTGGTGTCTGTAACAGTGCCAGTGTCTGTGTCTGTGTGTGTGTGTTGGTGTGTGTCTATTACTATAAATGGAAGTGTATTGTTGGACGGGGCTTTTCTTATATTGTTTGGATTTCCATTTCAATTTGATTCCTTTCCTTTCTATTCCTTTCACTTCGATTCGATTCTGTTCGATTCGATTCGATTCGATTCGAATTGTTTCGTTTCGTATTGTTTCGTTTCGTATTCATTTCCTTTGGTTGCGATTCGTTTCGACTGAATTGAATTCGTTTGCTGGTAATGAAGCTAGTTGCCGCTAGTTTTCGCCATTGCCGCACAATTCTAGTTACCATATTTTTATGGTCGTTTTGTCGCCAGAGTGTCCTTCAGTTGTAGCATCAACATCAGCATCAAGTGTCTTTTGACGTTGATCGTGACCGAGGGCAGGGAGTAGGGGAAAGGGTCCACTTCGATTGCTCGTTTGATTGGCCCCACTCGACTGGATGGGGTTTGAAGAGGCGCTCACAGGGCAAAGTGAAAGGGATGGTGAAGGGAACTGCAGTGTTCCGGCTTGATTGTGCACAATGTTGTTTGCCAAATACGAAAAGCAGTTTAAGTTTGCTATCTAAATTCACGGATTGGGCAAAACTTTCGAGTGCAATGCAATTTTCAATCTATTTCCTGTTTGCAATGTTTGCTAACAACAATGTGTGTGCGAGTCTACACAGCATTCGTATCGCATTTAGTACTATAAAGTCAGGATTCTTGAACCCTTGAATTGTTATTTTTATGCTGGTTTTCCTTTTCAACCAAATTGCCTTAATATAATGCTCGGCAGCACACACAATTGTTATTTATTGTTAACAGCTAAATTAACTTGATACGAGTACTTTGCCATATTCACCTTCTCCTTCCACAATTCACGACGTGGCAGCTGACAAAAAATAAAAGGAAATCTTAATACTTGTACAGAAATTGTGAGCCTGCACTTAAATTGTCAAATGCAAACATTATTCCACAATACTTAAATTCTATTAAATGAAGCGTCGGCTTAGTTTAGACAGGTGGATTAGAACAAGAGAAAGCGATTTTCATGTTTGACACACACACACACACACACACACATACACACACACACATACACATCCATACACTCATTCACACACTCATTCGCACACATATTAGAGTGTTTATGAGCGGTGAGCGGGAGGAGTGGGAGAAGGGGAACCTTGAATGGCGTTTCAGGAAGCTTCATTAGGCGCTTAACAACACTGCACTCTGAATATTCCAGTGAAATGCCAGAAACCGAGGCGAACTGAACAAAATGATTCATTAAAGCAATTAACAGCCAGCTGACCAATACCACCAAAAATGTTGCTCATTTCTCTTGCAGACATCTGTAAAAGCTGGAATTGAAGCAGCAACCACAGCAGCAGCAGCAGCAGCATCCGGGAGGGAGTTGGTGGTGCCACCAAATGCTCATTGAAATTTACGATTATGCTGCGAAATTATTAAACAATATGACCGCAAGAACAGCAACAATCATTAATAATCTGGCCAACGGGACAACAGCAACAGCTACAGCAACAGCAACAACGACACCAACAACAACAAGAAAAACAGCAGCAGAGGCAGCTGCAGCCACGTCGCCCATTCAAGTGGACAGGCCAAATCCCAGGACGGTCACAAATCTCACGTCCAAACTGCTGCAGGCAACCACCGGCAATATGAAAACGCTGCTCAACCGCACGCTGGCCACGATTGCCGCCCAGCATGCCACGTTGCCCACACTGCTGCTGCATGGTGGTCTTGCCGCTGATGTCACCAGTGGGCAGCGCATTAGGCAAATGCCATCCATTGCGAACAACAGCAACGCCTCCATCAGCAGCAACAGCAGCACCATCCTAGCCACCAGCGCCAACTACAGCGATAACGGTGCAATTCAGGATGTGTACAATGCATTTAGCGGCACCTCCTCGTCGCCATCATTGTCCGTGTCCTCATCTAATCTGAGCGGTTTCATCCAGTCCTCAACAACGGCTGCCAGCACAGTGTTGAGCAGCGCCATCACCCATTTGCCAACGGCGAGCAGCGGACCAGCAACCACATTCCCAGCACAGACGATGGCCACCTTTATTGCAGCCGGCAACAAGAATCGGGCTACCACCATCATTGTCTATCCAACGGGTGAGTCTAATGCAACCAGCTTTTCTCCATCTCTCTCTCTCTCCCTCTCTATCTATCTATCTCTCTTGCTTTATCATACAATCTCTCTCTCTCTCATGCAATAAGAATTTGAATACTTTTTGCGTATTTTTTTTTTGTCTGTTGTCTGCTCGATGGGATCTATTTGTTGGTTCAGTTTGTGCATCGAGCTCGACGTTTCCAATCTCGGCTCTAGCTAATGGAGTAGAATATTGCACAAGTTGTCCTTGGTGGTCACTCTTCCACTTGTCTGCAATCCATTTTGATTTACGCATGCATTTCTCGCACATTTCATATTTGCTTATTTTTATATTTGCACTTCACACTTGCCAATAGAACCAAACCAGATGCCACTTGATGGACATTCATTTGTTTGGTCCATGGCTAATAATTTGCTGGTGTCAGTTAATAATAATTGTGACTTGGGTCACAGTCAATGAATGTTTAAATATTTGGTCAAATGCGTAATTTGTATTCGGCTGGCGCTTAGTCGATTAGCACGCTCGTCACATTAATGTCGGCCATTGGGAATTGGTGCCACATCGCCAACCAAGTCTTCCAATAATCAAATCAGCTCAGCTCAACTCAGCTCAGTCAGCCAGTCAACCAGTTAGCAAGTCAACCAGACGGGGCAGATGCGGAGAGGAGGACGAGGAGGAAGCCGCGTGCCAGCTCCAATTAGGGGCTAATTTGCATGATGCCATCCATTAGCTCATTATCTGCAGATTAACCAGTAAGAGTGTTGCCTGTGTATTTATTAACTTTTTTTTTAATATGCCTTCCGATCATTAAATGCCCAACAGGAGTCTAACAAAGTTATTGTCATTTGTAGCATATTTCTTCGCGATATCCTTTTCTTAACTGCAGTTTCTATTAGCCCGAAAATAAGTTGACAGACAGCTCGGCGATGTACAAGATTAAAGTTCATTCAAATCGCAGTAGTCACAGCTGTAGTAAATGAATTTCCCGAGACAAAACATTTGTAATACTTATAATTTCTAATGGATAATCGTGGACTATAGGGTAACCTCAAGTCAAACAAGGATGTTCACTTATCTGTCCACTTATTGTACCAGTGCGAAATACATTTGACTTTTGTGGGGGCGAGGTGTGGCAGTGGCAGAAAAAAGAAGGACCCTTCCATTCTAGGGCATTAATGCAGCAATTAGGCAAGTTTAAGTCGCATTAATTGTACAGATTGGGCGACTATTAACGCGACTCAAACCGTTGATTGTTTTGGGCAGCATCAGCAGCATCAGCAGCATCAGTAGCATCATCATGGCTCTTAATTTGGCTCTGGGGCCTAAGTGCAGACGACAAATTCGCAGGATATTCACAAATGTGAGTGCTGTAAATGCCACTGGCTGCTGCTGCTGGCTGCTGCTGCTGGCTGCTGCTGCTGGCTGCTGCTGCTGGCTGCTGCTGCTGGCTGCTGCTGCTGGCTGCTGCCAAATGTGGTTTTTAGTTCCCGTCTGCTGACTCAGTTGTCCTTATTAAGACAAATCCGATAGTCGTCATCGTCGTCATCGTCGTTGTCATCGTCGTAATCGTCGTTGTCGTTGTCATCGTTGTCATCGTTGTCATCGTCGGTTTCGTCGCTAATGTCTCTTATCCTTATCATGCTGCTTATCTTCGCTATATGAGTATCGACAAGCGACAATGTCAATGTCAGCGCTTTCAATGGCCTCCGGCTGTGGTTGGCAATTGTGGGCGGTCCCATACACGCCCTCGTAACACTGACTGAGTGAGTGTACCACAGTTGTCGGTGGCAAGCATGTTGAGGGGCTGGTTGGCGGTGCCCGACATAAAAATACTTTCCGAGAGCGCTACCAAACTTGTCCATTTCCACAGCAACATCGAATACAACGTAGTAATAAAATATGTACATACATACATACATAAATACATACATAAATACATAGATACAACCAAAAATGTATCGTAAATTTGGTGCAATAAATTTGTTCAACTTGAAGGCAAACGTGCCAGATATTTGTTGAAATATTCCCTTAAATTCACTTGCTTGTCATTTTACAAATATTTTCTCAGCACACATAAATATATACATATATTTTCTGTATTATATGTAAGTGAATAAAATTGTTTGGAAATATGCGAGAAAAACAATTTGATTTGGAAACTTGAGCGTATTAGATAATTAGAACAATTTGATATGAATATGATAATGATTATTATTTAGAATTTCGAACGGATGTTGGGGTTCGCTTGCACATCTAATTTAAAGGAATTTAAATGCGACGCCAAAAATACCTATTTGAAAAAGCAATCAATTTAGATTATGAGACTTAAAGTACCCGCAAAACTTTATATCCAAAATGCAAAGTGCGTAAAGAGCTTAAGCACGTTTTTGGGATTATATCAAAAGTTTTACGTTAATTCTGTACGAAATGTAATCAAGTATTTTGTGGACAGTGTCTCCCCTGGTTTTCTGGATTTTCCTTTTTTTGTTTTTTTTTTTCTTTTTTGTAAAGTGTCACGTGCAAGTATTGATCAACTTTTGAGTAAGGACTGAAAGCCCTCGCTAACAAATATGCAACAGTCGTTAACCGCTAAGCCTGACAGAAATATCTTCATATTCTGTTTGCTGCTCACAACTGGTGCCCCAAAAAAACATGACTTGGTCACGAGCCCATCTCTGAAAAATACTCGCTCCATTAGACGCGTTGACAGCTGATTGACTCTTCATTCAGCACTTACCAACACTCTCAAGTGAGTGATATATATATATATATATGTATATATATGTATATATATATATATGTATAGGCAAGCACAGACTGGCTTTGCCATGGAAACATATCTTAGTGAAACACTAAGCAACAACTGCTTTAACATTGTAGCTTGCCAAGTGAAACTTAATGTGTGGAGATGATTTACTCTTGGAATTACTTGAGCACCAAGAGCAAATGCTATTTTAATACATAATACATATGGGACTGGGCTTAAATAGATATTATTATTTATGTAGATTGTATATTGTATTTGTTTTTTTTTTTATCTTCAATATTTATATTCGAAACTAGAAAGTTATGTCAAATTATCAGTTTGATAATAGCGATGGTTTTTTGTTTTGTTCGTTATGTGGCTCATTTCATTTATTACTTATTATATTATACTATTTATTATTATACTATGTAATTCGTATTGATTTTTTATTTTATTTTTTTAATTTCCACATCTGACAAAATTTGTTTATGTTTAACACACAAAATGTATAATTTGTTGTGCTCTGAAGACGAATTCCAACGCTATTCAAAATATATCGAAGGACAAGAAGTAAAAAATCAAATAGTAAAGTTTTTGAATTGAATGGAATTATATTTCATATTATAGCGAGATAAAATACAAGATGAATGTTATTCTTTGAACTGGCAACAACTCATTTAAGAATACTTGACTTGGCGCCAAATAAGCATCCATTTAACTTATTGATTTTTGATATTTGAGGTGAGCTATCTATATTCGTAAATTATTATTATTTATACATATATTCTTATAATAGACATTCTTTCCGGTTTCCCATTGTACTCGAGTTGCTGTGGCATGTGAAAGCCCAAAACGCGCTCATCTCTAAGCTGAATGCGAAAAATATTTATCTCTTTTTTTCCACTTCATTCCATCTTTTAGTCTGCCTCCAGCTTGTGGCAGACATTAATTTGGTAGCTGTTATTGTTATTGTTGTTGTTGATGTTGTTGTTATTGTTGTTATTGTTGTTGTCGCTTTTGTAGCGCATTCCACGGCTGACTTCGAATATGCAAACATTCAATTTCCATTGGTTGAGTGGATTGGGTTGGGGTTGGGGGCGGGGTTGGGAATGGGGACTGCCTGCAGACATTGCGCAGGAGTCTTCGCAGGAGGCGCATAATTTTTATTGTATTTATTGAATATTTCCAGCATCAAACGCTGCCGCCTGATGACTCAGCCAAAAATTACAGACTTCATCCGCAGGCGGGGAGTGGATTGTTTAGCGAATGCTTCAACTCCAAGGGGCAACAGCCAGAACAAGAACAAAAACAACAGCAACAAGGAGTCCTAGTTTTAAGAAGCTGCTGCTGCTGCTGCTTTTGCTGTTGCTGCTGTTGCTGCTGCTGTTTCCCCTTGTATGTCTTCTCAGCCACCCCATCAGGGTTCAATTTGTGTAAATTTGAACTGTCACTTTGAAGGCGTTAATTGGATTCAATAACGTCAAACTGAGTGCGAGACATCAACAGTTCGGAGCTAGTGCAGCATCCGACCATCCATCCAGCCATCAGCTGTCTCTGCTGTCTCTGCTGTCTCTGGTTTTCTTTTTTGTGCCCTGATCCTGTTGGCGCTCTGAAATCCGTTTTAGCCAACTTAATTCCACACACCCCTGTCCACAGCACTTGCTGTACTCGGTGTACTGTGCTTGTTTGCCAAGTTATATTTAGGACACGACAACAACATTTTGGGCCATGGATTTTTGTGGCTTAGATTAAGGGGCGGGCAACTGGGAATGAGGGGGGTGGAGGTGTGACGCCTTGTCATGATTGTAGTTGGATTGGATTGTGGGCGTGCCCAGTTTCAGCAGCAGCAGCAGCAGCCACAGCAGCAGCAGCCACAGCAGCAGCAGCCACAGCAGCAGCAGCAGCAGCACATGGCCAGCATACACTGAGAGAAAATTAATTTGAGTAAAATGTTAGAAAATTACAATTTTACTTGGAGTCAGTTCCAAAATTTTGTATTGCAGAACCGGGCAGATTTTCAGCAGTATTTTACTATACATAAAGAATACAAAAGTGTTTAATTATTTGTATATTGTTAAACATTTAAAACGTTCTTCATTCAAATTTATTTCGCACAGTGTGCGCTAAAAATCAGTTCGTAATATTTGAATGGCTTCAAATATATGTATGTGTAATACATATATACATTTAATACATAAACATAATATATATATATATATATGTGTGTGTGTGTGTGTGTGTATTATACTTATAATGTATAATGTTTTTTGTGGCTTATCGGCTAAGGTCCTTAATAAAAATGTTTGCCTAAGGATCGCAACAAATTGTTGTCTTTTGTTGTGGTTTTTTTTGGTTGTTGTTGTTTTTTTTTTTTTGAACATCCACCGAACTGCTTTTTCAGACAAACAAAAGACAAATTGAAACAAGAACAGCGATAACGTCAACAACTGCTTAAGTGGTGTGTGGTTGTGTTGCGATGGTGGATGCTGGATGCTGGATGGTGGATGGTGGTGCAGCTGCCCGGCAGCCACGTCAGCCACGCCAGCCACACAAGCCACCGCACCACGAAACCACGAAACCACTTAATCATCAAGATAAAAGGTTGAATGCTGCACGCGACCGGATGGAAATGAAATTAAAAAACGGAAACAAAAAATAAAATAAGCAGCAGAAAGCAGAATACAGAAACACAGAAACACAGAAACCGAGGACCGAGATAGGTATGAAAATGCAAATGATGCCAACGGTCGTAATTTGGTCAAAAGGCTTCTGGCCCAGATAAAAACCACGGCTCCCAGGTCGACGACTGTCAGCGCAAATAAGTGTTGCCTACATTTGGAGGCCCCATTTAAAACCCAAAATGAGAACAAGTAAGACTGCTTGTTGTTGTCGTTGTTGTTGTCGAGGGAGTTCGACTACGAAATACCCTGAACCCGGCTGTTAAATATATTCCAGTTCCATTGCCAAATATTCTCATAAATGTTTTGCACACTCAAATAAAATGAAGTGGCCATTTGACCAAATAAAATAAGCCAGATCTGCGCGTGTTATACGAGAGAACTTATATGCCAAACTTGCAGTCTCCAACTATTATAGGCTCTGAGATCCATGTGGTTCATCGGAGATGCTTCATGCTGCCAGTTATATTACCCATTTGCAATCGGTTTCAGTGGGTATAATGAACCCGCCCCAAAAAGATGAGCCGCAAATTATGAGCAGAACATAAAAAAGACGATCAATTTTACTGCCTACTTTACAGAGCATTTTGACATCAGCTCTGTGTGTTTGGCCAAAGGATATATGTATATGTATATATATATATATGTAGTGAGTGGGTCCGTTGCAAAGTAAGCACATGAATAAATAATTTGCGGACGGGTTGGCATTTAACGTCTGACAGCAGCAATTAGGCAGCAAAAGCATAAAGTATAAAATAAAGAACATATGAAGTTTACTTTTTACAATTATAGCCCAGCTTATAACAATATGCACAAAGAAGGTATTTGCATTATACCCTCAACTTATTACAAATGGCAGGAAGGGTATAATCAGTTTGTGCAAAATCGATAGCAATAAAAGCCACAATTTTAAACGCAGAGCCTTCCTTACATATATCATATAAGATGCCCAGATTATATACACACATATATATATATATATATTATTGCAGCAAGATCGAATAGATCGGCGTAGATATAGATTTACATTCTGATACAATAATATGATTTTGTTCCTCTGTCAGTTGGTTAAGCGTTAGTTAAAATTGGGCCTGCCATGCCCACTGGGAGCACTGGCAAATCGCTAACACATCGTTTTAGCTTAAGCGATTACAATATACATACTAAATTTCATTCTGGTGTTTACAAATAATTTCTAGCTGTAAGAAAATGAATTCCAAAAATTATAGAAGCTGGCGACAATCCAAAAAATATTGTTTAGATGCATATAAATAATACGCTGCAGCAAATAAAGTACACCCAATCCATGTTCACAGCATCTGTCAGATAGTCAGGATAGCACAGGCAGCATCGTAAATAAAATAATTTTAAGACATGTCTGTGCACGCATAGATAACTTTTGATTGTTTAGGTCAGCCCGCAAATAGCATAACTAGTCCTAAGCAAACATCATCGTCTATTCTGTAATTCTGTATATAAACCCTGCATTTTTCTTCAATAAAGTGAATGTCTTTTAGAGTCTTAGTATATTCATTCAAGTCTACCCATCGCACTTAGTAGTCAGTTTATGTGCTGACTGCTTCCCTTAAAATATACACAAACAAATATTATGATTTGTCTTTTAGTTTTTGAAAATATATTTTCGATAATTAAGAAATGCAAAGCCCTCATTTATAGAATAAAATCCTTACTGAGTCAGCTATTGTATTAAAGTTTAGGTGTCCTATATATCCGAGACCCTTAAAGAGTGGCTCAGTGGGAAGTCACTAAATTTTTTAATTTTAATTAAGTTGTATAAATTTATAAACTATCTAAAATGTTTGTTTATTGTTTATTAAAAATAAAGTCAACAAAAAAGCGAATTTTAGAGTTGCTTGTGTAAACTGTGTGAAAAACTAAATGAAAAATGTTCTCTAAAATTAAGAAAAAGAAAAAGCCGAGTTTTCGAAAATTAATGGCGATTTTTCTGACTGAGTGTACGTGCCACAATTTTACATTTTTTTTCTATTTCTATTTAAATATATTGTTAAAAAAATGTAGTTGGACAACAACCGATTTGTAGTGTCAAATTGTGAATCTTTGTGATCTGTTTTGTCTTTGCAGTTTCACCCGAATCGATTGTCATACCGATCGTTTCGTGCATCTTTGGCTTCCCCATCCTGGCGCTGATCGTCATCTGCTGCTTGAGGCGGCGGGCCAAGCTGGCCCGGGAGCGGGACAGGCGACGCAACTATGATATGCAGGACCACGCTGTCAGCCTGGTCAGATTTAGTCCAATTCATAGGCTTAGTGAGTTTGAGTGTTGTAATGTGTGTGTTTCAACTATAATTCTTTACATTTCTCTCTCGCTCCCACTTGAACTCGCCACCTGCCACCTCCCACCTGCCACCTGCCACCCTCTTTTCGTTTCTATTTACATTAACAGTCAAGTGCAGCTCGAATAATTTCACTACACATTTATATATACACTACACACATATATCGCACACAATTTAGATCTTTAAATATAGAGCATATATATATATATATATCGTTCTCTCTCTCTCTCTCTCAAGCACTCTTTTTCTATATATACACACATATATGTGAATCTTGTTGTGGGTCTGCTTTCTCGTAGTGGTCTATTTATATTTTGCACCCTCAACAAAAACAAACGTCCCCTCGAAAATATAATTGAATTTTTCCACTTTGTTTTACTTGCATAAATTGCATTTTAAACTGAGGGGCGCATATCAAACACCCGAAGCCTCATTGCTGCCCCCAATTGCCTGTCTGCCTGCCTGCCTGCCTGCCACAACGCCCCCTTTGTTGTTTTCCACCTGTTTGGCAGTCGACCACTAATTGCAAAGCCCCCAAATTCGAGAGTTTCAATTCCAAAAATGTTGATTGCCATAATATTGAGGTCGGCTAACAACTAAATTTGCATTTTCAATTAAAAATCAATACCAAACCTTAATTAATGTAAAATTCGAAAATTACGAACTGATTAATTTTTAATGGCTTCAGCGAACATTATGAAATTGTAAAAAACCAACCGAGTTATTGTGATATTATTATTCGATATTTTGTTAGTTATATTGCTCAATTGCAAGTCGGTTCTTTGTTACCTGTAATCAGCTGAAATCGAATACCGGAAGAAAGTCTGCAAAAATACCTGCATTTTTATGCTTTACGCACGAGAATCGACATCTGAATTTTCATTTTGAATAATAAAACAAAAATTATTATTTAACATTCTCAATTATTTGAGAGAAATTCCAAAAATATTCCGTTCATAAATCTCAATAAACGAACGGAAAAAGAAAAATGCTAAAATTTCCGCAATTTCGGATTTTACGGCCGCAAATATTTGAAGCGCACAAACCGGTTTTTATTTGCAAGGTTCAAGTGGGGGTTTGGGTTGGGGTTGGTGTTGGGTTGAGGGAGGGGGAGGGGGAAAGGGAAAGGGATATTTAAATTGCAGTGCAACAAACTTGGCCCACTTGCAAACGAGAGCACGCTGTAACAATCTATTATACCCATTTGGACAAAGCCGGATATGAAACCTGGCCAAAAAAGAAACGAGAACAACTTGCGACTCGGTGTAGGAGTCAAGCTGGCGAGTGCCTGCTGCGACACACACACACACACACACACACACATTTGTATACACTGGGACAGCCACTCAATAAAAGCAAGTGTTCACACACACACACACACACACACACACATGTCTGGCGTTTTGAGTGTGTCAAGCACAACAAGAGCAGCTGGCAGCATTTGCATTTGCATTTGCATTGCATACCTTTGGGCGCTTGCCCTCGTTTGCATATGAACAACATCAACAACAACATCAACAACAACATCAACAACAACAGCAGCAGCAGCAGCAACAGCGACAACAACGAGAAATAAAAACTTGCCCTTTTCACATTGCTGCACGCCACACACACACTTGCCTCATGCACGCACGCACAGCCAGCCATATTTTATGTCATCCCCTGTATCCCATAAATATGGCTAATATCAGCTATTCATACGCTGCGCGTTTGCATGCAACACCCAGCAGACATTGTATATATATAAAATTGCCACAGAACGCTGAAGTTTCAGCTACGAATTTACTCACATATTTATTTAGTTTTTTGTGTCAACTAACATCAGTCGAAGCTGAAAACTACAAAAAATCAATTAAAATTACAAATTGAAAATTTAATATTTAAATTTAAGTTAAAAAAAAAAAATAAACTAAAATTTGTATAAGTTTTCTGGGTGTATTTAAATGCAGATTAGTCGAAGCTTGAATTGGCGACAACTCAGGAATAAACCCAATCAGATCAAGATCAAGATCAGAGAAAATAACACAACAATTTTGATCTGCATTTGGAAGAGGATTTCTTTCTTAAAAAAAAACACAGCTCTTCAAATTAAAATATATTTACAAAGGCTTTCTAGATTTTGCTTTTGTTAAAAACAAAATAATAATAAATGATACAAAATGGCACCGTTTCTGGAAGATTAATTTCAAAGCATATTTTAGCTTTCTTAATATTTATATTATTATTGCACACAAACATTTTAGATAGTTTATCAACTTCTTTTTAATTCTAAGAAATTGTATTTTGTAGATTTAGGTATTATTTCTAAAAATACGAACAACTTTCTAGTTTTCAAGGCGATTCTCATTTTCGTGCGATATTCTAAAACTTTTGTTTTTTTTTTTTGTCTCTGCTTGTAGATTTTTGTATT
Source organism: Drosophila glabriapex (assembly GCA_035042305.1). NCBI lineage: Eukaryota > Metazoa > Arthropoda > Insecta > Diptera > Drosophilidae > Drosophila > Drosophila glabriapex. Next base: position 13,798,815 of record JAWNLN010000066.1, read on the forward strand.
CTGTATTCCAATACAAATTAAATTTAGCAATTTAAAAGAGGGTATCTTCAAGTCGAGTTTTGCATTTGAGATTACTGCACACTGAATATGAAATTCAACGATTACCGTCACTTTGATAGGTAGATGATGATGATGATGATGATGATGATGATGAAGATGATGGTGTTGACAATGTTGCTGTAGCTGTAGCTGTCACGATAACGAATTGTTGACAACCACAAAGCATACTTGTTGGTTGTCCCTTTAATTGTGGGCTGCCAATTTGGGGTCTTGCATATGTTTCGAAATCAATTATGCAGCATCAACCTTACCGCAAACCCGTAAAACACAGTACAACTCAAACTGTGCACAGTGGTGTGTGTCTGTGTGTGTGTGTCTGTGTGTGTGTGTGTGTTAATAATTAGGACAGGCTGTCTTTGGAATTCGGTTGGTGTTTTAATATCGCAAGCAAACTCATTCAAGTCTGTCATGTCTTTGTCCCACTGTGCATATGTCATTGTTAGACCTGCAGCAAAGTGTGTGTGTGTGTGGGAAGGAGGAGGAGGTGTGGGGGGGGGGGGGGGTGGTATTGTGTCCTTTGCACGTTTTGACATTCACAATTCATAAACATTTTTCACATGCCGCACGTTTTTATTTGAAATATTTTAATGATTTAGCATTTGACTATTTTTGATTTAGCATTTGACTATTTTGAACTGAAAACTTTGAATTTGCAATAAAATTTTAATTGCTTTCCTTGTTGTTGTTGTTGGTGTCGGTGGTGTTTTTGTTGTTTTTTATTTGGCTGCCTGCAGATTACCGATCGTCGCGAGCTATCAGTCTACGTCCTGAACGAAGCCTAAGCCAGGGCTTCACCTCGCTGGAGCTGGACACCGTGCTGGAGGAGCGCTGCAGCGATGTGGAACAGACGCAAACCGAAATCCTAAACCCCGAATCGCCCATGGACACCAACTCCTCCTACAAGATGTCCTTCTCATCGAGCTAACAGTTAGCAGCAAAACAACAGCAGCAACAGCAAAAGCAGCAGCAGCAGCAGCAGGAACAACAAAAGCAACAGCAGCTGCAGCAGCCGACGACAACGATGGCAACACGCTCTGCGCTCACGTCGCCGTCGACGTCAATGTTAACGTTGTCGCCGTCGCTTCGCAAGGCGGGCAGCATGCGTGAATCACACGATCCGACAGCACTGGCGAAGCGTCGCAGTCGTCTACTCGAGCTGCGCGCCGCCAGCACCAGCAGCAGCGGCAGCAGCTGCCAGGCAAGCGAAGCAGCAATTGCTTTTGGCATCGGTGGTGGTAAACGGGGCTCGAAACGTGACCGTCGACGTGGTGGCGCCGGCGCCGCCAGTGGCTCAGCAGCGTCCACAATGCGCAAATCGCAGTCATTGGACGCCGCGGAAAGTTATTCGCTGTCCAGCATTCAGTCGCCATTGTGGGTAACGCTGACGAATGCGCGCACCATCGAGGAACTGGCACAGCAGAAATTGTAGATGGCGCCAACAAAAGAAGAACCCACCAAACCAAAGCAAAGCAAAACAAAACGCCCAACAGTTGTTGTAACAGCTGTTAACACTCCACAACCCCCCTTCCACAAATGGCATTACTCTATACTGGTGAATTAAGCGAAATCCAACGGTTTTTCTCATAGCATACATAAATACATACATACATACATACATAGATAAATCCACCTTGTAAATGTTTAAGTAAATGTAACAGAATAACAAGTATACAAAACAAGTTACAACATTAACAAATGCAAATATTTCAAGTATTGACCAAATGTAGTCCAAAAATAAAGCTGAAACAAAATACAATACAAAAATAAAGTTTAATGCATTTCAATTAATTTTACAGGTATATTTGGCGTTAAACAACAGTGCTGATCAACAGGATATGCGCAACATAAGCGTCTGATAGCAGCCATAAAACTTAACAGCGTGCATTCAATTTTTGGGAGCACTGTGAAGTTAACAGTTCCAGCTGATGATGACTGTGATTTATATAAAACGATGATAGGTGGCGCCAGCACTGCACTGCACCGGCCGTAAACTGCTTGCGGGCATTTCAAAATCAAGAGACGTTTTTTTTTGTTTTATACGTTTTTTTTGTTGTTTTTATTTAAATTATCTTGTATATATAATAAGAGCTTAAAATACAAATTTAATTTCATTATCAAAATACATTGTTATACAATTTCCTTAGTTGTTTGTTTTTTTCTTATGTTTTGTTACAGATCTTTAGTTGCATGTTTTTTCATGTTTCTCTTACTAAATTATGTATTTAGTTTAGCATTTTTACTTGCACACCGTATTTCTTTATGTTTTTTGTATTATTATTTTTTTCTTTATTATTATTATATATGTAATTATTTATATGTATATTTATAATATTAATTAATAGAAAAAAATACTAACAAAAAGAAGAGGTCGTCTTGGATATATCCATTTTGATATGCATGTATGCTTGCATATAAACAGATTCAAGTGCAGCATATACAACATCCGTATGTAGTACTCCATATAATACAAAAAAAAAAAAACATTTTAATACCAAGCGAACAGAATAGAATAGAATAAAATAGCAATTTTATACTATATTCGAGTTGCCAATAGGAATACGAAGAAAAATAATTAATTAGAGCTACAAACCTCGTTACAGAAAGAGAAAATACATACATCATTTGCGTAAGAAAATTAAAATAATAATGAAAAAAAAAACACAAAACAGTAAAATGGTTTTTACAATTGAACTACTAAATTGCAAGCACTGTGCCCCGTATCTGAGTGTGTATGTGTGTGTGTACGTGTGTGTGTATCTGTGTGTATCTGTGTGTATCTGTGTGTGTGTGTGTGTGTGTGTGTGTGCTTGATGGGTGTAAAGGGAACAGGGCCCGAGCAAATTAAATACCATAATTGATGCGAGTGCCCTTCAGCGTGATTTTAAAATGTTTATAAAAGATGTGAACATATCTGTTGCATGAGCAGAGCATGCTAGAAAGAACACAAAGCACACGTGTGGTTTTTTTTTGTTTTTTCTTTTTTGTTGTTATTTTTTGTTGTTGTTTGGTTGTCTTTTTGATATGGTCTTTAAACTTGTCGCTAAGATGCAACGCTTTTCAAACTGTGCCCATGAGAGCTGTGTCTGTGTCTGTGTTCGCTGTCAGTGGCGCTGTAAAAGGGGCAGCCGCAGACGCTGCAGCTGCTGCTGTTACAATTTAGATTTTACACTTTATCTGAGCTTTTGTTGTTTACATGAAAAACGCTGAGCTACACATATCCATTCAAGAGAATTATCAGATATTCTAACTTTTTACTATGCTTTTTGGGGAATTTTGGGAAGGGGGCTGTGTTGGATATCCTGTTTTCTTCAGTTATTGCGTCACACGTGACAGAGACAGTGACTCGTTACTCCTTACTCGTTACTCGTTAATCGCTGATCGCTGCTCGCTACTCGCTACTTGCTTGTGACAACAAGAAGCAACTGGCAGACATAGACAACAACAGGCAATATCGCTCTCATCTCTACGGTTTCTCTACTGTTCATTACTGTTACATGTGTATCGTTGCCGCCGTGTAGCGCGCCTCGCCGCGTCTCCATGACCACTGACTGGGACGGAACTGTATGGGGAAGGAGAAAATAATATAGTGATTAATAAAAACAGAAACTGATCACAACAAGTGAAGAACACATTTTAATGTTAAGTGCAAATGTTAATCACAAACCTGATGCAATTGCTTGGACTGCATGTAAATATATAATTATAAACACGTTAAAGTTAAGTTTAAGTTTTGATTTGGAATCGGATAAATCGATTGATCGATAGACTCACCTGGATGAGGAGCTGTCCGCTCCGTGTGTGTGGATTTCGGTACGCATAGAAGAGCCACAGTGTCACGGCGAACACTAGGCAAATGGGCCCAATAAACCGAAATGCCACGCCCACACTCTTATTCTCCGGCGGCAGTACGGCGCCGAGATGCTCGCTCTTCTCCACGTTGACGCCGTCGCTGTTCGGCTGTTCGCCATTTGCTGGCGAAAATTGCGTGCTGCTCACTGTTGGCTCTGTGGCCGCGGCAGCGGCGCCATTTGACGCCGGCGTCGATGAGGAGCTGATGCCACCAGTGTTGTTATTGTTGTTGTTATTGCTGCTGCTGTTATTGTTGCTAGTGCTGCTGTTGTTGTTGCTGATATTCTCCTGTGCAGCATTGTTGCCCTTCTGGCCGAGCGCAGGGCATTCAGGGATTTTACTGATTAGCAAGCGATCGCAGCCTGCAATTTCAATTAATCGAATTTACTATATATAATATATATAACGATAACGATAACGATAACGATAACAATAACAATAACAACAGAAAAAGTTCGAATTTACAAACTATTTTCAAAGAAACGAATCGAAGAACGCCGTTAAATGCAAAGCAAAAATTATTAACTGTAAACATATTAATATTTATCGAATATCGAATAACATGGCAACTTGGTAACTTGGCAACTTATTGATAAATTCAAAATCGAAATAAATAAATTCAAAATTAAAATTAATAAATCAAATACAATTAATATATATAAAAAGAAAGTCTTATAATTGCTATAACTTTACTATATAAAATCCACTTCAATAATGATGTTGCAACATGTTGCAACATGTTGTAGTGAGTGTTTTACTTACCCTTCTGCTGCCATTCCTGCTTGCCACGATCAGTGCCATTATGGGTGGAGCAGCGATTTAGCGTGGGGCACCAGACGCACTATGGCGAGTACATTAGAGAGATTAGCTGGTTAAATGGAATTTAGGGGTGTGGGGAAGGGGGTAGGGGCATTCACCTCAAATGTTGTATTGTGATTAAGGCACGACTCGCAGTCATTGTAGCGCAGACAGGTGGGCTGCGCTGTCAATTTAATGAGCGTGCCATTTGTGATCTCCTTCTGCCCAAATGTGACCCGATGATACTCATAGATGGTCTTGCGGCGAGCAACTGCAAGAGCGAGAGAGAGAGACAGTGAATGAGATAGGAATAGAGCATGTTAGAAGTAAGCAGAAAAAATACGTACAGAAAAGCATCTTGTCAACGATGTAGGCATCGGAGAGTCCCACTTTGACAGGATGCTGATTGTCCTGTATGTTGCTGATCACCGTCGGCAGCTGATAGTAGACGAACACAATGTCACCATTTTGATGCAACGTGACGCTGAATGTGAACTTGCCATACTCGGGCTTATCCTGCAACGTGACGTTCTCCCAGACGACTGTGAAGGCGGTGCCTGCCATTCGTGCAGGATAATCGGTCAGGACGGATCACACAACGAAACAACAATATTAATAAATATATAATAATGCGATTAATTCAGTTTATACTTTCTGTTTTCTGGGTTTTCCCCAAATCTATGCATGCAACAATTATCCTGCAGCACTTTGCGATTATTTAACTGCAAAAATCTTATAAATTTTTCTTGTACAAATTGGCTAGAAAATCACTAAAAATCGATGAAGCCAAATATCTACTACAATTTTAAAGTTTTAAAGAACTGCATATGCCACGCCTAAATATATACCTCCCCCCGGGAATGGCTAACAAACTAGATCGTATCAGATTGGTATCAGAGTATTTCGCAGTCGGCAACGCCCAACTCTTGTTTTTTAAAATTAACATTTCACTTTAAATATTAAATTGTATTTTTAATTGATTTTTCAACTTTTGTCTTTTTCGGTGTCAACTGATTTTAGTCGATTTATATATATATATGAGCCTTACCATTATCTTGTAGCCGCACAAAGGAATCATTCGAAATGCTGGTATCAAAATTGGCCATTAGTGGCGCTATATATTGAGTGGCCGCCAGCCAAGAATGGACGTAGACGCCGGTGAAGAGAAAGCCGCCGGTGGCAACGGTTATGTTACGCACATATTGGCCATAGAAGGGAAAATCGAATTTTAGCTCAACGGTCATGGCGCGACGATGCGCAGAGGATAGCATTATGTTTTCTGGTATGAGACGCACTTGGTTCCACATGGCCGTTGTCTCGTTGTTGTTCACATAGAGGATACTCTGATAGTAGTAGAAGTGATCTTCGCGACGGGTGAGCGATTGATTCTTTGCCCGATCATTGATGACATCGTCGGCCACATCGACATCATCGATGATCTGTCGCTCGGTGCTCGTGCCCGTTGCCATTGGCATCTGGACGGATGAGGGTGCCTTCTTGGGATATGGCGATGGCTGTAAGGAGGCCATCAGTTGAGTTTTCTTTAGTGGAACTGCCGGCAAACCAGTAGCACCCGCACCCGCACCAGCACCAGCACCAGTTGCCACATTGATGCTGGTTGTGATGTTGCTATTATTGTTGGCAACAGCATCGCTGCCACTGTTCAGATCCTTGCGCTGTCCGGTGCCATTGACGCCGACATTGTGAACATTGTAGGAAACGCTGCCGGTGGCAGATGCCTTGCTATCCACGGTGGTTGTCAGCGTGGCAGCATCTGCGGGTGAAACGATGCCGCCGCCACCGCCGCTGCTGCTGCTGCTACTGCTGCTTATGTTGACATTACTATTGCCGTTAACGCTCCGATATTGATTCTTCGCATCCTGCGTGGTGGTTGCCACAACTGGTGTCGATTCCGCCGGAGCTGCTGGCATAGCGGCACGACGCGGCCGCGACGCGCCCAACTGTTCCGGCGTCAGTCTAACAATCTCATCCGGATTGATATATGTGAGTCGAGTGGCGACGGTATTGTATAGATCGGGAGCTGGAAGCAAACAACGCACACAAGATAAGTACAATACACGTACGCTTTATATATAAATATATTCATTTTTGAGTACATACATGCGTCATTAAATATGATTTTTTTTTTTTTTTTGATTAATAAAAAAGTTTATGCGTCGATAAGACGAAAGTCAAAACAAAACTTAAGCCGAAAATTTAAAGAACTGACGTTTCTTATTTTGAGGGCATGCGGTGCTTGAAATTCCCCAAGGTTATTTCGTTTTTGTCGTTGTTTTTATTTTTGTGTATCAAATTAAAATTTCTACAGAATCGTTCGGCACATTCTCCCCATCCAAACCGGATTGCGAATATGTGGAGTGAATTTATAGTTTGTTTCTAAGGTTAATTCAACGAGACTTTAAAGAGGACTGGGTCATCGATAAATAAATATAATATATCTACACATCATATCTAGTTTTTCGAAATATTATTTAACCCCAGAGAAAGCTAAGAAAGCTTCAATAGTATTCCACTAAGATTATTTTCACGGCTCATTTCTGATAAATTTAAAGACTTTAATCTGGCTTTGTTATTAATCTTAAAGCTATCCATCTTTTAGTGTTAATTTATCTTCAGTATTGATGGCTTGTGTTTATAATTCGATAATTCAATTTAAAAGTATTTTTTATTTTTTACATTTTCCAAAACATATTCGTGCACTTCTATTGTTTTGACCGCAACTGTATAAAGAATAGAGACAAATAGAGACATTTTTGCTAACAAACAACGCATATTTTTTGTTCGCTCAAATAAAAATACAACAAAAAATAACATTCAAAAAATGAGCCGAAAGTTTTTCACTCTATAAAACATGTGTTTTAGTTTTGCAGCTATGTGACACATTCCACAAACAAAAAACGAAGAAGTTAGAATGCTCTTATCGAAATACTGCTCGACTAGGAGATACCCTGTGCAGGTGTCAATTCGTTTGTTAGTTAACAAAATCTGCGTTTCTTATCCAAATCTAATGAAATTTGTCCAGTTCAGATCAATAATATGTCTGGGTATAGTACGAATCAATAAGAAGGCTATATCGATAATCGATTTGTTTCCGTATTCGCAGAATGGGGCAAAATGTTTATCGATAATTTGATTTGTGTCGCCTCCGAGATCGGATTGTTCATAAAGCCAAACATGGCTATATCGACTCGGCTATTAATGCTCATCCAGAATCTAAATGTATATAGTTTATGGACTCGCATATGTTTCCCCTTCCTCGCCTGTTACATATCTTTGCACGACTTCATCATACCCAACTTTTGTTTAACCATTTTTAATGGGTTCAGCGCTTAATTATAGAATCGATGGTCTGTTTCAATTTAGGTATCGTTAGTCTGAACCTCTACAAAGCATTTATTTGTGGTTAAATTGATTTTTGTTGTGTTGTTTTTGTGGGTGTGCATTAAAATTAAGTTTCATCTCTTGATTTTATGGCTTTTCGTACAGAAACTTGTTTAGCATCAAGCACAACAATACAGGTTCAAATGTGCTGCGATGTGAAATCAAAAACAGTATTTAAAATGCGTTGATTAACATTATATATATATGTATATATATACATTATATATTTATGTATAATATACTTAAAGGTCTTGTGCCTGATGTACGAAAAGTGTTTATAAACAGCAGTTAAAGAGCGCAGTGACTCTCATTAAATATGCACATAAATGCAAACAACACGTGTATTTATAACATTCGGCAGTTTGGTCAATTGATGTGTTGATCAATTTTCTTCTGCCCTTTTTTTTATATCATTTTATTTTTGGTCTACACCGCTTTTAACCGCATTTTGTGCCTATTTTTTTGCTGGCGTTGTAAATGCTCGAGTTAACTGTTATTTGACGCTTCGCGCACAATATCGATTTTCTATTTTGAAAATGTGCTTCACTTGCATTTATACATGTGGCACCTACCCCTGCCTCTACCCCTATCCCTATCCCTACCTCTACTGACCGCAGACCACTAAATGCCTTCGCAAACATTATGCAGTTAGTGCGGCTTATAGCCAAAGAATTCGAGTAACTAGATATGCTTATATAAATAGGCACACACACACACACACACACATACATATGTATGCACAGCAGCGAACTAGTGAATGAATCCTCTTCATTACTGAATGAATTCTGTATTCTGCGCACAATGCACTTCATTCAGCGGCATTAGTATTGCTCTTGCGTGTAGCGTTGTAATCTGGAGCTTCTCCAAATCAAGCAAGCGAAAACTTCAGTCTTATCTTTATATTTTTTATATGTGTTGATTTGTGATCTGTTTCACTATCTCGATTGATTAGTGCAGTGACGCAGCTTTGCTTACGACAGACGCATCGTAAAGTAAAATGTTTTTATTTAATTTTTAAATCTAGTCATATTTTTAAAATTAGTATTTTTTTTTTTTTAGAATATGTCATATAATTGTATATATGGTAAATCTATTTATAATTATAGGCTAGCTTCGGTTAGACGCTTGGCAACCAGTAAGGTCGTAACACATACGCCATGTTTGACGCGTTGTGGAACCGTGTGGAATCTAACTCGGATTTATCCGGCACTCGTTTAAACTGACCTGGAGATTATTCTTCTTCCACTTCTTTACAGCTTCTGCAGAAGTCACCATAAGCCACTTGTAGTCTATTGGCATGAATTCCGCACAGAATACAGCAGAGCAGCTTGTGCGACTGAGTTTACACAATGCTTTGTGTTTATAGTGGGGCATTTTTGGCGTGATATACGACTGCAGTTTGCGTTTCGCCATTTGTCATTAGACCTGCGTCTGTTTTCGTTGTCGACGGTGAGCTTAGCGGTAGCCAGAGGCATACATATACCTTTCTAATCAGTGATGAGAGGAAATAGAGTACCTTTCATAGCCTTTTCAGACTTTTCAGCCTTACAGCCAGCCAGGCACCCATTTTAGGCTGATAACATGCTGCTTAGCTATCGCGTGCAGAGAATTGCGACAACTTGTTACCGATGTTTCGAATTTGTTGATATCGCGGAATATATTTAATAGCCGCTTGGCTATCAGTATATATGTTAACACTATATATGTAAACCTAAATATATGTTAACATTATATATGTAAACCTAAATATATGTTAACATTATATATGTAAACCTAAATATATGTTAACATTATATATGTAAACCTAAATTTCGAAAATATTGGGGGTATAATGCAACTGCATTACAATATACATATATATCTTGGTGTATGGAATCGAATAGCGGAATGTTTACGATCCCTGTGCTTACTTTACCGCCGCGTACAAAGTATAGATTACGAATGGAATTCGTAATGCGGCTTTTTCGTTGCTGTGCTGTATGCGTGTGTGTGTACACGTATGCATACGTATCAAAGGGCACTGCGCCATTAATCGCACGATGTTATTGTTTTTTCTGGTCGCTGGTCGCTGCTCGCCGCGTTACAATAGAATTATAGCATGTGGTCAGAGATCTGAGTAGAGCAGGGCGCACATAACGGGATGAATGCAATATCGTTTACGATCTAATAATATGGAGCAGGTCCACATACACACTAACTCAAACACACACACACACTTGAGCAGAAAAATAAGCGTTTAATACAAATAATGCGAGTTTCGCATTTCGATGGCAAAAACACTTTTTTTCATCGCAGTTTAAGCTTAGTAAGTGAATTAGATCAGGTGGCAAGCACCGATTGACTGGAATGAAATTAACAAAAGCTGCTGTTGATTTTCAACCTCCCCCCTCTCCCCCCAACATACCACTCTCCCTCCCTCCTCAAGTCATTTGTTTATTTCATGCACTTTGAATTTTGGCTAATTACAGATTACTTTTTGCATAGCGTTTCAGAAAGTGACGCAAAAATGATGAGTGTGAGTGTGAGTGCGAGTGAGAGGAAGAGCGAGATGCATGAAAATACTCAACGCACACACACACACACAACTAGATGGAACAACGTCATCTGATTTGCATTTGTCTGTTTCCCATTGCCTTGCATAATTATTGGGCTGCGGTCACACTGAGTCACACAAGTGCAACTGCTATCTTACTCGCACTCACAGCAGCAGCAGCAGCATATGCTCTTCACGTATTGCTTTTGCTTTTGCTGCTGCTGTTGTGTTTGCCTCTTAGCAATTGTGCGGTGTCTGATTCAATTGAACCCGGTGTTAATTGTAATGTTAATGGCTAACCCGTTCCTCGTTGTTGCTATTGTTGTCGTGGTGATGATAGTGGCTGATATTGCAAATAATTGGCTCAAATTAATGCAGCATTTGATTGAAAACTGAAAGTTATTGTTGGCATTGTTGTTCTTGTTGCTCCATTTCTGCTAAGTTAACGTCCTCATACGCACACAAACACACACAGGCAGAAGTGTGAGTGTGACCCAATTTGTTTTTTGTTCTTCTTTCAATTTCGCTTTGGTTGATTTCAAGGAAATGCGACTGCAAAATTGTTGTCGTTGGCGTTGCTTGTTATTTTTTGTTTGTTTAGCGTCGCAATTGAAAGCTTTTGCCTACTAATTAGTTTTTCTTTCTTTTCATTGTTTGTGGGCTGTTTGTGATAAAGAGCACTTTGCAGAAGGAGAGGCAAAACAAGAGAGAGAGCGAGCTTGAGGTGAGACTCAAAAAGGCACAGCTGATAACTAGCATATTTGCGTAGCATGAACGTTTCTTCTTGTTCTTCTCCCTATTCGATTTCTGCTGCTTCTTTGTCTTGTGCTTATCGCGCAGGTTTCGGCAAACTTTACAACTTGAAATAAAGATTTTTTGTTGCTGCACAAATGTCAACAACAAAACAATTGTACAGTTGACGTTGTTTCTTTTTTTTTGGCTTCTAGCGCCGTTAGCCGGACATGCTTATCGGGCCAAATCTATAGTGGCAGCAGAAGCAAACAAACCAAAATACAAGACAAGACGAGACAAAACGAAATGCGCAGAGACCCCAAAATGCATTGGCCGCAGCAACGCAGACGGCTGCGGCGATGACGCAGTCAGCATTTAACAGTGTAACGGTGACTGCTGGTAAGAGCGAGAACGAGAACGAAAGAGTTCAACAACCAAAAAGAGTGTGAGCGAGATGCTTATATAGAAATCGTGAGAAGCAATGAGAAGTAAGAAGTGAGGTGAGAGAGAATTTTGTCATTGATGTTGATGTTGATGATGTGCTAACTTTGACGGCAACGCTTCCTGTTGTGACAGTCGACGAGTGTTTGTGTGTGTGATGGCTGTAAAGGTGTGGGGGGGGTATATATGTGTTGTAATAGCAGATTAAAGACAAACGATGCACTGTGGCTGGTGAATGGGAATACAAATACCAATACACACAAATTCAATGGGCACACACAACTATTTTGGTCAACGCAAGCAGAACTAGAAAATATTGTTGCCGCTATGCAATACTCTACTTTCAGTGTTAGTTAAACAACAGAGGGGTAAATACAACTTACAAAGTAAAGTAAAATAAAGTAAGGATTAAAGTTGGAGTCTTTAGTTTTAAAACCAATAAAATCTTGTTTTTAACACTTGCAATATAATATTGAATTAAATTGTGGGCAAATGCGAGAACTGAATATGAAAGAAAGTTTCCTGAACAAAAATAAAAGATATGCATTTGGATTGGTATTTTTCATCTTTTGCTTTTTAGCAGAATTGTGACATTATCCAATTGGAATCAGCGGGAGCACATGCAATCCAATTGGCAGCTCGTGCTTTATCGCCAAACGTATTCTTAATTACACAATATGCTCATTGAGTATCGATCGAAAGTTGATTTTGTATTTGTGGCGACGAATGCACAGTTATAATTACTACCAATTATTCCTTGCATAAACCGTTTCGAGCAGGCTGTAATGATTCCAATATACCCTAGCATATTATTAATTTATCATTACGAACCCAACTTTAAACGTCTTGTCTCGTGAATAACATTTTCGCATATATGAGTATAAAATTGTCGGAAGCTATTTAGTTGAAAATTAACTTCTTAGTATTTTGCTAAGGAGCACAACTTTTTGCAACACTGGATAAGGAAATTAATGCTCAATAGAAATAATGAGAGCAAATGCAGTATAAAAAATGATCAATCTTTGTTGTCAATATGCCAATCAGCCTGCATGCATGCATAATTCTTATTAAAATGAGTATGTATTAATGAGTACGCAAATCGCATTCACTCATTCTGCTCATTGCTACTGCAAACTATCTGTTTATCACCACAAAAAAAAAAAAAAAATCTGCTTCAACAACACAATCAGCAAGTAGCGCCCTTGATAAGCGCTCTTTGCTCTGCGCTGTTGTGCCACTCGGTGTCGGTCCCCATGGACATTAGCTACTATGGACAGCCATACAAACATACAAACATAAGTACATACATTCATACATATATACATTTATCGATTAACAGTGACAGCACACTGACCTGTAGCAGAAAAAGCAGTGCACAGCTTAATTGATTTTTAGAAAATGTTAAATTGACAATAGCAAAAAAAATAAAAACAAAAAAAAAGCACAAAGGGTGGGGGAAAACAAAGTGCAAGAAATTGATAACGTGGATTGGGGTAAACAAAGCAATTCCCAATCGCAGCTGAATCAACAACACACACACATGTATATATATGTATATATATATTTATATACTGCAGTAGTGCGTGCGCAGTTAGCTGAAACAAGTAAATGACCTGCGACGACAACGAAGCTGGCAACACTAGCACCCGGCAAGGCAACCGCAGCCAGTTTACTCCATTGCATACCTGTTAGTGGATAAGATGCATCACATTATTGGCTAATTACACAACACTAACAACATTTTTGCTCAAATCGGCGAAGACACACAGAGAGAGAGAGAGAGAGAGAGAAGAAAATACAATATGCAAGACGACATTTAACAGTGGAGTGGTCAACGGCAACAACAACACAAGCAGCTGCTGACAATGACAAGGTTGCCACCTGTTCTGAGTTCTTTGATCCATTTCAATTTTTATCATCGTAGGGTGGAGGGGGAGGGGACTGGCGTGGTCTTACAACAAAAACAATTCGTATTTTTCTTTGCGACTTAATCAAAATGCGCCACAAATTTCAATTGAAATATGCAACAACGAACGAGATGTCGCTCTACAATTGCGCGGAGTAGATGGTGACGGCTGAGGGGGGTTTGGGGAGGACGGGGGCAAGGGCTTAGAAAATTGTTGCACGTTAAGTGGAGCATGGAGCAGATGAGCGTAGCGCACAGAAAAAAAAACAAAAATGTTAAAAATAAAGCAAACGTGGGCAGTGTTGTATTAGAGGTGCGAGCAAGAGCGAGAGGGAGACAGACGAAAGGACGTTTCGTTTCTTAGTTTTGCTGTTGCTTATTTTCACATTCGGCTGCGCTACACTCAAACACACACACAAAAACACACGTACATATTTTGTTGTTGTCAATTAACGCATTTACTGCCAGGCAGCAAAAATAACAACTTCAATAAAATACAAATTCATTTTTAACAGCAACAAAGACACAAACAAAAGAAAAAAAACATGGCAGCAAAATTTCACCACAAAAAAAAGTACCAACTGGCAGCAGAGCGCGCTCTGGCTCCCCATCCCCCCTGCCCAACACCAATATTTGAGTTTTGTCTTCATCGACATCATCATCATCGTAATGAAAACTGCTGCTTAATGATGATCTATCATATTTACATAAATGCGTGTTTGGATAATTTGTGTGTGTGTGTTAGTGGGTGCGTTCAAGTGTAAATCGGTCGGTACACTTACATATTGATTTTACATTTTGTATTGATCCGTATATAGTTAATATAATTGCGATTTGCGCGCACGCACGACCGACAGTTTTCGCCATTTTGCTTGTTGTCCAAACCGCACACGACAATCGCACACGTCCGCAGTGACTGAAAAATAAAATATTAGTGGCAAACAAATGTTACCGCTTTCAGTTCTATTTGCATTTTTATGCTCGCACAGTCTGGTCTCACTGACTTCATCTAAGTTTCGTGATTGAAACGCGGTATTTTTTAGTGCTGCCACTTTATTAATTTGAATTGTTTAATTTTTTTGGTATATTAATCGGTTAGAACTCAATTTATTTATTATCCTGTTATTGCTTTTGGTGTCCGATTCCTTGGAGATTTCTTTATGTTCGATCTGTCTTGTATTATTTATCGATATCCTTTTTTTAATATGAGAATATTGGTTTATATTGAAGAGCAGCTGCTTGAAATGTGAATATTTTGTACAGTTGGCTTACGAAAAAGAATATCAAATGTGTTTGCTTGAAGCTGACAATAATTGCAAAGCTCATTTAACATTTAAATTGTGCTTTCAGTTTAAATATAAAAAAATATTGTGTCCTTGGTATAAGAAACTGTAAACTAAAAATACTGAAAATACTGAAGGTTAACATTTGACAACAGTTGTTATGCGATGCATAGTCAAGTAATCGTATTTCTTAAGAATTATACAATTAATTGTAATTTTTTAATAAATTTTGATTTAAAGCCATACAAAAAGCACTTTTCATTTTATAGAATTTATTTTTATTGTGCCACGGCGAGTTAAAGTTCAATGAACGCAACTATCGATATTAATTGATAACTTTTAATTTGGGTATGCAGCACATTATTTTTTAAGAACAATATAATATAACAATATAAGTTTATTTATATTTGTTACTCATTTCTGTTGCATGCAGAAATCAAATCATCCATATTAATGATAACATCGATAAATGAATGTAATGTAAACATATGAATGTAAAGCATAACATGGTCTGGTTAAGCATAACAGCTGCATAACATTACTTACAGCTGCCACTCTGCTGTTATTGGTCAATCAAAGTGGGTCAGTTTAAAAGTCGCTGCTCTTTGTATTTTTTTTATATTATTTTTATATATTTTTTGTAATATTTTTGAACATATGAAATAAAAGTGTTGTGTTTGGCACATGCTAAGCCATTGCGGCTGCCAACGTTTACCAATTGTCGATCCAATTGTGAAATGACAACACAAAATACAAAAGTGACGCCGTTGCCGGCAAATGCAGCCAGCCACACACAACGCGCGCTCTGTGTATGTGTGTGTGTGTGTGCTGTGTGTGTATATGAATGTGAGTGTGTGTGTGTGTGTAGCAATGTGCGCAAGATTAGATCACTTTTGTTGTCTTTAGTGTTTGCCCAGATGCGAAAAAAGCTTGGTTTTAAGCTGTTTGTCTGTGCAATTCTTGGAATTGCATAATCAATGAATCTTTTTGGCCATTGCGTGTGCGTGTGAAATGCGTCTGCAACAGCTGCGACGGCTGCTGACTGCGCGCGCGTCATCTGTGTCTGTCTGTGTGTGTTAGTGTGTGTGTGTGGGCGTCAATGAAAGTGACACAAAACTTATAAATAAAAAGTAAACGAATGTGTTTTGATTGCCTCACCGATCAGCTGGTTGGACTTGTAATTAACTATTGTTTGTTGTTGTCGTTCTTCTCGCTGCTGCTGTTGTTGTTGTTGTTGCTTGTGCGCGCGCGCAACATTTTCTTAAATAAGTTACACAAAATGTTAGCCAACAACAATCGGCGCCCAATGCAATGTGCATGTGTTTGTGAGTGTGTGTGTGTGTGTATGTGTGTCAATTGTATATTTGGACAATGCACTGTGCTTGACCTACATTGTTATATTGCATATAGATAAGTGTATATATATATGTATAACAGTTCTCTACATTTCTTATTTGTATATGGGCGTGCGAGGGAGAGTGAGAGCAACTTTTGTTTTCATTGCTCTCTCACTCGCACTCGCATGCCCAATTTGAGATGGACAAGCCAAAAAAGTAACACGAATATTAAACGGCGGCAATTCTGCTAATTGATCATTACATTCGTTTTTTTGAAGTGTCTGTTATTTTTTTTGTTTTTCAGTTTTATTGAGAGTTTAACCATTAATTTTTGGAAAACACTGAAAAACGCCCTACACTCGTAGATAAATACACACAGCAGTAGCAGCAGCAGTCGCAGCAGTCGCAGCAGCAGCAGCAGCAGCAGTATAGATTTGCAAACAAAGCGAACTTCAATTGGCAATTGAATTTTGTACTTAGCATGAGAGCCCAACAGCATACATACATACACACACACACACATACATATATACATATTTGTATAACAGTAAATGAGCGCAACAGTGCGCCTTAACAGTTTGTTGACAGTATGCGCGCGCTCAGCAGTTCATGCGCCCACGATAAGATTTCATGCATGTGGATAAAAATGTCCAACAAGACGAACAATAAGCTGGGAAGCAGCAATAAACTTTTTAACAAAAAAGTGTAGATAAGATAACAGACACTTGCACAGGCATATACATGCATACAGAGAGGCACACTAACGTGCTACACCTAAAATAAATGGGCACACAAAGTCCACAACTAAACTGTAAAAGTGTAAATCAAATGTGGAACAACAACAGCATCCACAACAGCAAAAAGCGAGGGTCGCAACTGATAATGATAATTGGGTGATAATAAGAATACTGATTGAGTTCCGCCTCGTTGGCCGATAAGCATGCGCTTTGCACCCTGCAAGCAGTGGAAAAAAATTATATATTTTTTATATTTACCGTGGCTACAAACCGATTTGTCATTTTTTAATTCTATATGTAGAATTATTCTGTGATTTAAATAATTGGATCATTTCAAATTGGACAACTTTGGGCTTACGCACAGCCTTGAAATTGTTACTTTTGTGTTATGCAACTGCTCAAAAATTCAAAATGTCAATAACAAATTTGAAATTGATGTAAAATTTGCAAAATGATTTTACTGTTGTTGTTGTTGTTTTTTTTTTTTAACGAAATCAATAAATTTAAAATACTTTAAAGTTAAAGTTACTTTAAAGGCTAAGTACAGGGTAATAGTTAGTCGATCATTGCTGACTAGCACATTTCTTATTATTTGTCTTAACAACAGCTGCTAAAATGGTCCAAGGGTCAAACGGACTATAAACGCCAAGTCGTCAGCAGCAGCAGCAGCGGCACCGTCCAGGCAACAACAGGTTGTGAACATCTGAACAAGGACAACAACATCGACAACAACATCGACAACAACAAGAACAATAATATCAGTAACAACAACAGCCACAACAACAACTTCCCCTCCCCCACAACCGAGCAAGAGAGGCAGAGGGCGAAGACGCAGGAATCGACCATGCACCATCGACGGAACGGTGATTGTCAGCCGCTGGTGGGCAATGGCGCCTGCAAGGATGCAACAGAATCTACGACAGCAACCGAAGCAACAATACCAGATGCAGTGGCAGCAACAGCAGCAGCCTCAGCATCAGCAGGAGAAGCAGCTCCGCTTAAGGCGGCCAACACGCTGCCGATGAGCTGTGGATGCTACTTCTCGCTGGCCTGTTCGATTGGATCGATGGGTTTGGCCTGCGGCAGTTTGTGGCAAATACCGAATACCACCGATCGCATCACGCTGCAGCGCGGTCTCTTTCTCACCTCACTGGGCTTCATCTATTTTGTCTCTCTCACCGATTTCTGCAACAAGTATCTGCTGGAGACGAAGCGGGGACAGCAATTTCGATACAAGTATCGGCTCATGATATCCGATGTCCTCGAAATAACCAACAAGTGAGCAATCCCAACATATATATATTTTATTTATTTATTTATTTATATATATATTTATTTTAAACTTATATAATCAATATATACTCTTAACCCTCGTTGTAATTTGGCCAAATTGCCACTGGCATTGAAATGTCGTTGGTTGGCAGCCTTGACTCTGCTGTTCTCTCAATCATAATTGGCGCTGCACTCGTTTCACACTCGTTGATTCAATCATGCACTGATTCGAGTTCAGCTGAACAGTGGGCCAAGGTCAAGGATTCTCGCCAGCTGAGACAGAGAGAGAGAAGAAATACATACCTTGAACCTATCTGGTAATTGTAAATTTGAATGGGTTTGTTCGTTGTCAACTTAAATCTGTCTATCTATCTGCATTTATGTATATATAGTATTGATTATTATATATATATAATATTAATTTGAAACTTCCCTTGTTACGTGCTCCAGCTAATTGCCGTGTAAAAGCAAACACAAAAACTAAAGAGAACAAAAACAAAAACACATTCCTATAGGAGGGAAACAATAGACCCCATCGAAATCGTCAATTGACGTTCGTTGAAACTGGTTCGGTTTTGCCCCGCACCGTCGGAACTGATCCACGTCCATCGAGTTTGTCGAGTGTTAATAAAACTGTGTGTAGAATTGCTTAGCGTGTTTTTAATGGAATCACTTTGCATCCTCCTTGCCGCATCCGCCTCCGCCTCCACCGTTTCCCTATAGCCAATTATTACATGCTGTGCGCTCGCCTGGCACAATCGAGTGACTAATACTGAAAATGTGTTACACAAAATGAGTTATACAATCCAGCCAGATCATGTGACAACCTCTTTGCCACTATCTTCAACTGAGACACTCAAGGGTGTACCTAGTTCATTTAATCTTTATCTTTGTTTTTTTTTTCCTTTTTTTTAGCGAAGTGGGTGCCGAATTGTAATTTGAATTTAAATCAGTGTCAAACCCTGACTACGCCCATGGGGAAGCACTGTGAAGCAGTGTCTAATCAAGATTGTTTTGTAGCTAATTGCAGCTGTTATATCTCAGTGCAAAGGGCAGCAGACAAACGAAATTAAATTGCTGCTATACGAACATACTTCTACATAAATATATTATATTTCAGATAATTGTTTAACAGTTCAAAAGCTATTCACAATCTTCAGAAAATTGTTATAACTCGGTAACTTTTTATACAGCTTTAACCAATTAAAAATGGGCAAAAGTCGACTATAATGTTTATAAAAGTATGTGACACGGCAAATGGAAGCATCTCCATATATATATATATATATATACTCTTGATCAGCAGTCAGTCCGTCTGTCTGTGTAAATATGAAATAGAATCTATTTAACAGCTGGGTTCAGTGTCTATCGTAACAAATAAATTTGTACTGAGCCAGTCATAATATCAAATACCTGTTTAAAAAATATATTTAGTGTCGTAAATATTGAATGTACACATAAATATATATTTATCTCAATCGATACGAAATTTGTGATATAGACTATATAGAAAAAAACATAGTTGAATGACGCACGCCGTAATCAGTTACAATTATAATTAAGCCCTTTTGCGCGCCAAGTGGCAGACAGTAAAGCCCACCCTTAACCCCATTACTCACCCTCCACCCTAGCTTCAATGGACCTCAACGTATGTCTAATGAAGTGTATATATATTTGTGTGTGTGTGTGTGTCTGTGTGTGTGTGTCTCTGTGTGTGTGTCTCTGTGTCTGTGTGTGTACAGATAAGCAGCAGCACACAGTGCAAAAACAATTGAGTAGCAAAAAGTGTATAATTGTGTACTATATATATATATATATACTCACATATATGTGTATATGTGTGTGTGTGTCTTTGTGTGTATTTGTGTTTATGCTGATGTGTGCCGAGTTCCATTTACTAACGCCTCATTGTGGGAATGATGATGGCAATTTGTGAGAGAGGACCTTGCACCTCACACCTCGCACCTTGACCAGCCTTGACTTTGATCATAAATCTAAATTAGACATAGTTGTGGCATTTTATTATTATTATTACTATTGCGTTTTTGTTGTTGTTCCTGCTGCTTCTTTGCCTTTGCATATATATGTAGACAGACAGAGACACACACATGTATTTTATGTGCATTTGATTATTTGCGTGGCCCAGTAACCGCTTTTAATATTTAGCACAATTGCCATTGATTGTTAGAAATGTTAAGTTAAATGGTGAATTATTCTTCGATCCGCATATCAAAACTGGCCTGCCCATATTGACACCTAGCGCCATTCATTAGCAGCCATCGACAATGGACATTGGACAATGGACAGACGGCAAACGACCATCGACTGTGTTCAATGACCGTTCGCAATTGAGACTAATGCGTATATTTCGATATGGGTTTGGCTACTGGACTAGTTGGGGGGGGGGGGGGGAAGTGGAACAATATCCAAGGTTGAACGAACAGTTAGCACGACATGTTTCTCTCCACACAAAAACCCATAAAACGGGAAACTTGGAGTCCAAACACCCAAAAAATAAAAGGAGTGCCGTAGACAATCAAAAAATGATAGAAACAAGAGATAGGCGAGGTAACCTTATGGCTCTGCATGCTTTCATAATTTCCAAAGTAAAAAACAAAATATCATTTGCCAAGTTCCTATTAAGCAAGTGAGAATAGTGTAGTCGAGTGAGCTCGACTACAATATACCATATTGCATATTTTCTAGTTTTATTTGCCAAATTGCCCTTTCGAGGGTAAGCAGTTGTGGAAGGGCTCTTATTTCTTATGGCAACTGGACCACACAAGCCCGAACTAAAGTCAGCTTTTATTGCTATCTGAAATCGATATGTATCGCATTCTCGCGACTCGATAGTTATCGATAACAGGAAAGAAACATGATTTGTTCCGGATAAACGAGAGCTTAAAGTTTTAGGCTCTGAGATCCGCCTGTTCATACAGACGGGCAGACGAGCGGACAGACGGACAAGGGTAGATCAATTCGGCTCTTAATTCAAATCAAAATTATATATATATATATATATATATATATATATATATATATATAGAGCCAGTCGGACGCTAACATACTTTTGCACAAAACCATTACGCTTATTATCAAGTTTTAATTTGTTCAGTGTATTCAAATTAGTATTTACCCCAAAATCAGATAGAACCCGGTAAAACTAACTGGTAAATGGATTATTGTCGAATTATGTACCAATAAAATCAATTAATATAATACACAAATTGTGCATTGAGTGGAACGAAAATTTCCATTAGATTAATTGTTGGCGTTAGGAAAATAAATTATTTCCGACATGAATAATCATTAATTCCTATTCTACGCACTTGGAACTTGCTATTGATTAATTTGTTTGCTTTTACCCGTAATCTTTTGATTAAATCACTTCGAGTAGGTACAAAAGCACGAGAGAAATGAATTCTTATCAACAAATTTAAATGTTTGCCTAAATTAGGCAACTTTGCCGATGTCGATAGTCATCTGACACGCAAATACTAATTTTCTCTAATCTGCAACTTTAGTGGACAAATCTTCTTTCTTAGGGTATTCTAATTTTGTCGCATACATATATATATATATATATCTTGATCAGCATCAATAGCAACTAATCAGAATATATTTTATTGCTGACTTTTTGTTTAACAATTATAAAATATATCGCATAGAAAAAGTCTGTCGAACGATAAATTCTTGTATGAAATAGTTTTTTTTAGATCCAAGCTTATCCTATATGCGTTTTGATCGAAAACCATCGATATCAGACTACTATATTATATAGCTGCCATAGAAACGATTGATCAAAACTTGAACAACTCATTATTTTACCAAGATATGCAAATCAAGCTTACTCAATATAAACATTTGGAAGAAAAATCATTGAGATCAGACTATTATATATATTATATAGCCTAAAGATGAGGTTGTTTTTGTTTAGAGATCCGAACCAAACTGACCAGCAGTTATTATTTTCATCTTTATCAAATCGAGTTAAGTTTGGATGACGGAAACTTGGCTCTGGTCTCGGGTCACTGGTCAAGGGTATGTAAACTTCGGCGTGCCTAAGATGGACGTTCTTTTGTTAGTCGTTAGTCGTTAGTCGTTAGTAGTTATGTCGTTATGTCATAATGGTGTAGTTATATTCGCGAAGCACAATACACCTCAACCCATAGCACTCCAACGCACCCGCCATTTGTTTGGGGATTGTCTTGAAATAGTCCTGGCTTTGGCCTTGTATAAGTTGACGCCTTGTTGTGGCCTTATCCTCGGACTGACCCTGACCTTTTAATGACCAAGCCAATTATTCATTGTAAATGAAGTCACCACATACATCATATACCATATATATATATATATATGTGCATGTGCCAAGTCGTTAGACATTCGTAGTTATATCAGAATTGTTTGGTCTTCTAATTTAATTAAGGCCAATTTGTGATTTCAACTTCACTTTTGAATTTAATCGAATATGAATTGTGTTCAATTGGTAACGTTAACATTGCAACTGCTGCAACAAGTGCGCTGTTGCACCTTATGTGCGGCTCTTCTTCTTACTTGGATGCGATTTACACTTGAGTTTCTTCTTTGACGCTCCCAAATCACAGACACGTTTGCTGTTGCTGTTGCTGTTGTCGTTGTTGCTCTGTATCTGGCAGCAACTGTTGCTGTCGCTGTTGCCCAGCTGAATGCTAGTCTCAACATCCTCATAGGTAACAGCTGCAATTCGGGGCGACTCAGTGGCTTCAGCTGCTTCAGCAGCAACTGTTGCTGTTGCTGCGGTTGCTGCGGTTGCGGCACCAGCGCTCACACGTATTGGTGCATGAAAGCAAATGCTGGCACCACCCACAGCAGTTAATCGTGTCACAGTTGGCTGATAATCGATTAGAACGGGCCGTGGAATAAGCTGCTGTTTGTGTTCCTCTGCCAGCAACAGTTGCTGACGTTGCATCTCGATCAGCTGTTGTTGCCGCTGTATCAGTTGCTGTTGGTCCTGCAACACTTGCATTTGCTGCGGCTGCGGCTGCTGCTGCTGTTGGTGTTGTAGTTGTTGATGTTGTTGCTCCAACTGTTGTTGCAACCGTTGGCATTGCGCAACATCAGTGCGCTTACAACGCTGTTGCATCGGCGGCATTGGATGATTTTTTAGTTGCTTAACAAACGGCAAATACTTGTCATCAACAGCAATTGGCGGCGGATCCGGTGTTTCCATCTCTATCTCCGTTTCCGTTTCTGTTTCAGAATCGAATTTCACATCACTATTGCTGCTGGCAGGCGACTGTTGTTTCAGCTGTTGCTGTTGCTGTTGTTCTTGCTCTTGCTCTAGCTCCTCATCAGTTGTTGAGCTGTGCTTCTTGTTGCTGCGACGCCCTGTTGTTGCTGCTGTTGTCGGGTTTAAGCGCCGCACCATCGGACGATACAAATAGCGTACAATTGGTGGTTTCCTGCCGCGCGTCGCAGACGTATTGACAAAATTCTGATAGCTTATATCGATGCCATCTTCTACAGTTTTGGGCACCTTATGCTGATCAACGCGAATTATTTTTGACATTACAGCTGCAGCAGCAGCAGCTGCAACTTTTGTTGTTGCTTTGGTTTTTTGTGCTTGTTGTTGCTGTTGTTGATGTTGCTGCTGTTGTTGATGTTGCTGCTGTGTTTCTTTCTTTTGTTTGGATTGCTGTTGGACTGGCAAACGTTTGGGCAACAATTGCTGCGGCTGCGGCTGCGCCTGCTGCTGCTCCGTCTTTGTTTGCCTCTTTGCAGCAACTGTTGCTGTTGTTGTTGCTGCTGTTGTTGCTGGTGTTGCATCGGGCATTATTTGAATAACTGTTGATGTTAGCTTAAGAGACTTGTTAATGCCGGCAACGACAAGTGGCGTATCATATGATTGACTCTTTGACCAATTGCCGCTGCCGCTGCCGCTGCTGCTGCCGCTAATACCAATTGTTGTTCCATTGCTGATGTTTGTGCAATTCGTGGACAATGCGCTAATTTCACTGTTGTCGACGGACGCCATCTGCTTAACGCCGTCCGTCTGCAACACCAAAATCTTTGACGCCTGTTGCTGCTGCTCTTGTTGCTGTTGCTGCTCTTGTTGCTGTTGCTGCTGTTGTTGCTGTTGTTGCTGTTGTTGCTGTTGTTGCTGTTGCTGCTGTTGCTGCTGCCGTCGCGGCAATCGCATTCGCTTGGGCTGCAGCTGGCTAAGCTGCGCCTGCTTGAGCTCATCCGCCAGCAGTATACGCTGGCTGGGCACCAAAAATACACGCGATTGCTTGCTGACCTGCAATTGTTGTTGTTGATACTTGGAGCTGGTTTTTGTGCTGAGATTTGGCCAGGAGGTCTTCACACTTAGCTGCTGCATCTGCCGATTGCTGGTCGCCGTCTTTGCATTGTGCATTGTATCCAACGAGGATTCGCTCGATTGCCTGAAATTGCTCTGTGGCAGCAGCAACCATTTTGTTGGCATCGGTGCATCGATGCGTCTTCTGCTGCAGCTGTCCCTGTTGGCTGGTGTGTTGCTGCTGTTGCACTTTGTTCCAATTGCTTCGTTGCGATTGTGGCGTCGATTGCGTTGATTGCTCGCCATTGCACTGACTTTTTTTGTTGCTACTGTTGCTGTTGCTGCTGTTGTTGTTGTGGTTGTTGTCGTTGTTGTTGCTTGTGCTCTTTTGGCAACCCGTTTGATTCCATTGGCTGATGTTGCCGGTGGGTTACGTGCTCCGACCGCTATCTTCTTTGTCAGCTCATCTAAACCAATGGGCATTTTTGTCGCTGCTGCCGTTGCTTTCTTGGGCTGTTGCAAGCGTCGTTTGCCAATGTTTCTTGGTGGCTCCGCTGGTGGCTGGTTGCGCATTATGGCGCCATAACGTGCAAATGCACCCTCACCTCCGGCGCCCAGTGCCATCGAACCGTGGAACACATTCGTCTCCAAGCCCCGAGCACCGGCAAAGAATTTTGACTTTTCCAAAGACATTCTGCTGCTTGCCCTATTTGCCTATACAAAATTTTTGACTGTGTCTTCGAATAGTATTCCAAATAGGTTTTTTTGTTTTTTTTTTTTGGTAGAATTTTCAGTAATTTTTCAGTAAAAGCCCATCTGAAGTTTTTTTCTGTTCACTTTTTTCGACACTTACAAATTGCCGGAACTGTTGTCTCTGTTTGTGTTCAAGGTCTACTGCGATGCGAACTTTATGAGACAACAGCTCTGTTTTTTTATTATATATAAATATATATATTTTGACCCCATTGAACCCACAGAGGTATTGAATTTATATATACAGCTACAGCTCCGATTATCTGTAGTTCTATGGCGCTAATTTACTATATACATGCAAAAGATTGGCAGTTATCAATTGCTGACAGTTTATCAGATAAGGCAACCCATGCGAATCTCAGCAAGTTAAACACACAGACAAAAGTCAGCTAATACAAATTTTGATTATTTTTTTGTTTTTGTTTTTTTTTTTGGAAAAAGCCAAGAGCAACAAAATTTATTTGAAAAATGTGCAACGGTTGCTGCTGTAGCCAAATGAGAAAATGCTGCCAATTTCAGCCGCAACTGGAGAAGCCGCGCAGCGTGGATGAGTATCGTTGGTTCCAGCGCTGCCCCATCGATGTCTCTCCCAGGTGTCATGCTGAGGGTGTGGCACATCAATGCGAATGCATCTGTCGTCGCAATCGTCACATTATCGAGGCACTGAGCTGTCTATTCAAATGCTCCATACAATATATGCTATCGATCCTGTTCAAGCTTGCCTATCAAATTTATCAGCAGCCCCTCAAGCGCTATCCCCGTGATCGTGTCTGGAGTGTGATGAGGTACGTCAGGGCACCCTACACAGAGCTCAACGATTTGGAGATATATGATAGTATGTACGATCGATGCGGCATGCCAATTGATCCCCTTGACAAGGATAACATATTGAAGATAGTGCGCATGATGTTCCTAATATCGGTGCTAACCTTTGATCAGCAAAAATATTTGTTGCATATGCTCAACCGTCTGAATGCTCATGCCCATTGTCCCGTTGAATTGGGGTTTTTGCTGAAGACACTCAAAAGCATTGAGCTGAGGCAGCTGGTGTGCAGTCTACGCAACCAGGAGGCACTCACCCAACGCCTCTACACATCGCGCCAATGCAGTGACCTCTGCAGTCTCTATACCAAAGTGGCAACCGTCGATAAGTATGCGATTGCCCGCCATCGCAGTCGACGAGATCGCACCAAAAATAATCGGAATATGGCCAGGAGTAGTCATGTCGAGAGTCTGGCTGCTTCATCTGCCCGCCAATCCGCAGTGATTCGACTGTTTTGCGAACGCAAATCGAGACCATCCAGCGATATGGGTGGCAATCACATCTATAACCCCAACATGCGGCACAAACAATTGTCGTTCTAGTTCCTCCTCCATTCTAGATGCACATTTTTCATTTTGTTGTTGCTTAAGCGCACCCACTATAAACTATATATTTCAGAAAGTATGTATCGAAAAAGTAGGTTTTTTCTTTTCTTAATTTCAGAGTAAATTTTTCGAAAATATGCCTTATTCTCAGAATGATTTTTCATATATAAACTAAAAAAAACTTTTTTGTTATTAATGTTTTCTTATATTTGGAAATTATTTCTAAACCAGCGAATCTAATTTTTCTGAGTGTGTTCCAACATAAATTGAGCGAATTTAAGATATATTTATGGACTGAGAAGTCACCTAACTAAACTGGTTATTTATAGTAGCGATCTGTGCAGGTTTTGTGAAACAGAGGAGGAATCCTCGATGCACATCCTAGCAGAATGTGCCGCCTTAACTGGAAAAAAATGCAGCATCCTAGGGATACTTGGAAGACCTCAACCCAACAAAGATTCTCACATTCGTGCTAGAGCTATAGGCTCAGCAGGGGGCGAGTAATTAGTAATTAGATCGAGTAATTAGATATATTTAGGCAGTGGAATATGTTCCACTTTGGAATGTATTTTATGTATATTTGATATAGAAACCTAAACTGGAATTCAATTTATACAATGCTGGAGACACGGATGCACTTATAACTAACAGAAAGTTTATTAGGATATGTATTTAAAACTCGTTCAATTGGTCAGAACTTGCGCGCATAGAAGAGAACAGAAAGACACTTTTGTCGCATTTGTTGCTCCCGCAGACCCTTGTGGGTGGCTTCAATGACCAGCGGCTCTGCGGGCAGACGACGCAAACAGCAGGCACGTCTCGGATAATAATTTTCGCCATGCAACACATCGTGTGGATAGCATGGATATGCCTCGTTGTTCCTGTTAGTTTGACGACAGATGTTGCAGCCAGCCAAGGATGTTGATGTTGCTGGTGTGGCTCGTGTTGCTGGTGTGGCTCGTGTTGCTGGTGTTGCTGGTGTGGCTGGTGTGGCTGGTGTTGCCGGTGTCAAGTTGGCGGCATGTTTGTGCAACCGCCTATCAATGATCTTGGTAAGCATGAGTGGCACATCAGTTGTCGTCGTGCCGCCGCCCACTTCTCGCGTCTCGTCGCACGTCACGTTGCGTGTGTGCTCGCAATATGTCCTGAAATCCAGCTCGGAAACCAGCGTCACCGGCGGTGGCATGTAACGATCACTGTCATTTGTCGTTCTTCCCATTCGTGTGTTTGGAAAATCGCTGCTCTTTGAGAATAGCTGAGAATTCATTGGCAAGCGACTCTCCTCCAAGTGTTGCTCGTGCTTCGTTTTGGCCCGTGTCGACAGACGATCATTATTCGTTGCCATTTCCTTGTTGGACGGCACCTTGTGGCAGGTATTGTCGCCGCTCGATGTGCTGGGCACCGCAAACAGCGACAGCACCTTCTCCCTGTTGCCCAGATGGCTCATGGGTCGTGTTGGAATTGTTGTTGCTGCTATTGCTGCTGCTCCTGCTCTTGGTCTAGCTGCCATCTCTTCGTCGCGGCGAAGTTGGTGATGCTGATTGAGTGACTGACCTGGCACGCCATTGTACACAGTACTTGCGCGCATTATGACGGGTCGCCTCAATCCTGCCTGCAGTGTATAGCTGGCCGGTGTGCCAGGTTTCGAGTAGCCATCATCACGATTAGATCTCAATCGATTTGGATGACAGCCATTAACGGACATCTGTGAGTGCAGCCGGGGCACAAAGTTCACGTGACGCTCATCGTTGGCCTGTCTCCATGCATTGCTCACCGTTTTTGCAGTGGATTTCAGTATGGAGCATGGTTGTGTTGAACGCTGCTGGTTGCTGGTAGCCCTGATGGCCGATGGCACTGGTTGTTCGCTGTTGTAGTCATCAAGGGGACTGCTCGAACGGGGACGTCTGCTCCTGTTCGATGGACAGCCAAAGGATTCGCTGAACGCATTATAGAAATTCTCAAAAACTTGCTGCTTGCTACACTTGACAGCCATGCCTCTTGTTACGCCCCGAGTGGCCACATTAGTAGCGGTAGATGGGAAGGCACAATAGCCCAAGGATTTGCAGTTAGCAGATATTCTAGCCTGTGAGCGTCTTCGGTGATGCTCGACTTGTTGCTCAGCTGCCAGTTTGTGTTCGCTGTACGTGGCTCTGTCCGCTTGCGGCTGTCGAAACCTATGTCTTAATTCAGTACCAACATCATCCTGCTCGGCCTCGTCTCTCAGATTCCAGGGCGTGGCATAGCTCTTCGCCTTCAACCTACTCTTCTTGATAGGGTTTCCATTGCAATGGCTGCACTTACTCAATGGACTCAATGGATTCTCGCCTAGGGTCTTGGCCAACTGGTGCGATACACTTGGGCCAGTCGGGCGTTGTTCATCGTCTCGAAACTGCATATCGCAGCCGGAACGGGAGCGGCCGCTGCTAATTTCATCACTATAATGTGTGGACAGATAGTTATCGCTATCGTTATCGTTATCGATCTCTCTATTGTATCGTTTTTGAAAGTTTCTCTCTAGCCTCGACTGATCCGTGTGTATTTTTAAGGGTCGATCGTAACGCTGCTGTGCCAGCAAATGCTTCTGCTCCTGCTGCTGCTTCTGTTTCTGCTGATTGTCCGGCTCATCGGCCAGCATTGGCTGCATCATTGGGAGGCGTTGCCATTGCTGGCTCCGATGCGGACACAGCACTCGAGGTGGCGGCGGCGGCGGCGGCTGCGGGCGACGTGTGCGCAGAGAGCACTGCATTTTCACGTGTGGCAGCCGCATCTTTATCTTTGGCGCCATCGCCTCGCGCATTCTCAACAGCTGCTCATTGATGGGTGGCTTGCGTGTAAAGAGCTTGGGCAACATGCTGCTCGGGACCGATCTCTGTGACTTTGACGGCGCCTGACTGGCGTCAAACGAGCTCTGCGACGGATGGTTCACCGTAAAACAGGTGATATTTGTCACCTGCTCCGCCGTATCTATGGAGGTGTCATCGCTTGGATATCGCTGCAAGTCACGTTTGCTATACATGCTATCCACGCCATGCAATTCCTGCTCAAAACCATGTTGCGAGCGACGTCCACTTGCCACATTCAGTTGTACAACGCTGGAGCTGACTTGGTCCAGTCCAGGTTCATCCAGGTAATTGGATTGCTGAACTGTGCTGCAAGATACGTCGTTGTCTGATGCCTGCCTGCCGTTTACTGAGCTTCTCGATGCACAGCATCTAGTATAGCCAGCAGAGCTGTTTGGATTCCTCGCAGTGTCACAGGAACACTCGAAGCTACGTGATCCATTTGTCGGCCAGTCAGCTTCATCGTAGGAGTATCCCCTGCTGCAGCTAAAGTCATTGTTATTGCGCTCATAATCCGAAGTAATGCTTTCATCCGATTCTTGTGGCTGCTGTCTGCATCTCGATGTCAACTCCAATCGATTGTGGTGGGGCATGGACAAATGATCGATCTCATGGAATGGCGAGTTCCAATTGCTTTTGCGTCGCTTTCGCGTCACTGGACTCGTGCTGCGAGTTCTAGCTGGGTCTGCGGGCGGCTGCGTGTCACTGTTGCGATACCGATCAGCAAAGGTGACCCTGCCACGCTTGGACTGTCGCATTTTGGCCCGCTTCCGGGCCACCAAACGCATTAGCTCTGCGTAATCCGAACCGGGTGCATAGCTTCGTCTCATTTTGCCTTTGCGGCAAACTGGGGCTGCTCGACTCACCATCGTGCTGGCTAATCCGGGCACAACCTCCGTCGCTGGACCATCTTTTAGCTGCATCTCAGCGGTAATCGGTTCTATCAGCGGACATCGGCCTGCACCGGTATTGTGCTCCACGTTCTCCAAGCATATTTGCTCTGTTTGCATCTGTGTGCTGTCTAAGCTAATTTTTGCTTCTGATTCTGTTGCTTGCCACTGGCTGCAGTGCGTGCAACACATTGAGTGGAAGCGAATGCGCGTGCAACCGTTGTCCGTTGCAGCCTGCTGTGCTGTCTTCCAGTCTGGTTCCCGTTGCCAGTTGCCGCGTTTAGGTTGCCGCGAGAAGAACATGGTCTTCGCTACGTTTTGCTGATGGTTGGGCTGATTGGTCAGTGCCGGTGGTTGCCGTGCTTGCACCAGTGTCTCATACGTCGTTGACTTCCGCTGCAGCGTGCTAAAGTTGTAGAGCAGATGACGTCCCGGCTGCATGACACGCTTGCAGAGACCCGCCATGCTGCCCAAAATACCCTTTCGCTTGCTTGGCGTCTTGATCGCTGCCCGACGTCCCATTCGCGTCTGCTTCGCCAATGGGCCCGACAACAAGCCGGCAGGCTTGGCTTCCTTGACTTCCTTGACTTCCTTGACATCCTTGGCTTCCGGCTCTGGCTGGCTGCTGAGCTCATGTTGATTGGTTTCGATTTCTATTTTTGCTGCTGTTCCGGCATCTTCTTCAGGACTTGGACAACTGCCATCTGAACAAGCTATAATCTGCGCTCCATCCATCTGAGAGTTGACACCAACAACGTCTTTCGCCAAGCATTCGGTCTGATCGCACAGCTCCCTGGTGCAGTCCGCCATCGTCAAGATTTGCTCACAATTGTTTCGCTCGCATTCCACCCGGTCACACTGGCTGTTGCTCTCCGCAACGCTCAGCAGCGAACAGTCACAAACATCCTCCGACTGCTGCTGCTGCTGCTGGCTCCGCTGCCGCCTCTGTCTGTGCAGCTCATCGGCTGGATGCTGTGCGGCATCACAAGCAACCTTGACGGTTGGCTTTCTGCTGCTGCAGTAGCGTCTGCGCACGCCGTACAGCGGATAGCGTTCACTCATCCCATCCTCGTAGCTCTTGAGCAGTCCGTAAAACTCGGGCGAAATGCGGCGATATCTTGCCGGATCGAGTCGCCGCCGATGTTGCGTGTTGCCGCGCAAATTGGATCTATTGCGCAGGCGCATCAGTGACGACTCCATCCGGCAACGCAGTGCCAGGCGGCACTCCTCGCCCATCGGCTGTCCGTCTGCCTGAAAGTTGCAGGCGCATGACTTGGGACTGCATTGGCGATGCTCCGTGGATTGACCCTTTGTTGGCTGCGAAAGCTGTTGCTGCTGCTGCTGCTGTTGCTGCTGGTGTTGCTGCTGCTGCTGTTGCTGTTGCTGCTGCTGTTGCTGTTGCTGCTGCTGTTGCTGCTGCTGTTGCTGCTGCTGTTGTTGTTCTTGTTCCATCTCATTGTCTGTCTGCCTGGCCGGGACCATTGGTTCGGTGTAGCCGCCCTGACGCCGCTGCCGCCGCTGCCGTCGCTGTCGCTGCAGCAATAAGCGACGCCTGCGCAGCTCCTGGCAATAATCTAAATACTGTCCACTATGCTGCAAGTTGGCCTCATTGCCGCAGCCACAGCGCCGGCAATCGCAGCCATAGCCGACTAGTGTTGGCCACTCGTCCGTTCGCCGCTTGGCCAGCTGCTGCTCCTCCGGCGACACATTGTCGAGGAAGATCTTCTGTTTGCGAAACCATTCCGTTGCCAGATCCGGCACCAGCAATCGTTCCCCTTTCCGTTCGTGCGACAACAGACGCTCGAACATCAGCTGACCCGACGGTGCCCGTCGTCGTTGCGGGGACAACGGCGAGGCACATCTGCACACCTTGTTGTGCCCCATGTTTAGCGTCGATTTGCGTCTGATGATGTCAACTTCAACGTCAACGCCATTGCATGGCGGATAGTTATCCATACGCTTCGCCACAAACAGCTCCTGGCCGCTTGGATCATCATCCACATCCTCGAATCCCACACTAGCTGAATTCATCTTTTCGTTGTTGCTATTGTTGCTGTTGCTGTTGTTGCTGTCTTTGCTGGCCGCCGAGCTTGTTGCAATTAAATGCTGACTATTGCATATTTTAAAGCCCTCAACGCTGAGGGCGCTCGTCTTTGGATTTGCACTCACTGCTAATTTTGGAAATATGCCGAAACTACAATAAACTCAATTTTGGAGCTGGAAATTCTCCTTCGAATTAGTAAAATTAATATATTACTTTAAAGTCAAAAGCTATGCGTTCAACAACTTAATATTATTAATTATTTATTTATTATTATTATTTTTATTATTTTTTGTTGTTTTGACAATTGGCCGCAGTTTGCAGTCATTTAAGTTTATTATTATAATAATTAGCAATTGCACAAAAATTTAACACAATCAACAATTTGATTAAATTATATTATTAATATTATTAATATTATTATATTATATTATAATTAAAGGTTACTTGAAATTGACTTCAACTTTGTTCAACTAGTTGTTGTTCTTTTTGGGTTTTAAATCAGTTCAGCTTAAAGTGCCAAGTTGTCTTTGTCCTTGTCTTTTATTTACTTTACAATCTCTCTTCTCTCTCTCTCTCTCTCTCTCTCTCTCTCTCTCTCTCTCTATCTCTATCTATCTATCTGACTATCCCAGATAATCTTTAATGCAAAAATTTGAAGTCGCATGGAGTATCGCTTATCGAATACCTTCAATTTGTATATCTCTTTCTAATTTCGAACAGACTTGATGCAAGTCTTAAAGGGAATATCATTTCCTGTTTTGAAATACGTTTTTAAGACAATATTCTCCATCGGAGATTACCCTTTGTGGACCTTTTCCAGTTTCTTCTACTTTTTCATTCAAACAAAAACAAAAACCTTTTCAGTTCAAAAATTGAAAACCACATTTAATTATTTAATAAATAATAAAGACGTTGAGGCAAACAATTAAATGAAGCATAAAAAAATTTAATAACTAAAAGTTAATTGATAACTGCTCCAATTTCTATTTTTCTAAATAAAAGTCAAAACTATTTTAACATGAAATGTTACTGCGAAAGCTAAGTTAATTTTTTTAACCTTAGTTAATCAAAAAAAAATAAATGAATAAATTAAAATAAAACCAAAAATATCTGGTTAATTTGTTGAGCATATTTAAATAAATTTTTTAAATGTTTAAAGGCTATAAATGTAACTAAAAAAATTTCATTTAAGTTTCAACAATCGGTTGCAAACTGAGTTATTATGAGAAGAATAAGTTGATTGTAGAAAATGTACCATTTATGACCATTAACTGAGCATACAAAATACATATATCGAAATGCTACAGAAACACTAATTGCGATTTTGGTGGTTGTTGTTCCCTTTTCAGAATCGTATCGGCAATTCAGGCATCGTTCTCGTTTCTGGTTGGGCTCATCGTGTGCAAGTCGACATGCAGCAAATCGTTTGTTTATGCCTCACACTTTCTAATGGAGGCGTACGGTTGGTTTGGCACCGCCTACTTTATGTATGACATTTGGTCGATGTACAAGGTGCACACGCAGAAGATTGCCGACAAGTTGCACTTGCTCCGTTTGACCAAGTCGCAGCCATTTAGCAACGGACATGCCCGAAGCTACTATGATAAGGCCGGTGGTCGATCTATGCCCGATTTGCGTACGGGTAACAACAATGGCAGCACGCCGAGCACTCCCCACGAGATCTGCGACTATGATGGCGCCAGTGTCCAGATACCCAAGGACGGACGTTGGGATTTCTTAAAGTATGTGCTAACGCATCCGGTCATGATGATACATCATGTATTCATTGGCACCTTCGGACTGCTCGTGGTCACGGTGAGTGCTGTGTATTTGTGATCCATCCATACATTTTACTGATTCTAATTGATTTTGCAGTATATACGCGGCGGTGGTCATTGCATCTATAGCTACATGTTCATGATGGAGTTCTCCACGCCATTTGTATCGATGCGCAGCATTCTGAGCACAATGAAACTGAAGGATTCGCGCACATACATTGTCAACGGGCTGCTCATGCTGGCCACATTCTTTGTGTGTCGCGTCTGCATGTGGCCGTATGTTATGTGGCGCTATAGCTTGGCTATCGATGCCGCAAACATGTGGGCGGCGATGAGCGGTCTGCCACGCGGTTGTCTCATCAGCATTGCCATTCTGTTCTTGCCGCAACTCTACTGGTTTTATCTGATGGTCATGGGTGCTCTCAAGGTATGCCCTGTCCCTCTCTCCCTCACTCATTCCTCAGCTGATATGCTCGCTCTCTTTCATTTTGATTTGATATTACACTATTCGCATTTGACTCTTTCACTCACATCGATGTCTTTGGTTTTTTCTTCTTCTTGTTTTAGGTGTTTCTGCCGAAGCGACGGAAGCGCTCATCTGCGTTGAGTAATGAGATAGTGCCGAATGCCCTTACGGCCACGCCCACCGCCACAATTAATGGCATCAATTAGTGCAAATTGTCAACCGTTTGTTAAAGTTTACGAGACGGGCTCGTCGGACCGCCCTTCAGCATAGCGTTTATATATATATATATATATATATATATATTTATTTTTTTATTCATTTTGATTTTGAGGCACATGCATTTGCCTATTGTTTACACATATTTAACAACTACAACTAATTTGAAAGTTATTTGCTAGCACAAAGCTGCCTTTTAGGCGGCTAACAATAATTGTGCATTTGTTTGGGCACCTAACTCTCTCTCTCTCTCTCTCTCCCTCTCTCTCTCTATCTCTGTTTCTTTCTATTTTCTATTTAAGACCACACAAAGACAAGAAATAACAATCAAACAAACAAAACAGGCAGACAGGCGCAGCCAAACAATTGTTTTAGTTATTAATATTCTTACTTTTAAAAACACTTACTAAAAGCCACCCAAAAAGAAAACAAAAAAACAAAAATGAACAACAAAATACGAATAAAATATGGATAAAACAAAAACAACAACAACAAAAACAACTGCTTAATTTGAAAGCAAAAGAACCTATAAGCAAAACAAAGAGTATATGTTGTATTCGACTATTGAACAAAAAGCTATCGCTATATAATCGACAAAAAAAACTTGTTATTGCCAATATATCGATGTATTATATAATAATGTTTAGTGCCCGCTTTCTAATGTGCCTGCTAATGTTCCTCTAAGTGGACAGCTTTAATTGTTGCAAGCTGACAAAAGGATTCCACGTCCTTGTCTCTGTCCAAAAACCAGATCAGATGTCAACTTTTCCCAGCGAGCTGAAGAAAGCGTGCATGTTTTATATATTATTGTTTTTTTTTTTTAATTATAGAAATCTCGGCATGCCGAAGATTGAACACCTTTGCAGTTTTGATTTGATTGGGCGCATTGTTATCTATGTATGTCTACAGAAATGAGAGATACTCTATTGAAATCAGATGAAATATATCAAATATTTGGAAAGGGCATATACGAAAATGTGATAAGACAAATTGAAATTGAGAGATCAGAGTATAATGAAAATAGCTGCGAGAGTTGTTTAAATAATTTATATGTCTATGTACAATACATGCTCGAGATCCTTCCGCAATGATCCTGGGCTTGTCAATCCGTATTAATTGATACCTTTTAAATAGCTTTTGGGTGTACTTCCGCATTTCCACAACACAAATATGTATTTTTTTTTATATATATTTTATAGTCGGGTTTTTGTTTATAGAAATATATTTTTGGTTTAGCCTCGAATTCCAATTGAGCTTCGAAATCCAAGCGATTATTTTAATGAGCACAAATGAGTTAACTATATAAATAATATACAAGAATATATATATTTATCGTACGTATTTGATAAGTAGTCAAATTGAAAAAAAAAAACCAACAATGCGGCAAAAGAAATATAAATAGTGAAAAATAACACAAAAACAAATAAATAAATCATCAACAAATGCTTCAAAAATGTTGCCTTGAGAGGTGCGCTTATTGTTCCACGTTGCTGCAACAAAAGAGGAAATATAAACATATATATATATACAAAAATATATATTAATATATTATAATCTATCCAATATACCAAGCCATATATATATTGTATTAAATGTATGTAATTTTTTTTTGTGAGACACTGAGAAAATCGAGGGCAGCCCTCGTCATATTTACAACAAATCAAAACGATAACACTAAACACTAAAAAGGCGAAGAAAACAAATTGATTTATGCTTATGATAACAATAATTTGTTTGATACGAATTTGGATGTTAATATATGGTTGTATTGCTTGTATTCCTGTTCTGTTCGAAATCGGCATTCATCGAACGTGAAACTGAATTCTAAATGAATATAATATTCGAGACATTGAATCAAAAGCAACGATTACATAAATCTGAATAGACTTTGTATATATGCACTTAAACATATTTTTAAATTCTTTGAAAATATTATTATGAGGCAATGCATTAGTTGGAAATAGCCAAAAACTGCAAAAAAAAATATATAAAAACCGTTCGGTTTTTAACTTTGGTATTTTAACAGAGTTTAATTAAGTTCGAGCTTAATATAATATCATATAATGAGTCTGTCAAGTCTTTTAATTTTCGGCTAGCCGAATATTGTTTTGCTTTCCATTAATATTGCGAATTTCTTTGTTTTTTTTTTTTTTTGAGAAATTGTTTTACGTTTATTTTGAGAAGTACGAGTTAAGTGTGAGCATGAAATAAAGTTTTGTTTAATGTCTCCAAGTGCCAACTTTGTCTTCTTCATCCTCTTTACAAGCTAGGTTTCTTGCCTCTGGGCGTGTCCATGTCACCACTGCCACCAGCACCGCCTCCACCTTCATCGTCGCTGCGATCGGCACGTTTGCGTTTCTTTTGATGCTCCTCGACCAGCTCCGAGATGCGTATATTGTTGCCGCTCATTTGCAGCCAGTTGATGTACTAAATGTAAGCGATGTAACGATTAGTGCGAGCAGTAGAAATAGAATGCACATTTTTGGGACACATTTACCAGGGTATTGGTGCGGACGCCGGCATCGTGCAGCTTGGCCTCAATGTTGTCTAGCCGGTGCTCCGGCTTGCTGTCAGCGTCGTTCTTCGATATGTCGAGCAGGTGCCGGACGCGTTGGCGCAGCGTCTCGAAGATGATGCGACCAATGACATGGTTGCGATCGTACGGCGTCAGGTAGCGTCCGAACTCGTAGAAAAACGGATGCAGCCGGCCTAGTTCGATGTGTGTGGTCTCTGCCTCGCAGACGGCCTTGTGCACGTTCTTGTAGATATCGGGAACGGCTATCGTGAAATATGCATTATTCACTTTCAGCTCCTTGATGTACCACAGCGGCAGATTGATGGTGCGACCGGGTTCCAAA
The DNA here is from genome assembly GCA_035042305.1 of Drosophila glabriapex. NCBI lineage: Eukaryota > Metazoa > Arthropoda > Insecta > Diptera > Drosophilidae > Drosophila > Drosophila glabriapex. The sequence continues at coordinate 13,836,655 of JAWNLN010000066.1, forward strand.
TCTTCCGTTTCAGCGCCGGCATCCAGAAAGCCTGAAAAGTCAGAAAGTGAGATATGACAGCGGGACAACGACAAAATTGTTTATATTCTGATGTACCCATGCGCTGTATGCGTGTATTGACCTTGCACTCAACCTTTTCCTGGGTCACGAATATGTCTTCAATTGAATAATAATTTGGAAAATAATTCATCGTTGACAAATAAAAACAGCTGTTTTTGTGTTTTAGCGCCAAATCTGGTTTGTTAGTAAACAGAGCTCTGTTAGCGCATGCATGAGCTGATTGAAGTTGGCTGTGAACGTAGAAAATAGTCATCGACTCTACACAGCGATAGTTTGCTTATCGTTTCGTAATTGGTGCACAGGACAGTTGTGTCAATAAATACTTTGGTAGAAAAATGTATTTCTTAATGAACTTAAAGTTAAGGCAGTGATTTTTGTGTTTATGTTGAAGTTGGTGCTATAATTGATAGACAATTTAAAAAGCGCGCTTCGCACTATCGCTTATGTAATGCCTACTATCGATAGCTTTACGTGTCAATATGCTCTCAAATCAAGCACATTTCCTTAACGAAATAAATAAACCACTATTGTATTAATTAAACTAGTTTCTTAATAATGTAATTGTTTGACTTGCAGCCAATTCCATAATGCTCAAAATGGTATTTATGTCGAAATCGAAAATGGAATTTCACGTATTTTTTTGCAAGACCAAAATGCAGCATTTTTTAGCGTTTAATGTATGCGGTCACACTTACCTTGTAGTTCACGCGAGTCTGTCGCCATGTTTGGTTATTTTATTTGTTTTTAAAGCGGAGTCACACCAGCTGAAGTAAACGCTCCGAAAATTTTCTGTGTGTCGTGGAATCTAATTTAATTTGACACAATACAAGGATCGCGGCCGCACGTCATACAACGTATACAACGCTTCGTATTTTTTTTTGGCAGTGCGATCGCAACCAGTGAGACAACCAAAACAACAGCAAATTGTTCCATTTGCACAAAAATAGCCTAGAAATTCGGCAGCGAATCAACAACAACAACATCGTCCGCAGCAACACAAGCGGCACTTCTAACTGTAAAACGCCGCTACGGAACACAACGCAACGTAGCAAAAGTGTTACAAAGTGAAATTGCCTTTTGCGGCACACAAAAATTAAGTACACGGCAACAACAGCAGCAGCAATAACAACTAACATTTTGTGCTTGTGCGTATATTTTTGTAAAGTTTAACCATAGCCGAGCAGCGAACAATTCCAATTGGAATTCTCAGCTGACTGCAGCTAAAACCGAACAACAAAAAACAGGAAGAAGAAGAAGAACCGCAAAAATGGGCGATTTTGATTTAAATGTGGACAGTTTGATACAGCGGCTGCTGGAAAGTAAGTAAAGACCGTAAATACAACTAGACTAAAGCAGTTATCTCTCTACCTCCCTCTCTCTCTCTCTTTCTTTATTCTGTTAACAATTCCTCTTATTTTACCCACTTTTCGTTTATAACCTAATTCTGCCTGCTGCCTGGTGGCTAAGCGTGTGTGCGAGTGCGAGCGAGAGGGGCGATTGCATTTTCTAATTATTGCACATTGTGTTCGTTTAATTTGCAAGCAACAAGCGCAGCAGCAACAACAACAATAACAACTGATGTACAAGCAGCCAATTACAACAAGAAACAATAATAAACACAACAACAACATCAACTACAGAAACAACAACAACAACTACAGAAACAACAACAATATCAACTACAGAAACAACAACAACATCAACTACAGAAACAACAACAACAATAAGCGCAAGGCGGCCTCCCCCTTTTTTTATTTGACTTTTGAATCAATTAATTTTAATTGATTTTCATTGCTTCTCAAATGTAACGAGCAAACCTTGTTGTTTTTGTTGTTCTTGTCATTGTTGTTGCTTTGCGGTTTTTGTTTTTGTCAACATATTTAACATGTCTCATTAACAATTAACAGCACCACTTTACTTAACAGCGTTGCGCTAATAACTTAACATGATCATCGTTGACTCAATTCTCGCTCTGTTAAGTGTTTGCCGTTATTCATTTTGATGTTTCTTCTGCTTCTATCTAATGCCCAATTGGTTGAGGTCTATAGCAAACTCTTGACGCCTAGCTGCATGACGTCATCAGAAGCTAGCAGCGATACGACGATTTGCTGATAAGCACACACACACACATAAATGAATCAGGTTAAAGCCAAAAAGCTCATTGCTGCCAACATTTGAGTCACGTGCACTCTGCCCCTGCTCTTCTTCCTCTCCTTTCGTCACTGCTGCACTGTGATAGCAGAGTAGCAATGTTATGCAGCTGTTAACACACATACACGAGACACACACACAGTTATGCGTTTAGCGGTTTTTAGCAATGATTCCTAAATGCAAATAAATTAAATTTTTTTTTTTTAAATTTCTGAAACTTTTTGAAGCATATATTTTTCTTGGTTTGAAATTTAATGATTTTTCGTATTTGTTCTCCTGTTTTCACTGCATTATATTTGCTAACACTTACAGGCTGTCCATTCGTAGCCGATAAATAGTTTAGCTCACTGGTTGAAGGGGTCGGTGGGGGTGCTGGGGGTTTAGTTGTTGTTGTAGACTTGTAGCCTTCAGCTTAAGCCGCTTAGTGCAGCGCCCGTTTTGCACGTTAGGGGCGCTGCACAAATGATCTGTTGGCCGTTTGACGGCTTTGGTTTGTTTGTAAAATTGCATTTAGCCACAATTTAAAGCATTTCTTTTTTGTTGTTGTCTGTTTTTCTTTCTTTTTTTTTTAATCATCCATTTCCGGCCAGAGGCAGGCTCGCTCTGACGTGGCCAACTTAAGCTAATGATGGCCCCTAATGGCAATAAGAAGCGGGGAGCAGCACAAAAAAAAAACCAAAAAAAAATTTCATTACTCATGGCTGACAGAGTGTTGATGTTGTTGTTGGTTGTTGTGCGAGGGCGGTCACGCCCTACGCCAAGGTCAGCCCCCATGGGCTAGGTCATGCAACGAGAATTGTCATTAATTTTGCGGTCCCAAATTTCATTTTTCAAATTGCAAATTGAAATTAAAATTTCAAGCAGCTGCTGCTGTTGCTGCCTTCATCATCATCATCATAATCATCATCATACAAATCATCATCATCATAATCATCATCATCATCATTAGCATCACCCACATCCAGAGCCATTTCCATTTTCACGCCTCGTCGGGCAATCGTTTGATTTGCTCGAATTCGATTAGTTTTGCGAGTGCAATTGAAAATCTTTTAAAATAAGTGTGCACATACTTTTTTTGCATTGGAATCAGAGTTACAAAAATTGAAAATTTATTGTTGCGGCTTTCTAAAAACTATAGTTTGCATATCTAAATTTCAGGATCGAATTCTCAAAAATTTAAAAAAACAGGTTCTTCGAGGTGTCATACACCGAATTGTTTTATTGTTATATTCGGTTTTTTGTTACTTTTAATATTAATAAAAGAAAAATATTGTTAGATTTCACATATGCAAACATTTTACATAGCTCAGACATTTTTTTTTTTTAGCGCGATATTTTTTCCGAGTCTATGCATTTACAATTTACACAAAGGCAATCCAACCATTTTGATAACAAGCTTTGCCATTTGCAAAAAAAAAATATAATAATAATAAAAAATAATTGCATTTGGAGGGAATCAACTTATGTAATCCCCTTGGGGCCAATTTACAATCGCATGCAGCGCTTTCAATCATTCATTTCATGCCATCAAAAAACTCGATCAACAACAACAGAAAAATGTTTCATCTAAAAAAGAGGAGAAAAGCAAATATCAATATAATAGAAATTAAAAAAATAGAGGGAATAGGAAATGATAAAAACCCAGCAGCAAATAGACCCCATTGCGAATTCGATTCATAATCCATACTTTGTACGCACGGTAAAGTAAGCAACTTACTTGCTTTCATTACTTTCTTGTAATGCAGAAATCGTTAATGGAATACTATACGAATCCATATACCAAGATATATAAATCGTAATGCAGTTGCATTATATATGCATATATTTTCAAAGTATAGAAGTTAAGTTTGTGCTTGACTGGAAAGCTTAAGCAGACAACTCTGCATAGAAGTAGTACTGCTCTATAATGAATTACAGAATGCATTGGTGATGATATAGTTCGCTGCTGGGATATGTGTGTGTGTGTGTGTGTGGGTGTTTGACAAACAGAACACCGCTCTCTCCTCCATATTTCGCTCTCTCTTTCGCACTCTGTATGCAGCTCGCAGTCACCAGATGTTGCCTCTCTTTAGTCCACTCTCCCCCTTCTCTTCCATTCCACCAATATTTCCCTTTTTAAGTTTGTTTCACATTTATATATCTATTGCTGTAATCTTAATCTTTAACTCTATATATATATATGTGATCTCTATATATATATATGTATACAATTGTATATATATATGTACGTGTGTATATGTGGATATGTTTATGTTTGTGTGGCGCCACGAAAGATTTCAAAAAACAAAAAGAGGCCGAGGAGCATGCCCAGAAGCTGCTCATCTCTCAACAATTGGCCGCCGCCGGTGTCGGTGCCGCCTCCACTTCAGCTGCCTGTTCAATGGGCGGCGGCACGCCCCCCACTCCCAGCAGCAGCAGCGGCAGCAGCGGCGGCACATCAGCATCGGCATCAGCATCGGCATCGGGTACGAGTGATCCGTTAAACGAGCTCACCGATCAGCAGCGACGCATGCTGCTGCAGGAATATTCAATATCGCCGCCCAGCGAGACAATGATATCGGCGGATGGCGATCAGATAACGGTGCATCATCCGCGCGAGGAGCCCAAGAAATCCAGATTGAAATTGCGTGATTTCTTCGTTGCCGAATTTGGTATACAATTCATGATCCTCAAGCATCAAAGTGCAAGTTCAAAATGCCAAAATGCAAACACAAAAAAAAAAAATAGAATTCATCCACATCATCAGCTCTCTCTCTCTCTTTCGCTCGACCGCTCTCGTGTTCGCTCTCGTTCGTACTCGCTATCTCCGTTTCTGTATATCTCTCTCTACCTCTCTATGTATGTATGTATGTATGCGTACTTATTTATATCGTCATTCTCTTGTGTCGCACATTCGTCGTACAAATAGAAAAAAAAAACGAAAACACAAACGAATCCCCAGCTTTTGCTCATTTCCAGCAACTACGAGTTAACAAATTGACATTTTGCTATTTTCATTTATTTTGTCATTTAGGACTAATCCTCTTATTACGTTCCTAAACACACACACAATACACACATACATACAATACACACACACATACATAATATTGCCCAGCTTTGTAGAAAGTATGCAATGTTTTTATAACTAGTTAAGACATGAGAATTATAAATTTTGACTCCCTAAGCTAAAATCATTATTATTCTTTCATTTTGAAATAAATTAGAAATTTTAATTACCTTAGAAATAAAATGCATGTTAATTAACAGGTCGCAGCTTTTTAGTATTAATAAATGTTAAAGGCTCGTGACAATTCTTCACAATATGTACAATGTATCATTATTAAGCGAGCTTTTAATAATAGTTATGCAGTTAGCCTTTTCTCTTAAAACATAGTTCCAGATAAAGAATGAATATTCGCTTCCAATAAGAGATTAATTTTATTCCAATTAATGTTAAGTTAATCAATCACGCTTTGCTGTAGTTATGTTAACATAACGTGTTAACATGTGTGTTATGATAACATATCGTAATTCTGTTAGTAAAAGCTGTTGTAAACTTAATCGCATTTTATTCTGCTGATAATTTTGTTTTTCCATTTTAAAAATAAAATAACAGTACAATTGAATTTTGTTCCCAAATATTTGTATTGCTGCAAATTTTGTTGTTGCAGTTGTTGCACAATTTGGGCAGTCGAGTGCTGCATTTTCATTACCAATGATGTTTTTCATGTGTCTGCTGTCTGACATTTGTGGTTAGCTTCCCACCTGCTGCAGCGTTACCTAAATTTCACTCCACGCCGCTACCCAAATCCCAACCTCCTCCGTCACCTACCGAATACAGTTTAGGGTATGTAATTGTTTTCACACGCCAGATTTGTAAATGTCAAATAAATTCTGGCATATTATGTATACATTCTGAGCTATTGTCAAAATGAGTGGGCGGCGAAGGAGAGGTGGGAATAATGCATAACAGTTTGCTTGAATAATACTGTTATCTGTGTGTGTAAGTGATGTTGCTTGTGACACGCGACTGACACCCAACTACTGTGGCACTTGCGAGAAAAAAAAATGATTGGGACCCCCTCAAAAAACAATAATCGTAAACTATTTCGAAATTGATTGGCGTTGAGTGTGCAAAAAATTTGGCATAGACATGAAAACGGAAACAGTCACCCAGCAGTAAAATTAGCCATTCGCAATTTACTGTTTGCATTTGTTTCTGTGTGCTTTCTGCTTCTTCTTCTTTTTTTATACGCTTCTCTCATGTCGTGTGTAAACAAACAAGTTCATTCACGTGATGCGATAGCACTCCATTAACCCTCCCCTACCCCCACTCACCCCCTCCCACACTACACAAACCAACACCCCCACCCCCACTGTCAAAATAATAAAAAAAATAATAAAAACAGAAACCATTTAGCTAATCAGCCGAACACAGAGCAGAGAACTGAGTGAAGGTTACGTGGACCCATCAGGTCCACATTGGCATTATGTCCGTGACTGAGTTATCGCTTGAAATATAACACAATTTCTCCACATGTTTATTCAAAAATGCGACAATTGTGCAATTATTGCTTGTGTAACTGTATAAATGAGCCTTATGACGAATGATCTGATAATAAATGCAACGTGGTGCATCGATAAACAAGCGTTGCTTATCGATAAATGAGGTAAAATCGAGTTATGATTAAGTGCTATGATTACAAACATTGAAATCACATTTTGTCAATCAAAACTATCGATAACGTATGGGCATTTAATTATAATAATTATAAATATTTACTCATTTTTCATATCTGCATCGAATTCCGAATATATTGATAAGTTTTGCTCGATAATCATCGGTAGACAAACTTCACATTCAAATGGTGCTCATCGTTATCTATGTAGGCACATGTATTGATAAGATATGCACAGACATATTGTTTATTGATTCAGCCAAAGTAAGAATAGCACCAATTGTAACTATTTTCGTCATTTCGATGTCCGCAAATGTATATATGAGGAAGTATTTGCGCAAAGTTGATTGCGCAGTGTTATCGATTAGTTGTGTTGTGTTAACTGTGTGAAGTAATCATCGTATATCGTACAAGGCCTCAATTCCATTTCCAATTCCATTTCCAATTCCATTTCCATATCCCACATTCGCTTGATTTCGTTTCGTGCTCAAATATCCTTCGTTATTTTTTGATGCATTTCTAATGTTTGTATAATATTTGTATAATTGAGTTGGTTGTTGCTGGTGTTGTTGTTGTTGTCGTTCTTGTTATCGTTGTTGTTATAGTTTGTTGTTGCTGTTGTCGTTGTCGTTGTCATCGTCGATGTCGCCAGAGTCCCCCATGCCATATGTTATCGTTGAATTTATGTTGTTGCTGCTGTTGCTGTTCTTGTTGTTTTCGCTTTTGTGGGGGGCATCTTTCAAGTCTGTTTGCGCTGTGCGACGCTGATTGAAAATAGAATTTGAATTTGAATGTCATAACCTTCACTTGAGTAGTCGCATCAGCAAGCCACCTCACATGTATACGAATATATATATATATATATATATATATGCGATTGACAATAATCATATCATGTAATAATAATAATAATATTAAAGGGAATATTATTAAATGGCTCTAATAAGCAAGCCAACTGCCAACTGCCAACTGCCAACTGCCAACTGGCAATTGTCAATTGGCAACTCAACTCGCTCATTGCGTGCGAATTTCGCAATATCAACCGGAAAGTGGAAAAGCAAATTGCTCTTCGGTTTTATTATGTGGGTGGCCTGGTGCTCCTTACTTCCTTCCCCCCACCCCCCGCCTCACCCAACTAACTCACCTTAGCTAATGCTTTGCCATTTCGTTTAAGTATTTTTTGATTAGCTTTTTGCCATTGACTTTATCATCATCTGAAGTGGTGGGGCAACAGGCAATATTGATGACGGTTTTGGTTGACTAATTTGGTGTTGCTCGCATGCACATTCCATATCAATATATATATATATATATATATATATAATCACTAAGATTGCAGATAGTTCAGATACAGATACTTGAAGTCAGCACTATCGCTTTAAGAGATTACTGAACAGTTTCAAGAGAAACTGTCCAGCAGCTCGGCCAGATTGCGATTGTGATTGAAAAACGTTTCACAATCAAAGTTAGTCAACTTAAAAAATAAGTGTAAAAAATGAACTAAGGTAATAAGAAAAACAAATAAATTTTAAAATATATAAAATATATTAAGTAAAATGTTTAAACATTTTTTGGTAGAAATTGGGAAACAAACAAAAAATGCTAATGATTAGCGATTAGTAATATAAAGAAAATATATTATTAGGAATAAAAAAAAGGTTGCGGAAAAAAGGAAAAAAAAAAACGCGAAGAGATATTAAAGATATTATCGATAGTATCGACATTGAGTGTATATTGGTGAATAAAGTTTACAAATTTCCGTTACTTTCGACTCGCTCTTAAAACATGTTAATAAGGCATAGATTGCTTTCTCAGACTCGCTTGCTCATCTCCTCATATCTCTCTCACTGTCATTCTGTCGCGTCAATTGATGCATTTGCCGAGTTTGCTTGTCATCAACAATGCGGGACAAAAACGACAAGCGGAACCAGTAAGAACAGTAAGAAAACTGCAATCACGTTATGACATGTGGCTAACGAAAAGCCAACAAAACCGTAAAGTTTGTTCATTAAATAAGAGCACGCTTCATGCATGCTTAAGCAACACACACACACACACACACAAAGATATAAATAAATAAAGAAGAGCAACAACAATAACAATAACAAAAAAAAAAACCCAAAACGAACCCTAAACTCAAACCCAAAACCGAACTTACAGCTCTAACGGATGTGAAAAACGTGAAGAACCAAGAAGAACAACAAAAACAACACGCAGTTACAGTTACAGTTACTGCTGCTGCCGATTGCTAATAAACAAGTGCAAGTGCCAAATGCCCTGTACAAAGTTTGATTATTCGATGGGTTTATTAACCACACACACGCACCTGCTTCTTGGCCAACGTATGAGCTTTGAGTGAAGTGGACGACTTTTAAATGCGACTAAATACGACTAATTGAATTTTATTTAAATCTTATTTACAGAGTATGTTAAGCGTTGTCCATTGCCTGTCTATCTGCGGTCATCTTACTTGCTTAATTATCATTTCTCTAGCAAAATTCAAGTGAATTATGATGTGGGGGAGGGGGGTATGTGGAGGCATTTCGGCTGCTCTGTTGTGTGAGGAGGCCCCATATATATATATATATATATTTATACATGTGTGTATGTAAGTTATGTTACACGATATGACACTGTATTTCTCATCAGCCCACACTGGGCCACATTGATAGATTTTTTTTGGTATAAATTCGAAAAATATTTGCAAATAAATTATAGTTTTAATTAATTATTTCGAAAAAGCATAACTTAAGTGTAATAAATTGATGATGATAAATAAATTGATGATGAAACTGTAGTTCAGCCAAAGCAGTCGTCAGAAATTCGATCAGTTGATTTGGGTAGCAAAACAGCGGAAAATTTCTGCATCTAGCGATTAAAACTCAAAAGTTAACAATGAAAATTACTGGCAAAGGTATAGGTAAAATAAATAAAAAAAACAATGCAATGTTTTGTAATTGTCAACTTGTCCCAAAAAAAATGTAATAATTGGAAATTGTAGCCCAGAGGGTGTTTTATGTGTCGCTTTTTCGACTTTTCTTGTTGAAAAGTTCACACACACAAAGAAAAGTTTTATGAAACAGAAACGTTGGAATTTACAGATTGATTATATGGGATCTATATGATATAATAGAGCGATGTTAATCGATTCTTCCTAAATATTTGGTGTCCATCAATGTGTCAAGTTAGAATTGTGTCATTACATTTATCGAAATGTCGATTTGGCCCAGTGTGCGGCCGGCAAACAAAGCACCACGCCTATCGCCTCCTGCCTAGGGGTTTTACCTCTTTCATTTTTTTCCTTTTTGTCACATTGCGTGCACTTGGCAAATAAAAATAAGTGAGACGTATGAAAAACAAAACGTGAAACGAGAAATGCTAGCGGAGCAAAATGTTGTGGCTAATGACATGTGTGTGTGTGTGTGTGTGGGCGGATTTTGCAAGAAGGATACTTGAGGTCCCAAAGGCGCTGTCGACCAATTTTGAAGGTCGCCACTTTGACGAGGCCAACGACAAACGAAAACCGACAGTCCACAGCAACTGTCGACACACCGACGACCGACGACCGCCTGACCATTTGACCCTAAAAATGTAATTTCTGTGAGCAACACACCCAACTCTATCACACACAAACACACACACACACACACACACACACACACGCACACACACGCACACACACATACATGCAGCTGTGTAATACATTTGACCTTTTGACTTAGTTTTTTCGTACTTTATTTCTGCAGTTTGCTTATTTTTTCATTTTGCCTGTCCATTTTTGTTTTTAGTCTGTGTTTTACTTAGCAAGTACATTATTATTTTTTTGCCCGGTAACTTTTGTTGCCGTTGGTCAGTTAGTTAGAGCTTAGTGTGTGGGAATGGGATGGATATGTACCGTTACCTTTGTTCGCTTATTAGGCTTAAGGCAGCTGATAAATTAAATTAAATTCTGTTTTCAAATTAAGATTAAGTAATGCTGTTGCACGAACACAGCTACAGGCTGCAGCCCACACAGACAGGCAGGCTAAATTAAAATCGATAGTTATCGATAACGCTGAAAATGAACTGACTGATAGAAATGAAGGGGGAGAAAAAACACCAACTCAACAGAAAGCGTAATTTAAAAGAAAAAATAATACAACTATCGACATTCGTAGAGTTTTGGCTCTGCTATCGACACATACACTGTTATCGATAAAAAAGTAATTAATCACATAAAATGAAATTATTCAGATTCAATTCAAGAATGCATGACACAAATGCTTTTTTGGTCGCTGTTTGACTTTGGCCTTTAACAATTTTAGTCGAAATTGAGCTTCACACCTGCTGGCGACAACAACAATAAGAACAACGAGCACAAAGACCGATGTTAGCTGGCCAACACCGATGCCAACGCCAACGCAAACGCAAACGCAACGAACGCCTTTCTGGCTTTGACGTCACACACCAAAATTTGTCGCTGTATGTGTGTGTGTGTGTGTGTGTGTTTGTGTGTTTGTGAGTGTGTTCGCCATGATTTATGGTGCACTCGCACAGTGCAATTGGGCTTTGCGTGTAACGTGTTCAGTTTGAAGGAAATGCCCCACCCCAAAAACTCACCATCCTGTTTCCTTGTTCGTTGCTTTCTTGCTGCTTGCTGCCTGCTCCTTGCTGCTTGCTGCTTGCTCCGTTGGAATATGTGGGATTGGCTCTTTTACCATTTCTAATTGCTGGCGTGCCAGGCGCACAGTTATTTGTCCGCTGCCTCTTTGCATACTTTAGTGCGCATGCAATTTTAATGCCCCCGTCGTCGTTTGCATCGTTGTCGCCATCATGTCCTGCTTGCAGGCAAGCAAGCGCGCGCTCCTTTTGCAAATTTCATGAGCATCAAAAATATAAATCCACAAAGTTACTTTCGAACAAAAGCAACAAAAGCAACCACAACGCCACGATGGATGCGTCTCCCAAGCAAAGCACTTGCCGTGTTTCATTGGGGCGAAACTGGCACGCTGCAGGATGTCCTCTCGGTTGGTTTTTGGTTTTTTTTTGTTTTTTGGGTGGTTTGCGATTTGGGAGTGGGGTCGGTCGGTCTGTCGGTCGGTCTGTCGGTCGGTCGGTGGTTAAGCAGAAGAGTTGCTGTGACCGCTGGTGCATAAAACATGACATGACCCGCATTTTCATCGATGGCTTCTCACTTGGCGCTCCCTTGCGGGGCTCCCATTGGGACGCAGCCCACACGAAGTCAGCTAGCTTTAAGCGGCTTATGGCAAAGTTGTAGTAAGTTTTTGGCCCACATAACTGCTGCAATTGCTTCATAATTGATTTTCTTGTTACTCTTGTTGACTCTCCCCAGTTGAGGCGCCCCCAAAGTTGGCAACACAATTAGCAACTGTTGCCCCTCGACGATCCAACCAAATAGTTATATTTGAATTTCTCAATAAACACGTACTCGGCACTCCAGAGAAAACCAAGAACAAGCATCAGTGCAGAGTGTGTGGAAGATTGTCTGCTTGTGGCTAAGAAGGGCAAGCACAGATCCCCAAGGAGCACAGAGGTCTTGTGCTAGTCTTTGATAAGGATGGAAGTTTAATGCTGGCATTTACAGCTCAAATATCTAACAATTGATAGATCGTATAAGCGGCGCGTTAACATAATCAAATCAGTTAATGATATCCAGTTAAGAACGTGCCTGAATAGTTTTACTACGCTTATAACTTTTGGGTAGTCCATCTTAAACCCGGAGTTATTCTAGTGCCACCGATTCTCTTCAATGTACAGTTGTATACTAGCTTAAATCGAGGGATAGACAAGTTGTGCTTATCAATCTGATATCACTTTTTGATCAATCAGCCAAGAAACCAATCCAAACCAAACCAAATCAAACAGAATCTAAACGACGACCTTGCCCCAAAGCACTTTATATGGACGCTGAGTGTAAGACAATTTCAAACAACTCAGTTTGTCCGCTTGAGTTGGCCAATACCCAACCCCTGCTGCTGGCCGACTGGCGCACGTGGCCCAAATGGCTTTTGGCCATATTTGAGGCATTTTTTGGGCATATTTTTAAAACAAGTTTGTGGCAAACAGACGCCAGCTGAATGTGAGGAATGCAATAAATAAAAAAAAGGTACAAAAAGCAAAAGCTTGCAGGTAACAACACCTTGACCTTTGGCTGCCAGTGGGCGTGGCCAGCTGTTCGCTGTACGCTGTACGCCTCCAACCTCCAACGTAATCGTTTCCTGTACTGTGGCTACCTGCCCCAGCCAAAGGCAAGAAAAAATGGGTGGCAGGTTATTTAAAGCCCAAGCGGCTGTTGAAACTTGTGCAACTTGTGACCCATCCAAAACAATGCAACAGCAACGAGGAAAAAAGTACAACACAAAAAAAAAATACAACCCTAGCAATGTAAGCAGTTAATGTCGACGTCATTCCGATTCTGAAAGTACACTGTGCGCAGCTCAACGTGCAACAAAATGAAAAAATATATAACAAAAATGAAAGCTAGCTTTTGCCTCTGATTCGACAAACAAAAATTGAGTTAAAACAAAAACATTCCGTTTGTCGAATTCGAAGTATTGTCTCTGCCAGATTGAATTGATTTCTAGAATCAATTTGCTGCATATGATTCGAAGAGTTTTTGTATTAACAATTCTCAGAAGTTGAATGTTATTTGTATGTGTTTCAGCAATCTTCTGGTCTTTATTATTTGATGTCCTCAAAAAAAAAGAACATATTTGAAAAACCTATGTTTTAGTTAAATGAACTCTTCGCTTCTACTTGTCCAGCTCGATGCGGGGATCTACTGGCTAACCAGGAATAATCGAAGTAAAATTTATTAATAACACAATAGCTGCTCCCGCTAAGAAGGATTATTTTTACATGCATTTTGTATTGTTTGTCCATTTCCATTTAGCTTAGTGCGATTTGTTATTGTTGCTGTTGTTGCAAAAATAATGTGTCGAGCGACCTGGCAAAGTTATTGTTTACAACTTGGCCGGCTATTGTTGTGTTCATGACACGGTTTTAAACCCATTCAGTTAGTCGTTGTAGGATGCAGGTGTTGTTTGGATGAAGTTTGCTGCGAGTCAAGTCGACCCTTAACACCAACTGACAAACAATGTTTAGGGTTAATGCAACAACAACAACAATAACAAACAGTCATAACAACATTCAAGGCAAAATGCAAACAAATTAAATCGAAAATTACGACAATGGACACGAGTGGCGCGATATGTGATATGTGGCATAAAACTAGACTAGGCGTTGCATGGACGAACGCAATGGGACATCCAAGTCGCAAGTGGCGACAAACAGATCGAGGGCGTCAACTTGATAATCACTTATGCAATATATATATATATATATATAAACAGTATAAACAAAGAGTTGCATTGGCAAAACGGTGGTAAACATTTGAAGGCATTTAGACTGCGAGTAAACAGAACCGAACCACATTCACTTATTCACTTATATAATATTCATGAGCATCAGTGAGTGATGGAAATGAGTGCGTGACTGGGCGAGTGAGTGTATTCTGGCTTACTCAGCTAGGGTGGTTCAGTAAATCATTTATAATGCTCTTACGCATGCAGCCCATCTTCAGTCACTGCAATGCACAGGATATATCAGTATATATACAGATAAGCTATATAGTATAAACATGTCCACTGTTGACAAATGGTTGACAAGGGACCCCCAAAAAATGTATAACTCAATTTATATGCTTTCTATTATTATTATTATTATTATTATTGTTTTGTTTTCGTATTTATTTAAGGCCTTTCAATGATTACCGATAAGATAAGTGAAATACTCGGCGGCAACTACTGCTTAGACCCGTAACAAAGAGAAAACCAAAATGTTTAATGAATACACCAAAAAAAAAAAAAAAAAAGCGAAAAATATGAATACCCCGTCGAAGCTGGCGTCGATCCAAAGAGGTGCTAGCCATAACGAGTGGGCCAAGGAAGTGGGGGCTGTGTGGGTGTGTGTGTGTATGGAGGGAGGGGGTGTTTGGCCAAGACTTTTGCTGGCTGCCAATTTGCTGCCGTGTGGGTGAACTGTTCGACAAAAAGCTTCCGCGTCGCCTCCAAAAACGGCAGCAAAAACAAAAACAATTGCGACGAATCGCTAATTAAGCAAAAACCCCAAGTAAATAAAATGGATTTTGCACTCGGGGAACGAGACAGATGCAACAACTATAGCCAAATATCTGATTATGCAGCCAAGAGGGAGATAGCTAGAGGAAGAGGGGCTGCAGCAAGAGAAAGCGAGTGAGAGACCAGTGTCAAAAATCGATCCCTGCCAGGTGACTAACAATGGCCGCCGGGGCAAATGGGGGCTGGACTTTTTTGTTAGGGTATAATAAAGTTATGACAGACAGAGAAGAAAGTATCTGCAAACCCCATAATGTATTTATATATATATATATATATATATATATTCCTGATCAGCATAAACAACTGAGTCGATTTCGTGACTTTGAAATTTGAAAAAAATCTCTTCAAGCTTATTGCATTTTATCGTTATTGTTGCGATATCGATAAACTTCGATAAAGCACCCATTTCAAAGATATAGCTTTCTAATTGGGCATGAACATGCCTTGACATAATATTGATTATTTGTCAAGATCGTTTTAGAAACACGATTATTCATATTTAACAATTTACAAAACACAATAAGTTTGTCGGTTTGAGTATCTAAAACTTGTGATTGGGAAAGTTTTGCGTTGAGGCTATCTGCTAGTCGAGCTCTCTCTTTTGACTAGACTATTCTTACCTTTATATATATATATATATATATATATATATATATATAAATGGCGCTTTTATTGTAGTTGCCCTGCTTGTGGCGCCTGCTACACTAGTTTTTTGATATATTTTTTGTTGTTGCTGTTTTTTGTTATTCTTGTTTATTGTCTCTCTTTTGCTTTTGGCTTTTTAGTTTTTTTTTTGTTTTTTTTTTCGTTTGCCAGTTGAGAATTAAGAAGAAAACGTAAGGAAAAACAGCAGCAAAAGCAACAACACAGCGAGCAGAGCTAAAAATAAATGTTTATTTTATAAGATTTGACTGTGTTGTTCTTGTTGTTGTTGGTGTTGTTGTTGTTGGTGTTGTTGTTGTTGTTGCACGCGCTCTGTTCTGTGCTCTGTGCTGCCTTCAAGATTGTCATTGTTTTCTAGCGTCGAAGAAGAAGATATTAGAGAGATGGGGGGTGGTGGGGTGGTTTAGGGTAGGCAAATGTTGGGCATTAGGCAGGGGTTGAAAGACTTTGCAGAGACTTTGAGTGGAAGATGCAGCAAGCGAGAGTAATCGAGGACGCAGAACTGCATTAGACCTCGACAATGAGTTCTCAGATTGAATGCAAGTGAAACCAAGTAAGACAACCAAACCAATCAATTATATTCGGTGAGTCACGAGCATCGAGAATGAATGTGTAGATTGAGTTCTTATGATAATTAAACTCTTGGACTGTGAATCATCAACACGCAGCTGAATGCTGAATGAATGATTGGAATCGGAGCGGGGAAAAGCGCTTCTCGAGCAAGATCACCGAGAGGGAAAAAGCCAAAAGAAATAAAGGGAAAATCATCGTTCATCGTTCCAGCGAATTTTAATTCACTTCTCGCAAAGCATGCAAATGTAATTAATAATTGCAATTGATTTGAAATCGAGAAATTTCTACTGGTTTTGCCATTGCAGAGATTCTGAAATCCTAAAACAAAAAATTCATTTCCGCCTGCTTCTCGTTTAAGAAGAGATCAAAGAGCAACAAGCTCCTTTAAAACAAATTTCGTGTAAAATTGACAGGTTCAAAGTTTAGGTCCAATTAAATAGCTTATCGGCAGCAAGCAGCAAGTGAAAGAGAATATGTCTTTATATAGTCAATGAGACTGAATGACAGAATTCGTGAATTGTGGTTTCTGTGTTTGCTGCTGTTATTGCCGGTGCTTGAAGAAATAACAAATTATTTATTTATTTCGCGTCGCTGTTTGTTTCTGATTTGTTTGTTTGCATTCAATGTTGTAGCTGCTGTGCTGTGCTGTGCTGCGTGCCTCTTGTTCTATTAGTTGTTGCCGCTGTAGCCGCTGTTGCTTGCCAAGGCAGAAATTGATTTTTATAAATAGCGCGCATACGCAACGTGGCACGCACTGAAGTAGAAAGCACATTGGGCTGTCTCTCTATTTGCCTCTTCCATATGTGTGTTTGCTTTACTTGCCAAAGTGGTAAAACGGGTGGCTTGAGGAGGCCTGAAGGGCGCTGAGTTGGCACTGGGTGGGTAGTGTATAGGGTAGCAGCTGGTGTCACGGCACAGCTACAATAGACCGCTTCAATGGCTACGCATGGACTACTTTTTCCTGCTTGTTGCCGCTTTTTGCAAAAAAGTTCCGCCATAGATTTGTTGTTGTTGCCAGCATTAGGGGTGGGGTGGGAGGGGTTTTGGGTAAGCATTTCAAATTTTCGAATTTCAGGCATTCGTTGCCTGGTGGAATTGGGAATCAGTCGACACTCAATTGCCTTGACTCGTTTCTGTGTACAAAGCAATCGCTGCAGATGCAATGCTGTTCATCATCAAACAATTCAATTCTCTCCCTGTATTTGGGGTATGAGCGGCACTTTATTACGAAATTCTCACAGCAATAATAATGAGTTCATTCGAGCGCATAATGCATATTCAAAACTACTCTCAAATATCTAATTATATTACAAAAAAGAAAACAAAAACCCAACCGTTGTTATTAGTAAAAGTTGGTCGATGTTATGCAAACCTGTCTAAAAATTCTAGATTCCCCTTCGTAGAGTATAAACGAACATTGCTTAACATAAAGTCAAAATTAGTTAAATGAAAAGAATAACAACAATATAAGTTTCGCTCGATCCATAGTTCGTTGCTCTTGGCTGATTTGGCAAATCTTGGCAAATCAATGCGTGTAGCATATTTAATGAGCAAAGCCAAATACTCCCCCTTTGGGGAAGTGCATCCAAAAAATTGGGTTGCCAAACCGGCGGCGAACGGCGCTAATAACACATTTGCTGCGCGTTTGTTTAGATTTCAATTTTTTTTTTTTTTTGTTGATTATTTTCCTTAAATTTTATAGACAATTTGGTTTATAATTCAATTAGATTTTCACTTTTGGGCTTTTGCTCAATGTTAATTGCACAATGGTTTTTTCTCTTTTTTTTTTTTTTTTGCCTCGACTGTATTAAGCATTTCAAATGAAATGCACACACACACACACACACGCACACACACACACGCACACACACTCGTAGAGGCGGCACAGTCTTGGCAAACAAAAGACATTACGCATACGCCCCGTTTGCCGCACATTGTAACTCTCCCTCTCTCTCTCTCTCTCTCTGTCTCTCTCATTGTCTTTGTGACAGTGTCATGTAAATACCGTTATAATCAGCGTTAATGTGCTTAAATGAGGGCTGGGCCAAGCCAGCCATTGAGTTGAGTGAGGTGGGTGGTTGGCATCACGTGTCCAAGTGGCAACATTCAAGCAAATTTGCCACACCGAGTGGTGCGCCTCTTGCAGCGACGACGCCTTCGCCTCAACCTTCCAATCAACTGGGTCAATGCGAGACGGAAGCATTTACAAATACATATGTATTTTGTTTCGTCTACGTGGCAAATTTTTTTTAGTGCCTGCCTGGCATTGCACCAATCAATTTTGTTTTATTTTTTGTTTTTTTTTTTTTTTGGTTTTTTTTTTTGTTTTGGAAAACATTCTTTGCATGCAGCAACTGGAACGAACAATAATGCAAACAGTTTCGATTCGCTGTTGCATAAATTTGAGCCCATTTGAGCATCCCGAATGCCTCAATTCCAATTGGGTGTGCACAGATGGCTGGCAACACGGCGAATGTTGATTTATTTGCTTAGCACTTGCTTTTTATGCCCGACTATTTGCGCCTCCTAACTGCCTAACCAAAGGCCCAAAGGTATTCATTCAACTGTATTAAGGCATCAGGCTGATCAAACTTCCATTTGAATTTCAAAGATGTAAATTCATTACAAAACTAAACTAGTTGTGCTTGTTCGATGTTGGTTTTTACACATCAATTATGCGTTTGTTTTTTTACTAGCCCAGTTTATTATATATATATATATATATTGTATATATTGTATTGTATATATTGTAATAAGCCATTGTTTTTACTAAGCTGTCCTCCCTCAATTTTAAAGCTTTATTGTTGTAACTTGTCAAATATCTGTCGTTTTGCATCGCTTCGTCACTTCCGACCGTATCGGGCCACTATATGATATATCGGTGGCATCGAGCTGGGAATAGACATACTTGACACACTTTCTTATACAATATGACTGCATAAATGTGGCCTGGCCAGTCATGAAACAGAATACATAAATACAATTTGCTTAGAAACGTACAAAAACTGAAGAATACTTTAAACTCCGCTTTCAATTTTACATGTCAGTTGTGTAATCCTTGGCATGCCTGATCCAACCATTCTTACATGTTTTTCTTTTATTTATTGTGTGTATATTTCATAATCATAATCATAATAAATAGTTTAAGAATGTTGAAAACGCTCCTTGTTCATTAATTTTGTGCGCACTTCCTGCCAATTTAAATTGTTGCTGTTGGCTTTACCAGGCTTGGCTTCCATTCCTTTTGTTTGTGCAGATTTTAGCGCCTCAAAATTCTCTAATTCGGCGATCCATTTTATATGTTCCTTTGGGACATTTTTCAAATGAAAAAAAGTATCTTAAAGCATTTTTTATACATAGACTGGCAATTAGAAAGTGGAATTTTTAACATTGGCAGTATAGCTTAAGAATGTTGAATGTTTATAGATAGAATGTAAATATGTACACTTTTCCATAAGGCATAGAAAAAGGATTTAGAAATTCTGATTATTGGTGAAAAGTTGTTTCATTTTATTTTTCGATAACGATAACGGAAATGTACAGAATGTGAATGTGTAAAATGTTGGGCATAGTGGAATTCGGCGAATTCTTAACATTCACTAGACATTCAAGAATGTTGGGAATGTTGTTTAGTGGAATCAGATAAAGATATGCGTTTATTATCCTGTGTGTCAGTTATTAGTTAGTCAACGCATATTGCTTTCAGTCGACTAATTGTCAAGTTGTGTTCAACGATTTGGTTTCGTTTTGTTTATCAACTCCGATTAATGTGTGCTTGTTAACTGGTTTCATTGGCCAAACCGACTGACCATTTCATTGATTTAATTTACCATTTCTAAAGTGGCCGGCTGCTAATATTTAACTGCAACCCAAATTCCTTTGCGCTCGCCCTTTGCCACTTTCCACTTGCCACTTGCCACTTAATAAGCTCTCTAGCCACATACTCTACAATTTTATTAGCCCGCTGCCAAGTGGGTCAATGCAAAACGGAAGCATCATTTTCGAGTATGTGTGTTTGTACTGTGCATTGCTGCCTAGTTTGAGGCGCCACAGCCGCAACAGCAACAGCAACAGCAAACGACAACAATTTAAAACGAAAATTTCTTATACTTGTCCTTAATCAACGTTCGCTGCCCCAAAGGCATTTATTCTTGTTGCTGTTTGCGGTTGCTGCCACATACCCATTACAACTGGCAACAAATACAAAAATGTTTGGTCTTAAAAATTATAAATACAACTCATGTTTATGGTGTATTTTCGATTAATTCGTTTCAAACAAATCGATAAATATCGATGTTGAACTGCAAGTTTATCTCATTTCTTATAGATCATTGCAATATTTATGCTGGTACTCGCAGCTGGATGTAGGGTATCTGCTAGTTGAGCACTCTCGACTCCCACATTCTTACACTTTTAGTTGTTGTTGTTGTTGCTGTTGTTGTTGTTGTTGTTGTTATTGTTATTGTCATGTCGTTGTTATCTTTGCTTCATTTGCTGAAATTTTCAACTTGAGCACGCAAAGGCCGCCGGCACAGACCTGCCCAGACCAACAGGGGGTTAGACTGGTGATACGTCTGTAGGGGGAGGCGGAGGTGAAGGGGATGGTGGAGGGGGAGGCGGATGGGGATGGGGATGGTAATCGTAATGGTGTGCAGGGCTTGGCTATTAATGACAGCAATGCCAGCCATGCAAATTGTGTTTTCGCAATCAGCTGAAGCCAGGAGCGAAGAAGTTCAGGAAGAAGACGTAGACGAAGAAGAAGAAGATGAAGAAGAAGAAGAACATTTCGAAAGTAAACCCTGAAATTACAAGAAAAATGGACGATACACATTTTGTGAGACTATATGGAAAGTGATGGCGTTTTTATCGATTACCCCAACGAAGGTCAACTCGACTTTTGAAGCCCCTAACCCCG
The DNA here is from genome assembly GCA_035042305.1 of Drosophila glabriapex. Lineage (NCBI taxonomy): Eukaryota > Metazoa > Arthropoda > Insecta > Diptera > Drosophilidae > Drosophila > Drosophila glabriapex. The sequence continues at coordinate 13,857,816 of JAWNLN010000066.1, forward strand.
CCTTGATCAATGGGTGTATTGTGTTTGTTGTTGTTCTTCGTGTGTGTGTGAGTGTGTGTGTGTGTGTGTGTGTGTGTGTGTGTGTGTGTGTGTGTGTGTGTGTGTGTGTGTGTGTGTGTGTGTGTGTGTGTGTGTGTGTGTGTGTGTGTGTGTGTGTGTGTGTGTCTATATATGTGCATATGTGTGGACATTAATTGAATCAAAGTGTTGGAAATGTGGGTCAAAGTGGTTTGTGGTTCGCTTCACGCACTTCAATATATTGCTAAAGCCCTTGTATATATATATATAAATGTGTGTGTTGGTGTGCGTGTGTGTGTGTGTTGGTGTGTTGGTGTGTGTTGGTGTGTTTGTGTTTAACATGCTGACCAAACTGTTAATTAAATTTTAAGCCAACCATTGGAAGTGTAGCGATAGGGTGAGGCGAATCGGTGGGTGGAGGGGTTGAGGGGTTGAGGGGGCGCTCCTGGTTAATTGAAAGCTGATTGATTTTGTCACAGTTGGCACATTGTTAAGAGCTTATGGGGTCGGTCAATACACTTGAATTGTAACAATGCAAATTCACATTAATATCAACAAATGCTTTTCAATCAATTGGCAATAAGCTAAGCTGGATTTTAAAAGTGCTGCATTGTAACGAAACCTAATTGTAAAAAAGTAAAAAACTTAATCAATTAGAAAAAGAATTGTATACTTTTGATAAATAGTAAGAAAATAAATAAATAAAAAAAATTAAGTGTAAGCAAATATGCTGATGAATGAAAGTCAAGAACCAATCCATAATGTGAAAATCAACTCAATTCTCTTTAAGTAAAGGTGATCTTGAGGTCTTAAGATGCTTGTTAGTTATGGCAGCCAAAACTTTGGCAAACATCTCAAATTCTTTTGTCATGTTATTTAATGGGAATTGCGAAAAATGTATGTGCCTCCAATTTGGGGTGCAGAATCATGCGGCAATTCAAAACGAATGCAAGGCCATTTTCTCTGGGGACATTACAAAATTCTTGGCATGCAATTTTATGCGAAAAAATGCAAATGCCATTTTAATTGAGTTTATTTAATCAACCTTTTTGTTGCCTTGATTTTGTTGGTAACCAATTTTTAGTTACGTTTTGGGACACAGCACAGCATTTCTTGCGATGGAATCCCAAATTCCTGTTAAATAGTTGCTGAAACTCAACAAAATATATCTCTGCTGTATATATATAAATATATTCAAATCGTTATATATATATATATATATATATATATATTTAATTTTCTGTAAGCATTCACTTATTGTTTATGCTTAAGAAATTGTTTTGCTTGCACGAGCTTAAAAGGATTTCATTTTACAAATGAATGCAGCGAAACCATGGTTGCAACAGATTTGTGGCAACTCCTTTGACAGAAATGCATACATATTATATGCGGCATTCATCTGGATAATAATAAAATAACAAATTGTGTATTTTCAGCAGAAACAAAATACAAATATTTGATTACTTCAATTGAGAATAACTTAACAAAAACTGGCATTGAATTTTTGAATTAACTCATATATATCTATATATATATATGTAAATATTTATATATTATTTAAAGATAAAAAGTGATTTACAAAGAACTGTCATCTCGACCGTTTAAGCTCTTTCAGTGCCATTGGTGCGTTGCATTAACTTATGCCAAAAGAACATGCCAAACTTGAAACTTGTGTCTTTCGCTGGCTGGCTGGCTGGCTGCCTGGCTCATTGCCTAACTAACCGACCCGACGCACAACACAAACACAAACAGCAGCCATCCTGTCGTCCTGCCTTATCTTCATATTGCCTTCATTTAGAAAGCCTTTTCACTTAATTTGCTTTTGCTTTTGCTTTTGCTGTATTATCCTCATCTCAGCCCGCCCACCCACACCCAAACACACACTGTGCACTTTGTCCTCTGTCGTTTGCTTTACAGTTTTGCCATCCTCAAAATGGCTTAAACATTTCCACACTGGCCTCACGGAAGCTGCCACTAAAGTTTGCACCAGCATTGCATTATGACAGTGTGTGTGTGTGTTAAACTTCTACCAGTGCCTGCCCCAGTTTAGCAAACCTGCCCCCATCTCCACTGTCTCTTGCCGCCAGCCGCCCTTTTGTGCCTTAGCCCATTGGCTTGAAGAGTTGTCGAGTAATCGGGTCATGAAATTGCAGGCACATTTTTCATTACGACAAAAGTGCCAGGCGTCTTCATCTTATTTACAGTAGCCTGTCAGAAGAGCTTTCATCTTAAAAACCCATCAAGCATACACACACACACACACACAAGTGTAGAAAATTGCAGCATCTCTATTTTTAGGAAATTTTAATAACAAATTAATTTACCAGGAAATGTTATTAAGAAAAAGTCACGAAAAGTTGTTTGGATTTCGGATCATCAAAGAGACGAAAGATATTTATTATTTAATGGCTGGGTTAATCATTCATTAATTACTCAATGTACAGTTAAAGCGTAGCTTAAAGGACAAACTAAGCATAGTTTTGAAAGTAAATAAAGAGGATTTATTCTGGATTTTGAGAAGTCAATATGATTTCAGTATTGTCTCGTTGAGCGTGGAATATTTTAAACTATAACTTTTAAGGAAGTTCATTCAGAATTCATTCAAATCTAAATTAAATATTTTTTTTTTGTTTTATAATAAACATATTTTTAAATTCATTTAAATTTTTTTGTTGTTAGACTAAAAGTAAAATGAAATAAAATACAAAAAACACTTGAAATGAAGCTAGCGAAAATCATATTTAAATTATAAAAAGAGGTCAGCAAACAATAATCAACATTTAATTATAAAAACCAGTGAATAGATATTTCACATATATATTTTACTGTTGATGAGTTGAGCAGGTTTCAAGATGTGCTCGAGTGAGTGTGAGTGTGTGGCACGTTCGGTGTACGCAACTCATTTGCTGCAACTCAACGTTGCGCGTTGCATAATGCGAAGCGCTATGAATAAGTTGAGTGAGCCGTCATCAAATGAAAGCGGCTACCCCGCCCCTCCCCCTCCCCCTCCCCCACCCATTTCCCAGGCAACGGCACGTGTAATATCTTTTTAAATTTTTAATTTGTGTCGTGCAGCAGCTGGGCAAAAGGGCGGGGCAGTGGGCGGCATGGGCAAAATGTTAATCATGATGAACCAGTTAGACACACAGCCACAGAAAGGAGGAAAGGGATGCGAGCCGGCTCCGATGACTGACTGACTGACTGACTGACTACGCACACACACACACACACACACACACACGCGTACATGTGTGTATGTGAGCGCATGTGGGTGGCACGTGCTTTGCGTCGCCTCTCATGTAAAATGCATGAAAAGCAAACACGCGTGTCTTTTTCTATTTTTTCTATTATTTTCTTTTTTGTTTGTTTTTTTTTGCGCTTACGCATAAAAGTTGTCATTATTCTTTGCTCGCTTCTTGTACTTATTATTTTCATTTTTGATGAACTACCCAAACCATTCCACCCATCCACCAATCCACCAGCACGCAGCTAACTCCACATCCACATCCACATCCATATGCGCATTTTTTTCATTTTGTACGCTGACAAATGTGTGTGTTCGCCTGGGCTGGTGCCAGCGGGTGAGTAGCCCCGGATATTTGCATAGAGATATGTAGGAAGAAAAAAAACGTTGCAGAAAAAAACAAACGAGTCGCTTTTGTGCTGAGCCCACTCTCCATCCCCATTCCCATCCCCATCCGCATCCGCATCCCGTCTTGCCTTTGTTGCATGTGTGTTAAAGTGTTGTGCCTGCAAGTCGTCGGACATTTACTATAGCCACAATGGTAACTGAACTGTGAATGGATCTCGGCACAGACTACAGACTACAGACTACAAATTGCGTGTATTTAAAAGAGGGACACAATATGGGAACAAAGAATGTACAAGTTGGTTGCATGAATCCAGTTCAAAATGATTAGAAACGCATACAAAAATAGTTCGCCAAATAGTTCAGACGGGGCAACAATTAAGTATTGTTTGTACACTTTCAGAAAGTATTCCAATTTTGTGCTCGTATGTGTAACGCATTGAAGGAGACGTCTCCGTACATACCACTAGTATATATTATATATATATGTATATTCCTGATGTGCATCACTAGGCGATTCCATATAACCAAGTTCGTCTATAAATCTGCTCGAATTTTTAAAATTACTAAATCTATTTATATATCCCTATTTTTGCATAAGAGGCAATGTTTGGATCGGTGTATTATGAGTTTTAGCAGATTAACTAATCTTGAAATAAATATAAAAAAAAAACAAAGTATTCACAAACTGCAAAGATCTGTTTGATTTGGACGTTGAGCCGAAGAAAGTGTTTGATTCGAAATGTGTACAAATTATATATATATAAAACTGATGAGAAGTAAGAAAACATGTTTTGTTCTTTAAATCCATATTTCATGCACTGCAATACACGCACCCATCAAGAATCCGGTGACTTTATGCAAATGATTTACACACACACACACACACACACACACACACGCAGTGGAGACAAAGTGGAGCAGCTGTTGCATAATTTATACGTGAAACGGAAGCAGTCGGGGAGTTTATTCGAGGGACTCCCAACTGGCGGCTCTCAGATTTGGCACCGAATTATGCAGCACCCAGCAGAGAGCATGCAGCAGCAGGAGCAAATGTGGCAGAAGAAGAAACAGCAGCAGCAGAAGCAGCAGCAGCAGCTGCCTGCTGATTGTGCTACTGCTATTATTGCTCTGTCAGGCAGGCTGAGGGACACGACACACAGTTAGACAGACAGACAGATAGACTGACAGACAGACAAAATTCGTGTCTCCTTGAGCCGCATAACTAAGCAAATCTCATATGTTGCTGATGTGAAACCTTTGCTCCGCATAATTTAGTGTTTATCTTGACTCTAAATGTGTTTGTTGCAACAACAACAACAACAACCGGAAACATCTGCTACCAGATTTAGTGCTTTGGCTTCTTGTAGAGCAGTCGTTTAAAGAGTGCTTCTGGCTAGCAGACACCCGGAAATGCTTCAGACTTGAGTCACTTTGGAGCGTCTACCAGTCAAATGAAAATGTTAATAAAATGGAAATCATTGCGAATACGTAATGCGAATAAGTAACGAGAACAGCCAGCTCTGTCCACACACATAAACCATTAAATCTGTTTAAAGTCTAAGAGCTGGCCACATAAATTGGGAACAATATGCGTTCCACTCTCTGTGGAAATGTTTGATAGCTGAAAAGAGACATTTTGGTTATTTAATTGAAGAATAATTCTCATTTGAAGTGTTGGCCGCTTTTCATTGGATTTTGGAAATATTATCAGCAGTGCAAAAAATATATCTTTTTCAAGTAAGAATTTCAAATGCTAGGTTAGATTAGATGCCAAATAAATTTGGCCTGCTACCAGATACTGTTTGCCATTTGCTTGGCACTGACTGGCATCAGAAGGAGGCCCACCGGATACCTTAACAAATTGCACAATTTTAGTTGCTCCTTGTTTTGCTGAATGAGATAGGTCGGCTAGAATGGACCTCCCAAGTGGGTGTCTAATCTCTTCCAGGAGCGAAAGAACTGCTCGGGAGATTCTTCTGTGGTCCTGTTTCTCTCTGTTTCTCTCTGCTGTGCAGAGATTTGCTACAGTTTCGCGAAAATAGATTTGATATGATTATATATATATATATATATATTTATATCTAATTTTTCTATTGTGTTAACTTTAATTTCTCAGTGAAGATAAGTAAAAACAGCGATTTAATTTGTTAAAATCCATTCAGCGAGCAACCATTGTATTGCTCGAAACTTTGACAAAAAGTTAAGAACTTGAAAAGTTTCGCAACGATAAATTCAAAGTTAAACCTTTGCAGGCTCTGCAGGAGTAAATCCAAGCATCCATGAGTAAATCCTGGTGCCGAACAGCAACAAATGAAGCCATCACTAAAGCGATGCACTTGGATTCCAACGGCTCCCTCTCATTCCCTCTCTCTGTTTCTCCTTCTCTCTTTCTCTCTCTCTCGCTCTCTCTGTCTTAACACACACCCAAAATGATTAATTATGAAAATCGCAGCTGGTGCAATTGGAATTGCAACACTTTGTGGCACTTGACAACAGCTGCCAACTATTTAGAAATACGAATATAAATTCGAAAATCCTGGCTGCCAAAGCTGCTGCTGCTGCTGCTGCTGCTGCTGCTCCCTGGTTGGCCATTGGGTGGCTTAAGCCACCCACTGCTGGTGGTGGGTGGGTGGGCATGGGGCTGCAGTCGCTGCATTTGAAATGTGGCCAAGTTCGGGCAGCTGCTGCGCTGCTTCGGACCAAATGCTGTCGCAGCATTTTACTCTTTCACTCGCACATTTTTGTTCTGTCTGTTTTGTGTATGCAAATTTAATTAATTTTTTTGCTTTTGTTTTTGTTTTCTGTTGTTACTTTTTGCACACACACGCACACACACACATACACCACCCACACACAGTCACTCCCAGACATACATGACCTACTTGCAATGCCAGCAAAGGGACCCATTCCCATTTCCCTTGGCTGGCCCAATATTAATTTACAAACAAATGACAACCAAATGGCAGACAGACAGCGCAGTGCTGACATTTTGGCCTTTTTTCTGAAGCCGCAAAAGTTAGCATAGGCTTAATAGGAATTTGTTAAGTAATATTGCTCATTTAATACGCGGCTTATTTAATTATTGCTTGTGCCATGCGTTCATCAAGCGCACAAAGAGCTGATCTTGTTATTCAAATAATAACATTTCACTCATTATTATTTAACTTATGCATTCATTAATAATTTATATATATCGTTTATACGCTTTAAGTTTGTTGCGTTGCCTCAAAAGTTGTTGGCCTTTTTTCCTGGCTTTTCAGCTATCCTGTTTTTGTTTTTTTTTACAATCGATAATTAGCTGCACTGACACATAACCCCTACTAATAAATGTGTGTGTGTGTGTGTGTGGTAGGCGTTGACACGCCCACTTGTTGGGCTTCACTGGTGCTGCTTAAGGCGTTGAGTTGTGTGTGTTTACTTACGCTCGAAATAATCCTGAAGCTTGACATGTGAACGCTACAAATATATTTGAGGCTGACTACCTGACAAAAGCCACACACACAACACACACACACAACATGCACACACACACACAACACACACATGCAACACACACACATGATTAAGCTCACATTGCGCTTTTGTGTTGCATATTTGAAGGTCGTCGTTTTTTTTTGTTTTGTTTTTTTATTTTTTTATGTGTGTCATCTATCGCCCTGCCCCTTGACGTGGCCACATTTATAGTACATGCACATAATATAAGCCGCACGCTTTTCGCCATTTGCGCCACAAAGTGTGCAGCATTCGTTTTTGTTGTTGTTGTGTGCTTGGCAACCAAACGAAAATCAAACCAAACAACAACAAACATTGCAACATCAGCAAAAGTTTGCCACCACCCTCCTCCCCCCACCGCCCACTCGCCCTGTGCGTGTCGATAAATTAGTTTTGTACTTGCCCCCTGTTGTTGGCAATTGTTGCAATAATGACGCTCCCAAATTAGAATTATGCGCTAAAGTTTTGTATAGTTGACATAAATACTGCTTGCAATTAATTGACAAACTAATCAGTTGCAATCAATTGGATATTTCAGTGCGCAGCTGCCGCACCGGCAAACAGGTGCAGATGACGGAGGCGGAGGTGCGTGGCTTGTGTCTGAAGTCGCGCGAGATATTCCTGCAACAGCCGATATTGCTGGAATTGGAGGCACCGCTGATCATATGCGGCGACATACACGGACAGTACACAGATCTATTGCGGCTCTTCGAATATGGCGGATTTCCACCGGCTGCCAATTATCTGTTTCTTGGCGATTACGTGGATCGGGGCAAGCAATCGCTAGAAACGATCTGTCTGCTGTTGGCCTACAAGATCAAATATCCGGAGAATTTCTTTTTGTTGCGCGGCAATCATGAGTGTGCCAGTATTAATAGAATTTATGGTGAGCGTGTCTCCGTACAATTTTACCGATTAATTAATAATTAATTATTAATTATTTATACATTTTGCACAGGCTTTTACGACGAATGCAAGCGTCGCTATAATGTCAAACTATGGAAGACCTTCACAGACTGTTTCAACTGTCTGCCGGTGGCCGCGATCATTGACGAGAAGATCTTCTGCTGCCATGGCGGGCTCAGTCCCGATCTGCAGGGCATGGAGCAGATACGTCGCCTAATGCGGCCCACAGATGTGCCAGACACTGGCCTGCTCTGCGATCTGCTCTGGAGTGATCCCGACAAGGATGTGCAAGGCTGGGGCGAGAACGATCGCGGCGTCAGTTTCACCTTTGGCGTTGATGTCGTCTCCAAATTCTTGAATCGACACGAGCTGGACTTGATTTGTCGTGCGCATCAGGCAAGTTATAATAATGTGGCAAACTGGCAAAGTCGCAATAACAATTGAACTGATTGAATAACAATTTGACACTTGACAGGTCGTTGAGGATGGCTACGAGTTCTTTGCGCGCCGTCAGCTCGTCACACTGTTCTCGGCGCCCAACTATTGCGGTGAATTCGACAACGCTGGCGGCATGATGACTGTAGACGATACGCTCATGTGCTCATTCCAGGTATGTGTTGTGTGTTCATCCATCATTGAAAACAATACAATTGTGTGATTGGCTTTTAATTTGCAGATATTGAAGCCATCGGAGAAGAAGGCCAAGTATTTGTACAGTGGCATGAACTCATCGCGACCCACAACACCGCAGCGCAGCGCCCCAATGTTGGCGACCAACAAGAAGAAATAATATATCCATCCGCTTCCATTTCCTTAAAAGGTTTAACCTCAACAAGAGCAACAACAAACAACAACAACAAATGAATAACTTTTATATATATACATACATACGTACATAAATATGTCGACAAATATCGTGTGCAAGTAAATAACTAGTTAAAAACGCAAAAGCAGCAGAATCAACAAAATCAACAAAATCAAAAAAATCAACAAAAAAAAAAAAACAAAAAAAATTCAAATGCAGACAACAATAAAGGAAGAATATCAGAAAAGAATCACCGTTTGCCAAAGTCGGCTAAAACGTGTAATATATATATATATATATCTATATATATATATAAATAAAAAACTGATTCACATATATTTTGAATATATTGAATATGTATGTAACGCATGTTATCATTAATTGTATACAATTTCTATATTATTTATTTACTCTACATGTACATACATGTTGCTATATGCATATTGAATACACAACACCAACTAAAATAAATAATAACAATAATAACAACAACAACAACACATTCACAGTAATTTCTTGCATTTGTTTATAAAAGGAGTTGTCCTCAATTTTTATGTAATTCGTTTTCCTTTTATAAGACGCAAGGAACTCCCCATACCTTCCCCCAAATTCCTAGCCCATTTACCCATATACCCTACACAAAATTAAACACGCGAAAAACAAAAGAAAAAAAAGAGTGCAGCGATTTAAGCAATGAATTTATATAGGCATATTAATGTAAACCATATACGATATCTACTTATATGTACTACAACAACCCAAAATACATGCAAAACAACAAAGCAAAGCAAAGCAAATTGCAAATGCAAATCTATAACTAGGCCACAAAAAGCAGTGTTTCCAACAAAAACACTAAAGAGAAAAACGCAAAAAACCCAAAAAAAAAGGAAGAAAAAGAAGAAAAACGAATAGAGCAGCAAATTAATGTAGTTTTAATATATTTAATTTTCAATTAATGTGCGCCGTCAAATGCTAAAATTGTTACAAAAAAAAAAAACAAAACAAAAAGAACAAAAAAAAAAACAAAGGGCGCACCACAATTTGTCTAACAAGTAAAGAAAGTAAAAACAATAATAAAACTATGAAAAATGTACGACTTAAGCGTAAGGCAGTTAAACTATGTATTTGTTTATTTATTATTATTTACCTGCTTAAAACTGTATTTTATTTAATATTTTCGTTTGTTTAACTAATTTATTGTAATCTTTGATTGTATGTAAAAACTAAAAGTAATATGTAAACGAGAAAACAAGAGTAAATCATTTTTTTTTTTGAGCAAGTGAAAAGTTATAAAATAATACATAAAGATATATACTAAAAATAGGTTTAAAAACAAAATGTTAACTTAAAACAAAAAAAAAAACAAAAAAAAAACCAACATTAAATAAATCGACATACAAATACATTTTAAAATTGAAATTGAGTAGGTGAATGGGCGCTTTGGTCTGTGCATTTACCGACATTTATTTTCTGTTAATAATAATAACGCAAAAAATATGTAATTGAAAAAAATATGTATTTATCATCAATCATGCCTAAAATTTGAACTTGTCTTACTCGAAAATTAAGTGGCTAATCATAAGATACGAATTTTTACACATTACTTCGAGTACTTGAAACACCAATATTTGTGTATGTTCTTTTTTATCTACTATTATTATTTTTAATTGAAAATTAGTACATATATATATACATATACATATACACATATAAAAATATGTAAATATATATATTGCATATATACTTATAATATAGCAAATGATAACTAATTATTTTTTTCGTCGTCGTAACTTATTAGGTTGTAGTGCCTTTTTTGCCTCTCAAAACAAAATGAAAACAAATCATCAAAATAAAACGCAAGTGTAACGAAAAACTATAAAGTTTATATATATACAGAAATGCATAATATGATATATATGCATAAATATATATAGAGAAAATATATATACATCAATGAGAATAGTCAAAAGATGGGGAAAAGTGTTATCATCCGCAGCCAGCAGCAACTTGCATGTCATGCGGCTTGATCAGCTTGAGCCTGCATGATATGGCATACAAGTCAATTAATTGCAATAAAATGCATCGTTTCAACTTGCCACGTGCAACATGCAACTCGCGAATTGGTTTATTAACGCTTTTTACTCACGACATTAATTTGTTATAAACTTTTTCAATTGGTTAACAATATTTGTAGCTAAAAAATGATTTTAAAACTGATCTTCAAATGTGTATGTGTGTGTGTGTGCTTGTGAGCCAAAGTGAGCAATAAATACACACATGCACACACACACACACACAGCACTCTCACATAAAGAGATACGAATAAAAAAAAAAATTTGAAGAAAACTGCTGTGGTTGAAAAACGCACCACAAATGCATCCAATACGAATAAAGAATACAAAAAAGCATACAAAAAAAAAACGAAAAAAAAGAAAAGAAAAAAACAATAAATAAATCAAAATATATTTATTATTAAAAATCAAATAAAAATTATTAAAAATTTATGTAAACGAAATTGCAATGTGTTTCCTTTTGTAATTTAAGATAGATACAAAATGAGCATACAAACTTTGATGGTTTTACGCTTTCAGTTGGTTCCATGCTATAAACCATCTCCAATCTCCAATCTCTTTCAGCCAAACACCTCTCGAAATTGCCTTCGTTAACTACTTCATAAAACAGAAGACGCTTAACTTAGAGATTAACTTATGCAAGGCATTCATTGCTTTTATACCTTACCAGACATGTTTAAATTAAAAAAAAAAACAAACAAAAACAAAAAATCAATTCAGACGCATTGTGTAAATGCCAAAAAAAAAGCTTACGCATTTATGACTTAAAGCGCCTCACGCAGAAAGCTTCCAAAGCTTTAGCACACTTTTGGTAAGCTTGCAAGCTGCATGGACTCCGATTGCTTTTCGGAGTCAAAGCTTTTGTGTATTTATCCTGTTGTTTAGCAGCACTGCAAGCTGTTAGATAAGACCAACGGTTCCCTGAGGACTCGCGATAGGTGTTGGTGGGTTGAATATTTGGGGAGTCCCTGCTGTGCTTTTGATGTCCTTTGAGCTATATGCCTTACATTTTTGTTAAATTAAAAACAAGTTGTATTGTGTTCTCTTTTATGTTTAACATTTATTTCATATTGTTCCGGATGGTCTTGATGATGGACAGCTTGAACCGTGAGCTTATTCATTCATTAATCATGTCACCCCAATACCAAAACAAAACAAAACAAAACCAAACTCCCTAAAATAATACAATTTAACAATTAAAACAAATGCACTACCATAGCGTTTGCTCAGAGTCCAGCTCCCTAAAATATGAGACAGTGATGGTCATAGGAATCTTAAACAACAAACATTAAATCATCAATACACATCTATAAGTATATAGATAGCCTTTAAAGAGCTGTCAACGACATAATTGTGTTTGCTTGCGGATCTGCGGAATTCAATGAAGGGCACATTCTTGTTTCCAAATAAAATTTAAAATATAATAATTAAAATTGGTTTTCTTCCCAGATTAGTTAGCTCTTTTAATACCCGTTAAATACAGATACAGTTTACTTTTCAATTAGCAAAATTTAATTTGCGAATATTGGGAAATAAGCGACTGATTTGAAATTGAATTGAAACCATTGCTCTTGTGAGGAACATATTTTAAGCAAACGTCTCGGTTTTTACGCGACCAGCTTTGGGCTTTACCTAAATTATCGATTGGACATCGAGTCATCAACCTTCTGATGAACCCCAGCAGGTGGGATTTTTGACGTTAATCGTCGTTTCTCTGCATATTCTCTACTGGTTTAAACTGGTCCGCTGACCCTGCCGAGCACTGTACAAGTTCAAAATTCGTTCCGGAGAAGTAAGTATGTGCCCTTAATTGAATTCGCAGGGTGTATGTCGGTCAATAAGTTTACTTATATATTAATATAGTTATAGTTTAAGCTACCGTTTATAGTTTAACGTTTTTCCTTTTTTTGTGTACTCATAAAAAAGCATCACATTTGAATTGAAATTCTTTTTAGCATGTTCGAAATACTTTCTGGGTTCTTCGTTTTAGTTTCAGTTTTTAGGTAGAGCTGCATACAAAGATGATCATACCTGTTGATCACATGTACATCATAATATCAAATATATGTGAACAGCATTTATGTGCACCCAGACGCAGACACATTTTTCATTAGTGTTTCTTTCAACATTGAATAGAATATTTATGCATTTGCATTTGTTTTTTTTTTTCTTTTTCTTTTAGTTTACTTGGCTAATTGTCTTTATGACCATAAATTCATGATTTAACACTAGACATATACACATATACACATTTATATATTCATATGCAAATACGCTTACAGCTCTAACATTTAAAATCGTGTGTATCTATGTGTGTATGTATGTGTGTGTGTGTGTGTGTGTGTGTGTGTGTGTGTGTGTGTGTGGGTATATGTCTGGTCTGTTTCATTTGAAATTCAAAGCGAGTTGTATTTTAGCTTTTATGCACGGTCAGTTTTGTGTATATATATTTTGTATATTGCTGAGTGAGACTAATTGTCTGCCATTCACCCAATTTCCAAAATATATATGTAATATATTCATTGTTAATTTCACCAGTTAAGTAGTCAACATTTGACAACTAGTACATTTAAGAACAAGTATACCAATGCTGTATCTAAAATATGCACAGTTGGTAGGTATTCGTTGACACATACCATATATATATATATTATATGGTGCATCGGGCGGAGCAATGATTAACCTTATTGGTTTGATATTCACACACATATGTATTTAGTTATTTGTATATATATAGTTAATGGAGTAAGTACTCTTAATAATTGTTTTGCATACCATGCACGCCCACGCTCACATCTGATTCTGATTCATTCATTATATTTAAAGTTTTCCGGGGGTTATACTGTGCATTTACTATTAACTTGATTGTGGGTAGCAACACAGATTCAGCACGTGTCTGAATTCTTTAACTGCATTTTGTGGCTCTGCATTTGTTTTTGGCATTTGATTATTTCAAAACTGTTCGTGGAATATATTCGAATTTTAAAGATGCAAAAGTTGTACTCGAAGAGCGTTTCTCCATTTTTCTTTTCTTGACTGCTTTACAATTTGCACGTTTTAGTTTTTATTTATCGATTAATATATGATTTGTGTTCTACATTAATCCAATGCGGAATGCAATACAAAAGCCACAAAAAAGCCAAAAAATAGATATAGATCAATACATATATGTTTGTTAATAGGTACCATATGTATCGTGTGTGGGACTGGAAATCTTTCAGATATGTATCCATCAGCTGCATGTATGTATGTATTTAAGCACATTTTAGGTGAAACCGCCACTTTATGTTTTCTCCGTATTTAGTTTTTTAATTAGCTATTCTTGCTGTAAGTGTATTTTGTGTATGGTGATTAACTATGTATATAAATGGTTATCTGTTTGTTTCTGCTTTCAATATATCCATTTAGACTGCTGTTTGTATATTTATACTATTCATTTTTCAATTACAACATACATATGTGTGTAGACATATATTGGTTAAATACTTCATTTGCATATACATTGTATTGAACGATGATAACTGAGTAGTACACATTCATATGGTAGTCGAATATATGTTTTTGTTTTTGTTTTTGTTTTTGTTTTGGAATAGTTTATACTAATTTCATGTTTACGCTGCTTTACCACTCATAAACTATCAATATTTGCCACACAATTTGCATTTGATCGCATGCCCGTTTCTCAATATCAATATTAATATGTGTCCTTCTAGTAAGGAGCGAGTGAGTAGTTTGATTTTGTGGCTTGAATATCAACGCATATTCACTTAATTGAATTGTATTCAAGTTTAGTTAAATTTTTCTATTTAATTTCAATTAAAATGTCAATTTCACATTTAAGCTTACCATTCAAATGGAATCAATTTTAAATCGCTTAGACACTCAATTAACTCTTAAACATTGACTAAATTCTATAAATACCACATCCCCACAAATGCCCATCCAAAATGCCTCCACTCCACTCCAATCCAAGTGGGACTACTCATCGAAGTCCCAACTCCTTTGCTACGACTAATCCAAAAATTCAATTGCCAACACAAGCCATATTAAATGCTCCTGTAAATAATGCCTCCCCCACCACCCACCACCCCACCCCCCATCTTTCATCATCCCATCCGGGTACTATGGTATCCCATTTTGAAACCGAAACTGAATCGCTATCGTTTTGCTAAAAATAAATGTACAATAATTGCTCTTGCTAAAACATTTAGATAATACTTGCACTTTATCGTCATCATTTGTCCTCTGTAACTTTTTTGCTTTTCGTCTACCTACATTCAGCCCAACTTCCGTCACCAGTTTTAGTTATATATAGATATATATACATATATATATATACATATATATATACTTATATACAGATATATATATATATGTATATATATATTTATGTATATATGTGCATCTGGTTTTTACGGCTTCTTGCGTTTGGCAAACATCTGGGACCACAATCGGAATCAGACATCCGTTGATTTTGGCACCGCACCCGTTTCGGGGGCAACCTGTTGGTGACTGTCTGGCTCCTGCCCCTCGGGCTGCCGCTCCAGATGCACCTGCACGAGATGTTGCTCAATTTGCTCCTCTTCATCCACCTCCATGTCACCAGCCAATGTCTCGCTACGCTGCAGACGGCGCTTATTGGAGCTGCCTGTGCCATATCGGGACGGGGCATTTGCTGGCACCGGCACACGTATTTGAAACTCATCATCCGCCATCTCGATGCAGTCCAGATGCCTCATGTCCCTGCCACTTGTAGACGCAGCCGATGCCGATGCCGATGCCGCTGCCGCTGCCGCAGCAGCCGCACTTGTCGAGGGCTCATCGTCCAATGCCTCCGATGGCCGTGACGAGGAGGATGAGGTGGTGGCTGTCTCTGTTTTGCCCCTCTTCACACCTTGCTTGCGGCCAGCGGGCACATCGTGCAGCGCCAGCTTCTCGAGGCGCAAGTCTGCGATTGCGGCCAACGGACGCATTGACTCATCGATATGGACAAGGACAAATGGCAGCTTGAGCGACAGTTCGCCGCCCATGCCGCTTAGTGTTAGCTTGACCTTCACGTAGTACGACACATAAATGGCGAACACATTGCGATCCTCACCAAAGCCGGGTGCACCCGTGACATTGCCAGCGGCATTGTTTGGTGGCTGTGGCATGCCAATGGGTATGGCCGGACTGGGCAGCGGTTGTCCCGTTAGCAATTGGGCTGCCTGCATTACAAAGTTCGGTGAACGTATAGCCGATGCGGCGATGACGCCAGTTATCTCATCCGGCTCGGTGCTGCGCTGCAGTGTATCCTCCAGAGCTATCCAGTTCTTGGTAGGTCCACGCTGCGGACGCAGCGCCACAGTCGTATTGAGTTGGCCACCAGGTGGCACGGTCCGATCAACCGGCGGCAACACATTGTCCGAATCGGCGACTACGTTCTTGAACTTGCCATTGTTGAACATGCAGACATCCACGTGCTGAATGGCGCAAACCTGTCAATAAAATGACCAAAAACTATAGTAAGACAAGGAGAGAGCGAGAGCGAGAGCGAGACAGACAGATTAAAGAAATAACAGTGTCAGTGGGCCATTGGGCGTGCCACTCAAACTGGGGCGCCTTAACAATAATATACGAACGCAATTTTATATCAATTGCAATACCAATATCAAGGACACGAAAAACTCGTATATATATATATAGATATATATATATATATATATATATAGATATATATATTAAACAAGTTGCAACAGCGAGTTGTACGAAGCTGGCATACCCTAAGTAGTTGTCAGTTGGGCTCGGGTTTAGTTAGTTAACCATTTATTTGGAATAATTATGAATATAAATTGTATAAATCTGTTAACTATTTTTTATATTTATGTAAAACCAAAGGCGTCAGGAATAATATAAATAAATTTATTTTAGTCTTTGGCTTAGTTTGTGTAAATGTAGGAAGCTCCTCAGCAACAAAACTAAAAGTTAATTTGAATATGCTTTTTGCTGGATCCAGGGCAAGTTTACTTTTTCTTATATTATTTATATATTCCAATATAATTCGCCCTAAGAACGAACAACGACCGGACTCCAAATATATCAGTAAATGAAAATATTCTGATTTGATTTCCCATTTAAGCATTATGTTTGGCAAGGCTATTAAACATTGAATTACATTTCTTTTTAACTTGACCTTTAGTTAAATATATAACAAGCAGTTAAATTGCGTTTCATTTAATGGCGTCACAGCCAACAACATAGCCAAGTGGGTCTTTTTGCACAGCGCAGCAAATTGAGGCCGTGACACATGTTCAATGTGTCCTCTTTTATGAGTACATGTTGGCATCTGTGTGTTTGTGTGTGTGTGTGTTTGTGTGTGTGTGTCTGTGTTTGTATACAGCCTGAAATTATGGTGACATTATTTGATTGCGTTGTCGCGCTTACTTCAATCTTATCTAGGGGCAAGGCAATCAAAAGTAATGCACTCAATTACGCCGGTAAATGTGGACATTGGCCAAAGACGGACACACTTGCTGTCAGCTAGGTGAATGAGGGGGATGGTGGGCAGAACAGGGACAATGTCAGGGAAAAGAAATTATTGCTATTGCCAATGCCACCGAAATTGATTTGGCATTTGTTGCTCCTTATTTTTTTGCTTGCTTGTTTAGGATTTTAGCTGTAATAATGAGGCTCATTTAGCATGGCCTACAAATTGTAACCCATCCATCGATGGGTTGTATGCGGTTAGGATGTATCGGGTTTGTCGTCAAATGTCGCCTAGCATATCATTTGAACCTCACAAAACTTGTACAGATATTTACGCACATTTCTCTATAACTTGTGCAATTTAACACCTTGGCCTGGCGTAGTTCATCTGATTCAAATTCAGGTTAATCACTAAGCAGTGGTTACTAAGAGATGCATCAGCATTTACCACAGCATAATTTGATAATTGAACATGGACCACAAAGCTCTGTGTGTAATATGGAAAATATTTCAAATTCAAATTCATTGGAATTTAGATCCATTTTCAAGGGAATACAAATGGAAACCCAAATAAAATATATGTGCATAAATGAAGTGAAGCCATTTTGTGCAAGCTATTGTAGATATTTATTTACACAAATATTATTTACTTTATTACTATTCATTATTTTCATCAGTGCACATCACATTTATGATGAATATGCAGTATGTAAATTGACGCAACTGTTGCAAATAGTCGATTGTAGTTTGTGTTTGTAACTGCGGAAGGCAAGTTGAACAAGTTTATTCGAGCTGGCTTCAAAGCATTAACCTTAGTTCACTTAACGCTTGTTGTTTTTGACATTTTATCTGATTAATTTTGGTTGGCTGGCTTTTGTAGTCTTAAACGGATTGCTCAAAGCAATCCGAGACTGTTCTAATTGATTTCTCCGTTGTTTATCGTACCCAAGACACAGTCCACTTATAGTTGCTCCCCACAATGCCGCTCCTCATAATGCCAATATCCTCTTACTATCCTTATCCATCTTTCCTTCGCTACATGACTACATTGTGAGTCTGGTTATGCAGAATGATCTGGATTTCTAACTAGAACTAATCAATTTTTTGTGCGCGTTGCCTCATTGGACATTCAATTGTGAACTCTTGTTGCCGCCAGTGGGGATTTCTGCGCTCAGTTGACTGGCACAATAACAAGCAGCACAAAATCACCCAAAACACACACTGATTTTGTGTTGGGTGTTTGGACAACCCCTTCACAATATTCACAAGTACGCATAAAATGTGTATGTACGGTGAAGTTCTTTTCATTTAATGCCGCCTTTTGAAGATGACACTGAATATACATATATATATATATATATATCAAGGCTAAATTTGGTATTTGTAAATTGAATTTATATTGATTTTTGGCCAGGCCATGCGTAAATTGCCAAACGAAGATTTATGTAAATTACATCAATAACAAATTGATATACATGTTTTGTATTGTATTGTTGCTGAGCTGGCTTCTTTTCTTTTTGTATTATTATTATTTAGTTGACTGTGAACAATTGTACTCTGATGTGTCATGGCTTTTATTACATTGACAGCAAAAAAAAAAAACAACCCCTTCGGCCACCCTATTGTCGAACTTGTTGCTACGCGTAGTTAGTTTAGGGTGACCTTGTCAACTTCTTACAGCTGGACTTTTATTCGAAACCACCAAGCGAACGGGCAACATACACTCAGAAAACAAGTTGATGTGCAGTTTAGAAAGTCGCCGTAAATGATAAAATTTTGGTTCTTAGAATTATTAGAAGTTGGTTTGTTTTGGTTCCAATTTTTCAGAAATATGTTTTGTTAATAATCTAAAAAATATCTCAAAAGCTGAAATCATTTTAATTCAGAAAATACTAATTTAGTTTGTTTTTTTTTCGACAGCTATGTTAAAATTTAGCAGCGTCTGCATTAGTTGCTTTGTTTATTTAAGATTAAATTATGTGAATTTAAATAATATTCAAAATGCTTGCATATGTAAAATCTTAAAATTCTAATGCTTAATAGTAATATAAGTAAAAAAAAGCTAAGAGTTCTGTGAAATGTATAAAAAACAACATGAAAATTATAATTTTTTTTAATTATAGCAGAATGAACTTAGGAATTAAAAAAAAACCCTGTTCTTTAGAGAGACACAATAATACATTTAAAAACATGATTTCTGAATAATTAGTTGGTGCCAAAAGTAGTTTTGCTGAGTGTCCAAATATGTTGTGTACGTTTGTAAGATAAAAGCAAAGCTATGCTAAATAAAACTTTAAGCAATAGAGCACAATGTGGCCATAAAAATGCGAACAGTACACATACATTAAGAATCTTATGTATATTTAATAAAGCGCAAAGAGCAATACAATATTGAAACAAAAAAAAAAAAAACAAAAAACAAGCATTCTACTTGAATTTGTAATACACTTTTTAGACTGCCTCATCAAATATTTAAATGCAAGCGATTTACATAGATGCAGCAAAACATTCCACTGACCATGAGTAGATATATATATATATATATATAGTGTATTTAAAAAAATTTAAATTGGCTTTTTTTACCAAAATACCATTGGTGGAAAGTACTAATGGAAAACAGAGCCCATGATAACAACAGATGGAAGAGTCTGTGTAGATAAAGCAATTCTGTTTGAGCTTAAGCATGTGAAAATATTACACATTAAATTGCTTTGAATATGGATGATTTCACTTGTTTTGTGTATTTGTGCATTCAATGTGTGAAGTGACTGCCCTTTTATCGCTCGTGCTAAATGCAGACAGTTTGACACGCAAATTCGGTTTGTAAAATGTTTTATTAAATTTTCAATAACAAATTTGATTTTCTGAAATAGGAAAGAATGTAAAATAAAAATTTGCCTTATTGTATATCTGCAACTTTTTTTCTTGTATTTTTTCCCCGTTTTATTTTCCGTTTTATATTTGAAAATAAACGCTGTATTTCTGCTTGCACATGCACATTTCACTTCCGTTTTCTGTTTGCTCTTTTCATTTGTCTGATTGTAGTACAATCATTGTAACAATCCGCTACACATCCTCTCCTCCTCTCCGGCTGTCCATACATTTTTCTATCTGTTTATTCGTGTGTTCATCAATAAACCGTGTGCTGTGAAAATATTGTCACTTCGATAGTATCTACAATAACCGCTTGACAGGTTTTCCACGCCTGCAAAACATTTGACAGGTTTTCCACGCCTGCAAAACATTTGCCAATGCACTCAAGCCTGAAGGCTTCTGCCTGACTTCTACCGAGTGCCTTAAATGAGTCTCAAGAGTTATAAGACACTCTCTCTCTCTCTCTCTCTCTCTCTCTCTCTCTCTCTCTCTCTCTCTCTCTCTGTATATATATATATTATTACATATTAATCTTTTGCTTGCCTCGCTCTCTGAGTTTGACACTTTTGCTCAGGTTTGTAAGCGCCGTCAGAACTCCTACAAAATTTCTAGGACATGTCATTTCTTTCTCTGTCTATCTATGCGTCCTGTTGCCGTTGTTGAATTGCGGCTTGTATACTTTTGCACATTGCATTAGCTCCAAGTGGCCGGAAGCAACTTTATGTGGCATGTCATCGATATGTCTATGGAGCAAACTAAACTACAAGTGCAACAGCTGTGTTGGCAAACCACCAACGAGAATGAAAACGACATCAATGCTTTTCCATATCGCTTATCTTTGCTGGATTGGCAGACATTGCGTATACGCAATATCTGTCAGAACAGCTAATGCCGCCGTCATAAACATCGAGTTGGAAAAGACATGATGAAGCCGATTGCATTTATGCCGCATTTTTCTAGATATTTCCAAGTCAATTCTGAACCATTCAAGCATATCGCTTATATGCAAAATGTAGGCCGAGCCATGGTTTTGCACAAAAGTTAGTAGATGATGGTGTTCCACTCGCAACTGTGGCAACTGTGGCAACTGTACACAAGCAAGAAGTAGCAACAAATATGAATGCTCGATTAGCAGATACCCTGCTCTCAAGCCATTGTCTCTCATAAGCAGTGCAAGTCTGATTTTGTATTTGCCTGTGTTTTGCCATCGGCAATCGATTGCTGCTTTGCATATTCCTTTCACTTTTTCAGACAGACAGACAGATGGAGATGGTTAAATCGACTCGCTTGAAGAATATATAGCTTGCTAAAGGGATCAGAGCTACCTTCTTCCGCCTGCTAACAACATAATACCCTTTTTAGACAATTTTAATGGGCTCAGGGTATAAAAAAGGAATTGCTTAAGAATGTTAACAAAGAGCAAACGGATGCGGCACAAGTTGAGCTGAGCTCAGCAGGCGAGCTGTATAGAGAGAGATATATACATATATATGTATATATATATATATATATATATATATAAACATAGATAAATGGAGCCAGCCGGAGGCGTGAGCTCTGCATACGCACACACTCACATCACTTCAGGAACATTTGGCAAAAAGTGACGATGTAAAATTGTAGCACACGTTTGTGGGCAGAATTTGCCATTAATACGTTTCACAAGCTCTGACAATTTAGTACTGTAGAAGAATCAAACATTTTGTCGCATAAACACTCATAGCTCATAGAAAACGCCTTAAACTAAACGAACAAAACTGAAAGCTGTAAAATTTAAGAACGAAACCAGCAAATAGTGTCTATGGTGATAAGTACATACTTCCGGGAAGCACAAGTTGTAATTAGAAATTGTGTATTATTTGCCAGTTGCTGAGATTTTATGTGACAGAAATTGACTGCTTAATCCACAGTGCGTTTATGTGATTAAAGCTGCAGTGTGTGTGTGTGTGTGTGTGTGTGTGTATATATGGTAAAATTTGGTTACTACTTGTGTGTTCTTAGCCCAAGCAAAAGGGTCTTCTAGCTCCTTGAAAGTCGCCACAAACACAATAGCAAGACATGCGCATGTGTGTGTATTTGTGTATGTGTGTGTGCCTGTGTGTGTGTGTGTGTGTGTGTGCGCTTATGTTAAAAAGTAAAACCCATAAAATGTATAAACACAATTTTCACTCGAGCAGCCCCTTTTGTCAGTCCTCACACAGCCCGTCCCCACTTAAGACTTCATCATCAATGTCAACTTTTTGTTCGCTTTCCTTTTTCACTTGCCTCGACCAGGTTGTCAGTTGGTTTGCGTTCTGTTGCTTTCTCCCTCTTTTAATATACCTTGAATTCACAGCAAATTGGTGGAAAGGGTATAAGGGTTTTTTGCAAATGTATGTAACATGTATGTAGCAGGAGGCAGCATCTTAATCCGGCTCAATAGCCGCGTCGATATAGACATGTCCGTCTGTCCATCTGTATAAAACGCGGATCTCGGAGTCTATTAGAGAGTTAGAAACTTCAAATTTGGAAAATAACTTTTCATTTACCCCGCGCAAAACAAGTTTAATCATCTTTTTATCAAAAGCTGCCTACGTTTCACGAATATCGTTTTGCGATAACTATACAAGCCACAAGTTTAAAGACAGAGGCTTCCAATTGACATATAGCTTCCATAGATCTATTTTTGAGTAACTGTACAAAGTTCATCAAGATCGGATAAGAAACAACGAAGTTATAGTCGAAAACGTATTCTGAACATGAAATAAAAGTAAATTAAAACTAGAATATATTTAACAGCTGGCTGCAGGGTATCTAGTAGTCGAGTCGAGTCGAGTTGAGTGTTTCTTGTGTTGCCCTTCATTTGTCGAGTGGCTGAATACTCAAGAGATTGCACATTCCAAGCGCTCTTCACAACTTTTGCAGTTGCCGCCGGACGATATTTGCATTTGTGTGCGCACTTCGCTGCTTAGCGGCTCAAGTTTGCTATTTGCCATTTGCCGTTTGCCTTTTGCCGTTTGCCAGCTGGCCTAAAACGGCATGTCAAGTGTTATTCGCAGCGGGTCATTCGATTTGTTAGCCAGGCGTATGGGCAATGTTCGATTGCTAGACAAAAACACAATGCAAAAACACTTGAAACCGCTGACGAAATACTCTTGAAACTCAAACTCTTTCAGCTCCAATTTCGGGTGGGTGTTAAATACTATGCAATTACAATTATGATTAGCAACTCTAAAATCTCATTTGACTAAATTGTACAATTAAAAAAAAAAAAAAACACTAAAAGTAGCTGACAAAAGGAAGTCGGCGTGTTTTGATGACATGCCCAAAGGCCAAATCTGATTTCTGTGTAAAAGGACACTGATGTTTGCTGATTATGTTGGTGGTTGCAGGTTTCTTACTTTCATGCAACACCGATTACTTGGCAAATTGATTGCTGCAGTTACTTGTCAACTCCCTCATCAAATCAACTTTGCTTTGCTTATGGCATCAGTGGCTCGATGGTGATCAGTAATCAGTGTCTTTGATAGCAGACACAGATTAATCTTAACAGCTCAACAGTTCAACAACAAACAGCATGGATTAATCGAAATGACCGCCTTCAGTTAGGGCAGAGTGCAGAAACGTACGTGTTTATAATATTAATACGACGCTTTGCACTTGGCCATATCAGAATAACTGATTTATTTATGTAAGAATTTCATTGTGTGCTCGTGCATGCAAGTGCCTGTGTGTGTGTGTGTGTGTGTGTGTGTGAGTGAGAGGGAGGGGAGGGGAGAGGTATTGTCGAGCGTTTAGAACGCCCGCTGGGCCGTGAGTTGTTTTCATTGTGTTTATGGCTACAATTCGACTTGATACGAAAAGCGAGGCAATTGACTTACATGCATTTGCCATTTGAGCCATAGAACAACAGTGTCAACAACAACAACAAAAAACAATAACACATTGCAAAGTAGACATACATATATATCGAGAGAGAGAGAGAGAGAGAGAGAGATAGAAAGAGAGAGAGAGTGAGAGGCAGAGAGAACGTTCAACTGGACATAGATAAATTGAAAGATGTCGACAACTTTCAGCACATATTTTGCCATTACTTTGTGATACTTTTGGCGCACACTCACACACACTCAGACACACACACACACGTTTAGATATATATGTATTTATGTGGCAACAGTTAGCAGATGTAAAGCACAAATCGTAAAAACCATCTAAATGGCTGCTGTGTGTGGTCCAAAGTCAGTTCAATGGCACCGAAGCAATTGGAGCAATTGGAGCAAACGGCCGACAAAGGCAAAAATCTCTTGGCCACTTGTGGATAGTTGCATGCACCTGCTGCAAGTTAGAAGTGCCCAGTTGATTGACTGTGATAACTTTAACGGTAACTTGCTTGCCAAATGGGGCCATATCATGCCAATAAACATAAAACTCATTTGCCTGGTTTTCTAACCAATATATGCAAGGATGTTCTGCATGTTTGTGTGTGTGTGTGAGTGTGTATGTGTTGGTGTTGGTGTGCGTGTCCGTAAGTGCTTGCTACCCACTCAGTAATATGGCGACGTTGCACATAATTCAATTACTTCTTTAATCAGATAGGGAATGAGAGCTAGGATCAAGGGGCTGGGGGATATGGACTAGCAGCTGGGTGCTAGGGACTAGGAGACAGGGTCTACTGTTAGGGGCAAAGACAAGGCCAGTGGCGACCCTTTACCTTACCTGGCAGTCATTCATTATTCACTGCATATTTTACGACTTGCAACTGAATGCAACAGTTTTCTCAACGTTGCGTGTGCATTATTTATGGGGAGGGTGATGGGTGGGGACAGGCTGTCAGACAAGCAGCCAGACGGACAAGCAGGCCAGACAAACATTTATACTGGAAACACTAAAAAACCATAAATCATTTGCTGGTAACCGTGTCTAGCCAGAGTCAGAATATTTATGAGCCCGAACAAGGACAAAGTTAAAGTGAGACAAACCTAACGAGCTGAAAATAGCTAAGAATCTTATAATCTATGTGGATATGGTTAGAAAGATACGGAATCAAGCGTTAAGCTATCCATCTATCTATCACATATAAGTAGGTCACTGGACTTAAGCATGTTTGGTCTGCTTAACTTCAGTTCAATAAGATTGATGCGGCATACACAAATATTGTTTTTGTTCATTTTTTGTTAAAGGAGTACTTACACTCAGAGAAAAAAAAAACAATAGTTGTAAAACTAAAATCTCTCAACTGCTTTGTCTGAACACAGCTGCTGTTTAGCTTTTCCGACTATATGAATTTCAAAACTATCTAAAATATTTGTGAAATTTGAAAATACTAATTTTTAATAATTACTACATGCAGCAAAAATGTAATGCAAAAGTTGTATGTACACATATAAAAAAGTACTCTGGAATTAAAAAAAGAATATACTTTGTAGATAATAAGTTGAGTTATCCGTGGCACTTTCCAAAATTAGAGCTGATTTTTTGAGTTTATATACTTAAATGTTGTACCACAACTAACAAAAAAAAAAAACAACCAAATATTTAAATTGTGGTATACTTCGTAGGAATTTACTTTGAGGCACTAGCTTGAACCGTTGGAGACCCCTCCCAGTCCAGGTTGTAGCAGCCAATCCAAAATTATATTTCATTCTCAAACACGTCTGGTCACTTTTTAGTTTATTCACTACGATTCAGATCAGATGTTCTACTTCAAGCTGGCGATCACACAAATGTTATCCATCGATATCGATATTATATGTTAAGCACATGGCTGCATGTTAAGTTACAGATTAGATTACAGGCTTAGGACTAAGCTAGTGGTTAGCTAGCTGCATGTTAAGTTACAGATGTTAGGTTACAGTCTTAGGACTAAGCTAGTGGTTTGCTACAAGGTTAACTGGGGATTCCACTTACCCGCACTTTGCGCACCGTCTTGCGGCTGTCGTTGCGTATGTTGACGGTGACGTTGACATTCTCGCCGTGCGTGTACCAGCCCTTGTCCAGACTGGCCCTCAGGCTGACTCGGCCATCGTGGAGCAGAAATGGTTTGTCCACGGCGCCCTGTGGCCCGCCGCAGGGTCCAACGCTGATGCCCCCAATGCCGCCGGCGACACCCGCGTTGCTGTGTGGCGGCAACATTCCGCTGCCAATGTTGTCGCAGTGCTGCCAAATAATGAAAAAAAAAACAAAATCAATTTAAGATTAGCAACACTGCTCACTGACAGCGTGTGTCTTGTTAACCAAATTTACATAATTGACTTGACTGCGCCTTAAGCGAAACTTCCTACAGTGTTTCTCTCGGTAATTGACTGATCAAATCAATTGCATATCAATCTATTAATCAATAAGTTACCAGACTTTTTTTCAGCTATTGAGGTTGCTAATCATTTTAAACGGATTAATAATAATGAGTATTCATCGATATAGAATGTATATGTATACATATATAAATGATCTATCTGTTTCAGTGTGTCAATGATTTGGTTCCAATGTTATTTTTCAGTATTCCGTTGCGTTATGAAAAAAGTGATTTCGGTTCAGGTTCTGAAATATGATCGGTAAGGTTGCGGTTGCGGTTCCGGTTTGACACCTTGTTGCCAACATGGTTCATTTTCTGTTTACTTTTTAACAACTTCTTTTTTTGAAGTTTTTGCTTTCTTGTTGACTAAACATTTGTTGCTTATCAATTCCGATTTCTAAAGATTCTATTTTTGGTTCCGTTAAAGGCCCTGTCAAGCAATCAGAGAATGTCGATGATGACATGATTTGTTTATCTAACTTTTTACTGATACATTAAAAAAAAAATATAAGAAACAAGGTTAAGTCTTATAAGATACAAGGTATAAGGTTATATATAAACACACTAGACTCACCTCCTGGAAAGATTTGCTGTAACAATGGAAAGGATCGTTGGGGCATCTCTCAATTTCACTTTTGCTGCGCCCAAAGCGACCGCTGAACCTAAACGACTTTGGCGATAGACGCAGCTTGGGAAACGTATCGCCGCGTTCCGACTTGGAGCCCTTGCCCTTGGAGGACGATGGTTGCTCGTGGCCAGCTCCTCCAGCTCCAGCTGTAGCTGCAGCTGCTGCTGCGTTCGCATCGCTGCCAGGTGGTGGCGTTGCACTTGACGGCGGCGATGGAGCGGCATTGTGCTGACCGACAAAGGCCGCAAACTGCTCCGGGGCCGAGTGCTGATGAAAGACATCGGTGCGATAAATGACGCGTACACTCATCTTGACGGCGGCTCGACGATGGAACTTCTCGTCCGTCTTGTCGGCTGCAAAAAAAAAGAGATGCAACAAAAAAAAAAAACAAATAGGAAGGCGTCCAATTAGCCAAAGGATTCGAACTGAACATGGCTATTTGCCGCTGCCATTGCTCGCTAAGCTGATTAGAAGCGTTGCTGCCTAATATGCTTGAAATTGAATGAATGCATTTCTGTGCTTTTTAATTTTCTTGGCTGGCTGTGTTGTTCGTCTTGGTTCGTCTCGTTTGAGCGGCTTGTGGAACACTTTGAAAAGCTGGCAGCCTTTTAATGGTGTCAACTCAACCAAAAACAACAAGCACTTGCAGCACATGCTGCCAACCAATTTACATATCATTTTCTCAACTTAAACATTTACCAATTTAAACTTTTACCAATTTAAATCTTTATACTATACATATTATATCAAAAACAAAAGGATGGGCAGAATGAAAAAACGAAGCAATGCAAAAAACAAACACGCTAAAACAGAAATATAATGAATGCGTGGGATCAGAACATATGTCAACATATGTATATGTATTTCAAATAATTAGAGGTGCAAAAGCATAGATGGTAAAATAATCGATATATCGAGTCTTTTAAAGCTGTCAGATAGCGAGTAGTAGTCGAAGCGCGATTTATGCAAAGCTGTGGATAAGTTTGATAGACTGTAAATATTTTATTAAATTTTCATTACAGTTCTAAGCCAAATTATTCAGAACTTTCTAGAAATGAAATGTTCATTTTTGTTACTACTTTACTGTCAATAAATTTGGATTTCAAATCCTTATTCATTTTTTAATAAAAAAGCATTAAAAGCAAAAGTAAACAGCGGAAAATTTGGATGTCGTGTCTTTTGTCGTTGCTGCGAATGCAGATTTAAAATCCATTGTCTCTTTTACAACAAGTTGACGTAATCATCGCAAAAAGACATACTGAAGATAAGGATAACTGCTGAGCAGCTTTAAGGAGCACTAGCCCGGAGCAATTTCGGAGTGGGTTCGATGAAAAACAGTTGGCTGTGCTGACATCTTTATTCGGTCGGAAGCTAATTGGCTGCTGATTTATACAATTATAATTAAATTGACTTCGTTTGATGCACCAACGCAAAATGTTAACAATGCAACAACAACAAATATATAAAACATACATAAATTAAAATGTATTTTGTTTTTGTTTTTTAAATTGAAAGAAGAAAGAAAAGGAAGAAGAATTACAATCTGAATGGGCTGCCATTTATGGCTGTTGCTTCTGCGTCTACATTGTTGTTGTTGTTGTGTTTCTTTCTTCTTTTTTTTTTTGCTGGTGAAAATAAAATAATATTAATAAAAAGTAAAGTAAAAGTGAACAAATTGATTATTTATGCTGCGAGTAAGCGGATTATTATGCTGTCGATGCTGCCGCTGAGTGCTTTGTTTGATATTTTACCTTGATTTAATTTTACACAGAAACATGTAATAAGAAAATTGCCTTGATCAAAACAGGTAAATGGTCATTGGAGAATTGTAAAAATCAATTGCCTCTTGATTTTATTCTGCATTCAAATTTGAACTAACATGGAATTCTGGCTATTCTCATGAATAAACTCCAATAAACTGCACCAACAAAAACCCAATTAATGATTTCAATTTAAAACAGCAGCGATCATGCGTGGATAAAGGGTAGAGTATTCGGGTATGAATTGGTTGGCTAGGCTAGGCGCAAAAAAAAATTAATATTCAAAATGGACTGCAAACGTATTTCGCCTTGTCCCATGAAGACGACATTTCTTTCCAATTTTTCCAATCTAAAAGCTGATCAAGAATATCGATTCGAGAGGATTCCTTCAATGCCTTACAAACTTCACTATAAAATTATGATGACCTTTTGGAAAGGTATAAAAAGGGCTAGACATTTTAAGTAAATCAATATATTCAACTTTTATTTTTGGTTTTATGGGCCACCATCAGAAGGGCTTTCACCTTCTGCTGACACTTGGTTGCCCCCGACAACCTCTAGAGGGCGCTAACCAGCAGCTGCTGCCTTTCCACTGAGCGTCAGCAGGGGCTGGAAAAAAAGTTTTCATTTTCATGCTTACAGTTGGGTCAACTGCGACTTTTGAGCACGCAAGACTGGCCGTGGACACGCCCTTTTTTGGGCAGCTGTGCATGCGATGAATGTCCTCTGTTTTAAATTTGTATGTTTGAAAGTCTCCCATTTAAATCATATTGGCATAAAAAAAGCTTGCTTCACAATTCAGGCTCCATTCAAATGTCAAATTTGTTTTGTTTTCAGCTTAAGTACTTGGTTGGTCTATGAATTTGCGCTTTTCCACACACAAATATGTATTTATATGTATTCAGTTCATATCAGTTACCTTGGAAATGCCGACAGACAATAAGAGCACAAGAACGCAGACGTATTGAGAAAAGTTCCTTTTGGCAATTGAAAAAATTACAAAAAATAAGTAAAATGAATCGAAACGAAACGATACGAAAAGGGAATGAAATAGAAAATGATAGAAACCATCAAAAACATCGCAAATTGCAAATCGCAACCGGAATTGGAGTTGGTATCTGAGTGGGCATCAGTCAGACCATTTGCATACCCTGTGCTCATGACATGGCCACACAGCGGGTATGTCAAACTCACTGTCCGTTTACAGGGCATCTACCAATCGACTTGCATTTTATATAACCAAAGAGACGGCAAGGGGATGGTATCTGCGCTGTGCCTAAGATAGCCGTTCATTCTGGTTTCTTGTTTTTATTAATTTCAGTGTGCACATAGAGAATTAGGTCCCCCCACAAGGTTCACGCTTGGCGAAAAAATCAACTTAAATGATGGCCTAAAGCATTACACCAAAATCAATCGAAAATTAGAACAATTCAATCAGATCAAGTCTGATGCCGTCAGCAGAAGCAGCGGACAAGTATTGGAAAGTGTTGGCCAGGGATAATTTGCTTGTTGCTCGACCGTTGCGGGGAGCGGGCAGTTTGACGTGGTCATCAATATAATTAAGCTGTGAAACTTGTTCCACTGCCAAATTACGAGGGGATTCGTAGTCGCTCGCACTCACATGTCGAACGTCGACTCCAGTGGATGCCTGAAGTCACTCGATGCTCGACACTCGGTATTTGACACTCGATACTTGATGCTCGATACTTGATGCTCGATGCTCGATGCTCGATACTCGATACTCACGATTCTATAAGCGTTGGCCAATGGATTGATGATGAACGGTGAATGGAGGAAAGGTAATGTAAATTGCTCGTTAATTATAATGTATTTGTATGTCTACACTCAAAATACGCATCGCAATAAACCTGAGAAGGCTCTGCAACTTGTGAGCTGTACTAAACTTTCGACTTTATGTTAATTTCTATCTTAGTGATCTTAATTTCTATCTAACTTCTAGCTTAAGAACTTTACCAAGTCCTTAGCTTTTTTATTGACAGACTACTTAATAAATCACCAAAGAGAAGAAGAAATATTTTCCGATTCTATAAATATAATAATTTAATCGCAATAAAAATACATAGCATATATTCTAAAGATCATAAAGAGGTGATCTCTTCTATCTATTACTATAATCTTGAGATTTTTTTTGTCACAAATATGTCGCCTAAGGAAGTTTGTGTCGAAAATTGCACATAAATTCTCTATATGATATCAAGAGACCAGCAGAGTCCTTTTTTTTATAATATGCGGATAACTTCGAGTGGGTTTAATTTAATACTTTATATAAATATGCATTCTTAAAACTAGATATTTATTCAAATTTTGTACTGAAAGCCTTTTGAATGAAAACGTTCAGTAATTTTTCAAATTTATGTATTATCTAATATTTATTTATTTTACGAATTTATATTTAGCTAAAGCTTACTTGATGAAATGAAAAACTTTCAAAAAGGCTTATCGAAAACAACAACTTTAAATAATCTAAGTTGTCATCTGTCCAATAGCAGACTAATTCTCAGATACGATTTAGTGTCTTTAACTGTTTGCACTGTTTTTGTTGCTCTTTCACTAGATTTGTTCATGCTCCTGGACTAGTTAAGTGTATATAATTTTGTGCAATATTACAATATACAAACGGATGTCAATGAACAACAAACATATCATATTGGCATATTAAAGCAAAAAAAAAACAAACAGAAGAAGAAGAAAAAGAATAACTTACCAATGAAGCAACGGACATCGTAGCTGGTGCCAATGGGAGCTCCGTAGTAACGCTTGGCCGGTACCAGCTGGACGCTGGGCGGAGCCTGGGCGGTCAGCGACAGGGTGAAGGGATGGGCCCCATCCCCCAAACGCCGTAACAATGCCTCCTGCAAGCAGAGTGCAAATATATATAATATGCAAACACATATAGGGGCATAGTCAGTCAGAATAGTAGGGCCTGGCATATTCACAGAATTGCCAGCATATTTGAATTTCGCATTTTAATTGGATTTTTTAGTTATAGATCCTGATCGGGTCTGCAGCTGAATGGCTAATAAAGCCTAAAGCCAATAGATGCGGACGGTTTCATATTTGCCCGTATTTATATATATATATATATATATATATATATATATGCATATTTGTTTGCTTACGGGTATGTTTAGTTTTTAATTCTGCATTTTGGCTCTGTGATTAGTGGCGCAATCATTGAGAAATTGTTGGCTTTGTTGGCTTTGTTTTCTTTTTTTTTTGTGCTTTATTCTGTGGCTGGTTTTGGCATTTCATTTGCATTTCATTATGTTGGCGGCAATATGAAAACATGATATGCCCACTGTCCCCCCATACTCCACAATTCCCACCGCAGTTCCTTGTCGTGTTACTGGTTTCTGTGCTGGTTCTGTCCTTCGGCTTATACTTAAATGTCTTATCTGCGGCGCGTGTGTCTGTGTATCGTAAGCTGAGTAGCGCGCACAACAGCAGCCACAAAGTCAATGACCCTTCCCCTCCCTTCCCTGCCTTTCAGCCAACTGCTCAACAGGCCTTCGGCGAACAACTTTGGCTGTGACTTTGCCTCGAACTGTGTGCGGCATCTCAATGAAAAGTATTTAAAGACAATTCCACAGCTCAAATTGTTTGGCTCGGAAAATGTTTTGTTCTAATTTGGGCCCAAACAGAGAGAAAGAGAGAGAGACAGAGATAGAGATTGAGAAAGATTGAGAGAGCGAGTGGAGGGGCGAAGGCTGTATGTCTTCTTAAGCCGCCATTGGCAGACAGGAGGGTCGCACGAGGCTCTTAGGCCATACGGCTTGAAATCTGTATATATTTTGCAGGCTCAACGCTACACGGGAACATTGAGAATACAAATTTAACTGTTGTACTTATAGGTCGGATATTGTCTTACAAATTTGTTGATATTTACAAAGTGTAAATTGTTTGAAGTGCCTTCGACCATCGACTGGGCAAGCGCTGCTCAAGCAAATAAATGCTTGGGAATGGAGATTCTAATGAAAACAAGTTGAGGCTGTGCGCAACATAATCACATTGTTGTGGCTTATCTACCTAGTATATAGCTTTTACTGTATAATCGATAGATATTATAGTATATATCTATCAGCATGTCTTACATTTTCGCTACTCAAAGCATAACTGAAGTGTCTATCGGCATTTTTGTGTAAACTTCAAATACGAATCAAACTAATTAATTGGTCCATCATATAATTGATTTTATCAGCACATTCCTGTTCTACTTACTGCTGCTTCACTGTACCTCAACCAAGTGCACTTGAAGAGTAACCCATATCTCTTGTTTGCTGTCTACCGATTTGACATCGATTGTCTGCTTAGTTTAGCCAGCTAAAGGCTACGATGTATGCATTTACATAATTGATTAATTTCAATTTATTATGCCAATTTTCTTTCACCTAAAGCACTGCCGTTTTGCAGCACAGCTCTTGGCCATTTTGTGCCATTCTGGCCTTCTTGGTATTCATGGTATTTTTGAAATACTTTGCCTCTGCCTACTCTCGATGTTATTTGGGCACCCGGCAAGTTATTAAAGTCAAATTTATTTAATTATGTGTATGTGTGTCTATCTGTCTGTGTGTGTGTGTGTGTGTGTGTGTGTGTGTGTGTGTACTTGTGCTCATAGCCGGGGGGCAGTAGCAGTAGCTTCTACTGGCAGCAGTTTATAAGTGAGTAAATGTATTATGCAAATCGGTCAAGACAAGCGAGAAAAGTGGGAAGCTGAAAAATGGGCAACTTACAACTGGAAACTGGAAACTGACAACGGAAAAATGAAAAAACTGATTGCCTAACCGAATTTTGGTGAGTTTGGCTGTCAAAAATATGATGGGTAAATAAATGATTGCATGTCAAATCTAATAAAAAGGGCAAGTTCAAATTGAAAGTCGCTTGGGGAAGTGCGTCTGCTACACACACACACACACGCTGATTCACACACACACGCACACACAGTTGGCAGCAAGCGAAAAACAATGCAAAAGGGAAACGGAAATATTTGTTCAGCTTTTAGTTAAATGAAATTGATTTTCAATTGGTTTAAGTGCACTAAACTGACATCT
Organism: Drosophila glabriapex; assembly: GCA_035042305.1. NCBI lineage: Eukaryota > Metazoa > Arthropoda > Insecta > Diptera > Drosophilidae > Drosophila > Drosophila glabriapex. The sequence goes on from JAWNLN010000066.1 coordinate 13,891,768, forward strand.
TCAGTAATGAGGGAAAAGAGGTAGAGCGAGAGAGAGACAGAGACAGAGAGAGAGAGAGAGAGGGATAAGGACTACAAAAAAAAACATAAAAAAATTAAAAGAACACAAACCGACAATAAATCCAAAAAAACAAGAAGCAAAACGTGCTGCATACCTCGAGACTGACGTGATATGCTGCATTGAATCTGGGCTCTCAAGCGAACAACAGCAGCAACAACGGCAACAACAACAGCAACAAAAACAACAGCAGCAACAACAACAACAACTAAGAAAAGTGAAGACGGAAAACCCTTCAGGCAACAAGCCAAATTGGAATGCAGTGACAACAACTTTGATTTAAAAATGCCTGCAAACTGTTCTTAAGCAATGTATATATATAAATCCATATATATATCCATATATAGACAACTATCGATTGGAACCTGACGTCTTGCGTAAGCAACTTTTTTTTCACCACTTATCTAATATTTGGACAACAGTCGTACAACATCAAACTATTTTATCTTATAGCTTTTATAGAAATAATCAATCTGAATTAGAAATTTATAATGAAGGTATCAAGCAAGGGTATCAAATCTTCGGCGTTCCTAGACCAACTTGCAACTTTGTTGCCACAAAGAAACCCGTCCACTTGTTGAGTGGGGCTTGGTGTGGTTTCTCAGCAGCTCATTGAGCTGGTTGTGGGCCACAACAATTTGCGCAAATATTAACTGCATTTGTTTGGTAAGCTTTAGTTATCTGTCAATTTGCGGATTGTGGTCATTTAATATACAAATTGTGGTTTGTGGTTGTTGTTGTTGTTTACATTTATTAATCTAGTGTTGCCTAATTGAATTAAAACTATACAAATATTGCAGGATATATTTATAGATATATATTTTGCTAATAGTCGATGGCAGTTTCTGTTACCAGTTTGCTTTTTTATTTGCATGTGTTGAGCTGCATTAATAAAATTATAAATTTGAAAACGTCAATTTGTTTAAACTGTAACTTAATAAAACGATAAAAGAAATGATGCTCGCCAATTAACCCACATTTAAGGTGTTTGCTGATCCCTGGAATCACTCATTGATTATAATTAATGAATAATGATTATTTAGCTTAGTTTTGCTAGAGTTCAAGTGAGTGATTGCCTAATTGAAATTGGAACGAAGAGTAAAACTTTGCCAATTTAGTTCTGCACTTCAATGTCCAGTGAAGGAGTTAAGTACAAACTTATTTGTATGCAAAAAATCGCATAAGCAACACTTCGTCCCTGCCAAATTTCTGCAAGAGCATCCTTAAGATTCTGTCCCTCTCTCCCGCTGTGAATTCCATTTGATGCAGGATGTTTTTATGAGTTTTTATGAGACTGTGTAGAGCGGCGGCTGGCACTTGTTGCAGCCGCTGAATAAGCTGAGTGGATGGCTGACATTTGCATTCCTCAAATTTTTGAGAACAGCAGCAACAGCAGCAGCAGCAGCAGCAGCAGCAACAGCAACTTGTCAGCCAAGTTGGCACATGCCAACAACATGCTGCCAGTGCTGACTTGCTTTGGCCAAGTGCTCGTCTCGCAGTCGCCTGCTGCTCGACCAAAAGCACAAGCATAGCCGGGAGGCAGGCAGTGATTGGGGTGGCGGGTAGGTAGCTCATTTCAATTACAATGATTGCAACATTGAGTGGGAACTTACCTGCAGTGGACTGAGCGAATCGCGCGACGGCTCTTCAAGGCGTGGCCAAATCTGATGCAGCGACATAATGGCCTCGTTGCAGAAACGCAAACCCATCACCTCCTCGTCCTCGCGGCCATAGCTGCAATGACAAGGCGAGTCGAGCAATTACGCGTGTGTCTGCGTGTGTCTGCGTGTGTGTGTGTGTGTGTGTGGGATTAATGCTGCCTTACCGAAATGTCAACGTTAGTTGGGCGTAAACGCGATATCCTTGAATGGCCTTCGGATCCACAAAGACAATGCCACGCAGCACGGATGGATTGTTATCGGTCAGAATCATCTCACGGGTTGGCAAATACAGGGTGAGCACACAATTCGGCGACGTTTTCTTATATACGCGTTGAGTGCCAAACTCATCCCGATTCTGGGTTCTGCAAACAAAAAATCCGTTTATCGATTGAGATCGTCGTTTATATTGGCTTGACAAATCAATCAAAATCAACTATGCCCGAAATTTCAAGCATTTCCCTAGTCGCCTTAAGTAGTCGGAATTTAATAAAAAAAAGTATGCTATCCCTTTTTTCTTTAGAGCCAACACTTATTCGCAACTTGCTTAACCAACCAAAAAAAAAACCAAAAATAAATAAAATAAGACGATGGAATTTGCGAAAGTGACACAAACACAATACTCACAAATTTCCACGTACTCAAATAAGGGAGGAGCGTGGAGCGTGGACATGTGTGAAAAATCCTCAATTATTAAGCTTGCTGGCCTGTGGCAAGCTGATAAAAATGATTTCATTTTTACATTTTTCATTATAAGCTCATTGGATTTGCATATGTATCGCAAGGGGCGAATTATGGGAAGTGTGTGAAGAGTAGACAAAGTTTCGAGCTCAGTCCATAAATGGGGATTATGTGGGGGGCTGCTGTTGTATATTGAAATGCATTTAGCATATATGCAGCAACAGATAGTTGCCTCCTGTTAACCAACTTGACTGTGAGGCAGGATTCTGGGGTTGTTGCCACGTTCAGCTGGCGCTTAAGACCGACACAAGCTTACAACTGTAAATACAATCAGTTCAAAAGCGACATCGTTGGCGTGTGGCATGTGGCATTTGTCGGCAGTTCCAATTCCAATTTAAATGCCCTTGTCCCGTTCACAGCCGAAATTGAATGTTAACGCTTTTGGTTAAGCCTTTTAATGAACAAATTTTACAAGCTGACATTTGACGGACATAGAGTCAAGATTTCTTGTATCCTAGAAGAGGGGTTAGTCATAATTAATTCATATGAACCCTGTGAAATATATATAGCCAAGCCATGCCTCAGTTTTACTCAGTTTTGATAATGAAACTTGGCACATAACCGGCAGCACATGAGTCGGATACCTGTATCAGATCTGTACAAAGCTGCCATACGAACAATTAGTTGAGAGATGACTGCTTATGAGGCATCTAATGTTTTGATTCATCAACTTATTGTGTTGGGTTTGGTGGTCCATCTCACCAGCCCCGCCCCAGTTGAGTTGTTTGTGGACCAAGACAATTGCCGCAAAAATTAATTACAATTGCTTGGTAATCTTTGAGGGCTGCATTTAATTAAAACTAAACAAATCAAAAGGATTACAAAAATTGAGAAGCTCTGTTTCATCGTACAACACAGATTTGTTGTATTCAAATATTTTAGCCAATTAACCCAGTTGCAACAAACTTTCTGTGATTCTTCCAAATATTGTGCGATTTATATGAGTTCTCAAACTTTTCTTTTCCGATAGAAGTTTACGAAAGCCTGCAAATAGCGTTAATTAATTTGGCTAAATGTATACACTTTTTCTTTTACTGCTGTAATTAGAATTGTTAAAGTTTGTGCACTGCGACAACCTGAATCTATTGTGGCTCTCACTCTAGAAATGAGTTATGGCTCTTGGTTCACACCCCATCATGTTCTAGTCTCAGAGCTCTAATATCTCTAGCGTTGAGGGTGCCGACCCCTAACTGAGCGAGTCTCAGTTCTGGAGTCTAGTTACTCTCGGGACACAATTTGTGGGTTGTGCAGATGCTTGATCAACCTGCTGTGTGACTCCAACCAAACTGTAATTATCTGAGGACAGCTTTAACTCATGTCTAACAGTTTGTTGGCTTGATTATCCGGATTATTGTCGCCTTGGCGAGAAACAGATGCAGATGTCCTAGTTAAACATGCCTTAAGCCTTAAATAAATCCTCAAACCAATAAAGATTATTTTCCTTCTTCGTTCGAGAAGGCAGCACAAGAGTTCTAACCCAGATCGCAGTAAACTAACTTCTAATCGAACTCACATACAAAGTTAAGCCTTGAAATCAAATTGCTTTGTGTTGTATGTTCAGTTAAGTTTTAGATACAACATGCGAATACTGATTGATAGATGTCTGCATAAAAAATGACAGCGTATCTCGCAGTCGGCTCGCAGCTTGACATGCTTGATATGCAAATTTTTCAGCAGTTCCGCATGAATTATTGAATATAATTAGAATATTGTGTGTTGTTGAGCAGAGCAACAAAATACACGACGATTGGCGGAATAGAACTGTGTAAATTACAGGTGAATTGGTTTGTTTGTGTCCAGTTACACATTATTAATGCATCATTTGTGATATGGATATTGTAATTAAAATGTTATGCATATCCAATCGAATTTCTGATGCTAACCCTTTAATTGCTTGCTTATCTGAAGTTATTTATGCAAATCAGTTCAAACTGATTGGCTCATTTAGCACTGAATATTCTGGCTAACGGCTACAAATGCATTTGTTATTGTTATTCACCACTGCATTCGACATGTTACCCAAATTGAATTCACATATTTAAAATGGTATAATCAATAAACAATTATTAATTCATATTAAATGGTTTAAATTTGTTCGCTTATTAACGACACAATTTGATAATTTGAAAGGCATTTCGAATACATATCACAATAATAATATGTTTTAATTAAAAAGAATACAGAATTTTTAGCAACGGTTTATTGGTATAGTTTCTACTTGAAAATGATGAACCTCAATGCTCTGTCTGGCTAACCATCGAGGCTCGCACTAATTTCAGAAACTGATACATTGTTTACTTCTTGGTCTATACTAGGGCATTGTTTGGCCCTCAACTCACTGAATATGAATATATATGTGCATATATTTATGCGCAGTCTCGTCGGCCGGTCTGTCATAATGCCAAAGTAAACAAACAGCAAACAGCCTATAATTATTTATATATGTATATATATATATATACTAGCATCTGCTGTTTTGTTGGCCACCCAACAATTAAGCAAAGCAAAGCAAACTAAGCCCAACCACCAAGTGTCTATAAATTATGGGTTGCGAACAAAAATGGTTGCCTTATTGAAATAAATTAAACAAAGCGGCTATTTAAATTCTCGATGCTGGCTAATTCGGCTTACCTAATAACTTTTGTATATGAACAGTCTGTGTGTATATATGTATATATACATAAATTTGAGGGCGATGCTTGAGTGCAATTAACCCAAATCAAAACTGACTCGCCGTTGAGCAAGCAGTAAGTCAAATAAATTTGAAATTGAATAAAACGCATTACTCAGAAATGTGAAGCTAGAAAGTCTCTGACCAATTTAATTTGGATCATACTTTTAAGTATATGCTGAAAGTGATTTCAAAAATGTTCTGAACAATTTATTAGCCATAAGCCCCATTTTTGTGGAATACTTCAAAAGAGATTTCATATATTTATGTGCAAGTAATACTTGAGGTAAGAGAAACTTGTATGTGGGCACTGGTCAGAATATGTATATATAAATATAATAAAATCAGCTGAGCTGTCGGATTTTGACAGCAGCTTATGTTAGGTTATTGTCAGCTAGGGAGGAAAAGAAAACCTTTTATAAAGTTACTGGAGCAAAGATGTATTTTTCAAATTTTTGCCAATGTTCTAAAATATTAAAAATTCGGTTTTATAATTGTTCTATAACCGGGTTCGATTTGTACTGTCTCCTTATAATCGACATATTAATATTTTGAGAATCCTCACTTTTTGTGCGCTTGGCATTAATCGGGATTGCCGGGATAGACGGGATTAATCGGGATTGGTTCATTGCGTCATTCCCGATGCCTCCAAACTTCAGATTAATAAAAATTGTAACTCGAGTATTCCGCGCTTATCTCTAGTTGAAACCATTTAAAAGTCGTAGCAGAAAGAACAATAAATTACGATTTGATTAATTGTTCACTTTTGCGCCGACTTAAGTATCACATTTGGTTTGTGCTCCTGCTGCTGCCACAGTGGCGTTGCATGCTGTGCATGGAATGACCTTCGGCTGCTCAGTCAGTCGCGTAATTGCAAAGCAATTATCGCTTGGTTCAACACAGCAGCCGTGAGAGCCTTGCTGCGACCTTGCATCAAGGATAATGCGGTTAAATCAAAGTGGAAATCGTAATGGGTAAAAGCAAAAGCAGGCCAGAGTAGAGCAGGAAAAATCAAGTGAGCAGAGCGATGATGACAGTCAGTGGCGTCGATAGGACGTGAATGTCATGATGCCAAGGCTGCTCCTCTAACGGCTCTCTGCCGCACAGGATATTCGATTTGTGATTAGCTAGAAACGGGGCAGCCAGCAACGGCAACGGGAACAGCTCACCAGGTGGTCGGCTACGTCGGCAAAAAGCAACCGCAAAAAATGAAAGATAAAAACGCTATGCGGCATCCGTCTGCGAACGACAGACAGTGCCCCACAGCCCCAACGCATTTGGTTGTCATATGCACGGCTTCGGCTGCACCAACTATGCAACAAATATGCAACAACTGTTGCAACAGTTGCTGGCTTCTACGCGCACGCAGACTTTTATTAACGCAAACACAACTCAATTGGTTTTCAATGGGAATGGAGGGAATACGACAGGGCTGTGCAAGAATTGCATATGTGAGCAAACCAAAATTATAAATAGTAACAATTTTAAAAGGCGTGGGGACGTTGCCAGTGATATGCCAGCTCACCACTGGTGCCAAGTTGAAATAATCATTAATGTGCCTTTTACACTTTGGGTTCGGTGTGTTGGCGATTGACTCGATATGTATTGAAAGTATTAAGAAATGTTGCGTTCGTTGAGTTCGTATAAACGGACAGCCTGAGACACGTAGGGACGGACAGCATGCAGGACATTGCACAGAAAATCATAACAGCAAATGGAGGCATACAAAACTGTTGAAAACTGTTGAAAACTGTTGAAAACTGTTGAAAACTGTGTTGCCTACTTGCCCACTTTCTCTATTCAATCGAGTCTGTTGTCGTTTCATTTAAAATACGAATACTGTTGTCCGATTGTGAGGCTTAAATTCTCGCTTAAAACTGATATTACAAAACTCCTCAATCCAACGGAGCGTAAAAAGTTTGGCCTACTGAAAAAAGGAGACTCAGCTGTGTTTTTGTGTCCAAATTATCCATGGCCAAGCCGTTCCTAATCTCAATCAAACACTGAAGTGGTGCCCCAGTGGAGTAGACAGCATCAGCATTCTTTTCACTTAAGTGCTATTGTATACATTGCTTGGGGCAAGAAGTATGCAACAAGTTGCATACTGCTTAACATTGCTTTGTCTCGCTTGTTGCTCTTGTTGTTTCAGCATTTTACTTAATCAACTTCTTTGGTTCCTTTGTCTTCGCCTTTGATGCCCCACAGTATTCACTCAACGTAATGCTCTACTCGACATAATATATATTAAGCTAAGCATGTTCTTATGCTGACAGCCGGCATATCGATAGGCATCTCTAATTAGCCAGTTACACTTACTAAACTAAATACCATTGATGCCGCCGACAACTTAAAACAAACAAACGCAACTCATGTCTTGTACTCAAATCTGATGTTTTTAATTGACGTGCATAATATGTGAGCTTTGAAAATTTAGTTTGGCTTAATTACAAGTTGAAAATAGCAAAGAGTCAACAGCAGCCGCAATGTTCAAATTTATTGCGCTGATATTTCCCAATTGTTTGAACCACTCACAAATTGTTGATTTATCTACAATTGGCATTCTTTTAAATTGCGATTGCTGAACAATTCAAAGCAAATTCGATTAAAACCAAATCAAATTGATATGCATCGAGCAATTGGGTGTTGTTGTTCAATAACAACAATTGTTGTTGTGATTTCACGGACTAGCTGCTTAAATGTTGATGTTGATAAGTGCATGAATATCAAATTAGGCATTCTTTGATTAATGACTTTCACTAATGTCTGTCTATATATATATTAATATGTATGTGTGTGTGTGTGTTTGTGCTATATCAATAATTTATACAGGCTAAACATGACCAGCTTTGAACAATTTGGCGGCTGTTGCTGATGAGATGACGCATTAACTACACATATTAAGTATACACCCTGATGGCCAGCAGCATTCATTCTCGCTTAACGAACCAGCATTCGAACCACGCTCAAATGATTTTCCAAATAAAAATGTTTCGCTCAAAAACCGTCGAAAAAGGGACGTACACCTTTTTTCCCAGTGTTTAGCTATTTCAACAATGCAAATGAGCAAATTTTAGCAAAATTTTGAAGCAACGGTAAAAAAGAAAACATGAAAAACATTTTTTTAAAGAAGTTGTTAGTAGGCTTCTGTTGGTCGACAAAAAATTATACCATTATTTGTACCTTTTAAGGTATACACAGCTTTGTCATGGAGCCTGTGACGCACTGAAGGAGACGTCTCCGACCCCAAAGAGCATATATATTCGTGATCAGCTTCATAAGCCGAGTCAATGATAAAACTGAATATATGCTGATGTTTGCTTCAGGCAATATATTAATATGTCAGAGCCGACTAGATCTGATTACGAGCCTTATACTTTAAACTGATTTATGTAATCTTCACATTTCATATTCATATTTAATTGTTAAAATAATATTACTATATTTGTAGATGTTGTTGTCATCAGACTTTCGTTAGAATGGATGATTTTGATATATTGTAGTATGGATGGCATTAATTATATTTGTACACGAATTTTGAAATTGAAATGGGTACAAAATGGTTTTTTTTTTGGCTTAACGATGGCAAGGCTCTGCAATTGTGGAATTGTGGGCGAGGGCAGGCCGTATAATGCTGTAATGAATTACGAGTACTACCTGTGTCCATCGCTTAGCTCCGATTCAGTCAGCAGCTGGCCAGCGCCCAGGTGCAGCAGCAGCTCCTCACTCTGGAAACTGGCCGAGCGATAGAGACTTGCCCTGGCATCGTCGGCATCTGGTGGATACGGTTGCTGCGTGTTTGTTGATGATGTTGCTGCTTCTTCTTCCTGCTCTTGGTCTTTTATGGATTGTTGCTGTTGTTGTTGCTGTTGTTGTTGTTGTTGCGTTGCCAGTCTTTTAGAGCTGACAATAACGTTGATGGGCAATAGCCCCATAAAATGCTTGAGCCGACGTAATCTCCAATTGTTGCTGATGTTGTTGTTGTTGTTGTTGTTGCTGTTGCTGTATGCCATTATATCATTGTATGTCGTCCAGTGGCCATAAAATATCATCATCAACAGAAGCAACAGCAGCAGCAGCAGCAGCAGCAGCAGCAGCGCAGCAATTACATATGGATGTGTGTGTGTGTGTGTGTGTGTGTGTGTGTGAGTTTACAAATATAATATATGTACAGGAATGTATATATGTATATATTTGTTATCCAAATACATATACATATGTATGCATGCATGTTTTTGTAGTTGTTGTTGCTGCTGCTGATGCTGCTGCTGCTGCTGCTGCTGTAGTTGCTGTTGTTGTTGTTGTTCTCCTTCCTTTCTTCCTTTTGACTTTCCCCTCAAAAAAAGTTACTTAGTATTTTATATTTATACTTTTGTTGTTGTTGTTCTGCTGTACGCGTTATTTAACTGTATATATATATATATATATATATTTATATATATGTACATATGTCTGCTTATAAACGTTTCTCATCTGCTTTTTTTTTCATTTTTCTGAGCTCAGTTCTGTATTCCTCTTTCTTCTTTCCTTTTTTTTTCTCTTTTTTTTTCTTCATTTAGTTGGCAGGCAATGTTACTGTTTTTATGGTCTTTTTTAATGCGTCGTAAAATGAAAAACTTTCGCACTGGCTTTGGGCTGGTTTTTAAGCTCCCGTTTTGCCCCTGTTTGTTTCTCGTTTCTTCTCTCTCTCTCTCTCTCTCTTACTCTCTCACTCTCCCTCTCTCTCCCTCTCACTCTATCTGTTCACTTCTCGGTGCTTTCGCTCTGTGGCGCTGTGCGGCACACAAATGTTGACGTTTCTGCATATTTGCGCTGATGTACAAAGTCGCTTTAACTGTCGACTTTTGCTCCACAACTCAACTCTATAGTTGCATGCAGGCGTGGTAGCATAGTGGGTAGTGTGTGGTGGGTAGCGGGGAGTTGGTTGTGGTCGGTGGGGCTTAGGTGAGGTTAGTTTGATTGTGGTTAGGCAATATGTTAAATATTTGTTGTGCCTGCCACACATACTTATCATGCTGCAACATGCGCTCCCCAAGAACAGGTAACAAAATTCAGGACTTGTCCAAATCGAACATTTACAAAGTTATACACATAGTTTATGAATAGGAACAGAATGCATACTTAATCACTATTCAAAATGAGTCTTCACACAACGTTTTACAGTTTGGTTTGATGTATATCATCAGCCCCGGCGTCAGTCGTTATTATAATTGTTATTATTGTTGCTGTTTAACGTTTAACGTTTGCTGTTTTGGTTTTTGTTGTTGTTGTTGCTGTTGCTGTTGCTGTTGGGCAATTTCTCATTTATTTGTGAGACGCTTTTGAATTGTTAATGTGCACAAAAAACGCAATGGACAATGTCTGATGCCTGCCCCGATATATCAGTGTGTGTGTGTGTGTGTGTGTGTGTGTCAGGATGTGTGTGTGAGTGTGTTGTAGTCTTTGTCCTGCTGTTTTCATTTTTATTGTAATTTAATGAGGTTTTTGCTCAGGGCAAAACACAGCTCGCAGACACAAAATATAAAAATAATAAGTCCAAGAGTTGGTTTGCTGCCAAGCTGCATAAGTGTGTGTGTGTGTGCGTGTGTGTGTGTGTGCGTGTGTGTGTCTGTCAGTGTATAGCAATATGTGGGCGAAATCATATCGCAGCCAGGCTAAAACCAGTTAACATCATCATCATTATGTCAGTTGAGCTGTCACAATTGCGTCAGTTGGCGCCCATTTCCCCTTACCCTTTTTTATTCGCTCGACCCATTTAAAATGGGTATAATAAAGTTGTGTCAACATATCTAGCGGATAGAAGGAAGCGTCTACTAACCCATAATCGTATGATCATGATCGTAGGCTTTAAGAGCTGCGCTCCAAAAATTTGCATTCTAAATTCTTGTTTACACTCACAAAAAAATTGCCCCAAAATTTAGTTAGTCGCTATATTTTGGGCGCCAATGGTTGGTCACAATATTATTCAAATAGTAAATTTCTAAAATTTATGGTTGTGGCTTTTTAAAAAATAAGGCTTGCATCTCACAAAATCAGGGTGTATTTTTCTAAAATTTCTACAAAATTTGTCAAATATCTAAAAATGTAAAAAATTATGTCTAATTTCCAGGATGTAAATTTCTATATTCGTTTATTAAAGAATTCTTATCATATTATTATTAAACATGCGTTTTTTTATATACACCACAAACATTTTGTAAATTTTATTTATAAAATTCATTTGCTTAACTTAAAAGAACTGACGAACCTTCTACCCTTGGTTCGGCGGAATTTTAGAAAGAATTTAGAAAAAAGATAAAGAAAATATTTCTATGAAAAAAATTGCCATATTTTTGTGTAAAAAAAATCCTATTTAGATTTTCATTTAAAGCGATTTACTAAGAGTGATGTCGAGTTTTTCTGAGTGTGGACTGATTAATTTAAGCTCAAGCTTTATTTTATGCCTATCATAGGCTAAGACATGGGTATCTTCTAGTCGAGCTCTCTCAACCAGAGCATACGCTTTTTTTATCGACGTGTTATCGACATGATCCACTTAGCTGCAGCTTGTCATTTGTTATTGAATTTTTGCAGGCCTCGATAGCAGCAGCGAATGGTCAGCCAAAAACAGAGGACATAAAACGCACAGGCGCATGAAAATGGGGAGGCGTTGAGGTAGTCGGGAGACTAATGTGAAAGTATCCTTCCTTCATGATATTTGGCATTTGTGGCGCAGCGCCACCTGGTGGCCAACTTTTACATCTACGAGTATTTTATGGCCATAATTAAGCGACCAAAGTTGTGCTGCCTAACTGTAAATCAATAAGATATCAATTGCACACAAATACACACATATAGTATATATTATAGACTTGCTTACGTCTTATGTGTGCCTCTCTGTGTGTGTGTGTGTGTGTGTGTGTGTGCTTTCGATCTGTGCGCGTGACACTTTGTATATTAATAAATCAAATGTGAGCCCCACCAAAATGGATCTAACTTGTCACAAACGTGGCTGTCATGCCAAAAATTGTTGGCAATGAAGTCTCTGGCGACATGTTGCATACACACACACACACACACACACACACACATCTAGAAGCACACACACACTCTCTTCAGCTGACTAGCCTGTGCAATCTCTTATCCATTTGCCATAACATTAATGTCAGCTTCAAGGCAAAATTTGAAGGAAAATTTGTATTCACTAAGCTGAAGCTTACTCTTAACATACTCATATACATACACACACACACACACACACACTTGCAGGTGTGTGAATACATCTACATTCACACCCCTTACCTTTCACAAATGTAACCTGAACTGAGAACAAATAATAAATGAAGTTACATTGCTTCCGGCAAACTTATTAGCAACTGTATTACCAAAAAAAACGTACAGCTGCTACTCATGTAATCCACACACACACACACACGCACACCATATGCATGTATGAATATCAAGTGTAGTAGTTCATTAAGCACATCGATTTGTAGCAGGCCCGAAGATAAATGCTGTCAAAGTCATTAAAACATTTGGGTTGGCGTCTCTTTACATTGATGTCAAACTCAGTCCGAGCTGAATAGTTTATTGTTTTTCGAAAAGAGCACATTTGCAAATTGTAGATTTGAATTTTTGTAACCAGGAAAACGTCAAAGGTAAACCTTTTTGTAATAAGAATAAAATATGCCCAACATAAACATCAGAGTTTGAGCTACTCTAGAAAATGATATGGCTCGTTTTTAATAGACAGTTTTGTGACTGCTAACTGGTTAAACAACATACTTTGGTGAAATGAATTTTCATTTGCAACATGATTGGCATATTTTGCCTTAGAAGTTGCCAATTCATTTTTAGTTATGTGGGACAGCTTGTGGACGGGCTAACAAACTTTCCAAATAAGTAGCAAAGGACTGTGTGCTGAGGCCAACTTTGATTTGCGTTATGTTTGCCCAGTTTGTTGGCAACATTTATGGCAAAAAAATACGCACACGCTCACTAAAAGACACCCACACACACACACACATACAGGAAAAGGAACTTGAGCTAAATTAGCAAACATTTTGGCAAATATTTGCAGTCGAAGTTTACCCCAACCGAAAAAGAAAACAGCCGCTTGCCAACTGGCCAAGCGCACCGATCAAATGAGCCACAAATGTGTACACAAGTGTATCACTGTGTATATATATACATATATATACCGTATATATCACTGTATATATATATATATGTGTGGGCGTGTGCGTCTGTCTTAGGGCATGGCCAGACAGAGGTTCTGCTTAACTTGGCTTAGGCAAAGCAGTTGCCGCCGAGAGCTGGCAACAAACTTGCCAACACATTTATGCTCATATGGCACACAAAATTCACACTCACACACACTCACAAACACACACACACACACACACACCAGACCACACACATAAGCACTGGCACATTCTGAGGAATAATTACCATTCACAAAATGCCATAGAAATATTTAATTATATTAAGAAAGTTAACATTTAATGCATGCAATTCAGCTAATTCCGTTTGGCTTATTTTGAAATTGGCGTTGCCAATTTAACACAGTTACTTCTGCTCTATCGAGCCCACACCCAACTCCCTCTACTTTTGGCCACTGCCACACACTGTTAACAGCTTAGCGGTCGTTTAGTCGAAACAGCAAGTTGCATGACAGAGCCAAAACACATGCGGAACCCAGTCGGCAGGCGCAGCAATTGAAAATAACATCAAGTAAAAGCCGATGGTGTGTGTGCCTGTGTGTGCCTGTGTGTGTGTGTGTGTGTGTGTGAGTGTGGAATGTGGGCACTTTAAGGGTATGTGCTTTGAACTTTCATATTTACATACGGCTATACGTCTCTCTCTCTCTCTCCCTCTCTCTCTCTCTCTCTGTGTGTGGGGAAAGAAAGAGAAAGTGTGTTTGCATTGCTTAGCGTTTTGCTGTGTTTTTTGTGTGTTTGTCCCAAAGCAAAAACAAAGTAAATTAAAATGCACGCAACACACGAAAATGCTCTACTTGCAGATACCCTGCACAACGCTGTGAAACAATATCACCTCTTAATCACTTTCCCATTTTGCAGTTGCTTGTGCTTTTAGCTCAAGATGTGAATATCTTTTAAATGATTTCAAACTACAGCATGGTATTTATACATAGCTCAATAACATCAATTCAAATAAGAAAAGTAGACTCATACAAAGTTGAAAAGAAATTGAATTCGTTAGGCTATTCTTATAAAATATCAAATGTGTTTTCGTCTCCAAAATAAATGTACTCAAGTGATGAGCATATCCTGTGCAACACACACCCATAAAAGGGATAAAAAGCAGAAAAAGGGCGATATAAATAAAGGAACACAGTAGGCCTTGGAATATCTGTCCGGTTCTGTGTCTGTGTTGATTTCATTTTATTTCCATTGGCGTTTAGTTTTTTTGCGCGCTGAACCCATTTAAAATGAGGGAAGCATGTTCGATTCTATTAGAGTATATATATATTCCGGATCAGCAATTAAAGTCACGTCCTTCTTTTGAACTAATTTTATTTAATCGATTAAATGTTCAACAAAAAAGATTTCAGCAAGTTTTCCAAGTATTAGGATGCAGAGCATCTATTAGTCGAGCTGTCTTCACCAGAGCATTCCAACTTTTTATTATTATATTTTCTTATGTTTACATTGGAGGGCCTTTCCTTTGAATCTGAACGTAAGCGAAATTAAATTTTACCAGTGACGACCGAGTTAAAAATGTAAATTCAATGACGGTTGCCCTATAATTTTAATTTGCAAGATTTAGAAATCGAAATAAATGGTACACACTACTATATATATATAATCTATATTGTAAAAATGTATAGGTAACAGGTACAGGTAACTCGTTGAGCGCGTCTCAGTCTCAGTCTCAGTCTCAGTCATGTCAGTCTGCTCTGAATACCTTAAAACTTTTATTCGGACTGCTGCACAGATGCCATGACATTTGCCACTTATTCACTTAAGCAATTGTAAGGAACTTAATTGCCTAAATTCAACTGACAGTTGAACTATATCTAATTAGCATTCGCAATTCTTTCCATTCAAACATTTTCCAACGTTCGTTTTTATATTCAGTTTCTCGAAGCAATCTCGTAAATATTTGAACAGTGAATAAGTGAAACTTTAGCCAGAATCAATGTGTTTCATCTATCCAACTACAAGTTGGCAATTTTATACCACTAATTGGCATTAGATGCCGTTGTCAGCGATGTGGCAAAACTGTGTCAACGCTGTGGCCAAGCTTCCCGCTTCACCTAGATAACGTTGCTTCAGTGGTCTGCCGGTTATGCAATTGATTTTGTTGCTGTGACCCAAATTGTGTACCGGCACGCACCGGCACACACACACATACACACACATAGTATTATGTATAATTCACGTGCAGCTTAAGTGCGACCAAAGTTTCAAACTTTGCCTGAAGCTGGCAACGTTTTTGCTGCAAGGTAAAATTGGTCGAGTCAGGTGAATGCCACACTGAAAAGAAAGATCACACTTATTTTTAGAAAATTACCATATTCTTAGCTCAAAGAAAATATATTTCTAAAAACCTGGCGTTTTTCTTTTCCCAATTTAACTGAACATTTTTCTAAAATGTAAGAAAAATAATGACTGATTTTCAGGGTGTTTTTTATATTATTAAAAGGACTAAGTTGACTGTCTTCTCACTGAGTTGATTATAAAAGCCGAGCCAGTAAATTACCGGTTCCTGAATTTTAGTAAGGATTCTTTCCAAAACTGATATTTTGTACTAATACTTTTTAGAAATGCATTTCTTAACAATAGAAAATATTTCTAAAATTAATGCAACCATTTCATATTATTAGAAAATCTGTTTTCCATAGAAATTATTTCGAAAAACAAGAACAATTTTCTTGTTTTCATGTCGATTTTCTATTTAATGCCGATTTTTTTTCTGCGTGAAGGTAGATACTTAAAAACACAATATTCTCTTAGGACCAAGATACGGGTACACTAATGTCATGTAAATTATTCTGAATGAGACGGGCCCTTTGCTGAGGAGTTTGCATAGATCATTCAGTGACTTAAGGTGTCTTTAATGTATTCATTTTGATTCTCAAACATCTCTCTGCACACACAACGGAAATATATTATAATATCATATTTATATGTATGATGCACAGGCGTTATTAGGTGATATTAACATTTTATGTTTGCATTTGCGTGCGATATTTTTTATATTGCGCATCCGCAACGTGTGCCACATATACGGCTTATCGATGTACTCTTCCCCCAGGTTCGCCTCCTGCTCTGCACCGTTTACGATGCGTTTACGCAATATTATGACACACATTTGACAGCCGCTTAGCAACTCTCTCGCAATATGTTGGCCAACTTGTCGGTGAATAGCGAAAAGGATTTGGATTGAACTTGGTTATGGTGAAGAAGCCCTTAGTCACAACAAAATGCTGCCAACAATGACCACATGCCACAATGGTGATACGTGCCCCGGTGCGCTCATAAAATTAACCAACATAAAAGCCCATTTAAGCACCGCGCACTTAAGTTCCAAGTGCACTTAAAATGGGCTCAATAAAATGATAATAACGGCATCTAGCGTTCAGTAGTGATACTAAAGGCGTAAACAAGGACTTGTGTTGTTTGCATCCAACATAATGAACTTTGAACTAATCCAAGCCAAAAACTGAAAAACAAGTTCATTCACATTGCTCAAGTTGAGTAGTTATTAAGTAAATACACAAGACAAGTGCTTAATGTATTTATATAATGTTGCAATGGATACAATAAAGTTGTACAAAAGGATGTATCTAGAAGGTATGTGCCTCATAAGGTACATATATTCTTGATCAAGTCGATCTAGCCGATCTCAAAGAATGGAAAATTTGGAATATACCATGGACAGATCAATCTTATTTAATTTGATCGATAATTCAGACTGATTCGTGAATATCGATACAAATCGATTTTCGAGTGCAATAAAAGCGTTCATTTTTTAAATACAGCTTTGACGCGAGCCGTTGATATCCGTTTGTGCTTCTTTTTCATTTGTATTTTATTTTTTTTTTTCGCATTTCTTAACCTTCAGTGCCATTGCTGGTCATAAAAAATGGGCGCCCCAGTATTACTTAAATTAGAGTGTGCAAAGCCTTTTGGCAATAAAACTAGAAACTGTACCGTAATCGATTTAAAACATTTAACGTTTGGCTCTCCTTGTCAAGCTCTTTCGACAAGAGCATTTTTACTTGCTTTTTTTTTGTTTTTCAATTTTCCTTGGTCTTAGCAATTTAAATAAACGCAGCAATCAGCCACGAAATATACTGAATAATATGTCGGTTAAATCGAAAAGTCTTACAAATTATTCACACTTTAACCTTAATGGATTTAAGTAAGCCGCACGCTCTTCAATTTGCATAATGTTAATGGGTATCACCAAGTTAACACAGTTGGGTTAAGTTAAATACACATTAAATGTGTTCAATTTTGGGGGCAAACTTCACACATTAGCCTTGTGAATCGAAAAGGCAAAAAGAAACTAATGCTGCTGCCAAATGGAAAGCAATCTTCTGGTAAATCCAAATCCTTATACGAGCAGCTCTTGAGCTTTTGAGCTTGCCATCTGTTTCATGTGGCATTTGCGAATATTCCGAATTACATTTTTGGGTTATGTTTGACTGTCAGTACATCAATCATGGAGGCACTTAAGCATATTTGGCTTACCACAGCTGTGACTTGTTTTTAGCATCTAATTGTAAGCAGCTAATAAACGAGTAGACATCGACATACCCAAATTTAAATGGATTCGTTGGAGTCTAACTAAGATGCAGCTATCCTATCCGTTTTCCTGACACTGAGTGAAAGCAACGAGATCAAAAGGGGCTTGCAGCTGATGCGTTTATAAGTTTCGCAGATTTCCTAACTGAGCTGAGTCGGCTTGAAGGGGACTTTTCAGGGTGCTTAAGTTAAGGTGCATATCAACATCAACCAGTGACTCACTTGGAGACCGAACGCTAGCCTAAGATAGGCAGGAGCAGCAACATCAGCCTTAACCTTGAATGTGTTTAAGCCAATTAAAGCATTTGCACGGCACACAGCCACTTAAAGGCGCCACGAAGTCTGAGCATTGCGGCTGCTGCCTGGAGGGCTGGTCGGGTATCGTCTTGTAGTCGATGTTGGCATGAAATATGTAACAAGAATTTCACACAACCACACACAAACACACACACACACACACACATACCATACACATAGAATGCGCAGCATGCATGCCAAGACGCACTCCCTCAGCCTACCCTGTCCTATTGAAGCGATTGTCTTTCCAGATGTGTTTATTTACATGCAGGCGCCAGCAGCAAAAGCAGCAACAAGGCCCTACAAACAAATACATGCGCACACACAATTGCGTGTGTGTGTGTGTGTGTGTGTGTGTGTGTGTGTGTGTGTGTGTGTGTGTGTGTGTCGAGCGAGCATATAGACAACCGGAGACAACATTGGAACTGCAGCAGCTGTGAATGGCGTCGAGAGAAAGCTGTCTTTTTGGCCTCGTTGAGTGTCACTTAAACTGTTTGCACTGTTCACTCCAACAACCCCACCACCTCTAAATAATGTAAAGCAGGCGAGTGCTGTCTGGCTGTCTGTCCTGTTCTGCTTTGCATTCTCTCGCCTAGGGTGCTCCAATTCCCAGTTTTGGGTTTCCTGCCTACACTTAAAAAAAAAAATGGCCCGAAAAACTAAAATGATTTTCTTGTTTTTAGAAATTAATTCTAAATAGAAGAAAGAAAGTTAAAAGTCCCAATTAGATGTTTATTTTCTATTAAGAAATTAATTTCTAAAAAGGGGAAAAGCATGCCTAAATTTAACAGATAAATCCTTTCTAAAATGCGGAAGGAAGTAAGAAAATTATAATCGAGTTTGGTCTTCTGCCATCGATGCCGAGTAGCCTAATCAAACTTCAATTTATAAACTATCTAAAATAAATTAAATCTTAAAATAAAAATGTTTATTAATAAACATAAGCAACATAAAACATTCATAGTATTTTTAATTCTGTATATATATATGTATAATAAAAAAAAAACATTTATTTTTATCCAAAATATACGAAAAATATACAGTGAAAGAAAAGAAAAGTACTGGTTCTTTAGAAATATATTCTCTGAATAGTAAATATGTCGAATTTGTAAAATTTCGGCTAGTTATTTTTATTATAATTTTTTTTTTTTTTGGGAGTGTAGCCGACAGCTTTCGTGGTGCGCGTTTTTGCTGCCACATTGCGTTTGGCTTTTATTGATATGCTTAGCATACTTTGAGGCCCCAGGCAACATTTTTATGTGCAGCCATTAACCAAACACACACAACACACACACACACACAACGCCTCACATATGTGAGCTGCCTGGCTGTCTACTCTTCCATCGCAATATTCTTTTTCTTGTGATTTTGAGGCAGTCCAGGCTGTTTGACACTGCAAGAAACTCAATGCTAACTGAATCTGTTGCGCAACTTGGCAACATTTAAATATAAATTAAAAAGTTGCTCATACGCCGCGTTGTACGGGCGAAGAAACGTTACCCGTCAAGGGCTGCCAACAGCAAATGGGGTGGCTGGGTTGTGCTGCTCTCGTTGCTTTGCTGAGTCATTTGCATATTGCCCTTTGTGACAGGCAGACGTTGAGCATGGCGTACGACTCGCGAAAGTCAGGAAAACAAAAATATGCTACAAGAACTTAAGTGTTAATGTGTGTGTGGGCAATTTAGCACGACAACAATGCAACATGTATATTTGTATATGTATTTGTGGTGTGGTATGCGTATGCCCTTACATAAGTAGGCATTTGCACACTGTGTCTGGTAATTAAAATTAAATAACGCACTCAAAGCGGATGGGACAGGTACTCAAATATTTATTTCATCTCATCTTCAGTTGAGTTTCGGCGAGTACAACCGAGACAAGTGCACCAAATTATAACATTCGCAAAGTGCACTTGAATTGTTAAATGATTTATCCACTCAAATACACTTCACAATTTGTAATTTAATTCAGAGAAGAAAAAAACAACAATTTAAAATGGTCTCGTGAAGAGAGCTCGACTAGACAATGTCCTATTGGAAGAGAAGACTTTGTAATTTTAAGACCGAATTTTTTGTATATATGTAGAAAATATTTCTTAATTCAAGAAAAACATTTTAGTTCTCAGGGCGATTTTTATTTTGAATTCAGGTCAGTTTTCCTGAGTGTAAGCAAACAGAAAAGGCTGGCAGATAATAGATTGTTTAGCATGACAAAAAAGGCTTTAGTTAATTCTTCCTTCCACCAGTTACATACTTTTGGACAACTTCAATATACCCCTTTTAAATATTTAGCACGGGTTCAGGCTACAATAATATTGCAATACAAATGTAAATGTGCCAAATGCAATCAACACAAATTAAGAGAACTTTAATTCAAGTAGAAGCAACACAGGTCATAAAATCTGAGAATGCTGCAACAGAAGACAAATTGTGCATTAACAAACAAGGCAGCAGATAAAAGGATAACTGAAATAACTATAATGAAAACCAAACCAAAACAAAACAAGACAAACTTGCAGCAATGCAACCGGTTATTTATCTGTACATCTGTCGGTCTGGTCTATCTCTGGGTGCATCTACCAGTTTGCCCATCGCCAATATATTAACCCTTTTTCTGAGAGATGTTCGCATAAATGAGGCCAATGAACGAAAAACACAAACAACAGCAGCAACAACAAGTGTCAGCAAGACAGACCAGGTCGAAAGTGAAAAGAAACAAGTAGAAATATAAATGGAAATAAAATGGCAGAGCACAGCACAGCTCGAGCTGGTGGAGGAGCAGACGGAGTTGGGTTCTTCGCTCTCCAGGGACCACTAAACTCAGCACAGCGTGTGCTGTGTGTGTGGATATGTGTGTGCTGTGTGTGTGGATATGTGTGCCGTATTTTAGTTACTTATTATTTCCCTGAAGTTCTGCAACGGCTTCCATAATTAATTTAATTATGATTATGTAACTGCAGCAAAGCCAGATGAAGCTAGCTGAACTACGCAAAGCTAAAGTTTCCACGGCCCTTCAAGCGTTGCCATCCATGACAAACTCAGCAACCGACTCCCTCGCAACTGGCTACAACCGTGTTGGCGTTGTCCTTGCCTCTTGTTTGCCATTTTTGTCATGGTGGAATGTGCTCTCAGCAAAATATATATATATATATATATATAAATATTGTTGATGCTTTTGAGCTCTGCAACTGTTTTGCATAATCATTTTTGGAGCAGCTACGAAAGCAAATGACAGAACATTCTCACTCCCACTCCCTACATCCCTGAGCCCGGGGTGATTACAAGCTGTTTTGCCGAGACGGTGACTGAGATAGAAAAGGTGAGGACTTGCAATGACATTGAGCTTAACTGGGTGACTAACTAAGAACAACAACTTAGGAAATGGCTTAAATGACTTGACAACTGGCTAAGAGAGAAATGGGTTAAGTAACTAAAACGCTAGATGCCAACCAAGAGTAGCAAACTGTTGATTGGCTAAGTAAACAGTAAACAGTAAACAGATTGTTGTGCTGCTTGGCTACGATAGCCAATCGAATGAACCTTCAGTAAAAAACTTTAACAATCGAAATTTGAAACAACTTTTCTCCTATGCTCTGCATCTTGAACATTTGATTTCATTTATAGAAGTTTGATGACATTCTTTCTTTGCCGATATTAAGCCAATGGAATGAGCAAAAAGAGCAAAAGGAGCAAGCACTGTGCCCACAGACCTGACTAAAGGAGACATCTTTCAATTGAGCGGACTTGAGAGTTAGTTGTTCATTAAGGTCCACGTTTTGGTCACAATTGATGGGCCTATTGGCATTTAACATTCTGTGCTTGTCTGTCGCGTTGACACGTTGAAATAGAAATATGAAATACACAGTGCACAGTGGGATGGAGCAGGTTGTCGGGGGTAGGGTCATGGTTGAAGGGACTGCGGATCCATTTCCAAACAGGGCCAAACAATTCCCCGAACGATGCCAGCCAACGTAACGAAATTGGCCACAAGTGGATGGATGGCGTCGGAGCTGGGCAACGGCGGCAGAAATAAATGGAATCTAATAATAAAAGCAAAAGCGAAACAACGCAAAAAACAAGAGCACGAAAACGAAACAAAATGAAATGAAATGAAACGAAAACGAAAACTTTTAAGTATCCTATTAATGTTTAATTCGAGTTATTTAAGTTCGGCACTTAATTTAGCAGCGGCAGCCAATTGAAATTGCCAAAGCAGCACCTCGCCGACCAAAAAACCTTTCGATAGTTGCCAGCCCGCCCAAAGATGAAGCGTGCCAAACGGAGGACAAGGACATGCAGGTTGGTCAGAGGCTGGTCAGGGCATAGCTGGGATGGATCCAACTCTCGGCGCTGTGTGCGTGACCTTTTCTCATTAAATGTTAATAATAAAAACACAAGCAGCAACACAACTGCTGAAATGTGAAAATAACAAAGTGTGAGAAAGACAGCAGCGGCTGTATATGCCAGAGAGAGAGAGAGAGAGAGAGAGATAAACAATCAGCGCATAACAGCGAGAGAGAGAGAGAGAGAGAGAGAGAGAGAGCGAGAGAGCGAGACGAATCGAGAACTGGAATAGGATGGGAAAGTTGCGCATCGTTGGCAATGAAGTTGTCTTAATCCGGTAATTAATTTCTGTGGTCTGCAACCAACAACAAGCAGCCCTTTGGAGGGAGGGAGCCGCCTACCCAAATGTGTGCCAGAGACAGGAGGGGCTGGCAAAAGGCTGCAGCAGTTGTTTGATGAAACGCAATGAAAGCGAAAGCTGACAGGATAACAAATTAATAAAGTTCCGCGCCGATCAACTTTAGCCTGCAGCCACTCAACAACTATTTAAGCAACAACAACCAGCACAACGACCACATTAACAACAAACCACCACAAAAACCACACAGCAATCACTGGCAAATAGATTCAGCGATTTGCTCCTGTGGCTTTTTTTCTAGTCATCAGCTTTAAAGCCAGAAGTGAATGAAGTGCCAAATAGAATCGAATGGAATGGAATAGAAACAAGTTAAGAAAATATCGATTATCGGATCAAAGCTGATTTTTTACTCTTTTTAAACATTAATTTATGTATATGTATATGTATATGTATATGTATATGTATATGTATATGTATATGTATATGTATATGTATATGTATATGTATATGTATACATATAAATATATACGTATGAGCAGGTTAAGTTAGGAATGTCAAAAATGCCGGCTTGTGCTTTAGGGACACAAACTTGTGGCAGTTCAGCGGCAAGTATCATTAGGACCTTTTGTGAAGAGCAGCTTTTGTGGCATGTTCCACTTCAAGTACTTAAGCTGGCTGAAACGTTATGCTACGCAAGAATTCCGGAGTCGAAGCTTAAGTACTTAAAATAAACCCAAAGAATCGATATTAACGAATACATTTAAAGTTTGGTGTCCAGTTGAAAGCAGACTATTTCAGCTACGCCTGTATTTTAATAGTTTTCCTTGTCGAGCTCTCTCGACTTGATCGGTCTTACTTGTTTCATAGTTAACTAATCAGCTCTATAGACACATATATATGCGTATTATGAAGGGAGCTAAAAATGCTTTTAAACTTGTTCGGCTTGTTTGTTGCTAGCACTTAAGATTAGGGGTACTCGGGAAAATGGCACTGAACACTCTCTTAATCTGTTTGGTGGCGACAAAGCCAAAATGGTAAGCAGACAAATATGCTTTTGGCGTTCCACATAACTCATGAAAGTCAAAGGCGGGTGGATGGATGGCTGGGTGGTTAGAGGTAGAGGCGGGGCTGCAAAATAGAATTGGCCAGAGCAGAAGTTGGACACCCACAGAGCTATAGAACTGCTGGCCAAAGTGAAAATTGAAAGGCAACCATGGACAACAGCAGCATATCCACAGGAATCAGAAATTTGTTGTTAGCAATCCAATATATCTGAATAGCCAACCAAACCCCCCACCTCCACCTCCAACTCGCCCTCCGTTTCAGCATTGCTGATGTTGCCACTGCTGTTGCACTTGCCTCGCATTTCAGTGGATATAATTCAACTATGGCCAGCAAGCAATGGTCGAGTAATGGCGACGGAAACGGAAATCGCTCTGGCGGCGAGCGACGGATGCGGCAACAGTTGCAACTGACACAGAGCCTGCAAGCGATAACATTTCGGGGGCGCGGGTTGGGGTGTGGAGGGTTTATGCAAATCAAAACAAACAATGCCAAAGCAATTGTTGCGCTTTACTGTTTGGCTTGGTTGCTGTTGACGACTTTGGCGCGTGTCTTTTATGAAATCTCAGTCAAAAATCGATTCCTCTGCAAGCGGTACGTGTGTCTTCTGAGTGTGTGTGTGTCTGTGGACACCGCAGTGCCAGATTGTGTTGCTTAGTTTTTGGTTCTAAGCCAGCTGACGACACGCAGCGCGCTGTTGTCCTTCTCAATCAATATCAATCAATAACTTGTCTGTTATTTATTTTTGGATATATTTCAATAATCAGGCAGGAAAACTGTTGCATGCATTTGGATTCAAAATGAATCACACTTCAGCCCGGAATACGGCTACGGCTAAGCACTTAACTTATCAAATTGTTGGCTAGGCCAGCCAAACAAACCTTTTCTGATCGCTCTCTCTCTCTCTCTCTCTCTCTCTCGCACACACACACACACACACATACACGTACACATACAGGGTGCAGTCAATTAGGAATGAAATATGTTCTGGTTAAAATTTGTTATTACTGTCTGTGTTGCTGCTGAGCAAATCCCGTTCGGGCTTAGTGTGAATCCATCGAAGATGTAACTAAACGATGTCAAATTCAATATGCTCAATAATCGACATAACATGTGAATTGATTCAACTTGACATAATAGGGACTTAGCCCAGACATATACAGATATAAATCACGCCGCCCAGCAATCACTGGTTATGCATATAAGCACTTGCCACTTGACCGAGGCCTGAAAACTCAATCAAATCAAGTGCTGTCCAAGCACGCTTGTAATTTAATCTGCTCCACCAAGCTCACAGCAATTATAAGCAACGTGTAATCTGTTAAAGAACAACAACAACAACAGCAACATAGTGTTGCACAAATACTAAACCTAAATGGAGCAATTGGGGGTTGTTTTTTTTACAGAGGGTGCTGCTGGGGGCTGACTAACTCGACGCGCGTATCAACTGTGTTAAACGGTCACCAAGCAATTCACACACACGCTTATGGCACTTTTTGTGCGCTGTGTGTGTGAGTGTGTGTGTAGGTAAAGGCAGCCTGCACAGCTGTTGACCAGCAGCAGCGGCAACAACGCTAACAATAACAACCGGATATTCTACAACAGTTCAACGTTTCTGACATTGAGCGTTGAAATTTCAATGGCGATTTATTACCGTTGCCGTGGCAAATCTATGTTGCGGCTGCTGCTGCTGCTGCTGCTGCTGCTGTGTGTATCCACTGGGTGTGTGTGTGTTTGAGTAACTTCTTTATTTTTTTTTTTTGTTTGCCTTTTGTTGTATTTTTTGTGGTTGTTTTTGCTGTTGTTGTTGTAGTAACACGCAAAAATCGATGATGCGACGACCAAAATAAAAGCCAGCTACCAACAGCCACAAGTCTGTGTGATAGATACTTTTTT
The DNA here is from genome assembly GCA_035042305.1 of Drosophila glabriapex. Lineage (NCBI taxonomy): Eukaryota > Metazoa > Arthropoda > Insecta > Diptera > Drosophilidae > Drosophila > Drosophila glabriapex. The sequence continues at coordinate 13,917,543 of JAWNLN010000066.1, forward strand.
CGCTTTCCCTACCCCCTTTTTGCTTTCACTTTGAGTTTTCCTTTTCGTTTCTCTCTCTCTTTCTGTCGCTGTCTCTGTCTCTGTCTCTCTGTGTCAATCTGTGTTTCCGGGCCGTGATTGATTTGTGACTGGACCCGAGACAATGCTGCCGCCCTTTTGAAGTTGCTGCTGTGTCGTGCAGCAAGCGAGCAAAGTGCAGCAACCAAAATACATAAATAAATAATCAACAATTCTATTTCTAATTGAACTTGAGTGGGGCGCTATACAGCGTGTGTGACGTCATTGCGGCTGCCACAGCCACAGCTGCCATGTGGCACCAATAACAACAGACAACAACAGACAACAACAGACAACGCAGCCACAGCAAGCAAGTGAGCAACACAATCAACAATTGAGCGCCCAGCTCAGTCCAAGTTGCAAGTTGAACATCAAGCTCGCCCACTGACACGATTTGAAGGGCAATGGGCGTGGCAGGAGCAGGAGCAGGAGCAGCTGCTCGCTACTCGCTGCACGCTTATTTCGACTGGCATTACACATGCACACACGCGCACGCCTCTGTCTGTGTGTGTGTGTGTGTGTGTGTGTGTGTGTGTGTTTGCGCGTGCCGCGTTCCTGGCATGCCTGCACACTCTTTATAATTATTTGCTCAATCCGCACAAAAGTATGCAATGAAATTCCTCAACACAACTGCTGCTGCTGCTTGGGCTATGGTTACGGTATAAAAAACAATTACAGGTGAAAACAAAGCATATGCAACAAAAAAAAAAAAAAAGAAAAGAGGAAAAAGTAGAAATGCATAACACAAGTAGCGAAATTTACTGGGTCGGCTTTTATATTAGAGTTTAGTTGTAGTTACAGTTGAAAATTAAGAAAAGAGGAACCATGATTTTTAGAAATTTAACTTCTGAATAATAAGCTGATTTCCACTTCTAAAATTCTTGGAATTTTTGTTCTGAATGTACGCCTCACAACTTAAATCTTTCAACCGATTGTTACTAAGGTAGTTATTTGGATATATTGATCCGATATGCTGAGACGTGGAGTCCGAAGATTGAAGAGGAGAGCTTTACAACTGAGAAAGTAGAATTTATTTCAAATTCGGCAAGTGATGCTTATCAAGGATATATACTTTATGGGATCCTGCAATGCACATTGACAAGCCATGACAAAAGTATGATACCCTCTACAACGTAATAAAAATGAAAAGTGGACTAAAGCTGATTTCATTTGTGCAGCGCTGCCTTTTTTTCGGCTGCTTTGCCAATTGGACGAACGAATAAATAACTGTCACATATTCCGAGAGACGGAGAGAGAGAGAGAGAGGGAGAGAGAAAATATATGATGGCTAAGCCTTGGCACTGGCTTCGAGCCCATGCGTGTCAATCAGCTCAGTTCTTGGCAGTTGTTTGCTTCTGGCTCGTTCCGGATTTTCAAATCATATCACGTTATTGGGCCTCGTTTGAAGTGCCATTTGGCCAATTGCCTTGCCTGCCAGCGCTGAAATACAGCTATGCATGCGAGCCCCCATGTATGTGTCTCTGTGTGCGTGTGTGTGTGTGTGTGTGTGTCATTGTGTATGTGCGTGTCGTGGTACACGCAACTTGTCTTACTGAACTGCATTTCAGCTGGCAAGCCTACAATTGATTAAAACTTGACCTTGACAACAGCCCCGAATAGCCCCAAAGCACCACCTCTCCCCAACTGAAACAGCACTTGACACCTGCTGCAATGGATGGGCACTCCAAGCAGCTGCAACTTGCAATCAGTTGAATGTTTAGTGCTGCTGCTGCTGCTGCTGTTGCTGTTGCTGTTGCATGCATCCGACACTTGTCATTTAACTAAATTCAGGATTCCAGAATTTGCAGGCTGCTGTCGACCCAACTGCAGTTTCGGGCCCCGCTTTCGGGCAAACTTTGTTCGAGACGTGCCTAAGGATGCCACACAGAACTTCACATGACAACGGCTCGTATACGCAATTCAAAGAACACTACACAGCCATCAGTCAGCCGCAGACGACTACACAGCTCTACACACACCTAACTTTATTGTTCTCTAAATTAGACAATATATATTTTATTTATTTATTTTTTTAAGCATATCAAATTTAACGAAAGATTTTCATTTTAATTAAAAATGAACAGTACAAAATAATTATTAATAAACTGCCAGATGGCCTGTAAAAAGTTGGAATTATGACTTGTCGGTTTGCCATTAATATTTCGAATTGCCAGGGCAGTTTACACTGTCTTATGAGCACTTATAGTATAGATATATATATAGATAATATATATATATATATATATATATAGAGGTATATGCTTGAAAGTACGTGCAACAAAAACATGAATGATATATTTAGAGTGGCTGCAATTTAAGTATTTTTTTAGCAGTAATCGAAAGCCTACATATTAAATTAAATAACTCTGAATTTCAGTGTACCCGAACTCTAACCGTTCATGTGTGTGTGTGTGTGTGTGTGTGTGTGTGTGTGTGTGTGTGTGTGTGTGGACATATAAAATGTGTGACAAATATGGCAATTCATGGCTTTGGAGTCTCATCAAAAGTGACTGCCACATTTTACGCATTTTAGCTGTCGGGCACAGGGTATAATAAAGTTTTCTGGCCCAAGCAGCAGCATCAGCAACTTTATAATTTGCAGCACACGTTCACACACACACACACACACACACACATAAACACATGCATACACACACACACACACACACACACACACACATAAACACATGCATACTTAAAGTTGCGTTTGCCGACAGCCGGGCAAACTTAAAAAATATATGAGATTTGTATAAATAAATATAGTCGGTGAAGAAAAAAAAAACAAAGCAAAAAACTCCAAAATGAAACGAAAAATATAAAACAGGCAATTTGTGTGTGTGTGTGTCAGTTATGCATAATTTTTGTTGGAGTGAACTGAGTTGAAATGTTTGTGTATGTGCCCTAAAGGCAGGGCCAAAAATAATGCTTCAGATATATTGGCAGTTTTTTAAGGCTGTGATTTTGTTTTTTTCCTTTGTTTTTTTTTTTTGTTTTTTTGTTTTTTTGTTATGCATTCCAATTGTTTATGTACTTTAAATATGTGGGCATTTCTTTGGTTGCCAGAGAAAGCCTTTTAGCAAGCTTTGCCCACATTCCCAACAACATCAAGTGAAAACCTCGCAGTCGGTTTCAAATCACTGACTGTGAAATACTAGCTGTTAACTGGTGGCAAAGAGCAGGCTGCGCTTGGCCAACAAATTTTCTGACCTTCCGATCTTTGCAGGATACCCCACAAGTTTGGCAACATTGGCTCTTAAATTCCGTTTATTGGAGGGGGTCTCACTAGCAATGTATACACTCATACCTGGCTTTATGGCCTAGATACGTTCCAGGAAACTCGACCGCAAAGCGAAAAGCCGTATAAGGAATCAATTATTCTAATACTATATCTATATCTATCTATACTATAGCTATAAGAAAATGTCGTATAAAGAGAGGCTGTATAGCGAGCTATGAGTGTATCTCAAATTTTGGGAGACATGGGTTCTTATCGGTTTCCACTTTCAGATATATCGATTTTGATGATTATGGGGACATTGCACAAGACCATGACCAAGTATACTCTTGTAGCTTCAGTATCAGAATATAAACCTTTTGTAAATTGTGGTTTCTTTCAGCACAAAACGCAATTAACATTCTTTTAAAGTTGTGCAACTGATTGACATCTGCCTTGAATGGAATTTGAATTAACCAAATTCGCCCCTTTCGAAGCTGAAGCTCAATTTCATTTGGCATATTTACAATATTCCAATTTGTTAGTTTTGATTGAAAACCAAATTGCTTTGACCTTATTGCCAGCTCAAGTTCAAGCGTAAACTCAGCCTTCAGCTCTGCGAATGATGAATGCAGCTGATGTCGTTGCACTTTGGCCGATTGTGGTAAACATAGTTTGCCTCATTGCCTTGTTGCCACTGCTAACAAATGGCTGACAAGTTGGTTGTGGGTCGGGAATTAGGGGGGCTTATGGAAAGATCTCGGCTGGCCATGTGTCAAATCCATTGTTGACTTTTGCCACATCAATTTCTCACAGCATACCAGATAAGCAATACAAACAACTGTCACATTTTTCGTAGGGGTCATAGGAAGGAAGCGGGGGAGGGGTGGCAGGATGTGTGCTGGTTAGGCCCAGAGAAAATCAGCATATTCCAGCATATGCTGTTGTCGTTCCTTAGAGACTTGATGGCATAATTAACATGCTCCGCCATACGGATTTGTAGTTGTAGTTGAGGCATCGTTTCATTCAAGTCATAACTTGATCCGCTCCCTGGGTTCTTTCAGCAAAGTATATATCTATATATACATATATATATACACATATATATATGACAATATGCAAAGATTTATTACGCTGCCTGGCATTAACCACATCATTAACTGGGCGTGGTCGCCAACCAACTCGAGCATGAGTCAAATGCAGCTGGCATATCCAATGAGCTTCACAAATATCGCACGTGCACTGACTGCCCAAATAACTCAAGCAGACTGTTCCTATCCCTGTCCCTATCCCTATCCCTATCCCTATCTCTATCTCTTTCTGTAGTAGCTGTAGCTGTCTGTACCTTGCTCAGTCTCTTTCTTCATAGCGGCCTTTCTGCCCCGGTTGGATGGCGTTTGCCAAATTGTTATTCCAAATTATAACTTATTAGCTATTTTGCATATTTTGAATACTGAAAACTGAAAGCTGCCAATCGAAGATAAGGTACATAAAATATTGAAGTGGGATGTGAAGCACAAATGCTGATGTAATATGTACATATTTAGATATCAATCAGCTGCTGTTTCATCAGTCTAAATGATTACACAAACTTGGGAGCGTAATATTGTTTATTGTTTGATGACCTTCTTATATAATTTAAATATCTTAGTGCTGGTCGAGTTCAAGTGGATTTATTTTGTTTATTTTATTTTTGCCGTCGGGTTTCAGGGTCAGTTATATATGTATATATATATATAAACCCACAGAATAAAGAATCTTCAATTTATGCAACAATTTCAGCCTTCTAATGTTTTCCCTTTTGGTCCTTGCCGAAATTGGTTCCCATTTTTACACAAAAAGTTTTCTTTCTTTCAAAGTTAGCTTATTGAGTTAGCAACTCCGAGGTGGGAGTGTGAAACTAATTGGCAGCTAATTGACTACAAAGTGTAAGTTAAAGGACGACAGCTTTGCCCTGAACTGTGTGTGTGTGTGTGTGTGTGTGTGTGTGTGTGTGGGTGTATGCCAAAGCTGCAAAGTTGCCGCAGCCGCACACAAATAAACACAAGCTGCAAGTCAACTTTTGCATTTTAGTTTCAAATGACAAATTCAGAATTTCAAATTGGGAATTGCAAATTCTCGAGTGTGTTTTTTATATTTCCATCTGGCAACTTTCAAGATCCTTGATGATCTATCCTAATAGTAAACAATTTTGAAATGGCGTGTGGCACATGCTAAAGCCAATGATTTAAATTTATTAAATGTCATGGTTCCATTTGCTTGTGTGCAGGATTAATTTGATTCTTTTTCTAGGAAAGCTCAGCCTTCTAGGAAAACCAATTATCGTTCAGGACTTTGTTCTCACAGTATTTATACTCTAAAGAGAATATTTGTTTTGTCAAATATGAGTCATGCTGTCCGTCCGTCCGTCCGTCCGTCCGTCCGCCTATACGAATGTAATTCTATTTCTACACCCTTGGAGCTAGAGGCTGGAAACTTGGAACATATACTCGTCTGTGCTCCCGATAAGAAAAAAAAAGTGTTAAATCGATAAGTTATATTATCGAAAATCGATATAGATAAAGCCACACATTCCCACAATTTTGAAGCTAGAGTCACCAAATTGGCAGCAACATAAACCAAGCCAGAATCAAAACATTTTACCAGGTCACATTAACACTTTATAATCAACATTTCAGTTTGTCAGTCTTACGCGATATATTTGATTTATTTTAATTTTGAGACAGAGGATTACAAACACTCAATTAACAGAATAATACTTTTAAAACACATTTAAAATCGTATTTTCTTACTTATAGTTGAAGGAACTGCCTCGCAAAAATCGAAAACTGAACAATAAACAATGAAGGTTTAAGCAACTCTTTTACTGAAGGGACTTCCGACGGTATTTCAAAAATATCGGAGTAGAAATTATAAAATACATTTGACAAAGGCATTTTTAAGTTACGCGTGATATTAAAGTCTGAAGACTTTGTCAACAGTTATGCTTCATACTTGTTTGAGTTAATACTTCAATTTAGAACGGACCAATTGGACTCCCCCATCTGCAAGACGCATCGAAGACATATATGATATTTTGTGATCTCCCAAAGATATATACACCGAATTAATGTAGGATTTAGTTTTGGGTAAGCAAACACGTATTTGTAAATAAGAATTTATTATATCAAACTCACAGTTTGCTGCACAGTTGTTGTATACATTTTTTTTTTTAGGGATTTGGATTATTGTATTTCAGGTGTATCTCGCACATTCACATAACAGAACGTTATCTGTATGTACATATGTATATGGCATTTTAATGTATACATATACGAAGGCACATATGTGAGTCTGTCTGTCTGTTGGTATGTACAATGTACATATGTGTGCCTTACACGTTTGTCAGGAAGTCCTTTATTTAGGCCTTTTGGGCAGGTGGCCCAATTAGCTAATGGATATTATCAGGGGAGCACGCAGGGAAATGAATTTACACACTTAGAAGGACAGTTAAGGGTAATTGTATATATATATATATAATATATACATGTTTATACATATTATACATAGACCATTTGTACATTTGTATGTATTTTTGTCCACATATAGTTAATAGTTTGGCAATGTGGTTAAGATTGTGCAGGACTCACCTGTCGCCTTGAGATTCATGGTCCTGATCTTTGGCCGCTTCGGGTCCCTGGGCAACGGTGTTTGGGTCGCTGGTGCCAATGTCAGCGCTGCTGCTGCTATTGCCGCTGCTGCTGGGTGCCTCCTGCTCCTCGGTCACCGGTGCAGCTGGCGACTCCGGTGGCGACGACTGGCTCTGCCTCGTGCTCTGGCTCTGGCTCTGGTTCTGGGTCTGGTTTTGGCTCTGGGATTGGCTCTTCCTGCCGCTCGTTGACTCAATTTGGTCGGACATTCTGGGTTTGGGGTTCTTTGCTTCTCTGATTACGGTTGCGATTACGATTACGATTTCGATTTCGATTTAAGTTCAGTTCGATTTGAGTTTAGCGCCCTTGCCGCAAACAGCTGCACGAAGCAAAACTTTGCGTTAGTTCGTACAATTGAAAGTGGCAAAGTGGTGGGCATTATTGTGTTTTAATTGCTATTTGATGAAGCCTTCTTAAAGCTCTTGCCACTGCCTCGGGCCATGCTGCCCAACCACCCCCCTCTACCCTTTCCCTGTCCCTGTCCCTGTCCCTGTCTCTGTCACTGCCTCTCGTTCTCTGTCTGGCAGCTCTCGAGCAGAGAAGTAAAATACCCAAACTCAAATCAAAAGCAAAAAACAAAAATAAGAAACCAAATGCGAAGAATGGCAGGAAAACATAATGAAAATTAATTGGGGGAAACCTTGCCAACCTACTTAGTAATGTTTATGTTTATACTGTTGTTTTTGCGTTTGCTGTTTCGGTTTTACTTAATAAGCTGCCAATTATAACTGTTCTCTAAGGTAAACAATAAACTACGCATACAAATTGTTGTGTTTTTTGCAGTTGGATTTAGCTGGAAAATGCTTCAGTCTTCGATAAGTTGACTCTAATTGCGAAAACAAAACAATGTTAATTGTAGCTTTAAACTGTGCTCAGCGTTGATGTGAACTATTTGATAATATCAGTTGATTAATATACGCCCTGAACGTGTTCAATCAAGATTTTAGCTCTCTTCGAGATTGTATGGAGAGTTCGCAAATACATAAGTTGAATATTAATTAGTCTAAATACAGCAATTAGTGTTCATTCAATTGCAAACTTTGCATTCTATTTGAAGCGTAAGGTTTATTAATTATCTTTATTATTTGTGAGAATTGTGACAACAGCTTTATCCATGATAAACGCCCAAAGAAGCCAAGAAACTGCGGAAATCTCAAATGGAAAAGTGAAAAAAGCAAAAAAGAAAAAAGCAGAAAGGAAGACGAGAGTGAATGGAGAACGTGAGCGAAGTGGGTGGAAATTTCACATACTCTTAATGTGGCATCAACAAAAATGATGATTACTAAAGACAGAGCCAACAAGTGGTCGACGACACGACGAATGACTAAAGACGAGGCATTCAACATTATTTAGCAACAAGCACCCCGCGTATGTAATTACAAAATAATAATACAAGTTTAATGAGCGGAGATGAACAACTGACTGGACTGAACTGAACTGAACTGAACTGAAGTGAATTAAATTGAACTAAAGTAAATTGGAATCCAAGTGAATTGAAAGTGAGTGAAAAGCGTTCAGTGGCGATTGCGAACGCTGAATGGATAAGCGAGACAAGCGATTAGATTAGAATGGTAATCGCTATTCGGAAATTAGGCGATTGCCGTAAAAATCACTCAACAAATGAGGGCAAAAAGCGTGCACGCTGATAAGTATACTATATAGTAGCAAAAGCCAGAAACTCTCAAGGTTGAGGCCGTGAAACACAACGAATTAATGAATGGGACTGAGAATGAGAATGAGTGCACATCATAAACGGGAATTGTTTCGAGCATTTGCATATGAATATGATACAAACACACACACACACACACAAACACACACACACACAGTCGTAGTTGTGAGCATAAAGAAATAATTGTGTGGTGCTGCCATGGCCAGCAAGAAGTCAGCTAGTATGTGAATTGAGTGTTTGCCAGCTCATAAATCCGTAGTGCTCTATGCGGCACGAGCCCGGATTGTCCTTACCACACGCCCACACACACACACATGCTCATCAAATATAAGAAAAGGCAGCCAAAATTAACCCAAAGAAAAATCCAAAATACTAAAAAGATATATATGCGATGCGATACGAAACGAAACGGCCAAGAAAATTTAAGAACAAGCAACAAGAAGCGGAGAGACCCAAAAAAATATACGTGTCGGAAAAAAATAAAGCCAAAATAAAGCCAAAAAAAAACTAGAGAGCCAAAAAAGAAAAAAAGAAAAAGTAAAAGTAAAGTAAAACTGCAGACGTTTGCATAAAATGGAATCGCCATCGAAACGCAAAGGTAAGCATAAAAATGGCTTTATAATAGCGGCTCTTGCTGATACCTGACCTGGCCTGGCCAGCCAACAGCAACAACATGAAGAACAACATCCAAAACAACAACCTCCATGTAACCTCTTTATCCTATCCCAATCAGCACCCTTCAAGCCCCGCATTCACACGAACACAACAAATACACACGTTCTGCGCGTCACCTTTGTGATTGTTATGATTGTCGATTCGTCTGCTTCCCTTCCTATTAACTACTTTCTTTTACTTTCAATCATACACACACTCAAACTCACACACCACACACACACACACCACACACACACTCTCGTTAAGCTCTTATCGCACTGCTGCTATATAGTATTTGTATATATATATATATACATGTATTTCAATTGTTTTTCAATCACACTCAGAAACACTTTAAAAAAAAGGCGACAAATTAGATGGTAGCACATTAAAAAAATATCAAACCTCACTATTGTTGTTGTTCCAAGGTTCCAACTTCTAATCTCCAATTTCCTTCTATTCAGTTTTTAGATTTCCAAATTCAAATTTTCGAGATTTTTATCAGCATTTAGTTCTCGACATTGAACTCTTCTTGCGGTGTTTGCCACAGCTTCTTCAACGCTTTTGACTATGGCGTTTGTTGTTGTTGTTTTTCTCGAGTCTTTATTTGTTATTTTTTTTCTTTTATCTTGGGATTTTGGTATTAGTAAGTTGATTTGACTGTTTGGCGATTGCCTTAGCAGTGTTTTCTTTGCTAACTTCGGTTCGCTGCGACTTGGGCAAACGTAACCGACAAAGGCTTGACAGGAACTGAAGTCTCCTGCCACAGGACACGCTATTTATATGCCACACCACCACTCGACTGTTGCTTCCTCCTATCCTGTTCGCTAGCTGTTGCTGTTGCTGTTGCTGTTGAACACTGTTAACCGACTCCGAAAGCTTTTCAGCACATGCATTGTGCTTTCTCATTCGGATTAAGCTTTAGTAAGCTGCATGCCTACAAACCAGTTCACCCACAGTCATCCATTATTTTTTATCTGCTTTTAAGGTTACCTATCGAGTAGTATATTATCACGTATAAAAGAAAATTGGCCTATAATTGTTTACCTTAAATATTTTATAATGATAACATCTCGTAATCCCCTATGTACATATAAATAACAGAAATGAAGTGCATATATTAAAGATTAGATATTGTATACACTAATTATGGTGAGGAAAGAAACTTTCACGAGATGTCTTTGCCTATTTGGCTATTTAGTTAATACAGAAATGACTAATTTTCGACTAAGTTTTTTCTAAAAACATATGTAAAATATTTTGCTGGTCACAGCACATTGTTGCACATTTAATGCACTAACCCAGAAAAGACTCTGTTTTGATTCAGTTTTTTTTTAATAATATAAATAATCTGGGCTGATCACAGCACATTGTAGCACATTTTAAAAAATAAATGTATTCATTTTGCAGAAAAGATTCACAATTTGGATGGAAAATAAACTCTGATTTAGTATTTGGAACTATACCTTGCATTTTTAATGGCTTGTTTTCATCTTGGACTCGTACTTCTCACGAGCTTTTGGTATTTATCAATTGGTAAGGAATTAATAATCTCATCCCTAAAAAATCTAGATTGTTTTGTTTTATCTTGTTTATTTCGACCTTAACAAAATCGACATGCACAATTTTCTATGCAAGTTAGTTTTTATACTCTGACATTGTATATTGCTTTTTTGCAATGTTCGTCATGCTGTCTGTCCGTCCGTCCGTCTGTATGAACTCAAATATTTTCGACACCCTTAGAAATAGAGACTTGAAACTAGTCCTAGTGTCCGCGTCAGATAAAGTTGCAAAATTGTGTTGCTACGTCCACTAGTGGGCCAGAAAATCGATAAAATCGATAATCGCAATTCGATAAAACCACATATCCCCAAAATTTTTAAAGCTACAGTCATCAAATTTGAAAGATATATTGCTAAAAGCACCCTTCAGAAATCCGAGAAACTAAATGTTGGACCACACCCCCTCCAACCCCAAGAAACGATAAAAACCCTGTATCTCCCGCAATTTAAGAGCTACAGTTACCAAACTTGTAAGGAAGGTTAATGGGAATATCTTCAAAAAATGCACAAAAGCTTATATCTACCGCAATTTGAAAGGCAAACTTAGACGGTATTTCTTGGCTACACCCGCCCTGTTGATTGCTACCTGTTGTCAGCTGACATCACTTATGGTATCAAAGTATTTACGTCCGACCACAACGTTCCCTGGTGTTACTTACTGGTCTGGTGCATTTAATTACAAAAATTTCAAACTTCACTCATTAATGGACTCAAGCGACCTGATGCGACATGAAAACGAAAAACAAACAAATGAGAACGCTGCAGTCGAAAATAGACGTAGCCGACTACGAAATACCCTGATAAAACACTGATTTTATATGTTGTGACTTATGTGGCTCTACCATTGTATAATCATGACATGGGTGAACATGGCCAACAATATACTCTAAGCTTAAAATTGAGTTGGGTATGCGGCTATTATCGATTTACGTTAAGCAATTTTATCGATTTCCTAGCACCTTTTGGATGTAGCACTTTTAAGCTTTGCCTGACGTGCTTGCAGACGAATAAATGTTCAAAGTTTCCAGTCAATAGCTTAAGAGGTGTCGAAAAAAAACTGATTACTTCTACCTTCTGTATCGGAGTATGAAAACTTTATATTCGATATCATATATATCGAATGAATTTGTAATAAATAACCCTTGTAGGTATGTCCAATCGAAAACTTTGGAGAAATTCAAATGGAATTTGATACGTGGAAAAATACACGCAAATTAACAATCAGTGTGTAAAATGAAAATAATTTACAGTTAAAGCGTTTGCCACTTAATCGGAATAAGAGCATCGATAAGATATTTTAACACACCCACTTAATTGCCATTTTATAATTACATATTTCCAATAATACAACATATACATAACTCCCAATGGAGTCTTTTAATTTAATACATGCAACGTATTTTCATATTTTTTAACCACGTTTCATAGATTTTAATTAACTAATAAATTATTTTCAAATGGCATTTGTGTATTTGCTCTACTTGATAATTGACTATCTGTCATAATGGCAAGTCAAAAAGTTTCAATTGTTAGTGTGGAAATTATTCGAACAAATTTTTCAGTGCCTTGAGAACTTGTCACTCATTATTTAATAATTATTATAGTCGCTTTAATTGATCAGTTAACCCAGCGATTGACAATATTATGGGACACAAAATCATAATTTGAACTATAGATGACGTGAACAGATATATAAAATATATATAGTCAATATTTCACTTTCTCAGTCTCAATGATTTGTTTGCATAATAATACGATAATCACTCAATTCAATCAATTATCATCATTGCTATACTACACTATTTGCGGGCAGACTCCGATATTTGTTTTTTTTTTTAAATTTCAAATATTAACTTAATCTGCGTATAATAAATAAACTTATATAGATATTCTCTGGTTTCCAAGTAAGCCTTTTATATCGTAGAAGTGGCTTCAAAATTGTGAAAATCAAGGTTTATTTTAAATTAAATTAAATACTCTAAAAATCTCCAATATTCCAAAAGTGTTTTCACACGAATAAGTTGCTGAGCATGGAAATGGTTTACGTTTGGGCATCACAATTTGTCGTTCTCATTATTGTAGATTATAATTGAAACTCCTCTCAATTGTATTGCTTTTGTACAAAACCTTATAAATATGTGAATTGAAATACATTCGCCTATTTTGAAATTGGTTTATTGCTTGTAAGCTCGAAAATGTATTGCACACTGTGGCATGGAATTCAAGCATTGATTGAAAGGCTTCAACATTGAAGCTGGCCTTTGCCACAAATGCAATATTTTGCATTCTCTTCCGGGCCGCGTGCAATATATCAACATAGACCGACAACATCATAAATGAATTAGGTAGCTCTCCATTAATCACAAAGTCCAGTAGCACTAAAAGCAACGACAACAACAACAACAACAACAAGAACAGCAGCTGCAATAATCGTATCGTGTTGTGTATCAGAAACTTTTAACCTAATCGTATTGCGGCAACAAAGCAGGATGCATCCTTTTACCGTGATGCATTCCAGTTAGCAACGTTTCGATGGTCAGCCTTTGTTATATTGTCGCTGTTGAAAAGAGCACAGGCAGACATCGCCACAATGACTAGAAAAAAATCAGTCTAGACGGTTGCTTCCGATACTTTGACAACGAACGATAAATTGACTTTAAACTTTGAATATATAGAACTCTTCTTCTGTGAAAATAAGTCACTACTCTACTGAAGTAATAATTGCTATGCTTTTGCATACAACTCTATGGAGCATGTATTGAGTTGCAATCCAAACGCCGTTTGCCACTACGATTTCTGTGAACTGAACAACAGCAGCAAGAAGACAACAAGCCACCAAGCCAGCAGGAGTGTTCCAGGTATGAATGGGATTCCCCGAGAGTACTCATTAGTGCTGCTGCATGCTTGCCAAGTTGGTTGGCTTACGCTTCTTTGACAATTGTGCAGCTCTTGTAAATGCACACAACAGCAGCAGAAACAGCGGCAACAACTGCGGCAAGAACAGCGACAAGAACAACAACAGTCGGTGCCGCGGCTAAAACAAAGAGAGAGAGAGAGAGAGAGAGAGGGAGAGAGCCAGAGGGACAGAGAGTGAAGGAGAGAAACAAAGAGAGAAAGAATGAGATGGTTTATTTATAGTGTGCACTAATTGAGTCCAACAGTGGACAATGCCTAAGCCATGTTAAACGAACAAACTGAAATACAATTCGCTGTTGGCTTTTAGCTTTCCACTGGCAAAGAAAATCAAGCCAGCAGCCAAACAACACAAACACAGCCATACCGTCACAGAGCAATGATGGTAGGAGGGGGAGGGGGGTTGGCGGTGTAACACAAAGACACCTGCTGGAAGATATAATTCTTGTTTTTTATTAAAGAGTATATAAACATCCTTAAAGCTAGAGTCGTGAAACTTTGAATATATGTTCGTCAGATAAAGTGTTAACATTTTGGTGCTACGAGGAGTGCCTAGAAAATCGATAAAAATCGATTGTCACAAAACAATAAATAAATACAATTAAGCACTGTTGCAATAGCTGCTTCTACTTGTATGTTATTTTTATTTTATTATTTTCGATAAGCCACTCATGGCCACAAGAATTGAGCTGCTACCAACATATTCAACACTACTTGCGCTACTATCATATTCGATGGCAACATGTGGTAAGTTGGTAAGCACCAACAATATAGTTCAGACATACAGGGGATAAAGAAAGAGAGAGAGAGAGAGAGAGGGGGACGATGGCCAACAGTAGCAAAAGCAAATTGCAGATGAACGGTAGAAAAGCGGAGCGCATCCTTGCGTATGCGTAATATATTTTTATGAAGTAAAGAGAAAAACCAATTGTTATTTCTGCTCATCAATCAGGATTCGAGCCAGTCAACTATATTGCTGCAATCAAACAACAAAAGATGCTGCTGCTACACTCAAAAATAAAATCGCACTCTATTTTACAAAAAAATTAATTTTAAGTGTTTAAAGAACTTAGGGGTTTTTTTCTACGAATATATTGTTTTAAACATTTAAAATACCTTCAGGTTTCTGTGTATATATTAAAAAACAATTTCTGGCAATTTATTTTCTGCGTGTAGTCGTCCACAATCAGCATGGGGACGAAAGCTATTATGTCCTGAACCAATTATTATTGGCTATTAACATGGGTAAAATGCGTATATGGAAGCTGTGCATATATATTGAGATACAATGAAGTTGAGCAGAGGGACTGTTGAGGCTGATCAAGAATAGATATACTGTATGGAGTTGAAGATGCTTCGTTCTGCCTGTTTCATTAAGAGTTGCTGGTCCAGGAAAAGTGTTTATGGATTTTGTCACTTTTACAAAGTCAAAATAGATTTTATTTTAAGCCAAGGTTTTTCTTTAACAAATGTAATTAATTAAAAATTAATTTAAAACATTTAGAGCCTAGCAAGTTCGAAAATGATTTAGAAACAACGAAATAAGAAAATTAATTTCAATTCAATGCCATTTTCGCGAAACTGAGTTTTAGCTGCCTTAAAAAAACAGAAAAATATATTAAAAACAAGAGAGAACGTTGAGTCGGGCATAGCCGACTGGAAAATACGTTGATATCTATAAGTAATACCATCTGATAACAGGTGCCGGGTGGGTGTAGCCAAGAAATTTCGATCTTCGGTAGAAGTTCCTAGTCTTGTGCAATGTCTTTTTTTCGACACCCTTAAAGTTCTCACGTCAGACAAAATGTCAAAATTGGCGTCCACTAGGCAAGGAAATCGATGAAATCGATAGTCGCTATCGATAAAGCCACATATATCCTTAATAGCCTTCTGATATGAGTCTGAAGTAAATTTTTTTTTTTTAATTTTTTGAAATTTAAAATTTTTTGACGAAGATATGGCCATTTAAAGCTTGACCCTATTTCATGTTTTTTAATAAATTTTGTGTTTTTTTTTGTAGGATATCTCCCACAGTTTTAAAACGACAGTCATCAAATTCATTTAGGTAGGTTGTTGGCGATATCCTTTGAAGATCGGAACATGCCACGCACACATCGGCCACCTTAGGCCCTCCGACCCTAAAAATCGGAAATGTCTTTCGCAGTTGTTAAAATTTGTAGGGTATACCGCCTTTAAAAATCGATAATCGTAAATTTAAATTCATTGTTTAGAGGGAAATCAATATGGATTAAGCTTGACAGAAAATTGTTGGCACCGCTCGCGAAGTACTAAGAGTAAAATGACTGTTAACCGAGCCTTTTCGGTTTATTTTCATTTGTTGATATTTATTTGAAAAAACTTACGATTTGACATTTCAAACCTTGCAAAAGAATTGAGCTGAATGGTTTAACTGTGCTAAAAATGATTTATTTATGGGCGTACTTGGCTCATTACACAACGTGCATTAAAACGATCGAATACTCTCTGAAAAGGTCAGATAAATAGATAGATATTTTGACAAAGCCTGCAATTGGCCTTTGATTGTAGTTTGCGATGAACAGCTGCAGAGGTTTGTTGCCTCAATTACCCTGTTGCTCCCTTGCCGTTTAGCGTAACTACTGATCCATGAAGGAGCGCAGCATCATGAGATAGGACATGGCTGAGCGGACCACCTGCAGGGAAGGCACAAAGTATAAAAAGTTCAAATTAAGTTGCCAACATTGACCGACACTAATTAAAATGTAAATATCTGCTTTGCAACAGCGCCTACACTAAGAAAACAAAATCGCGATGAATTTTCGAAATTCGCCATACTTTTAGCGCCAAGGCTAACTTATTAGTCAGAAAGTATATTTGTGTAAAAACTTAGATTTTTCTTTACTAAACTTCAGGGTACATTTAAAAATTTTGGAAAAATATATGTCCTTTTAAGGGTATGAAAGATTTTTCAACTCTAAAATTAGCTTTTTTTTTTGCTCATATTATAAAAAAAAATAATATTTCAGGAATTAACTCGAAAAATTAATATCTAATATAAAAGCCGAGCCAGTAAGTTCCATTACTTGTTTCTGCATTTTAAAAGGCTTTTTTTCTAAAAAATTGGATTGGACTTAAACTTTTTAAAAATGCATTTTTTAATAATAGAAAATATGTCTAAAAACAAAAATAAAAAAGACTGTCGATTTAGGACTAGCCTTACTAATTTTTAAGAATTCTATTTCTAATATTTAGGAATGATTTCTAAAAACAAGTATAACTTTCAAGATGGTACGCACCGCCGAGAAGGTGGCCATGTTTGGCTTAAAAAAGTAACCATCAAGCTGACAGGGTAGCTGGGCTCGCCGGATGCTGAGAACCAGAGCGTGCCTGGTGGCCGGCGCAAAGTCCACCCAGTTGCTGTCATAGGCAGCAGTTGCGAAATCCTCGCTCGCCTGCTGTATGTTTTCGCCACAGTGCGAGTAGATAAACACGGCGATCAGCACCGAGCCCAAAAAGAACATGAAAGAGATGACATCGGGCGAGGGAAACAGATTGGCCACCTGGTAGGTGACAAAGGACAACTGCAACACGTTCGTAAAGAACTGCATAAGGACAATTGGCCGGAGATCGCTTCCCAGCTGAGTGACAATCATCAGAGCCGTCTGGTGCAGGTGCAGCACCTGCTTCATCTCTCGCAGCTCCTGCTGCGGTGCGTCCCTCTGCGGCACAAGATGCCGGATGCGATGTTGAGCAATCTTGAACAGCGCACACACCTGGAATGAAAAAGCAAAAAGCAGTGTGTCCATGGCCACAGTCATGCACATGGTACCGTAGCCAGCCAGCACATTCCATATACATGTGGGTATATACGCCAACACCGACTGATTGCTCCATGGATATGCGCCGCTATACGGCAGCTCCAAATGTACGAGTCCCGTGTGCAGACGGGTCATCACCATAATGACAATTGGCTTAATCAAAGACAGGATGACGAAGGTATTAAACCAGCGCATGTAGGTAAAGCTCAGTAATTGATCGCTCCGGATCTCTGCATCTACAATGGTCGCTGCCTCTGGGCAGATAACGATCTCTGTCAGAAAGAATGTGATAAAAATTATATGATGGTTTTGTTTTGTTTAAGAGGACCTAACAGGCAGAAGGAAGCATCTGCGCCCCATAAAATATATAATATCTTGATCAGCAGCAACTGCCGAGTTGATCTATACGGATCTCAGAGAGATTTTTTTGTGATTTCAGCCACTTACCCTTTTTGAATATGCCGCGAATGCGATAAATTAGCTGGACAAATTGCTTGCGATGATACAGGAAAAAGATACACTTAATTATGCCTAGAATAACAGCAATCGCGGATGCGATGATGTCCGATAGCATGCCCATATCGTTCAGATTATAGCGAATAGCCAGACAGAGAGGACCCACAAATGTAGTACTTGCGCTTGTGAGCAGCAGTAAGATATGCCACCGATCAGTTGTGCTGGTGGCATTCCACAAGTCCACGCCAATTAGCTGGAAAGCGAGCACCTGCACTCGCATAAAGTGCTTTTCCTCCATGTCCGCAATTAATCTCTCTGCCGACTGACGCCTGTCAGAGTCTTTTATATATCCTTGTTGGGTGCCAGCTATTCATGTCGCGTGGCGTAGAATTAAAAATCACCATCCTGCACCATTGAGTCGTGTTCTTTTTGTTCGCCTCTTGTTGCATTAAGGGGCTAGGTAAATGACATCGTTTTGATGGCTACGCTTTGTAATTAAGAGTCAGCTTTTCTGTTCACAGGCTGCACTATAATTTTAATGAGGCCCTGTTGAGCGCCTGAACGGGCTATCATCATCATTTAATCCAAATAATTATATGCGATTTGCAAAAGCTGCTCTTGACATTTGACAAGCGGACGAATTGACGAGTCACGCCTTAAGAGCTCAACAAGTTGAAATCAAAATTCATTTGATTTGAAATGCAGCACCTTTGATAAACATTATCGATAATTAACATCGTGTTGGGCTGCCCACACTGAAGCGCTGCCCACTTGCTGCCTTAGGTGGCAACCCTGAAAACAACACACACTGGCATCACATCACGCTCAGTTGTATAACCTATTTGCAGAACTTTTCGTTGGTTCACTTGCAGCTCGTCGCAAAACAAACTGAAAGTAGGTAAGTAATTACAACAATTTTGCTGCTGATTACTTAACATTCACACTGCATAGCAAAATGGCTGGTGAACAAGAGAAACTGACCGGCCTCTCGAAGATCTTCAATGGCACAACTATGGCAGGCCGTGCAAATGTAAGTAGACCCTCCCCCTACCCCCCCCCCCCCACACCAACCATTAATCTGCAAATCGAAATGGAAATCTAAATCTAAAATGTTGTGTTGCAGGTGGCGAAGGCAACATACGCTGTTGTGGGCCTGTTAATTGCCTACCAGATCATGAAGCCCAAGAAGAAGTAGAGATGATACCACAATTTAGATGTGCTCGTTGTGTCCTGGAGATCAGCAATTGGCAGCAACTGCAGGATGGCAGCCATTCATATTTAAGTGTAGTGCAAATGAGCTTGAAGGAATAAACCATTTTCAAATCCGAACCCATTTTCATTATGTAATGCAAGCAACTCTCTATTTCCCTCCCTCTCTCTCTCTCTCACTGTCTGCGATAACATTTTGATTGCAGCACATGTGAGGATTTGTCAGCTGTCTGATTATGTTGCAATTATCAGTTACGTCGCCCACCATGCTAAGGAATTATGTCTTTTTTTCGCTCACTTATCTTAACATTTATGCTGTCTCGCTCATTTCTGCAGATTGCAATTCTCTCGCTCGAAATGGTTGCAATGTCTTGGGAATAACGGCAGATTGAGTAATCGTTGGTTTTGTTTTAAATTTTTTATTTATTTAAAGTTTTCATTATTTCATTTCATTAAACTTGTTTAAAATGTTCCACTTGTAGGGTTGTTTTGTTTTAGCCCAGTTATCGAAATTTCAGTATTACTAAAAATTAATTTGAATGAATTGAATGTAAAAATGGTTTACACATGTATATATAGATATATATATATATATATGTATATATATATATATATATATATATGTATATGTACGTAGTATGTATGTATTATATATGACCATGTACTTTTCGTTTTCTTGCTTGGTAGATAGAGATTGAGACGAAAAACCATATATGTATATGTACATATATATGTATATATATATATATATGTATCTATATATATACACATATATATGTATGTATGTATGTATGTAGAAATTAATCATTTATCAACTCTATGTTTATGCTATAGCTATCAAATATATCTTTTACATGTATTTGTATTGTGTTTAAATAGCAAGCGCTGGCCATTTCGCATCTGCATCTGCAAATTGTTTGGATTTTTTTTTCGTTTTTCTTTTCTTTTTTTTTTTTTTTTTGTTAATAACTAAATCGGTTTGCCCTGGCAAAACACATTAACATATATACCATCATTTAAATTTGGATTTTGAATTTTTGCAGCAGCAGCCGAGCGAAGTGCGAAAAATACATAAAAATTTATGTATTTAGTTATGTAATCAGTTTGCTCTTATTTTTTCATGTTTGTATTTGCTTCTACTACTTTTCTCATAATATGTATAATCAGTATTATTGATTGTTGTTGGGTGGAGGGGGGGAGGGGGAAGGTTTGTCATTAAAAATTTGAGTGTTTCCTCACTTGGATTTTGCCACTATAATGTGTATGTATGTATGTGTGTATTAATGTATATGTATGTACGTATATGCGTATGCTATATCCTTGTTAAGTTACAGTTACTTAATTTGTTTCGTTTTGATTCGTTACGTGTTTCTTATGTTTGTTTTCTTTTTTTTTTGTCTTTCTAATTTGCCTCATTCATTACCTTTTTTGAGCACATACAACATAAATAAATCTTATTCGTGTCCCATTGCAGTTTTAGTTTTTTTTCTGTTTTCTTTTCTTTTTTCATTTTTCATTTTTTTTCTCTTTTCTTTTGCGTTCGCCAGCTCCCAGTGTTGGTGAACAGCTTTAGCCACGATCTCCAAAAAGGGACCTTTTGTTTTTGTGGTTGTGGGCATGGGGCTGCAGGCGGGCTAATAATAATAATAGAAAATTGCAGCAGCTCCACAACGACTGCAACAATAGACGACTGGCATTGACACCTATCAAATCTCATTCTACAACAATTCAATTACAACAGCAAAAAAAAAAACAAAAAAAATTGTCTATTGACAACAGATTTGCAGCTGTTATTCAACATTGAAACGTCGGAAATGATCGATTTGCAGGTGTCCATCACACTTAACATCTGATGGGCAGCACTGCGCACTGCACAGGCGATTAACACCCGAGCGCCATTTTGTTTGAACACTTTTCTAAGCCGAGGTTCAAGTTGAGATTTTTGTTTGCGTCTGATTTAGCTGATGGGCCCCAAAGCCAAGCTCAACTTGTGACGCAAAACACAAAAAAATTATTTTTTTTTTTTTGTATGTTGAATTCAACACTTGCTTTTTAAAACAAAGAGGTATACATAACTATTCGTTTTTTTTTGTTTTTGTTTTGTTTTGTTTACTTTTCAACTTAACTTTGCGCTTAAACAAACTTAAAAGCTTGCGTTTCTCAATTCTGTTTCTCTCTCTCTCTCTCTACAAAGATCGATATTGATAATCATTAGATTGGTAGAAGTATGTATAATGTAAAATATTGTAGCATAATCATAAGTTAGAGTTATTAGTAGTGTGTTTCCATCAATGCTCCACTTGAGAAAAAAAAAACAAAAAAAAAAAGAAGCTATATTTATATATATAGAAAAAAATGATGATAGCAAACACAGTGCCACAAATAATAAGTTTATATTTTTATGCTTGTATATGTTTGTATGTATGCATTGCTGTTTATATGTTTCTATGTATGTATGTCTGTTGTATGTATGTGTGTGTGTTTGTGTGTGTGTGTGTGTGTGTGTGTATGTGTGTGTGTGAACTATGTAAATTTGTTTGACAAAAAATACACTCAGCATTCAATTTCACTTTCGATTTGTTTTGTTTGATTGTTTTTTGTTGTTGTTTTTTTTTAACATAAACTAAACGCTAAAAGTTAACACAATACATTTTAAAAGAAATGATAATAATTATAATATAAAATATATTTATGTGAATAATAATTAATGAAAAGCATAATATTGTTTGTTACTGTTACTGCTGTTTTTTTTTGTTTTTCTGTTTTTGTTTTTTTTTTTGTTTGTTTGTTTGTTGTTGGTTGTGTAAATTGACGTTGGTCAATTTGATTTTTTTTTTTTTGTTTCTTTCGGTTTTTGTTTTTATTTTAATTACTTTAATGCAGTTGCAGATTCAATCCATTTCTATATATATTTATATTTGTATATGCAAATGTACGTGTGTGTATGGGTGTGAGTGTGTGTGTGTGTTTTGATGTGTATTTAAACCAACTAAATTATAAGTTGCCTTTGCATATTCTGTGTTTTTTCTTCTACAACTTCATTTTGTTGTTGTTGTACTTGTTGCATATTTTCGATTGTTTCCTGGCATTCTTGGTGTTGATGTTGTTCTTGCTGTTGTATTTAGGCGTTTCTCAGGGGACGTGGCTGCTTCAAACTTGCCCTCTTTTTCATGTTGTTTCTTTTTTCTTTTAAGTTGTGTTTTTTTTTCATATACTTTGTTCTTTTCTCTCTCTATATATATGTATAAACACACATATATATATATATATATAATTTCTTTTCCTTTCGTTTCTTTTGTTACTTTTCAGAGCTGAACTTTGTGTTTGTTTTTTTTTGTTTTTTTTTTTTGTTATAGGAGCGTCGGCTGTGTCTTTGCCTTAGTCCAGTTTTCGAACTTTTCGATATACCCTTGCAGTGGGTATTTGAAATTTGAATATATCCGTTACAGCAGACAGCGGACAGTATTACGGAGACAGCTGCATCGAATAACTATATCAAACGATACCAATCAGCTGCCAAAGGAACTATCGAATGTCGAATGGTGCGCTGCCTTTTTTCCACAGATTTTATCAAACTCAATGGTCACCCAGTTTTCAAAATAAATCATTGACATCGGACAACTATTATGTCTATATATATAAATAGTAATAATCGCTTTATTTCTGTTTACGTTTTTTTCTATTCTTTTCTAATCTATAATGTGAATTAGATGTCTGCAAGGGTATTTTATCTTCGGCGTGCCCAAGATGGCAAATTCTTTCCTGTTTAAGATTAGTTTTGCGCTTAATTCGGTTTCATCTCTTATTTCGCTTTCGCTTTCGCTATCGCTTTAATTAATTTCTTAATGTTTCTCTTGCTTTGCTGCTGTCTCTCTCTCTCTCACTCTCCCCCTATCCCTCTCACCCCCTCTCCATAAACGCACATTGCCTAATAATTCAATGCTCCATTTATGAATCGCGCCTATAAATTTCTGCATATGTGTGAAAATGTATCTATGTATTTATGTATGTACGTGTGTATTCATGTGTGTGTTTGTGTGTATATGTGTGTGTGTGTGTGTGCGAGGGGTCTATTTGGGCGTGGCACCATTGATCGTGCGCTCAATTGGCATGCCACTCACCACGATTGGCGCCACCGCCACCACCACCGCCGCCACCACCACCGCCGCCGCCTGCCGCATTGTTTGAATAATATGGCTTGCTGAGCTGTGCCGCTGTTGCAGCTGGCGATGAGCCGCCACCGCCAGCGCCGCCGCCGCCGCCAGGGCCACCAGGGCCGCTGTTGCCGCCATTGTTGGCGCCAGGTGGCACGCCGGAGGCATTGTTATTATTGCCGGCGCTGCCGGTGCCGCCGCCGCCGCCGCCACCCGTCACCTGACGCATGCTTTGGGCGCGCTGCGCCGCAGCCGCCGCTTGGTCGCGTTGTTGTTGTTGTTGTTGTTGCTGCTGCTGCTGCTGCTGTTGTTGCTGTTGTTGTGGATGCTGTGGATAGTTGTTGGGTCGCTGTATTGGTGCCGGATAACGTCCCTGGTTACCGCCGCCGCTTTGTCCCACACTGCCAACACCGCCGTTGCCACCACCAGCACCACCACTGCCGCCGCCGCCGCCTCCAACCACCTGGGAGCCGCTGGATCCGCTGCCAACGGCACCGGAATTGCGCCCACCCAACGCATTCATATTGTTGCCATTGCCGCCCTGTCGCTGTTGCTGCTGAGATTGCTGCTGTTGCTGCTGCTGCAGCACCTGATTTTGCAGGTCCCACTGCATAATAGATAATGGATGGAGAGAATTGTGGTCAGTGAGTGGGTTTGCATCCGGATTGTCGATCCGTTGTTTACTCTACTTACGCCGCCATAGTTCTTGTGGTGCGGTGGACTGGTCTGCGACTGCACTTGCTTGGCCAGGCCCAGGCTCATGTCGGCGCTCAACGGACTCTTCAGCTGTCTGCCCATCTGCAATGAATATACGAATCAAAAAACATATCCAAAATGTGACAGCTCATTTCAATAATAGTCATTTGCATCTGCATCTGCATCTGGATCTGGATCTGGGCCAGAGTCGATGATTTGGGTTTCCATCGCCTCAAGCAACACATTCTTCTCTATTGTGTATATTGGTATATTGGGAATATATTGCAAAAATCGGGCTACCTTTGAAAGTGTGAGGTTAGGAGCATCAATTCTCCCAAAAGTATGCAAAGATATTCAAATTCATAATAAAAGGATATTTGATATTATAGCTCAACCAAAATCATACAAGATTGTCATATATATATATATATACGAGAAGATACCACAACTTCAAGCTCCTCTTTCGATTCACGATTGTTCCTATTGTGATCCGATCTGGTCGGCTTCCACATCATAAGTCACAAGACAATCTGTAAAACTGAGGGAGAGTTCAACTTATTCAAAATGCGGACAGACACACTATATCGACTCGGCTTATGATGCTGATCACGAATATATATATTTGAATTTCTATATATAAATGCGGCGTTGCACATTTTCTGTGTCGATAAGGCCAGTAATTGGACATGAATTATTTTTCTATATTCCGCTCTTTTCCGCTTCCGCTTGAATGCAGGGTTGCACTTCTGCCCACCCATGTCGGATGTGTCAATCGGAGTTCAATTGGAAGTGATGTGATCGAAAGAGATATGGTCGAACTTTTGCTTACGCTGTTCAGGAAGCTTCAACGTGAAATGACGACTTATTTTGTGCTCCACATAAAACTAGAAAATGTTTATAGTCTGCTGAGTACTATTAAGAATATTTTTCCTGTTTTAGCTACGGTCTGACACACACACACACATATATATATTTATATATACATGTATATATATATATATATATATATATATATATAGTTTTATAGGCAAATTAGTTGATGGTTTGTCTAATTGTTTTAAAACTTTATACTTTTATTAAAATTAATGCACAAAATCAGATAGATATTTAGATATTAATGAAGAATATCTAGTTCCCTGACAAAACAGAGACTGGCTCTATTTAGATGGGAAACCGAGTCGAGCAAAAAGCGTACAAAGTTTAATACTTAATACAAATTATTGGGGGATTGGGTCTTATTAAAGTGGCTGAACATGGACAAACTCTGGTATTTAGAGAGTTGAGTTGAGTTGTTGTAGTGTGTGCTTGATAGTTGTGGTGCTTGTGCTTGTGCTTGGGCTTGTGCTTGTGGATGTAGCTGTAGTTGTAGTTCACTCCTTACCGAGTCCTGCATGTGTCCCTGGCCCTGAGTGTTCTTCAGGTAGCCACCGCCGGGCGTTGGTCCGCCACGGAACTGATTCATGCCAGCCGCCGTCAGCAGCTGTGAGTTCATGAACTGTGTATTAAAGTTGCCCATCGAGTGCTGAGACTGCGGCCCCGGTGGTCCATTCGAGCCAGGCGGACCGCCCTGATGCCCACCATACATGCCGGCCGCCGAGGCGAGTCCATAATTCTGGGCACCGCCACCGCCACCTTGGGGCGGCGGGCCACCATAAAACTGGGGACCGCTGGGTCCGCCGGGAGCCGAATTTGAGTAGAAACTGTTCGACTGCAACTGATGTGCGCCGGGCGGTGGTCCACCTTGGCCTGGATGCTGCGGCGGTCCGGCATAAAGATTCATGTACGGCTGGGCGCCTGCATAGGGGCCGGGTCCGGGACCTGGGCCAGGACCGCCGCCACCGCCGGCCGCCGACTTGGACCCAATGGCGCCAATTGGCTGCTGGCTGGCCTGCTGTTTGGACGTGCCCGACGACATCATGGAGCTGCTGTTCGAGGAAATGATGGCGACGGGCGCGGCATTGGGATTACTTAGCTGCTGCGAATTGGGCTGCGGCTGGCCAAAGGGACCACCACCGAGTCGAAATTGTGACGCCAGATTGGTGTAGACGTCCGGCGTGGGCGCCGTTGGCTGTGGCAAATTGCCGCCATGTCCATGTGGCTGCTGCATAGCGTACGCATTGAAGGCGCCACCGGCGGCAGCCGCCGCAGCTGCGGCCGCAAAATGACCCGGAAAACTGTGCGCCGCGGCGGCGGCCGCTGCCGCTGAATAGGCGGGTGAGCGGCTCGAATGATCAAGCGAATGGAATGGAGCGTACAGATTGCCCGCCTGCGATGGTGGCGGCGGCGGCGCCAGCTGCGATGAGTTGAACACAACCGCCGGTGGGCTGGGAATCGTTGGAATGCCGCCGACGCCAAACGGTGGCGATGCCTGATAGAACGGCAGCTGTTGTTGCTGTTGTTGTTGTGCCTGATGTTGTTGTTGCTGTTGCTGCGAGTGTTGCTGCTGCTGCTGCTGCTGATGGCTGGGCGGCGGCGACATACCCAGGCCAGCATGCAGCTGCTTGGCCTTCACCTGCTGCTGATGCTGCTGCGAGTGCTGCTGCTGCTGCTGTTGTGGACTGGGGTAATCCTCCTGCTGCTGCTGCTGTTGCTGGAACTGCTGCTCCAAAGAGCCAGCATCAAACGGCGAACCGTGGCTACCATAAACGGGTCCCGGCGACGACAAAGCATGGTGAGCATGATGCGCCTGCTGCTGTTGATGGTGCGATTGCTGCTGCTGTTGCTGCTGTTGGTGATGGCTCTGCTGCATGTGCACCGTGGGGACGGCGTAATGGGGCATCTGTTGCTGGAGCTGCTGCTGCGACGCGGCCACTGCAGCGACAAAGGTGGCGGCACTCATATGGCTGCCACTGTCATCCACCACTTGCTGCTGTCCGTGCTGTTGGCCATGTTGCGACTGTTGCGCGTGTTGCTGCTGTGCAACGGCTGCGGCAGCAGCAGCTGCTGCTGCTGCGGCGGCTGCTTGCTGCTGTTGTTGTTGTTGCTGCTGTTGCGCGTGCTGCTGCTGCTGCTGTTGTTGTTGCTGTTGCTGCGAGTGCTGTTGCTGCACACCGCTCTGCTGTGTTGCCTCCGACATGGGCGTGGCTGATTCCCAAACCTTTTTCACACTCGCTATCTTCATGTTCAGATCCGCTGTGGAATTGTTTTGCTGCTGCTGCTGTTGTTGCTGTTGGTGCTGTTGATGCTGCTGCTGCTGTTGTTGTTGCTTGCTAACCGCATCGAGGTTGTCGACCACTTTGAGCGACGTCGAGTCATCGCCAAAGCTATAGGCCAGTTTCATATCCTGCTGCTGCTGCTGCTGTTCGTCATCCTTGGCGCCAAAACTCATTTGGGATAGAGCGCTGGAGAGGCTATCGACAGCTGCCGCTGTTGCTGCAGCTCCTCCCAGCGATGGCTGCTGCTGCTTGAGCGTCACAACAGTTACCGCTTGCTGTTGCTGCTGCTGCTGCTTGTACGTGGAGTTCTCAAAGATGATGGTGTTCACGGGCGCATTGGCATCGATCAACAGATTGCCGGCGCCGACGACACCCACCACTGTTTTCTCCCCAATGGCGGACAGCTTAGACTTGTCGCCAATGGGTGTTGCTGCTGTTGCTATTGTAGTTGTTGTTGCTGCTGCTGCTGCGGCGGCAATTGCTGCTGCTGCATTTGTTGGCGGTGCAATTGTTGTGCACTCGCCGTTCTTCTTCTTGCCAGACATTTCGCTGCCAGGCGCAGCCAATGAGGGCGGCACACCACCAGACCCAACAGCAGCACCAGCTGTGCTCAGTCCTGGCGGCGGCCTAGCTCCTCCTGCTCCTGCTTGTACATCCTTGTGTGGCTCCTCCTTGGCCACGGCAGTGTTGGTTGTGTTGCTGTTGCTGCTATTGCTGCCCTTGTCCTTCTCGGACGTTGGCTCCTCCTTGTCATCCTTGCCTTTGTGCAGGCCCGCACTGAGCGCCATCTGGTTCTGCTTGGTCTTGTCCAAATCCGCATTGCCCGTTTCCGATTCTGAGCTGCGCTGCTGCTTGTTGTACTCCTCGTAACCGAGCCGGCCATAGGCCCGACCACCGCCAGCAACGTTGCTGTTGCCGCTCTGTTGTTGGCGTCGATACCCGGCTGAGGAGCTGCCGCCTCCGCCGCCACCACCGCTGGAGAGACCGCCGCGTCCACGTCGCGACGGTTCGCCGCGTGGTGAGAAGCCCGCCTTGTTGACGACTGCGCCTGCACCAGATCCGGCTGCTGCTGATGCACCAGATGACTGGCCGGTGCAGTTGCTACTGTGGTCGGAGCGTGATTGCACCACCTTGGGACTGCGTCGTGACGCCGCACCACCATTACCACCACCACCACCACCGCCGCTGCTGCTGTAGCAGTCCTCATCAACATCTTCGGATTGCTCAGACTGTTCACCACCGCTGCCATAGTAGCGACGCCCGCCACTGTTGCGACTGCTCCAGTCACTGCTGCTGCGTTGACCACGATAGTTGCCACCGCCGCCGCCGCCGCCACCAGCGCCTGCCCCGCTGGTCGGATAGCTGCGCCCGGCACCGCCTCTCGTCGTGTGCAGCTCATCGCGTACACGACCACCCCGTGGACTTGACCGCTTCACTGACGCTGGCTGCGTTGCGGATGCGGCCATGGCCATGGCTGAGGAATTGGTGGTGGTGGAGCCTATCGTTAAGTTGCGCAACGACTCCTTGTCGTCGTCAATCTTGGCGCCGGGGAATGCCAAAAGCGGCGGCTTAACTGCCTCCGGATCGGAGCCAAGCTCCGTTGACTTCTCCTCCAATTTGTCAGCGGGCTCCACGCTCCGTCTCAGTATCTGTGTGGGCTGCATTAGATCCATAGACTGCTTCTGGAGCATGCCAGTGGGTTTCTCCTCGCTGAGGCTTGGCTGGCGCGCCGGCCGCTGCAGTATCTTGATCTGCACGGCCGAATCATGGCTGTGCGTCGATGAGAAGCTCTCCTCGCGATTCCGATGATACTTTTGCTCGGCATCCGTTTGCTCTGCCCACGAACAGGCGCCACCACCACCAACACCACCACCACCACCACCACCCAAGCCCACATCATCGACGGATGAGACGCTCGTCTTGCGATGCGAATTCTCAGAGATGCTGCGTGATTGCAACAACTGCTGCTGTTGCTGTTGGTGCTGCTGCTGCTGTCCACTGCGATAATCCTGGGCGCGAGTGTATCTCGATTGTTCGGCACCTGACGCAGTCGCATCCTGCTCTTCTCTGGCGCTGTCATGACGATTTCGTCCATAATTGCCGCTGCTGCCAACTCGGGCATAGCCACCAGAAATGCTGCGCACACCACTGCCACCGCCACCGCCGCCTCCACCATTAGAGCCGCCACCGCTGCCCTTTTGTAAATATCGCGAACCACTGCTCTCAAAGGCGCTGCTCGCCGATGCGCTCTTTTCAAGACCGCCGCGTGGCAGTTGCTGCTGCTGCTGCTGTTGTTGCTGCTGCTGCTGTTGCTGTTGGCGCTGAAAGCGCGGCGGTAAATTCGATTGGAAATGCGTCATGAAGACGGGCTTCTGTCCGTAATCGCCGCCAGCTGTGGACGCGGCAAGGGATGTTGAGACAGAGCCACTGCTCGAGATGCTGCTGCGCGGTCGTCGCTGCTGCTGCTGTTGTTGTTGTTGCTGTTGCTGTCCAGCAGCGCCACCACCTCCGCCCTCATCCTCACTGACGTTGCCCAGTGGCGCTGCTGATACCTCATTATTTGAGTTACCTACAGATGCGGTGGCATTGTTGCTGCTGCTGCTACTGCTGCTGTTGTTGCCCTCACTGAGCGCCTTCGCCTTGCTGTTCATCTTCATTTCGAGCTCCTGCAGCTTTTTTGCCGCCGCCTGCTTACGCTCCATTTGGCGACGCTCCTCCTCCTCTTTGCGCTGTTTCACCCGCTCATAGACGCCGGCATCGAGTGCAATGCCTCCGCCACCGCCGCCGCCGATCACATTGCCGGAGCTGCCGCGATGACCGTTCTGCTGTCGCTGCTCTTGCAACTGAATCTGAATCTGAGCCTGATCCTGTTGTTGTTGCAGACCATGGACGCCATCCAAGTCACGCTCGCTGCTATCCTTGCCGCGCTGCCAGGAGCTGCTGCTCGACAATTTGCGCTGCTCATTGACGGACGATAGCTGCTTATTGTTGTTGTTGCTATTGTTATTGTTGTTGCTGTTGCTGTGGTGCTGATCGTCGGGGCTGGCGTGCTCCTCGTCGTCGGAGAATGTTAATTTCTTGGTATAGTCAATATCATCCTGCTTCGTCCAGCTGTCGTCCTTGGCAATCGCATTGAGACGCTCCAGATCCTCCTCGCGTATAATGGGTCGCTGCATTTGCGCCACCTCCGGCTCCACCACATAGTCCTTGTCCTTGTGCCGAACACCGCTCGATCCGTTCGCCTGCTGTTGCAGCATCTGGTGCTGATGCTGTTGCAGCAATTGCTGCGGCGGCGTACTGCCTCCTCCGCTGCCGCCAATGATGGCCGACTGTTGACCTGGCGCCTGTCCCGATAAGACGGATGACGGTCGCTTGGGTATTGCTGCCGCAGCACGAAAGCTGCCGACGAGTACGGCCGGTGAGGCGGATCGATTGCCGGCGATGCCATTCTGATAGGCAGTGGGCACCGATGGACAACCACCCATATCTATTGCGCCGCTGGCCACGGCTGCTGCCATTGTTGGTGCTCCAGCACCGACACCGCCACCACCGAGGCCACAGGCTGGCATCGGAGCACCGCTGCGCATGAATGACGGCAGCAGCGATAATATGGGCAGAGGCACTGTGCCACCGGAGCCGCTGCCGCTGCCATTGGACGACACCTGATGATGGTGGCCCTGGCCCTGTTGGTTCAATGCCAGCTCCTTGGCAGCCTTCTCCTGTTGCTGCAGCCAGGCAGCCGGATCGTTTTGTGGACGCAGGCTCATTTCGCTCAATTCGCCGCTGTTGTTGCCGCCAACGCCACCTGTGCCGACGACGTCGTCGCTGCCATCTCTGTAACTGCCGCCGGCATCCGCATTCGGGCGATGAGAGTGGTGTCCATGTGCAGCGCCGCCATACTGACGCACATGATGGCCATGATGATCGCGATAATCGCGCTGTTGCTGCTGCTGATATTGATGATTCTGGTGATGATGCTGGGCATGCTGCTGCTGCTGCTGCTGTCCCTGGTAGTGGGCATGCTGATCCTTGGATTTGCCGCTGGCAGTGCCCGCTGAGGATGCAGCACCTCCTCCGCCCCCGCCCACTAGTGTGGGGAACTCGTATTGAAACTGTGGACTTTGATAGTGCGGCACCACCTGCTGTTGCTGCTGTTGATGGTGGTGGTGATGGTGGTGCTGTTGGTGTTGATGTTGATGTGTCTGGCGGTTGCCGTAGTGGCCATGCCCACCGTTCCCACCTGCACGTTCGTGTCCTGTCGTTATCGCTGACCATGTTTTCGGTGAATTAGACGAGTGGCTGCCGATGCCGCCGCTGCCGCTTACAGTACCACCAACTGATCCTGCTATGCCGCCGCCGCTGCTGGTTGAATTGCTGCCGCTGTTGGCCGAGTTGTTGATTAGTTTCAAGTTCTTGTTGTTGTTGTTATTGCCGCTATGGCTGCTGTTGTTGTTGTTTGAGTTGCTATTGTAATTGCTGGCGGTGCTGTTGCTGTGCTGGCCAACAGCTGTTGCTGCTCCTCCACTGCTGGTGGTGGTGCTGCTGCTACCGCTGCTGTGACCAGTGGCGATGCTATTGTGGCTGCTGCTATTTGCGGCTGAGCCTCCAATTGTCGTCGCACTGCCGCCTGCTGCTCCTCCTCCTGGTGCGCCGCCGCCGCCGCCGCTGCTGCTGCCTGCAAAGCAAACACGCACGAATAGAGTCAGATCAGATATATATATATATATATATGTAATATATATATATTTATATATATTTATATTTATATATATTTATATTTATATATATTTATATTTATATATATTTATATTTAATATATTTATATTTATATATATTTATATTTATATTTATATTTATATAGATATAGATATAGATATGAATATATGGAGGAAAAGGGGGGATGATCTACACAACTTACCTTCGACAGATGCTTGGAGATTGTTGTTATTGTTGTTGTTTAGGGGTGTTGCACTGTTGTTGTTGTTGTTGCTGCTGTTGCTGGTGCTGCTGCTGTTGCTGCTGCTGTTGGTCTCGGCCTTCAGGGATGGCAGATTGGCTGGTGGACGCCTAGCGGAGGGCACTTTACCCAAGATTTGCATTCCATGTTTACGCGGTACTTGATTCTTTTGGGCTGATGGTTCACTCGATTCGCCCTGCAACAAATAGATCAAATATCTGGTTGATTGTGTGCGTGTGTGTGTGTGCTGGGATTGGGATTGAACTTACACGACTATTCTTGTACATGCGATTTATATCCAACGCTGTGAATTTGGGCTTGGCATTTCGCTCTCCCCTACTTCCCCCCAGTGTACTCATGCTGCCAATAGATCCTCATTAGCGTTAGCTTCCTTTGCCGCCTACTGCCGCCGCGCGTTTCACGCTAATCGCTGCCTGCCTGCCTCTGGGATGTTGCAGTTCTTTGCAAGCTTGTGCCGAGGTCGATCTCTCTGGTAAATTTGCCTCCTTGGCGCCTCTCCTTTGTATGGGTTGTTGTTGTTTTTGTTGCTCCTTCTTCTCAGTCTTTTTGTGTGAGCTGTAAAAATGTCTAAAAACGAGAGAGCAAACCAGAATGTGTGCGAGAAAGAGAGAGAGAGAACGTGAGTACAGGAGTAAAGTGGGTGGGGTGATGGGGATGACAACAACATAAGCTGCTGCCGCTGCTGCATTTGTTTGTTGCGATTTTTGTGTAGTTTTATTTGTTATGATACGTGGGTCGCCGTCGCCGGGTTGCATGGAAAGAACTGATTCGATGTGTGTGTGAGTGTGCGTGTGTGTGTATGTGTATGTGTTTTGCACCTCCATGGGGGCTACACAGAGAACTGCCCCATGCCACCAATGCCTGCGTGTGAGCACTAAGTTGTTGAAGAACAGAGCGAGCCAAACATAGGAGACACCTCGATATTCTCGTTTATAATGTGTGCGAGCGAGACAGCACTTGAGGCCACTCTCAGTGAAGTGATTCCGAGTGTGCTTGCGCTCAAATGCTTGGCGCCCCCCTCGCACTCCTCACCATCCCCCTTGCGTACACCCTCGCAATAGCGAGCGACAGTGCGACCCACACACACACACAGAGAACAGAAGTAGAAACAGAACATAAGAAGTATGCGGTGGCGTCTTCGTGTAATAATTGAAGAAGAACAATGGCTGACACACACACACACACACACACACAGCGAGAGCGAAGCAGCCAAAATCACAACAACAACAGCACTGCTGCTGCTGCAAATGCAAACTGTTTAAATGGTTAGCAATATGTACAACATAATTCATATTTGGCACTTTGCTAACAACTTTTAAAATTGCCCACAAAAAAAAAGCCATTCACACACAAACACATGCAAGAGTGAAGCGAATGGGGAGGGGACGGGTTGTCGACACTCTCACTTTACTTTTGTGTTATTTTCGTAGTTTAATTTGAATGGGGCGAACAAGTAGAGTTTAAATCAAAAAAGCCAAATAAACACGGCATTTGCTGTTGTTCGACAACGACAGGCACTGTAAAATGTGCCGTTTAATAGCACACACACATGCACTCATACACGCACGTACACTCTGTGGTACACACACACACACAGGCACACGCACATTCATAGTGATATGCATATATGTATACGCATTCGCAGAACTGCCTTTGATTGTTTGAGTGCGTTATTGGATTGTTTGTCGTTTTGGCTCTGTGTGTGTAGATTTTGTCGGAATGTTAACACTTTGATGAGTGTAAATTTTAATTCGAAATTCGATTTGAACGTAATAAAAGTTTAGTTTTACAACAAGTTTAGTTGCTGCATTACATACACCGCGCGAGAAGTTTGCCGCTGCTGCTTCTTCTTCCTCTTGCTGGTGCTACTCTTTTCGCAGTATATATTAACGTGTGTGTGTATGTGCATGTGTCTGTGTCTGGCGATTGCACAGCGTTGCCACATGCGTTCAATG
This sequence comes from Drosophila glabriapex, assembly GCA_035042305.1. Taxonomy (NCBI): domain Eukaryota; kingdom Metazoa; phylum Arthropoda; class Insecta; order Diptera; family Drosophilidae; genus Drosophila; species Drosophila glabriapex. The sequence continues at coordinate 13,951,704 of JAWNLN010000066.1, forward strand.
TATCGAACCAGACTTTCAATATTGTTTTTCGCATGTGCCCGCATGTACGTAACACAAACACAAATGCTAGCGAAACATGTGCAAACACGTCAAAATTCTTTGTAATGCTTTGATTTCATTACACTTTTCAAACATGGATAATGCGAAAATAAATTAAAAAAAAAACAACCGATAAACCTGCTGTTTCGCCGCCGCCGCCACCAACGATAATGCAACAGCAGCAGTGGCAACCTCTGCGAGTGTGAGCGAGACAATAAGAGCGTGTGGCAGCAATAACAAAAACATCAAACAAGAAAGTGCATATAGTGCTTACCCTTTCACACTCAGAGCATACACCGCACACACAGTTCGTTGCTCCTTGGCTCCTTTTTTTCTTTTGTACGTTTTTTTTTTGCACTCTTCTACGCTTACTCAGCCGTTTGCAAAAAAAAATAAAACCAAATGTTTTTTTTTAGGTGAGATACGTTTTGTGTGTGGCTTTTTCTGTTGCGGAGAGCGATGGCGTATACAATTAATAAATTGTTAGTTTTTTTTTTTTAAATTTTTACACTTTTGATTTGATTTTATTGTATTTTACTGTCGATATTCAACGCGTTCGGGCCGCTGTTGTTGGCTATGTTGCGCTGGCTGCCTGTCTGGCTTTGGCTCCTCTCCTACGTTCTCGCTTCTTAGCGCTCTCTGTCTCTCTAACGGCGTTCTCCAATGCTGCGACGGCTGCTGCTGCTATTGCTGCTCTGGTCTCTTTTTTTTTGCAAGTGTATAGATGAAAAATGTAATCGAAATCCAAGGTGCTGAAGCTGAAACTAGTTTGATTCACTTTTTCTTCGATTTATTTGTATACAGCAGCACACACTGGCCCAATTTGTTCGCCTTTATAGCACGATGTTGTTAAGCGTTTACTTTATTGTTACTTTTGGTGCGTTCTTTTCACTTAATACGTAATTGTTCCATTAGTTTAAATCGTATGTATTTTTTGCACACAGTGCTGCCAGCTTGCGCTTACGGCGTTGCATTCTAGAGATGGACGATATGTTTTCTGTTAATTGGTCAGTGTTAAGTGTTGACTAAATGCTGTTAGGTGGCAACAAAAAGTGTTGAATGATTATTAAATTCTGTGAACATCTAACGACATGGTAACGCCACCTTATCGATTATTTTGCCAACCAGCTAGCAAAATTCGTGTCGCATATTTTCAAATTTAAGGCGCTACGGAAAATGATATGATGGACAATTTCTATGACGAAATGGTAAATAAAGTATATACCGCAAAATCATATCTCCCTAGTCCCCAATGTTGCATACGGTATACAATCTCAATAATAGCGTCAATTCCGGCTTATCGTAAGTACGAGTAGGACGACAAATCGGTTGACCATATACCTGTGGACTTCTCTCTCTCTCGGACACTCCCAGTATGATATATAACACAGCAAATGGAAAATTTCAATTCCGTTAGTATTCAATGTACACAAGTTTCTTGTAAAATAGGTAAAGACAATAAAATGATCCCAAGAATACAACTAGCGACTACTTAATAATATATATATATGTATATAGACATATATAGGTATGTGGGATTTAGGCGTGCGGCTTAAACTGCGGATTATGGGAGCGTGCCATTTTGGCCTTGAGCCACTCGTCCGCATGCCTCTGCTTGATGTGGACATACATGTTGGAGCGCGACCTGCACTCCTTGGGACAGTGAGGGCAATTGTATAGCTGGAGGCCAGTGTGTATCGCCATGTGCTCCTCGAGGTTGCGCTGCTGCTTGAAGCTCTTCTCGCAGTACGTGCACTGTAGGTTTGTGGTCAGCTTGTGAGCATATTTAACATGGGCGCGCAACGCTGTCCGCGAACTGCACGTCTTGGAGCAATGGGGACAGACGGTATCGGTACTATCGTGCGTAAATCGATGCAGTCGCAGACTGTGCTCGTTCTTCAGCCAGACACCGCAAACGGAGCACTCCATCGCTGGTGCGACGACGCCCTGATGTTCCAGCAAATGGCGCTCGAACGATGGCTTAAACTTGAATTTCTTGCCACAAATGTCGCAGACATGCGGATGCACATCCTCATGGATCGACTGTATATGCCGACGCAGTCGATGCACATTCGCAAAGCTGTACAACAACAAATTGAAAAGGGAGAGCTGTTATGATTCGAGCGAAAGGGAGATGGATGGATAGATGGATGGTGCGTACCTCTTGTGGCATATGTGACAACTGTGCTCCAACTGATCCGTGTCGTGCTTCAGCAAATGATTACCCAAACGCCTCTCGCTGCTGAAGGTGCGCTCGCATTTCGGACACGGATACTTCAGCACCTTGCCAATCTGGGCGACCTTGTTGTGCACCGTCTCAATGTGCGTGGCCAAATAATCCTGGGAATTTAGCGACTTGTTGCAAATCGAACAGCTGCAATTGCCAAATTCCAAATCAAATAAAATTCAATTTTTACAAATTACTATGCTCTATATATGAGTGAATGTATATATATAAGTATATAATTAATTTTGCTAGTTTTTTTTTTAACTATTTGTAAGAGCTCCATTAAATTGTGCAAATATTAGAAGTAAAAACAGGACAATAAAGAGGAACATTTTTGGGCAAAAGAAATGAAAAAATATGCACTTTTTCCCTTGTCAAAATAAAAAAGCTGAGATCTTCAAATGTAGATTTCGTGTGAGGTCAGAATTATCTGTAATAAAATCAATTAGTTAACTAGTTGTAAGTACTCCAGTAAAAAAAAATAAGTCAATAAAAAAGGAAATTTTTTTGCAAAAGAAATGAAAGATGAATTTTTTGCTTCAATCGAATATTCTGAGTGAGGTTAGAATTAGCAGTGATAAAAATAATAAGAATTGTGTAAGGTATACAAATAATTACAAATATATAGTAGACTGACGTGAATAGCTTGGGATTGATGTGCTTGCGTATGTGATCCATCAGTTTGGAGGCGCGATTGAAGACCTTGTTGCAGCACTTGAGATACGCGTCGCGCTGATGCACCTCCAGGAAGTGGACCTTCAACTGGGACAGGTACTTGGTGCTGAAGTCGCACAGATCACAGTCGGCATTCATATAGCTGGCGATGGCCTCCTCATAACGCTTCGATAGCTGCGCCCGCGAGCAGCCCTTCGGCTTCCGTTCCATGGCCGCCTGCAGCTCGCTCTTCTGTGTATCCGTTGGCGCATTATTATTTGTGTTTGTGTTTCTGTTTGTGTTCCGCTGTTTGCGACGCCCTCGATTAATGCTATTGCCGTCGTTATCGTTGTCGCATCCAGTGTCGGTGTCATCCAGCAGCTGATTCAGCTCCTGGGCGAGCGTTAGCCGGCGCTGCTCATTGCGTGCCACGATGCGTCCCTTCCGCTTTGGTTTGAGCTTGTGCTTCAGCTTCACCAGAGGCACTTCATCTGCAATCAATTCATGTCATTTTGTAAGTGGACAGTTTTGAATACGTCAAATCTCTCTCTGTACTCTCTAAGCTTTAAGATCAACCGATAATCGAATGGCTTAAAGTGATCAGAGCGATTGAAATCAAAATTGGTGAGTGCAAAATTAGCTAATAGAATTTCCAGCAAAGTTCCTTTGCTTAGAACAGGTAATTTTAAGATGGGGATCATTATTTCATTTGGTCGTAAGAAGTGGAACGGATCAGAGGGTGTAAGCAGATGGCACAACTTTCTCAAAAATAGATGAAAATCACGATGCTAAAGGAAATGCTATTCGACCAAAATGTAAAGAATTCCATTTTAAGTTAACTTAAAAAAGCAGTCATGCGTGGTGCTTGCCAGCCTATCCAGGTGTATCTATATTATATGCACAACTGGGAATGGGACAAGTGCTTTTTAATGTTGTGCTTGACGTTGTGCACTCACCATCATCATCTGAGGAAGTGTGCGGCGTGCTGTCGCTGCTCTCATTCATTATGGGCTTCTCATCGACATCGTCGTCGTCATCATCATCGTCGTCAGGATTGAAGACGTGCAAAGGCAGCAGCTGCTCGGGGTTATGCAAATGTTTTGGTGCAGCATGCAGCTGCGGCACCTCCACACTGTCTACATTCACATCGAGAACGCTGCCAAGCAGACTGAGATTGTGTATATCAAGGGGCTTCTCGTCCATCTCGTCGGTGACCAGGGGCAGCTCATCTATATTGACATCCACATCGATACCGCCCGTCCATTTGAGGGCCACGCAATCGACATCCACGTTGAGGAACTCCTTTTTAAGCGTTAACTGCTTTTGCTCGACCAGCTGCCAGAAGTTGTTAAAGTCCTCCAAATGTTCGCAGCAATCGTGGCAAATGTTGGTCGAGATGTTGTCATCGGGCATTATCTGCAATCCAGCCAGTTAAATGAGATTAATTTCACAGTGTTCATTTTCGGCACACAGGGGCTTAACTCACCTCCAGCTGCAGAAACTTGGCTATTATCTTGAGCAGCGAGGATTCGGCCAGGGTGTCGTTCGTTTCGAACAGATAGACAGCATTGTTTGCGTTTATGCTTTTTAAACACAAGCGACAGATCATATTGCGGCGCTTTCAACATAAATCTAAGCAATTAACTATCACTATCAATTGTTTGGTTTTGTTTAGCGATGGCCTCCAACTTTATCAATATATCGACTTTTGTACTGATGTTATGATGGATGTGCCAATTTGTGACGGCACACAATTTGTTTTTTGAATGCTGTTCAATGTTTTAAAAAACTGCAAAGTGTGTCAACAACATTTTAATCAGCTTTTAAATAGATCTACCAATTCCGATATGTAAATGTATGCTAATATTTAGATTTATCGATATGCAATGCTTATGAATTATGGGCTTAACAATCAACTCGCAAAAGTGCTCAACTTCGATATTAAGCCTATTTTATGTTATCGATATGTTATGTTGTCAAGTTATTAGTTCAGTATTCGTAATTTGAGTTTTCTCGATAAAAGTACATTTAAGAAAAATTGAATGCATGATTAAAAGGCTACGCTGAGACGACACAATATATTTTTGTTTGTTTATGCTTATCGCATAAAAAGAACTTTCAGACAGGAAAACGTTCGATCGGACAAATCTATCGATTCTAATGCAGTCTTTTTCGATTTACATAATAAAGATTCCGATTAAATATCGAATTTTTGGTTCCGGCTCTGAATTTCAATCGGTTAATTTCGGTTGCTAGTTCCGGTTCAGGTACGCTTCCCTGGTTGTTGATAGCAAGTTGATCGATTACTCGTTTGTTTGCCATCCGTATCGATAGTGTAGCTGTAGCTTACACTGTAGCGAGCGGTGCAAAATAAATAAATAATTTAAGTAAAACTATAAGTATTCAGTAGTCGAGTGATCCAGCAGCAAGTTAAGCAGGTAAGTCACAAATCGCTGCAAACTCACCAAATTAATATTAAAGCATTGAAACAAAACAGTTCCGGCTCCCAGCTACCGGAATGTCGCCAATAATTCGCAAACTACCGCGGCGAGCCTCGCAAAAAAAAAAGCCCAAAAACTTTTCAGTCTCTGTCTGTCAGTCTGTCCGTCGCTCTGTATCTGCCGTGTAAGTGTGCATACATGCATGTGTATGTGTTGTTGCAGCTGCAGCGGCTCAGTATCTTTTTTTGCGCGAGAGCCGACTCGGAAATACACACACACACACACATGCACGCAGGCGTACGCACTGCACAAATGCCTGCATGTACAGTGTCTCACAGCTCAAAAGACCTAGTGTTTAGCAAAAAATTGAATTGCCTGCCATAAACTAATTATCCAATATTTTTCAAAAATTCCAAAGACCGATGGCAGGTACATATATTAACCACCATAATTAATATATATTCCCAATAAACTGGGGTTTTCCCACCGGCTAGGCCGGGTTATGTAAAAAAGTACCTTAATTTATGGTCGCATAGAATTTGGACCAGGGGCGTTATGGACACCTGGGTGCCATAAAACCCGGATTTTTTACGTCAGGTTGATTATTTTCGGTATAAATAGACCAATCCTTCGTAGTCAGTTTAGTTATATCCTGCATCTCGGGTGCAACCAGCCAACAAGGACTATGGGCAAATGGACTACTATTGACCAACGGAATCTCATCCTGGAACACTTCAAGATGGGATATTCACATCGCCAAATAGCTAAAATGGTAAATCTAAACAAATCAACTGTGACCAACATCATTCGGCGCTTCGTCGACGAAAATCGGATAGAGGACAAGGACAGAAAGGCATCAAACAAGATTTTCACCGACCAGGAAGAGCGAAGGATCATCAGCAAAATAAGGGCAAATCCCAAGCTATCGGCTCCAAAACTGACTCAACTGTGCGCCGGGTTCTGCGCAACCATGACTTTAATGCCCGAGTACCACGGAAGAAGCCCTTTATAAGTCCCAAAAATAAATGGACTAGGATGACATTCGTCAAATCCCACTTGGACAAGGATTTGGAGTTCTGGAACACATTCATATTTGAAGAGGAACCCAAATTCAACATTTTTGGCTCAGACGGACGGAATTATGTGTGGCGACAGTCCAATACTGAGCTGAATCCCAAAATCCTAAAGGCAACAGTCAAGCACGGCGGAGGAAGTGTCATGGTATGGGCATCTATCGCGTAAGCCGACGTCGGAAATTTGGTGTTTATTGAAACAACAATGGACAAGAATGTGTACCTCAATATATAAAAGGAAAATTTAATCCAAAGTGCCGAGAAGCTAGGAATCCGACGTACTTTCCGGTTCTACCACGACAACGACCAGGACAACAGCCAAGCATAAGTTCGGATTAGTACAGTCCTGGCTTATCTGGAACTGCCCCCACATGATAATTCCACCGGCCCAGTCTCCAGATTTAAATGTTGTTTAAAATTTGTGGGCTCTGCTCAAAAATAACATCCGGAATCACAGATCCGACCTCAAGAATGCTCTGCTGGATGAGGGGAGCAAAATCAGTCCAGAAACAACCCGGAAGCTGGTATCTTCCATGAATAATAGGTTAGGGGAAGTTATTAAGGCTAAAGGATATCATACTAAGTATTAACATCCTTATTTAAGTTTTTATACGCCAAATATGTTACTTTTCTAAGACTGAGTCAAATGAGCTTTGACATGCATTTTGGACATGTTTTCAGTTTTTGACTTATTTTCGTTAATTAATTAATATTTTAATAAAAACTAAAGTTTATTTTTCAAACGTGATATACCATAAAACAAATTGGCATTTAAACATTTTGCGATCGTTTCTTTGTTTAAACCTTATAGCACATTACATTTTTTGCTAGACACTAAGTCTTTTGAGCTGTGAGACACTGTATACCGGTATGTATGCATGTACATGTGCATCTGTGTGTGTGTGTGTGTGTGTGTGTAAGCTTGCAAAATAACTAGTTTTTATGTGCAAGGAATCATCCACCATATTCGCAGACGTCGCTCATTTGAATTGCTCTCAATTTGTAGCTTAAATCATAGTTGCTAAGTGTGTTTGTGTGTGTTTTAAAAAGCCAAAGCCAGCCAACACTAGCCAACACCCCTCTCTCCGGGTCTTGTCTGGTCTTGTCTGGCCTTTATTTGTTCGTTCGTTCGTTGGTTCGTTCAACCGGCTGCCTAGCAAAATGCAGATTCTCAGCGGCGAGAGAGTTGCATATACGAACTAGTGATGGGAGCGTGTCCTTGCTCTTTCTCTTCTGCTCTCACTCGCTGGTCACGAACACGAGCAAACAAATTGTGCGAGAAAGTGGGAGAGCGAGCGAGATGATTTACTGCCAAAGTTAACAAGTATGAAAGTTAAAACCAACGAATAACGTTTAAAGTTTGAATATGCAGCTAATTGATTTGAATATCAATCGCTGTCGTGTTTCGAGCCGTGTCACGAGCGCATACACGAGACACGCGCGCAACTCGAATGCGAAACTTTGGCTCGTAACTGGGCAGGCAAGGGAACGAGCTCTGTCGCTCTGTCTGTTGTCCGCCAGTGTCGTTGATTCGGCGCATACCTGCCCCAAACTCACACACACACACACACACACAGAGAGATAGAGACACACACACACACACACACTACTTTGGGGAGTCGGCAGTTGTTGCAGTTTTCCTTTCGGTTTTTTGTGTGTCTACCACGCAGCGAGAAAAATTTTCAGTGTTTTTTTTTCCGATTCGTTTCGTTTTTTTTTTTTTTTTTTTGGTATTTTGTTGTTGACCCGGCCGGTTTATTCACAAGTGCAACACGCATCGCATCTTTTTTTTTTTTTTGGTCTGTTGCAGCAATTCTTTTTGCAGAGTTTTTGTGACGCTAAAACCGCCTGAGAAGCAAGCTTAAATGGTGACCATGGAGAATAGCGAGGAGATATTGCAAATTCTGGAGCGTTTCACACAGCTCAAGCAGAAGGAGATACCCAAGGAGCTGGAGGACTATCTGCAATATGTGGCCAAAACGGGGGAGACCATCTTCAAGTGGTCCAGCCTCAAGTATCTGTTCCGCGAGAAGTTGCTCAACGTGATCAAGCACTTCAACGAGGACTCGCAGCGTCTCGAGGGTAAGCCATTGGTGTGGTGTGTTCACCCACAATTACAATCCCCAATCCAAAAATGTGTCATTTGATTTGATTTGAGATGGCTTGTATGCCCACAGAGATACCCAATTATCCGAATGTGGATCCGTTCAATTATGAGACCATGAAGTCCTCGCTGCTGGAGCGTCTCGATCTGTTCAATGCAGCTCCATTTACCGTGCAGCGCCTGTGCGAGTTGCTCATCGATCCTCGCAAGCAATATTCTCGCATCGATAAGTATATGCGAGCCCTCGAGAAGAACATACTTGGTATATTTGCATTGTATTTATTTGATAGACTCATTTGAACATTAATTGACGACAACATTCGCCTTCAATTCAGTGGTCAGCACCATCGATCCGGGACGCAGGCGCACGGAGAGCGATAACGGCGACTCGCTGGACTCTGTTGGCAATGGGGATCTCTCGCTGGAGGTCAACATTGACATTGAAATGGAGAACGAGAACATGTTTAACAATGGTGACGAGCGCAACGGCAACGGCAATGGCAATGGTAATGGCAACGAGGAGTCCACCAGCGGCTCCCTTAAAGCCAGCTGCCCACGCTCCGATGGTGGCGAACCCGAACCCAAGGCCAAGAAGGCCAAGTTTAATTATGATGAGAATGAGCAGGACGAGCAGGATGAACGGGATGAGCGTGATGATGTCGATGGGGACGAAGATGCCATTGACGGCAAGCCTGAATCAGCTAAAGCAGAGGCCGAGGCTCCCGATGCTGCGGACGTGGAAGATGACTCAGATGCTGCAGTTAAGGCAATTGAACGTAAGACTAAGGAGACAGATGCCGCTCAGGAGGCACCCGAAATAGAGGAGCCCGACGAGGACGACGAGGAGGAGCCGAAGAGCAAGAAGGCATCTAATGACGACAAGGAGTTTAAGGAACTGAAGAAGACACCAGAGTCAGCCGCAGAAATTCCAGCAAAGGCCGAGTCCGATAAGGCGGACAGCGGCGATGTGAAGACGAAGACCGTCGATGCTGGCAAAGAAGCCGCCGATGATACTAAGGCCAAGGCTCCGTTAAACGATGCCGATGACCAAGTCCAAGCCAAGGAGTCATTGAAAATAGTGGAGAAGCAGCAGCTGGAGAGCAAAAAAACTGCAGAAAAGCCGGCAGAGCAAGTGGACCCAGATAAGAAGTGCGATAAAATCGCAGCTAATGTCGAAACCAAAGCTGCTGTTGCAGCTGTAGCTGCAGCTCCTGCCGCTGAGGTTGATGGAAACGAGAAGAATGAGCCAAAAGCTGACAAGTCCAAGGAGGAGCCATCTGAGAAGCCAGAGGAAAAGACAGAAAAAGCAACGCCAGCGTCGCCCGAGAGATCCGCTGCTGCTGCTACGGGTGCTACTGATGCTGCTAATGCTGCTGTAGAGAAAGCTACTGTCGAAAAAGATGATGAGCAGCAGGCTGAGGCGCCTGCTGCTGAGGCTGAGGCCAAGACTGAGCAACAGTTGGAGCCAAAATCGAAGGCAGCCAATGATGAGAGCAACACTGAAAAGACTGAGACTGAGGCAGTAGAAGCTACTGCTGCTGCTGCAGCTACAGCTGGTGGTGATCCGGCTTTTAAAGCCAAGTCGCCAGCTAAGGATGAAATTAAGGAGGAATCGACAAAGACTGTTTCAGCTGCTGATAAAGCTACTGTTGCTCCAACTCCTGCATCAGTTGCAGCAGATGCTGCCGCAGCTGATGGTGCCAAAGCTGTCTCCGTTCCCATTGAGACCGATGAGCTTGCCACGTCGCAGCCGCCTACTACTGCTGATGCTGCAGCTGCTGCTGCTGTTGATGCGTCTGCTGCAGAGGCACCGACATCAGATGATGCGGCCACGTTTGCAGATGGTGCTGCTATCACCACTCCCACATTGACACTGAACGATCAGCCCATGGAGGATACACCAGCCGAGGAGGACGAGACCGTTGCGGCCGTTTCACCCACCGCAGCCGTCGAGGAAGTGGTCATGGCTGAGAGCGGCGCTGCCGGTGCTGGCGGCGATATGGCCACCGATGAGCTGGCCAAGGATGAGCCAGCCGCTATGGAGGTGGACGATACCAGCCAGGAGGTAATGGATCAATAGACCACTACCAGTGGACGCCAATTCAAAGTAACTAATATTAACACTTTCAACTACTACTCCGAAAAATAATAGTATAAGATATTAGTACACCCTATACCACCTTCCTCTTCCCCTTCTCCATCTCCATTTCCAATTCCCCGCGCACACACACACCCAGAAAAACATACAGAAGCACATGCATTCTCCAAACACAACATACCATTACCAATCCCAAGTATCCTGAGGTAATATAACGTATAACTTCATTAACTAGGGTATTACCGTTAGGCCATAGCTGACATGATATGAAATCATACACATATATATATATATAAATATATATATTAAAGTCTGAGTGTTTAACGTGAGCACCTGCCGGGATGGCTTAATCTCACGGTGCCAAGCACAGGAATTAATTTAAGCGTCAATTACCGCCCCAGTGGAACTAATATTCCGCAGGTACCAATTTGAAGTCACTACTGTTTGGTCGTGAACTTCCACCTTGGTTTGGAGGGCCGCCTATCTAAAACGACTTCCGATCTATGGGTCACGGCACCCTGTTGTATAGCGCAACAACACGCCGAGTTAATGACTCTACCCGCATTTGGGTGTCAAACCACAGCCACCACGAAACTCCCCGAAGGGCCGCAACCAAAAACCAGGACGGAACTGAGTTCCGCGGGCTCCTGATTACCCGTGGTACCGGAAAGCAAGCCTCCGGTCAGGCCTCGTACCTGATGGGTACTCCCAATTTTAACTCCAAAACAGTTACGGGTTGGTGACCCAAAAGAAGAAAAGATATCACTGTACGGAATAGAATGCGAATTGATGTAAACACCAAATCGCAGATGGAACAGTATACGCCATGCTTTATGGACATGGTTTTCTCACTGTGGGGAGCGAGGCCTATTCCTTCCTCTTCCGCAAACAGCGGCATTCATAACTGAACGTATTCAGACCGCTAGGCGGCCAGCTGATATCCCCAACAACAGCGCTGAGAGCCGAGGGCCGAGACCGCCCCTGAACACCCAAACGCCCGTGGTACCGGATCAGTCCTCCGGTCAGAACTCGTACCACAAGGATACTTCCAGTTTTGCTCCATAAAGCCGGGACTGGTGACCCCCGAACGCACTCAGCGATCCATTCACACACCCCCACATCCACACCCCCATCATTCATTCAACATTCACCCAACTTCTCCACGTATGAGACGTCGTCTGGCAAATGCAGCCCGTGCAAACTCACTCATTCTCCTTACCCCTTCACAAGTGGAGAGTACTTGACTTACGTCAAACCCACCACTACCCCGCGTTATCCCAAGCACACTTAGATCTCTTAGATCTGCATACAAAGGGCACTCACAGAGGACATGTTCCCATGTCTCTCCCACCCAGCCACAAGGGCATTCCGGGCTATCACTAAGTCGTCTTGAATGCAAGAATGCATTCAGCGACCCGTGGCCCGTCAACAAAAATCCAAAACTCAAGTGAAGCCTGAAGTCTGGACGGTCAACAGCAAAAGTGACCTCCCGAATAAACCTGTGAGTGACCCTCCCATTCTCACTAGTATCCCATCTGACCTGCCAGTCAGACAGAACACACTCATTTAGCAATTTCTTGCACTCACTAAGCCCTAAACTCTCCACATCCCTATCCGCTAACCATTCACTCTGCAGCAACGGCAACCGCCTCTTGATCTTATAGCTCAGGCTTCGACGCCTGATCTCTAAGTCCAGAGGGGCAACAAATAGACCGTTGTATACGGTGCGAGCAGCTGATCTGCTGAGGCCCCAGTCACTTCAAATATATATATATATATATATATATATGTGTGTGTGTGTGTGTGTGTGTGTGTATGTCTATTTGTATTCCAAAACCCCCGAACACAGCGGGTACACGACGGATACCCTTTTCGAAGCGATGCTTTCCATCTGTGTTTGTACCCTCGCATAGTTAGTTGTAAGTCCGTTTGGCCGCATCCATCAATGATGAATATTTTATTTACATACGTACTTATAAGCAAAACAAGCATTAGGTTCCGTTTTGGCATTCAGATCGATCCGGAGATCGTGAAGCCTCCACATAGTGCATAGTGCATAGTTCCCTAAGTTGATGGATGTGACACGGTTCGTTCGGCCGTGTCACGTCATTTTGTGTATTTAATGTCTATTCTACATAAAACGCCCATAGAATATTGAATTTTTTTTTTTATAAAATATACCCTGAACCCAAAATATTGAAAATATATTTCATGAAAATAGCAAATAAAAGCTGAAGCAAAACTATATAGATATATATATATATATATTATTTATCAGCATCAAAACCGATGCGATCTAGAAATGTCCGTCTGTATGAATACGTCAATCTCACGTCAATCTATAGCTATATATACATATATATATCTGAATTTGAATATAAGTTCTCGTAATCGACGAGCACATCATTTGATCGATACATTCCGCGAATATCGATAAATATCAATAACCGATAACAGTGCAATATATACATAAAATTTTGACCAAGATCGAAATGAATTCATTTTTACCAAATTACGCACAAGCGCAAGATTATTGTTTGTATACACGCATACATGCATACAATGGGTGTGAGCGTTTTTCTTTTAAAATTTATTTATTTGTTTTTTTTTTTTGAACATTGTTGGCTTGAATAACTAAGACTTGTAAGAGGTAAAGACTTGGGTTCAGGGCATCGCGTAGTCGGGCACGACTCTCGACTATATCACTCTTGTTATTTTTCAATTTTTTGCGATATTGGGCAATTACGTATAGCTCTGAATGTTTCTCAGAAAACAAAATAAACTATCTATATAAAAATAAAATCGAAGAACTTTGTTTGTCTTGCAGCATCGAGAGGTGGCCTCTGGCCATCCCCCAGATCTCTATGATTTTTAACATAATATCACAATTACTATGTGAAGAGAAGATCAAAGCTTCGGGTATATATATATATATATATATATATATATATATATATATATATATGTTGATATATTTATACATATGTATATAGAAATATATATTTCATGTTTGATTTTGGAGTATAAGGCATAACAAAACAATGAACAAAAAATGCATATGGCAAGTTTGGTAAAACATTTTTGGTATTTGTGTGATAAAGCCAATGGATTTTAAGAGCGCGGCTCTGCCGCAACAACACCACAGCCACAACCGACGACGAGTGGTTACCGTGATTCGCGATCACAATCCGGTTCCGGATCCGTTCCGTTTGAGACGTGGCCGAGCCAACGACTTTGTCGAGCGATTGGTTGGTCTCTGTTAACGTTAACGGACACGGATGCCCGAACTTGGATGCCTGGATGTCGTCTAGCCCAGGAGTACCTTGCGCATCATGAAGCCGCTGCTGGCGCTGGCGTTGCTGCAGGATGCCCGGGATGGGGCATCCTCGGGCTCAATGCACTTGGAGGAGCAGAGGTACTGTAGCAGCGGCACGCGATACTTGCCACAGAAATCGACGAACTTGATGTGCTCCACGCGATTGTCGAAGAAGACGCCCTTGCAGTTGGGATTCACGCAGCAGTTGGCGCTGTTCAGATACTCGGCCAGGGTGCGCGGCAGGTCATTGGGACCCGGCCGCTGTCCACTGGCCTTTACGATGCGACCAGCCAGCTCTAGGAGCGTCGGCGGCTTCAATGCCATGTCCTGCACGAACCGCACCACCAGCGGATTATCACGCAGGCTCAGCTAAATGGATAAATGGAAAGATCAAGGAGAATGAAATTAATAAAAAGATGATTAGCCTGTTGTTTTCACCCACCTCGGTCAGATTCTTCAGGGCGACAATGTCCTTGGGCAAGTGCTTCAGTCTATTCTTGTGCAGCAGCAGCGATTTCAGGTTCTTCAGCCGTGCAATGCTCGTCGGCAGATGCTCGATGTGATTGTCGCACAGGACAAGGGCCTGCAGCTGGCTCAGTGAGCCAACCGCCTCGGGCACCTCGTTGACCAGATTGCCACCCAGCGATAGCACATGCAGACTGTGGGAAAAGTAAGGAATATACATACATTATAGGCTAAAGCCGATAAGTATCTGGAGTATCCGGAGACAATCCAGTCTTTAAGCTCTGTACTGATCTACCCTCTAGTAAGACAATGCCAATAAAAGCAATAGGCAAGTATCCAGTTAATTAGTTATTCCCATCTAAGATACACTTAGTGTTCCTTGTCGTTTCTCTTCCTTTATCTAGAGCAACGAACGATACCAATAAGAACAACTATATTTTAAATATTCAGATTAGGAACTGATGTTAACCTAAGGGCGTCTGCCACAGTACAAAGATCAGCGTCTAGATCACGTTTGAGGTCCTACTGTGGACACAAAAGCACTCTAAATTGTTTGATACAATCAAGTCTCTATCGAAATCATGTTAAGGAAAAGAAGAATATTAATTAGTTCAGGTTCGATGTCAGTTTGGGGCTTCTGACGGGGTACAAAAGAAAGATAATAAGAAATAATTCTAATTGAAGTAAAACATTTACCAAGTTCCCATGGGCTAGTCAAAAAAAAGGTGTATGGAATAATTCCAAATGATAATCCCTTGATAAAACGCTTTTACCGATAAGATAAATATTTTTTTTTACTGATCAAAACTGATATCGTTGTCGGCATTGTTAATCAATTACGTTCTGGGAAACCAAATGGAGTCGTTTATTTTCTAACTGTCGGACGCTATATGTATTGTAACGTTTCTGAGAGAAATCATTCGCTTAGTACTATATTATATATATATAGTTTTTTATTCAACTTAGTATTATATTATATATATTCGCCGCTCCCAGTTTGTAGTCTCTCTGTTATCTCACGAATCGCTCACAAAGTTTGGTTTGCTGTTTTTCATTTGGCCTTGCTTCACATATTCTTTTATTTATTTACTAGGCTTGTTTATTTACAATACCAAATTGACATATCTGTTGAAATCTATATGTTCCTTATAGTCTCAAGTCCCCAGACTCTCTCTCTTGAGCTGTCGATAGTCTTGAGTTTTACAATGCGCTCACCGCGAGCCAGTCGAAAGGGCGCTTATCAGTTGATCAAGTTGACTTGTACCCCGACAGATCGCTTGCCCAGCCACCCCCTTTCCTCTGTGTCTGTGCCATGCTTGACAACAACTGCGACTGGTGAGGATTAGGCTGTGGCAGGGGCTGAAGCTGAGTACGCCCAGCAAGTGGATGAAGAGGAACGGGAACGGGAATTAGATTGGATTAGACTAAGCAACCAATACATAACGAGTGTCAGATCGACGGCGCAAAGAATCTGTGAGCCTGCTGGGTCCAATGCCCTTTCCGATGCGATATGTTCTCAGTAGTTGAATAGCGACCCGCGAAGGTGTACCGATTCTTTGCAACAAGGTCCTAAAGCAGCAGCAAAACTTAAATCTTGTCGGGCTCACAGATGTTGTATATGGATTGCAATGAATAATTATAAGGGATGAGGGATGAGGGAATTACCTTTGCATCTTCCAGATATCCTTGGATATGATCGAGATCTTGTTGCCGCCCAAGTACAGATACTTGAGCTGGCGCAGTTCGGTGACCTGTTCTGGGAAGTGGATCAGCTGATTGCCGCTCAAATTGAGCTCCTTTAACGTTGAGGTGCCATTGCCCGTTGTCTGCTTGGTGAGCAGCGATTTGGGTAGCGATGAGCTGGTCAGCAGATTGTTTTTGGCAATCAGCGTGACCAGCGGCAGCTGGCAAATCGCATCCGGCAGCTGGGTGAGCGCATTGGAGCTCAGATCAAGTATCTTGAGATTGTTGAAAAGCTGGAGCATGCGTGGCAGTGCCACAAGTCGGTTGTGATTGAGCAGCAGCGTCTCGATGTCGCCGCTAGATTTCAGCAGGCCCTTCTGCGGCGAACTCAAATGATCCTCCAGTGTGCCAACATCCAGATTCATGCGACCAAAATCTATAGTTTTCAGCTCGCGCGAATCCGTATCCGAGCTGTCCGACGTATAGAGCTCCATCTCCTATTCAATGCACTATCAGTGCCCCAATACGTTCCTTTATAAATCTATGTAGTATGTACGTGTATGTGTATATATTTATTTATATATGTGTACGATTTATTATTTGTCTGGCTATAACTGTCGAGTATATATTTTATTTGTTATTCAATCGCCTGCTTCTATAGGCTCCCTGTGACGGTCCCTGTCTCTGTCTCTGTCTCTGATTCTGGTTCTGATTCTGTCTCTGCTCCACTTGTGTTCAAGCACGATCGCATAACTTTTTCTTTAGACGGACGAGCTGCGGCGCAAATTGACGAATCAAATGAAACAACAATAACAATAACAACAACAACAACACAAAAAAAAACTATATCAAGTGGACGAAGCGCGATTTGTTTGCCACCAGCACCAGAGCCAAGCGATGACTGAACTGGCACCCGTTTCCAGTTCGTTGCCTCGACTGATGCCGATTTTCGTCTTCGTTGCGCACGAAACGCAAACAGGCGTATTCGTAATATGCACACACACACACACACACACACACACGCGCACACGCACACACATACACGGCTGAGCACGAGGTGGAGCACGGACTGCGGCTTAAGTTTCGGGTCCAACATGCGGCCAAAGGTGAGCGCCAGATGACGTGGGTGACTCCACCAGTTATCATCTGAACTGAACCAGCGAACCTCTCTGGAAAGCCATACGGAATCTTTTAGCAACATAACACAATCGATCAGTCAAAGTTTTGCTTATACAAAAGTTTTAACATCATTAAAATTACTGCCACTTATTCTATTTCTTTAAAATGATTATATTAAGACTACGATCAGCTTAAAACTAGATATATATTTTTTTTGGAATCATATCAAAAATGTTTAATAAATATTTCAGCAATTTCAATCGATTTGAAGAAGAATAACAAACATTTCATAACTTTTTAAGTGCCTTAATTTTATAATTTGACTCAATCTGCAAAATAAATTGATTACCATTTAAATGCATTTGTAATCGTATTCAAACAAATTCTACTTGATAACTTGGTACAAGCAAAAGCTGTTATGAATTGATATCATCTCTGTGATATGTCCGAGAATTGTGTGTGATTCGTAAAATGGAATGCATGCCTTCAATTATGGAGTGCTCAAGTTATAGAGCGACCCGCTTTAGCCGATCAGCACCGAGTCGAGGTGATCATTAAATGATAAGCACACACACACACACACACGCACACACACACACACACACACACACACGCACACACTCAGCATAGTGTAAACGTGTATTTTGAAAAGCAATTGACAAAGTTGTTGCTGTTCTGTTGTACTCAAGTGCGTCTAATCTGAGCAGCTGCACTCCCCCCCGCCGGTCTAGTTAAACTTCTACGTCTGCGTCTGCCAGTCAGCAGTTAAAATCATCTGGGGTGCAAAAAATTGTTTATTATCGCGCTATTTGGGCATTGCTGTTGTTGTTCTTGTTACTATTTTGCTTTTGTTGTTAGCTCTGTCGGGGACGTTGCTGATAACCGCAGAAGCCAAAAATACACAAAATACGAGCATACGACAGACGCGACTTTGGTGGCGGATCAGTTCGCGATTTACATACACTGACATATTTTAATACAATTATAATAGCGATTATCAGATGGAATTGGTGCAATTTATGAGCAGCTGGCATTCAAAGTACCAATAACACGGCCAGTGGCCAGTGGCAGCCGTTTGTCTCTGCCACTGTGGAGCTAATTGCGATTGCTGGCTGCGAGGCGATTTAAATCGCGCGCGGCTTTTGCGCACGTTCTTTAATTTGTTTGTGGCTCCCTCTATCTGTGTGTGGTCCTTATCACACCTTAATTAGTTAAGGCCATGCTCAAATCTATATATATATATACAGTGTCTCACAGCTCATCTGGAACAGTGCCTAGCAACAATTTTAATTGCCTGCCATAAACTAATTATACAATATTTTTCAAAAATTCCACAGACCGATGGCAGGTAAATATATTAACGTTATGGACACCTGGGTGCCATAAAACCCGGATTTTTTACGTCAGGTTGATTATTTTCGGTATAAATAGACCAATCCTTCGGAGTCAGTTTAGTTATATCCTGCATCTCGGGTGCAACCAGCCAACAAGGACTATGGGCAAATGGACTACTATTAACCAACGGAATCTCATCCTGGAACACTTCAAGATGGGATATTCACATCGCCAAATAGCTAAAATGGTAAATCTAAACAAATCAACTGTGACCAACATCATTCGGCGCTTCGTCGACGAAAATCGGATAGAGGACAAGGGCAGAAAGGCACCAAACAAGATTTTCACCGACCAGGAAGAGCGGAGGATCATCAGGAAAATAAGGGCAAATCCCAAGCTATCGGCTCCAAACTTGACTCAACTGTGCGCCGGGTTCTGCGCAACCATGACTTTAATGCCCGAGTACCACGGAAGAAGCCCTTTATAAGTCCAAAAAATAAATGGACTAGGATGACATTCGTCAAAACCCACTTGGACAAGGATTTGGAGTGCTGGAACACATTCATATTTGAAGAGGAACCCAAATTCAAAATTTTTGGCTCAGACGGACGGAATTATGTGTGGCGACAGTCCAATACTGAGCTGAATCCCAAAATCCTAAAGGCAACAGTCAAGCACGGCGGAGGAAGTGTCATGGTATGGGCATCTATCGCGTAAGCCGACGTCGGAAATTTGGTGTTTATTGAAACAACAATGGACAAGAATGTGTACCTCAATATATTAAAGGAAAATTTAATACAAAGTGCCGAGAAGCTAGGAATCCGACGTACTTTCCGGTTCTACCACGACAACGACCAGGACAACAGCCAAGCATAAGTTCGGATTAGTACAGTCCTGGCTTATCTGGAACTGCCCCCACATGATAATTCCACCGGCCCAGTCTCCAGATTTAAATGTTGTTTAAAATTTGTGGGCTCTGCTCAAAAATAACATCCGGAATCACAGATCCGACCTCAAGAATGCTCTGCTGGATGAGGGGAGCAAAATCAGTCCAGAAACAACCCGGAAGCTGGTATCTTCCATGAATAATAGGTTAGGGGAAGTTATTAAGGCTAAAGGATATCATACTAAGTATTAACATCCTTATTTAAGTTTTTATACGCCAAATATGTTACTTTTCTAAGACTGAGTCAAATGAGCTTTGACATGCATTTTGGACATGTTTTCAGTTTTTGACTTATTTTCGTTAATTAATTAATATTTTAATAAAAACAGAAGTTTCCTTTTCAAACGTGATATAACATAAAACTAATTGGCATTTAAACATTTTGCGGTTGTTTTTTTGTTTAAACCTTATAGCACTTTAAATTTTTTGCTAGGCACTGTTCCAGATGAGCTGTGAGACACTGTATATGTATTTATAAATAAACAGCAAAGAGCAATGATTAACAAACGAGCTGAGAATCGAATTTATTAAAAACAAACGGACAACTGCATACGGATATACCCGTACTCGACCATTATTGCTGATAAGTAATATATACTTTATGAGGTCGGAGATGTTATAAATACGCTGTGACAGTTAAGTTGTTTTCTTGTGAAATTGCTGCATTCGGGGGAAAAAAAAACAAAATACAGACACACACACAATCAAAGTTTTGAGGCACATGTTGATAGTTTATTTTCCAATAATAAATGCTTACACGTCGTGCAAGTGTTACGCAGCTGAGATGATTTTGAACCTGGCTCCATAATCAATTTGGCAAATCAACAGTCAATATTCTGTTGCTTCGCCTTAGATTGCATAGCCCCAAAACTTATTATTAGATTGTGTTTTTACACTAATTATATTGGGACGCAATCAGCTAAAACATCTGATACATGCAAGTCAAGGATTCGCTTCGAAATATTCGTTAGAAATATGGAAACCAATACAAGAAATTCATCATAGCCACAGATTTTGTGTGTACACATTTAATTTGTGTAAATTTTTTTATATCTTATCAAGTTTGTCTTATCAATTATTAACTATTAATTATTAACTAAATAATGCAAGTTTTTCTCTATATTAAAGGTTATCAAGCTATTGCGGGTTATGCTATTAACTGCTGGAAAAAAATAGAAAATCCTTAGAATCGTTAGAATCATAGAGCCATACTCCATCAAAGTCAATTCGAAGAATATGGGGTCTTCTAAGATTCCAAACACATGCTGAAATTTCATAAACTAGACGAAACCAAAAAGAATTCATTTAAATGGGCATCTAAAATCCATTTGAACCATGAAAATCGTTCTGCCAGAGCTTACGGAGCCTTACTTGCCCACTGAGATATACCGCATTGATTGTGGACTTTGCTAGTATCCCCGATGGCAGTTAAGCAAAAAATAATTTGATGTAAAAAACTATTGCATGCTTTTAGGCAGCGCAGAGAAATGGCAGCTTCTAATCGCATTGCATACTTTTGGGGGCATTCGGCAGCCAGAATAGTTCATCTAAGGCGATTGTCCTTCCGGATGTCCTATCAGCCTATAGTCCTAAATAATTAATTTATTAATTATTATTAGATGACCCCATTTAATGGCTGCAGCTGCAGTAACTTTGCTAGTATCCCCGATGGCAGTTAAGCAACAAATAATTTGATGTAAAAAACTATTGCATACTTTTAGGCAGCGCAGAGAAATAGCAGCTCCTAATCGCATTGCATACTTTTGGGGGCATTCGGCAGCCAGAATTGTTTATCTAAGAAAGAACTTGTAAATAATTAATTTATTAATTATTATTAGATGACCCCATTTGATGGCTGCAGCTGCAGTAACTGCAGTAAAATTGAAAACACAAATTGTTATTCATTCCATTATTATTGTTTATTATTATTATTTAAATATTTGCCTTGTGGTTTGCTATATTTTACAAAGTATACATAAAAAAAAAAACAAAAAAATTAGGCTTTTCGATAGCAGTTGTTGGTTTTAGTTGTACATAAATATTAAAGTTAAACGTTAATATTAATACGTTATATATGTAGATGTGTTAGACTTTTTGTGTTTATTTTATAACCCTACCAGTTTAAAAAAACATTGTTGTAAATGCCTTGGTGTGTGTGTGTGTGTGTGTGTGTGTGTGTTTGGAGCTTCTTGTGTGAAGTGTGTCTTGTATAAAATTGTTTGATTGTTTTATTATTGCTGCAATTGGTCGTAGGATGATATATATGGTTTATAGATTGTTTACATTATATATTTTAAATGGATTGCATCTGTCTAAATGAGTGCAATACATATATGAATTTCTGTGTGTATGTGTGTGTGTGTGAGTGTGTGTATGTGTTAAAGGGTATCGTCTAGAAAAAATTGCCATATGCTAAACTTTTGGCCCACTACGCTATACGCTATATATAAGTTATTATATGCAATATATGTATGTATATCTACACATATAGTTTATATAGTTGTTTATATGTTTATATCTGTGTATGATTAAAAAAAAGTGCAGAACACACAACGAGTTCTGTTTTCATGATAATTTTTATGATGAATTTAATGATGAAGTTGACGCAAGACGATGAGAAAAAAAACTGCTCTTAACTCAATACTGTTGTTGTTTTTTTGTTTCTTGTTTTCTTTTGTTTAGTACACATTAGATGTATTAGCGTTAATTAGCTTTACTTACATGCTACTAAGTATATTTTAATGTAATAATAATAAATTATTAATTAAATATGCTTGTTAGTGAGCAAGATGGGGGCGTTTTTCGGCTTATTAGCCGGCCTATTAGCCGGGGAAGATAGGAGACGGAGGCGGTGGCGGAGAGGGGGGGGGGGGGGCGGTGAAATCGATTGAGGCTGTTTATGTTTCTCTGGCTGTGTCAGTGGCTGTGTCAGTGGCTGTGGCTGTGGCTGGGTATTCATTCATCTCATTCATTCATTCATTCATAACACTCGCTCAATGACTGCCCTGTGCCTGTGTCGCAGTGGTGGGCCAAGCGATCTTGGCATCGATCCGCTTATAGGCCAACATGCAGTGTTTGCCCTTGGCAGCAAGTCGCGCATCCTGCGGGCATTCGGCGTCGCTAAGCAGCGTCTCCTCGCCGTCGACAAGCTTGAAGAGCGCATAGTCCTGCGGATTGGTGATGCGCGCCTTATGCGCAATAATCCGGCAAACCTCCCGAGTTGTCGTATGCGGCCGCACCGGCAGCGTGCGTGTCTGCAGCGATCCGTTGCACTCGTCCGGTATGATGACGCGCAGCACACTCGAGCAGGCCGGCAAGCAGCTGGAGCGCCACTAAAATTGAGCGAGAGAGAGAGAGAAAGAGAGAGAGTGAGTTAAGTTTATTGGTTGTTGGTTGTTGATTTGTGTTCAATTTGGTGACGGTGACTTACGTCCAATGAACCGTTGCCGCTTTCACTCTCGGATGCCATGAAATTCTTGAGCACATGAACGGCACTGCAGAGTGCGGTTAGATAGTAGCCAGGCTCGCCATTTAACAGAGTCGGCTGCAACAGGCCCCACATGAACTCCGCCTCGATTTCGGCGCCAACGAATCCACATTTGGCCACCACATAGACCAGCACGGGCAGAAAATCATCGGCGCCAAGCTGTTGGCCGCGCGGACAGCCCGTTGCATCGAACACCGTCGAGATGACGCACAGGAAGAGCTCCAGTTTGTCAAGCGGCAGCTCCGCCTCCTGCAGCCGCCACAGCAGATTGGCAATGAGACGCAGCGCCAACGGCGATGGTGGCGTCACCGTGGCGCGTATACCAAAATCTGTGGCATCTCGCTCGTACGCATAGCGCACATTTTGGGCAAGCAGCTGGATGTCCTCGCTGCGCTTGTAGTGATCCACGAATATGCCGTAGAGATGCTCGCGCAACGGCAGCACGACCAGCTGATGCATCACCGTCTCCAGCATGGCATCGAGATTGAGGAACTCATCGGACTTGAGGCGGCCCCGTGCCGACTCCAGCTCGGCATGGAACTTGCCCTCGCCATGCTTAACCAGATAGTTCTTCATGCCGCTCATAAATTGCCGCATATTCCGCATAACCACTTGGGGCGCCGCCTCGCGCGACTCCTTCGTGCAGCTAATGAAGTTCTCAATGTTGCGGGCAAATGTCGAGCTCGGATCTTGGGCCAGCTGGAGCGTATAAGCACGCAGTGAGTCACCGGGCCCGCTGCTCTGCGTATTGATCTTGTTGCGGGGATGACCTATAACCAAACCAACAAAAGGGAGCAAACATTTAAATATATATATTAAATGCGATAAGAATGCGTCACATAATGTTAGTAATTGCGGTACTTTTTTTTTTTTTTTTAGATAGATTTGTTTTTATGTAATTTTATAGTTGCCACCAGGCTGGATAAGCTACAGAAATCCGCAAGTTCTTCGTCAAAATCTAATTTAAACTTTAGGCTGCACTATCTTGTAATTCAACGTGATTCGCATAACAGACACAGGCAGAGGCACTGCAACAGATAGCTTCGCATTGAGCTGTAAATTTACGTAAGGCCCATTGGGTAATCCGCTGTAGATGCTTACCGCACAGCAGCCGACAGAGAAGTCGCAGCAAACAGATGAAGGGCGCACAGCAGCCGTGACTTTGAGGGCACTTCTCATCGGCGCTCTCGCAGTTGCGACGATAGCGTCGATAGAGACGACGAG
Source organism: Drosophila glabriapex (assembly GCA_035042305.1). Taxonomy (NCBI): domain Eukaryota; kingdom Metazoa; phylum Arthropoda; class Insecta; order Diptera; family Drosophilidae; genus Drosophila; species Drosophila glabriapex. Next base: position 13,975,915 of record JAWNLN010000066.1, read on the forward strand.
ATTGCGCCTGGAGGGACAAGCCGAGTGCCTGGCACTCCACAATGTGCGTCATGTTGAGCAGAATGTTGCCCTGGTCATCGAGATGGAAGAACTGCTTGATGTCATAATGATCGCAGCTGTTGCGCTCCCCGTGATGACAGACATCGAGAATGATGGCGGCGCCGTTGCTGCTCAGCTCAGGATTGGAAATGGGATTGGGATTGGGATTTGGGCACTTGCCAATGGCGCCCATAATGGAGCCGGCGAGTGCTTCAGTCTTCAGTTGCTTGCGATTGATGCGGCAGTCTTTGAGCACCTGTTGCGGACAGGTCACCGTCGTAGTTGTAGTCGTAGTCGTTGTTGGGGCTATCGTTGATATTGAGCCCAGGCTGCTACTGGCGTATTTGGACTTTTTGCAGAGCAGCTGTTGCTGCTGCTGTTGCTGTAGCTGTTGCTGTTGCTGACTGTTGGCCAGTGGCGAGGAGAGAGCAATGCCTGTTTCTATGCTGTCCACGAAGAGCAGCTCGAGCAGTTTGCGCTTGCGACGACCCGTTGTGGGTGAAGGTGCATCGATTATCTTTCGATTAGCTTCCTGCTCCAGGTGGTGTAGCGTGGTGTTATGGTTATGCTGTGTGGTGCGTTGCTGCAGCAACTCCTCTTCGAAATCGGCAGAGAAATAGTTGTCCTGCTGCGGATAATCGACAATCTCCCATTCGGCCATGAAGCTGAGGAACTTCGCCTCCTCCTTGTAGTGGCGCACATGAATTGGATCGTGAAAGAACTCCTCCGGTTCCAGGCGCTCGATGCGCTCCTCATCCAAGCTGCACAGCGATTTCGACATATCCGTGTCGTGTCCGGGTCCGGGTCCGGGTCCGGATGCTTTGCCATTATTGCATTTCTTGCATTTTGACAATGGCGGGCGGTTCGCGTCGCTTGCGCGCAACGATCTTCTGAACCAGCTCATGATGGATTCTGTAACGGTTTTTGCCAGCTAAAACGAATTGGCGAAAACGCAAGTTTCTCATCGGCACAGGCGGCAAATGCGGCAGCTGCTATCGATCGACAGATCGGTACTCGATTATTCTATTCTTCTCGCCTATGACTGTTATTATTGCCTCAAGTGTTATCGTTGTTGTTGTTGTTGTTATTGCAGTTGTTGTTGTTGTTGCTGTTGCTGTTGCTGTTGCTGTTCTTGTTGCGTTGCGTTGCGTTGCGCGCTGTTGCTCTAAACGCGGCCAATGCAAAACTAATGCTGAACTTCATACGCATTAGTTTATAAGACTGTAACAACGACAACGCCAGCGTCGTTGACGACGACGTCGACGTCGCCTGCCCTCGCCCCGCCCCTCCTTCCCGCAATAAAAAAAAAAAGATAGCAACTAGTGCGACGCCGACGCCGACGTCGACGCCAGCCACAGCTGTGGCCTAAATTGCGAAGCGCAGCGACCTCATTTGCCTTAGCAAAATGAAACCGGCCTGCCCAACTGCCTGATAGGTAGCTAAAGATCACAGATCACAGATCACAGATCTTAATCTTGGTTATGGGTTTTTCCGGAATGGAAATGTGCGTTTTCCTACAGCTACCTGAGCCGCCATCAATTTGCGCAAGTCCTGCGCGAATGGGGCATCAAATCGAATTCAAATCAAGTCAAGTAATTATCAAGCGAAAAACTGTGTCAAGAGGAAATTGCCAATGAGTCAACAGCAACGCTGGCTGCGCCATAGATAGGAGGAGGTGCAGGGGAACGGCTAGCACAGGAAGCTATAACTGAAACTCAGTGAAACTCAGACAAAAATAGTATTGCCAGTATCACAAACAACAATAACACGTGTGCAAAAGTTGCTGCGAAGGTAGTGCTAATTTCAGCAGGTAGCACTTCTTTCGTATAAATGAAAACCCACCCAGCTTGACTAAGAGAAATGGCAGAGAGCAAGAGAGAGCGAGAGAGAGCGAGAGAGAGCTAGAGAGAGGCGCAAGGCTGTTGAGATAATGGATTGATTCATGGCGCAAGTGAGAAATGAGAGAAACCTAGAAAACCGCAGCTCAATTTTAATTGCAAGCGACAGGCAGCCATATTGTTTTTAAGAAGAGAGACAAAGAGAGAGAGAGAGAGAGAGAGAGAGAGAGAGTGAGAAACTGGCATTAGATTAAAGACAAACTGTCTGATGTTTACACATGATGACGCCATCGCCCAAGTGGATCAAAGACAACAACGAAAGATTCCTCGAGCTATGATCTTGTGCATCTCAACAGCAACAACAACCGCGACTGAGAGAGCGTGCGCAAGAAAGAGAGAGAGAGAGAGAGAGAGCAAGAGAGAGGGAGCAAGCGAGATAGATGCTGATGCTGATGCTGATGAAGATGTTCTAATGCAATTGCACCTTACGATTGCATCAGCTTTATAAGGCCTAAACTCAACTTGAAAAATCGGCTGCGCAATTCGGAAAAACCTTTGACTAAAGGTTTTTCCTGAAGGTGTCTGTGTGCGTCTGTCCAGGAAGTATTTCAGGCGAATCTCTCACATTATAATGTGAAGGATCATATCAAGCTGAGCAATCGCTTTAAATAACTTTCTTTCTTGTTTGTTTTTTCTTTAATTCCAATACGAACTTATGATCGCTAGTATAGCATAAATTACAGAATATGAATCGGGAAAAGTGCGATGATATTGAATTGATGTTCGTTATTTAGGTCATTTTATGTACAAAAAATAAGTGAGTGACTTTTGACGACTTATGAAAAGCAAAGAACTTCTATTCTCTCTCTCTTTCTCTCTCTCTGAATTATTTACTTCAATGGAAATTTTTCCCAGTTGATCGTTCTCAAGGTGCCCTTGAGGGTGAATTAGTTAAGGTCTATTTGTAGTTTAATAATTTTTTTTCTGTCGAGTTCAGCGAACTGCTTTCTAGCTCGTTGAATCGTTTGCTTATCCAGGTTGTCGCTTATCGCCAAATGGTTTGCTTGACAACTGAAAATGTTGCGAATTTTATTTGTTTTTATGATGGTCGAGTCGACGTGAGCAAACACACCTAGAGAGAGAGAGAGAGAGGGAGAGCAGTGAGCAGTGAGCAGAGAGTAAAGAGCAGGTGCAAATTGGGCTGGACCCAAGTGGGTAGCCAGTCTAAAAATAAATCGCATCAAAAACAATGTTTGCTGTTTCATCAGCAAAAAAGTGGAAAGTTTGCTGAATGCATGATCCAAAATACACTCGAGTGAGGAGGGAGGGGTGTGGAGGGTTGTAGAGTTTCTTCCGATTCCGATTCTTGTCTGGCTAGAAATTGAATTGTAATCAGCCAGTGTAAGCTGGTTGAGCTTGGGCAAATTACGCATCCCATTCAGAGAGACGCGGCGAGACACGGCGCTGATTAAAAACGCAGTCAGCGTCGCCGTCGGTTTACATTCCAAAGTGCACGACGCGTCGCCGTCGGCGTCGAGTGTGCCAATATTTATATAAAGAATCGCTGAACGCTCCAAACTTATCAAATTTGTTTAGCTGGCTAACTGCGCCGTATGTCCATGCCGCAAACGGCAGTGGAGTGGCTGACTGCGCGGTGGGCTGGGGTGGGATGGAGGGGAATGTTGTGGTTGTGAATGCGTTGCGCGCCAGATAAGTTTCGGCAAGGCTTTGTAGTCTGCAGAATCCAGACTTGCAACGAACGAGGCAGCGACGCTGCTGCAGTAGCCACAGCAGCAGCCACAGCAGCAGCTGATAGTGATTAACATAGCAGACCAGTTTGCACCAGTTTGTTGGACGGCAGATTCGTCGATGGGGTTTTATTTCTTTCGCTATTGGAGCAATAATGGGCAACCCGTGCGCTCAATCAATCAATCAATCAGTCAATATGCATGCGATGACGACGACAATGATAAAGTTAATTGCATTTGTTGTTGTTGTTTTTGTTGTTGTCGATGGAGGCCACGGAATGTTGTATGATGCAACAATAACAACTGATTGCAATTGATGATGATGATGATGACGATGTTGACGATGAGCAGCAATCCAAAGCTTGAAGATCAGCAATGTGCTGGAGTCAGTGATTGATTGGGGGACAGTTGTGTCCTTGTCTCAGTTTCCACAAAAATACTGATAACACAGAAATCCTAACGATCCTTTCGTTCAACGTAGAATCATTCGTTTGCTGGAAAGCTCTTCCAGCTTATCAATATATATATTTAGGTCGGTTCCATTTTCATGACACAACCTTGAACAATTTTTGTCTATCTCTGCTGACACATCTAACTCTAACTCTAACTGTCTATATATATATATATATATATATATATATATATCGATCCAGAAACTATCAACAATTGATGTTGAGACTTGAGCTGTGGCTCTGATTGAAATTGATTGATTTACCACTTGCTTATCGAGCTAAGGATTCTAATTAATAATCAAAAACTTACAAAGTATCTCACGATCCCGCATGCTCGGATTACGTAATATGGTTGCCACTTTTGGTCGTATTGCCTTGTTGTTGTTGGTGCCAGCGCCGGCGCTGGTGCCATTTTTATTGGCCTTGAGCGTATCCTGGTTGCAGCTGCTGTTGCTGCCGTCTTTGGTGCTGCTGAATTCCTCAATGATGGTATCGTCCTCCGAGAGTGCGGGTCGGCACTTCGACAGATGTATGGTGTCCGAGTTAATGGTGGCATCTATGAGAAAAGAATAAAGAATAGCAAAAAAAAAAAACGCTGTAATCATTGCAAATTCAAAATGGCATTTCGCTTACCATCCTGCATGGGCATGAAGGAGTCCCATTGGGACGAGTCCCAGGGCTCCGAGAAGACGGTGCCGTCGTCCGACTGCGCCGAATCAATACCACCGTAATAGGTCTGACAGAAGTTGGCACAGTTGCGTTCCACGTTGTCGTACGCGCTGAGTCGACAGCCGTTCTGGCTCTGGAATGACTTTTGGCTGCCATCGGCATTGGTTTTCTCCAGCAGTGGAGCTGTTGTCGTCGTCGTCGTCGACGTCGTCATCGCCATTTGAGGCGGCGTCGAGCAGCGGACAAGCTCTGGCAGATTGAGGTCTGGCAGACGCTTGACAATGATTTGGTGCACGGTCAGCGAATGCTTCTTATTGCCAACATCCCCCTTGTCGCGGCCCAGCGAGTTCTCCTTCTCCTGCCAGTCGGCAGCGGTGTCATAGTCACCACCAACACCAACACCAGTCCCACCATTTGTCTCCTGCTTGGCCATGAACTCCCAGCTGCTGTCCAACTGCCAGTGATCGATACGATTGCGTCCACGCTTTGCCGGCTGCTGCGGCTGTGCCGTTGGATTTGGCTTCGGTTTCTGCTTGAGCTCATCCAGACTGCCGGCGAGCTTTTCCAGATCAGCGGGCAGGAGTAGTGGTGCCGTTGATGTTGCCAGACCGCCCTTGAGCGGCTCCGAGTGTCGCTGATTGGCTGGCAGCAGCTGGTTGCGCTGCTGACGACGCAGAATGGCCGCTGCCGCATTGGTCAAGCCAGCCTGTCGCAGTGCATCCGCTGGTTCGGCATAAAACGGACTGCCCTGCTTGCTCCTCGAGCCGGGCGTCTGTGCGGCTGTCGGTGTTGTGTCGCCGCCATCATCATTGCCACTGCCACTCTGCTCGGTGAGCGACTGCGTCATGTTTGGTGCGATGCCAGCAATGCCCAGATTCGGCAATAGGAGGGCAGCTCGAGACCGTGGCGGTGCATCGCCGGAGAACTGCATCAGCTGCTGGCTGCTGTCTGGCCCGGTACTGCCCTCCCTCTCACGCTCCTCCTTCACGCAGGGCGACAGCAGCTGCTGTGTGGGTGTGCTCGCTGCAGGTGCAGATGCAAAAACAAACCCAATTGTTATTCTTATCTCAATAAATAAATCGATCTTATAAAATAATACAGAAAATAAAATATAGAAATTCTCATTCGAGAATAAAAGAAATCGTCAATCGTTAAATTAAAGTCCACAATTCTCAAATAGATGTTCTATTTTCCAAGCAACCTAAGCCAAAGATATTCCTTATAGCAAAAGGATTTGTTTTGAGCATGTTACTTCGCTTGGATATATGGAATTAATGCCAAAGGCAAAGGCATTCATAAAATGGCTGAGAATCGAATATCCTGCAGAATGATATTATTTTGGGGAGGAGGATAGCTATACTTACGTGTCTCGGCCAAGAGGTCGGGTCGTCGATTGAGTACGCCGGCATGGTTATCGAGGCCCGGCTTGAAGCTGGTGAGCAAACTGGCTCGATCGCTGGGATCTGGCGACCAGACGTCTTCGTAGTCGCTAATCTTGTCGCTGAGAGCACTGGCACAGTACTGTGCTGGCGGGCTCTCCAATATGTCCGACTCCTGGTAGTGTTTGGATTCCTTGCGTATGCGAGATTTCCGTGACTTGCTGCTACTGCTGCTGCTGCCTGCTATCCCTGGCAGAATGCCAGCGCCATTCGGCGTCATCGGGGAGGGCATCTTGCGCTGGCTGTGACTCGAGTCGCGGCTGGACTGCGAGTGGGAGTGGGAGTGTGACTGCGACTGAGCTTGCCAGCGGCTATCATTGGAGGAGGAGCCCTGCGATGAGAGCGTATCCTTGCACTCGCCTTCGGGCGATAGACGCTTCGCAAAGGTCTGGAACGTGCTGGTGCTGGCCTGTGAATTGAGCAGGGCATTGAATGGATTGCTCGACGCCGGCGTTGTTACCTCCACAAACTGTGCGGGATTTGGTTTGGCAGTTGAATTATTGTTGATGTTGTTGCTCTGGCTGTTGCTGTTGCTGTTACTGTTACTGTTGCTGCCACTGTTGCCGCTATTGTTGTTCTCCATGGAGAATGTGACCGTAGTGGTCACTGTAAAATTGTTGTTGCTCAGCTGATCCGGTGAATGGGGCTTGGACCAGCGCATTGGTGGCGCCGGCGGCTTGAGATTCAATGTGTTCGGCGGCTTTGGCCTCTGCGGACGCACCTGCTCAAATTCTGTACTGTTCGCTGAGTTCGTCTTGAAGGTGCTCAGATTGTTGCTACCATGCGTTAGCTGCAATGGTTGCTGCTGCTGTTGCTGCTGCTGTTGCTGCTGTTGCTGCTGCTGTTGCTGCTGTTGCTGTTCCAAGGCAGTGCCGCCCGGTAGATAACCCTGCGCATCCACCGGTGACATGGTTAAAATGACAGAGTCCACAGAATTGGGACTCAGCAGCTGCATGTGCTGCCCGCCGCTGGTTGTAAAAGAGCTCATGCTCGAGTTGGTATCGGAGGGTGTGCCAGCCGGGCTAAAGAAACCCAACAGCTGGCCGCTGCCCGTTGGGCTGAACAACGTTGTCGTTGGCTGCGGTGGCGCCACAGCGGGCAGCTTGCTGCTGGGCATGCAGCCAGCATCGCTGAAAAATGTTGCGGTGCCCAATCCGCTGGTCTCTGTCAGTGATAATGGTGATTTGGCATCCAGCAGCAGTTGCTGCTGTTGCTGCTGCTGCTGCTGCTGCTCCGTCGTATTGCTGATCGTCTTGGCAATGGCAATGGGCGGTCCCAGTACAGCCGAACTGCTGGCATAGCTCCAGAACTCCTGGCCAAGCAGCGCCAGCGAGGAGAGCTTCTTGCGATTGTTCGCCTCCCGCAGCACTCGTGGCAGCATCAGCTGCACGGGCAGCTCATCACAGCACTGGGCATAGTGGGAAATCAGCTCGGGAATCGAGCCAAACTTGAAGCGTGAACTTTCCAAGCTCAATTTGTTGTCCTGCGATTGGATCAGATAGTGTTCGATATAAGGACCCGTATCCTGTGGCAGGCGCACAGAAACAGCCATTGTGTTTGGCTGACTCGAGCCACGTACAATGAAGGTCTATAGAGAGAGAAAGAGAGAGAGAGAGAGAAAGGGAAAGCATGAGTAAGCAGCTGTTGTTGTTGTCAGTCATAAGGCTGCCTTGTAAATCAGCGCTTTTTGATGATGCCTTTTCACAGCAACTTTGCGTTTCGTTTGGCGCCCCTCTCAAAGCATATACCCCCCCCGCCCACTCCTTGCTTTCACAGCGCGTTAAATGTTGCGTTAAAAATGTGCGCACATAAATTTCCCATTTCCCATTTCCCATTACCCATTTTACAAAAACAATGATAAATGATAAATTGGTATTCCATACGCTGTGGCGCCTCCAAGTATGCAATGCCTTGGCATTGTAAAAACCACCTTATCCAACCCCCTCCCCCCGTCCCTCTCCCGCTACACTCCCCGCCCAGTCTGTGCGTACTTTTGTCCTGGCTGGGAAAACTTTGCAGACGCTGCGACAAAGCGCAGCCAAGTCGTGTGGCAAGTGCTTGTGGCTCTCAAACTCTGACTTGGTCAAGTGGCAGCGGCAGTGCGGTGTCCACTAGCAGCAGCAACTGTGGCACCGCCTTAGCCAGGCCCTTCCACTGCCATTCTTGTTAATCGCCAGCAAAAAGTTTTCATAATGAGCGCTTTACTTAAAGTCACGCACAAGAAATGACTTGTCCCAGCCGCTTTTTATGTGTATATAATATATATATATATATAGACATCTAGCATAAATATATATATTTATATATATATTGTAGTAAATTGTTAATTAATTGGAATGTTTGCTTAATATAGTGCAACTCACACTGGCAGAACTGGGGTAGAGTTGCAATATAAAATGTTATGCTTATTTTCCACATAGTTGAATGATGAGTTACTGATGAGTTCTGCATCATTTAAATTCGTTTTATAAAGTTATGGAAACTCTTAGACACAATAGTTTCGAATAGTTGAAGTGCAAAACACCGTTAAGGGTTCAAGCCACACAAGCAGATACGTTAAAGCCTGTTCCTGGTCTGGTCTAGAGTAAAAATATATTCATTCAGCGATAAAATCTTTTGCATTCTTTTACTTTCTTGGCTTCTTTGCTCAAGGTGAATCTGATGATTTAAGGAACTCCTCGAGAGTTCTCCCATCTTCTATTGTATGCGTGTAGTATATATGTATATGCTCTGTGTGTGTGTGCGTGTGTGTGTGTGTGTGTGGCTGCTTTTACATTTTTGTGAGCAACCCTAAAAGCATGCAATTATATTTTTTCAGATTTCAATAAATGCCAAGTGATGCGGGTGGGGTGCGGTGGGCGGAATAGAAGAGGGTATGTACAGTGTAGGGGGGAGGGGGGAGAGACAGAAGTGGGTACGCCGGTTGAAGGCAGTTTGAGAAACGAATATGGACGCCCCGCGGCGTTGTTTATGATTTCTGTGTGAGCTGTGCGCAATTTTCAATAAGCAGTTGAAAGCAAAAAGTGGCGTAGAAGATAACAGAAAAAAAATAACACACACAAACACACTCCTTGATATGATGCGGTTGCCCTGGCTGCGTATACTGTATATATATATATATATATATATAGATATATAAAGATATATATATGTTTAAAGAGAACGTTTATTTGATTTGGCTGCATTGCAACGTTTTTAAAGAATTCTTTTCGGCTGTTGATTTTATTATGCTCAGACGACAAACCGTAATAGTAAGGAAAATGTATACACAGCCCAGGCTGAGTGGGTGCTGGTTGGGGTGGGGCTGGGGGAGGGAGTCACATTTAAAGCGAGCTGCAGAGAGCGAAAGAGCCATTATACATTGATTCAATAATGTGGTCAGTGGTCAGTGGTCAGCTATGGGGTAGTTGGGCTGCGAGGCAATTGAGCTGACTCGTCACGGAAATGCAATTTGCGAAGGACAAAAGCGAGCATAAAAATGTCTTAACAAGCTTCTAGCCAACCAAAATGCACAAAGGCTGAAGCCAGCAAGTCGCAAGAGAAAGAGAGAGAAAGAGAGAGAAAGCGAGAGAGGAAGATGGGGAATGTGTGTGTGTTGTTTGTGTCTGCATTTTATGGACGCCTTGACAAATTGAAGCGTATCTGGCTAACAATAAAAAGGCGTAACAGTATTCAAAGGCAACCAGAATGCATTTCAATATATACAAATATAATACGCAAATGCGCTGTGAGTGAATTGAGCAGTGCCTTCAACCCGAGTTCAGCTCGACCTGCAGGCGAAGCCTTTCTTTTTTTTTACAGGGTATGCGTATGCATATTTAACAAGAGCATTGTTTCCAGCGCAAACAATAGTTGCAATCAATTGGCTATTGGCCACAGCAGCTGCAAGTGGGCGTGCTGATACGCCCAGTTCATTGCATTGCCACACACACACACACACACACACACACACACACACACAGATGCGCAGACATACTTAGGCAGGTGGAACGGCTTTTAAGCGCTCAGACGAAAAAGGAAACCCTAGAAATGCATTTTACTTCCATTGCAATTCCAAATGCATTTTCACTTAACAGTTCGTTGACTGAGTGTCGTCTGCTGCTGCTGCTGCTGCTGCTGCTCCCCCCGCCTCCCCCTCATCAAGAGAAACAACCAAAAAACGAGCAGACCAACGATTTTACTAGTACTTTTCACAGCTCCCCCACCTACTTCACCACCAAAATAGTGGCGTTTAACGGTTTCAGTGACTGGTGGGCGTGTCTCGTAAATGTAAATGCTTTGCATGTGACAAAGCGAGCAACACACAAGCAAGTCTACATATCTGTCCCTCTGTCCGCCTGTTTTCTCGGACGTTGTTTTCCCGGCAACCATTTCTACTTGTCAAACACTCGAGAAAAAAAAACCCAATAAAAATCACTCAGAATTTTGGGAATTTTGACATAGCTTTGGCGCCAATTGTGTCGCACTTTCAGTGTTGAAAATTGATCGCCAAGAAACTGGGCTTGCACTTCCTAACAGAAAATATTGAAATAAAAATAAAATTATCGAAAAAACAACATGTTTTTGGTATTTTCGATTTAGGGCAAGCGTTTGCAGTGTTGGGAAAACGTTTTCTTATATTTAGGAATGCATTATAAAATGCAGTTAGCATTTTCCAAGTGCTCCTAAATGGTGCAATTGCAAATACTCATTAAGTTTGCCAACACTGTTTCGCTCAGCTTGTCTGCAGGGCGAAAGTGATTTGTGGCTTGTGCTTTGCATTTGATTTTGTATTTAATTGCATGTAAATTATTGCACATCACACAAGCCACACAGCACTCAAAACACACACACACACACACACACACACACACACACACACACACACACACACACACACACACACACACACACACACACACACACACACACCACACACATACACACACACACAGCGCTAGTCTACCCTGCAAAGCCCACCCCTGCGACGTCCTTGTCCTTGCCGCTGTCGTTGTCACATTTGCGCCCATTTCCGGCAGCAAATGCACTTTTTTATGTCCGTTTTTTTTTTTTTAGTGGTATAACAACATTTCCGGTTTCCATTTCTCGACTATTTTTGGCGCGTTTGCCTTTGGGCCACTCTGCTCTCTGCTCGCTAAAATTGTCCGCAGTGTCACCCCTTTTCTGGCAGCAGCTGGCCGCAGGGCTCAAATGCTTCTTCTTTTTGTTGTGCTTGTTGTTCTTGTTGTTCTTGTTGTTCTTGTTGTTGTTGTTGTCCTTCACTATGCGCTTTACGTGCCAGAGCTGCTGCTGCTGCTGTTGCTGCCCCCGGTTTGGCCCGTCTGCCCGTTTTGCGGTCTCTGGCCATGAATCGAAAGTGCAGCCCAGTCCCTTTTGGCCGTCTAGCGTCTATTGGTATGTCGTAATCAAGTTTTGGCCCGCAAATAGACTCGTTGCGCTCGCTCGAGCGCCAAGTCTAGTCTATAATCATCAAATCATGCTTCAAGTTGTACTTTTATACACATGCATTTTGCTCGGCTGCCGCCCTTCAAGGCCTCCCCTGGCTCCTCACTCACGCATCAGACTGATGCGGCACATCAAAATGACTGACATCAAATCCTGACATCTTAATGGCATCCGGTTGCAATGAAGCGACCAAATTGTACACGGTCATTGCGACTATTGCAATTGGCCACTGGCAGGGCTTATCAGTTGGCCAGGCTTCTGTGTGTGCAGCCTGCAATTGTTGAACTAGACAGACAACAATTGATTTGTTCCTTTGATGCAGCTATGAAATTACCCTTTAGAAATTACACTTTACCAAGTACATATTTCCACAATGATAGCTTTATCTTCTAAACTACAAACTGTTCAAAGAAATGCAATTAACAGTGCAGAGTTTATCTGCAAGTCTTAACAAAAATCACAAAAATTAGAGTTTAACTTGTAACTCTGCTCTAGTTTTGATAGTATTAATAGTATGAATCAGTTATTGGGATTTTTAGCGTAATTTGTGTAACTGCAAATAGGCCAATTGTAGTACAATTTTGGATGGTGAGCGCAGTTTGAATGTGTACCTCAATAGCCAGTGCAGCCTGTATGCTGGCGTACCTTAATAATACAAAAATAAGGGAATAATTTAAAAGCGCTCAATGCTCTAAAGCAACTTTTGCATATAATTTGAAAACTTGAAATTGAAGCCACCAGGCGGCCATCCTTTGTGGCAAGGACAACAAGGGGGTTGCGCTGTTATACGGAGGAACTTAACACCAGACAAACACCAGCCCAAGGGAGACACACAGCCGCCTAATGAGTGTCGGCGGTTTGTGTGGTTAGGCATCACGACCAGGGAGTAATAGGAAAAGCACAACAACACCAACAACAACAACAACAACAACAAAAATAACAATATTAAGAGCAAGAACTGCATAAAATAATGAAATTATACCAAGCAGCGGCTCCAACTGTGCAACAGAACTGGACCTCTATTATGAAGCCATTGGCCAGCCATTAGAAGAAGCGACCGCAACCCAGATGCTGACAGCATTAAGCGGACCCGCTTCTATCAATTCAAAAACCCTAGCCACCCCCAGCCCCCTCCACGCGCCCCCATCCTCACCCATACTCTTTATAAGTATAATAAAAATCTCATATTTTATTCAAATTGGTAATGTGAGCAGCGAGAATGGCGATTTGTGTCTGTGGCATGTGGCATGTGGCCTGGCAGACGTCTCGTTCGTCTCTCTAGACAACGGGACGTGGCGCAGGGAGAGGGGAAAGGGGAGGAAGGGGGGGGTGGGTGTCATCGGTTATCAACCCTCACTGCAGACCCCATTCCCCCCATTCCCCCCATTGCGTTCTCGCTTACTTTTCACCATTTGCATTTCATTGACATTCATTTGGATTTGTTGTATTTTTTTGTTTTACTTGCGATTCGCTTTCTTTGCATAGCAAATTGAATTTGAAGCCAAAGTCCAACAATGGACAACCATAGATCCCGTTACTCTCTCTCCCTCCCTCCGTCTCTGACTTGCCATTGTTGTTGCCACGTTTCCCTTCTTGGTTTTTGCCGCAGTCAGTTGGCTTGGATCAGTGCCTTCTCATTTGCCTTTTGCTGTCCACTTGGCTGACCCCTCTTTCTCTCTCTCTCTCTCTCTCTCTCTCTCTCTGTCTCTCTCTCTGTCACAACCCACTCCAACCGCTAAGCTTCAATCCCCAGTACCCCTACAGCCCGCACACTCTGATATCATTGCATTTGGCCACTAAGCGGCTTTCGTTGCACAGTTCAAGAGTCAGCCGGTCGCTGTTCCCATTCTACTTCCCCTTTCCCTGTCCCTTCCCCTTCTCATTCCCATTCCCCTCTCCCTTCCCAATCCCATTCCCATTCCAGTGAAATGCACGTATGAATGAAACCCCATTGCCTTAAGCTGATTTCCCTTGATTTCCGTTGGTTTCGTTTGGGGCTTTCGTTTTTAATTTCGCCTTTTCATCATGGGCTTCATCAGACGCATACGCATACACACACACACACACACACACACACACACACACACACACACACACACACACACACGCACACGCACGTCTCAGTTTTGCTTTTGGGTGCTGGGCAAGTGCATTAAACTCATTTGCCAAACGGCTTTCAATTATAAATTTTGTTAATAATTCATTAGCACAATGTGTCGCCATTGCTGCTGCAGCTGCTGCAGCTGCTGTCCATGTCCATGTTGTTGTTGTTGTTGGGTGCTGTTGCATGAGCATAGCCAAAATGCATTCTGAGAGTTCCCCTCTGCGCTGCGCTTGTCGCATTATGCATACGCCACGTGTGCCACATTCATGATTTTAATTGAAATTTTAATATTTAAAGCTGAATGCACAGAGTTCTTAAAGAACAATTAATGCAATAGTTCAATTATGCTGCATCTAAGTCAAAAACTATACTGCATCTGCTTGTAAAATTAACACCGAATTACGTTAAGAGTTTCAGGTATTTAGGTTGGGTTAGGCAGGATGCCTCTCAATTCCTGACACTGACGTAAGCCCAAATCATTTATATATGGATATGGATAGTTATAATATAATTGACTGCATTAGATATGGCATTTTCAAGTCAAATTATATATATTTTGGATGTGATTAAAGGTGAGTGATTAAAAAGTGAAATCAGGTTTTTTTTCATTCTGTACACAGCTGAGGAAAAAAAAGGAGTTGGTTAAATCTGAGCTTATTCGAATTGACGAATGAAATGAATGCCAGCGAAAGAAGATGAGTTGTTATCGCTGATGGTGTCAAATGAAGTCATGTCTCACACTCTGACAGCAAACGTGCCGTTCTTTCTGGTCTCATGCTGCATGAACTGCCATAATGTATACACTCACAAGTTGGCAACACTCCAGCAGTGTTTATGGTATGTTAACTATCCAACTTATGAGTGCTGTTCGATTGAGCTCCCTACTTAGTTGTGGGCTTGTGTGTTGTGTGTTGTGTGTGTGCCTGTTTCAATGGTGTCGCTCGCTTGCAACCCTTTTTTGGCTTTGGTTGTCATCTGGACTTACCCCCGAATGTGTGAATATCTCTATATAGACACACACACACACACACACGGGCACCCACACTGCAGCTGTCTGCGGCCTTATCGTTCATCAGCTGTGGCTGCTGCTGCTGCTGCTGCTGCTGTGGTGCCAGCCTTCAAGCCTGTTGTTGATGGCATACTCTAACCACTGACTGACTGGGTCTGCCCGCCCTTGATACCCTGCACTGCGGGTGATAAATAAAAACTGTCTGCGCCTATGTGGCTGCTACTGTTTCTTTCATTTTGGCTACTGCTACTGCTGCTGCTCTTTTTTCTTTTTCTTTTTTCTTTTTTTTATTTATGTATTTTTTTTTGTTTCGGCTTTTTGGCTTGTAAGCGCTGCCCAACTCCAGCCGCCGCTCATCCTGCGGCCAACGTTTGACACATTGAACACACATGGCAAACGACAAAGTTCGCAAAAAATGCCATGGCTATGGATGAAAAAAATCAATTTGATTGCTTTGTTCGCTTGTCTATTGGCCATTTAAGCAGCCAAAGCACAACAGTAGCTGGCCAGGCGAATGTTGCATGCATTTGGCGTTGGCTGCAGCTTAACAAGTTCATTTTGGGCTGGAATGCAAATGACGCATAAATCAATTTTACAAAATACAACTCCCTTTTTTTTGCAAAAATAAAATGCAGCCACAAATAGTTGAATATTGCGCATACGTCATGTGGTGCATCGTTTTTTTTTACGGCAAACTCCAAGCGTCTAATATGAGTTGCCTGATGATGAGTTGGCTGCTGGCCCGGCTAAGCTGACCAAAAACTTTAATTCGATGCACACGTGGAACCTTCATCATTTACCATTCACCGTTCACCATTTGGTGCTAATTACATTTTGTGGTCAGCATAACAAGTCCAAATGACGCCAAATGATGGAGAAAAAAATTGTATATACCAGGTTAAATGCGCGACTAGCAGATACCCTTTGTTCTGTAGAAACTTATTACTAATACATAAAAAAAAAACCATGCAAAAAATGCATAAAATGTGTTTTCTTTTTTTAGGAGAGTCGAAAATGGTGCGATATGTGATGAAATAGATTCGATTAGCAACCAAATTTGCTGAATACAATAAATAAAAGAGGCATTTAGCTGGATGGACTCCTCAATGTAGACAGACGCTGCTGCAGAGTTGAAAATGTCTGCTTCTAGCTGTCATATGCAGCTTGAAGCCTTATCCATATATTCATTTTGTGTCCGTTTCATGGGCCATAAAAACAGGAAGTAAGAACGACAACGACAACGACAACAACACAGCAGCTGCACGCACATGTGACCAGGCAGGCAGGCAAGTCGACCAGGTTTCAACTTTCATCTCCCGCTCCAAACAGTTTATGATTGATGGAGTCGCGTAGAGTATAGAGAAAAAAAAAGGAATGGAAGGAAATCGACAGATGGAAACGCAGGATAGCCGGCAAAAACAAGTAATTAAAATACCAGGCAGGCAAATGGACCAATGTTAACGGCGGAAGTTGTTCGTCTTTGTTGTTGTTGCAGCCACATGTGTTGCCACAAATGGGCAGAAACGTTAGCCGCATTCGCAGCTCAAACATATTGATTGATTTTTAATTACAAACATTTACCAATGCAGTTTATACAGAGGGTCACATTCAGTACACGCTACAAGAAGTGGGTTTGGGGCGGGGGGAGGGGCTTGGTGGAGTTGCGGATGTGGTTTGAGCCAGATTGTAGCCACTAGAAGCGGCTGCTTCAATTTCAATTTCAATTATGCAAATACTTTTTTATTAAACGCATAAACAAATGCGTAGCAACCAACTCATGCAACCAATTCAAACTGGTGGTGCGGGCGGGGTGCTGCTGGTGTTGCAGGTGGTGCTGCTGGAAAGCAGTAGCGTTGTTGTAGTGATGGTGCGTGTAATTGCCGGCAGCGACGTCGACGCTGACGCATGCAATTAGCGTTTCAATAGGCAAATGGCAAGAAAACGAGAGTGAGCCACATCGAGACAGAGAGACAGATAGACAGAGAGTGAGGGGGAGTGGGAGAGGGAGAGAGATAGACTGAAGGCGCAGGCAGTTGGCATAAGGTACAAAGTTTTTTGCACCACCCCCATCCATCCCGTGCCGAGGTATGCGCTGCAGCAATCAATGCGCCATTGTTGCGACGCGTTCGACAATTGAAAATTGCCGAGCTGAAAAACGCTTTTCACTTTTTTTGCAGCAGCAGCTTCTTCTGCTGCTTCGGCATGTTCCGCATTTGATTGTGTAGTGCCCCTCAAGGACTGCAGCAAGGACTTGTCGTCGCGTGCCACGCTCACAGCGGCGAGTGCTCGACAATTTAAAGTTTCGCATTCACAATTCAAGCGAAATTTACACAAAGTTTCGTAATTGAAATTTTGCCCTGCATGATTTTGTGCCATTTGTGTGGCTCTGGACTTGCAGCCATCCCTGCCAACTACCTGAAGGCCTGAACAAAATCAAGCCACAAATTTTGATTCTACTTTCATGAAAACGCAGAAAACAGTTGAATTTTAATTATTTCTGTTGCCATTGCTACGTTTTTAAGTTGAGTTTGTCAAAGAAACTTTGTGATTAAAATGGCGAAGAGAGTAAACATTTGCACAGACACATACACAGTATGTATATATACATATATACAACTTACATACATATATTTATATATATATATATATATTCTATAGTTGGGACTACGAAGTCAAAGTGTTTTTGTAAAAAAATGATAAATTCAGGGAAAATCGTGTCCAGCACACGATTAAAATATCATTTTGAATGTACAGCAATGGATGCTTTGCCATTTTTATGAATATATACAAATATACAGAGAATATGAGTACATGAATATGTATGTAGGCGAGCATATAATAATTTTCAAATGGTGTTGCATTTGTGCCATGCTCGCCCCCCATTTGAGAATTGTGCTTGACTAAAGTGCGCCTCGGGCTAAATAAATGGCAAGCAATTTAGTTGGCATTCGAGCGATTCGATCAAGCATTCATTCAATCTATGCATTTGCAGGCTATCCAGACAACCTCTCAGCCTGTCTGTATCTGCCTGCCTGTCTGTCTGTGTGGCTGTCCGCTTGCCTGCTGTACACGTGATAATTGCTGAGAAGGACACAGCAGCGACTTGGTCCGGCTGGTAAACTTATTGAATCTGTACAATTTGTTGGGCGTTTCTCCTGTTCGCTCGTTGTAATTTCAATTGTCTATGCAAAGCGCCTTGAATCACAAAATGACCAGCATCCAATCCAATGGCTACACTTACCCCCCCCCCCCCCCCGCCCGCTCACCGCATCCCCTTCTAGTGGCTATGTGAATCGCATTTCGCTGGCTTTTGTCTCTCGTCGCCTTTTGTCATGTAGCCCATTTGGTCGCATTGCCCCATTCCCCGTCGCACAGCAGCGTTGTCTGCCAGATAAATTTCAATGAATTTGCAAGCGCAGCAGAGCGAGTCCTGGCATCCTGGACGGTCGTTCTGGTCGTCCTTCTGCGTCCGATGCTGGCAACATTTCTTTGTTTATCTTTATACATTTACAATTAAAAGGGCTTCGCATTGTTGTCGCTGTCGTCATATTAATGAATCTGTGTGTATATATTTGTCCAGGACACGCACCGCAAATCCCTATTCACCACCCCCCCCCCCCTCCCTCTACCCCCCTCTTCCCGTACTTTCCACGCCCCATAAGCTAGCACGCATTTCTGATTTACGTTAATTGATTGCAATTTGTTCATGCAAATGCGCCCGTTTATATGCAACGCTTTTTGCTCGCGTTATTTACTCTATTTTATTTTATTTGTTTTCCTTTTGGGGGGCTTCAAATTGTGTGCAAATTTTTGTGGTCAGATGTGTTTGCTGATTTAATCAAGCGCCTGTCCGCATTTGTTTATTTGCAGATTGTGCATACGACAGCAATTGTCTCATTTAACAAAATCAATAAATTCATAATTCCACTCACCCCCTCCTCCTTGCCCTGGAGCAAATGCACGGCCCCGGAACGCTGGATGCCAGGCAGAAACCACATTGGATGCGTTAGCAGCAGTCGCTCCATCAATCCCAGATCACAGGGCGGCGAATTGTCGCTGGAATCGCGAGAGCTCTCCTCGCTGGATGTTTCGCCCTCGGCCAGGATGCCGCCCTCCGAGCTCGACACGAGAGATGTGCGGGACTGTTAAGGATCACATAAGAAGAGCAAAGAGTAACCAAAAAAGATATTAAGTATGCGAGCCACAACAAATAGTTTAAATATGCAAATTACAAGTGTTGTCTATGCTAATTTTAAATATGTATCTTTTTTGGGATCCCACTTTAAATGAAAGCTGACATTTGACTTGGCACTAAAAATCAAATGAAAGTATGAGAAACACGTAAGGAGACTAGGAGAAACCTTGAACCCACTTGGGCAGTTATATCAATATAACCAGGCATATTATAAACAAATTGTAAAGTAAATATATATTTTAAAACGGGCGAAATTATCGATATAATTAAATAAATTTGATCTGGTTGGGGTTGACTTTTGTGTGCTTCGGAATGGATTCGTAGGCTGCGTCTTGTTTCTTGAAGTACTACGTACTTATCCATCTTAAAGGCGGACCTGTTAAAAAATAGAAAATAGAAACAAGAACAACAGAAATCTACTCGACCGCATTTAGTTGCGTTCTGAAGCACCTCTCAAGCTGGCTGGCCATAGAAAGTGGCAGTCGCAGGATATTCGCTTCCATCTTGGCATACGCAGTCTTAACTGCTGTCTCTGCCTGCTTGACATATAGCTGTTGGCCATATTAGGGCCCCTTACACACTAGTGAAATGATATACACACACAGACACACACAGCCACACACAGCCACATACATACACATTGTCAAATCTTGAGTGCATTCCCATGTCGTGCCATCAACAAAATTTGCTGGGCACAACTTTAAAAGTGCCCGCGAGCATCTGCCAGTCTGCCCGTGTGCCCATCATCATCAGCAAGGCTTCAAACAACCAACGAATCATCATTCATCTAGATATCTACCCGGCAGCATTCTTACACATTTCAACCAAAACAAAACCGACAAATTTCCGCAGCATTCGCGTAGGCGTTTTTAATTGAAAATTGCCGTGGGCGGTCTTTTGATGTTCGGCTCTTCCGGGGCAATGTTCATGTTGAAGCCTCTCACATTTGCCATAACACACTTTTATGCGCCCGTCCCCCGATCCAAAACTGCAGCCAGGGTGCTCAACTGTATAGAGGACTAAGGGCCAGGGAGTAGACACTAAGCACGAGGATGAGGCCGATGAGCAGTTGGGCTGTGTTGGGCTGAGTAAGCAGCACCCTCATTTTGGTGTGTGTAATGATGACAGTGCTGTTAATGTTTGCCAACTGTAAGTGATGCCAAATTGATGCCAAGGCAACAGCGTCGCACAGCTTATGCAAATTTCAAAAAGTTGAATATATGCAAACATATACCAAATATACAAATGCAAATGCAAATACAAATGTGTGTAAATTAAATGCTACAGAAAGATAGATGGACAGACAGATAGATGGAAAACGCAGAGCTCAATGAACTTGACATACCCTGTTGAAATGTTTAACAAATATTCAATCTGATTAGTTTCATTCGTATATATAAAAGAGAAATTAATTGTATTAAGAGCTTTGTCAACACATTTAATTAGATACCATTTTTGTTTTTATTAATTTGTATTGTTATTATTTTAGCATGTTATTTAAAGTCTCGAAAAGAAAACAACAAATTTCTAGTTGATTTTTATAAAAAATTTCAGTTGAAGGTTTTGTTTTTTATATGTGGCAAGTTGAGAAGAAATGATAAATGCAGAGACAGAGAGCTGCATAGAATATTTATAGCATTGATAATAACAATCAATTCTACCTCTATTAATATAAATTTATCTTTAATATACAGGCGAAAAAACATCAAGGTAGCAGTTGCCACTTCAGAAGGCAAACCAGCAAAAAAATGTCAAGTGGCCAGCTACAAGTTGCCTCGTGTCTCAGCCCAAGCTCAACCCACTCATTTGCTCGTTACCGCTAACAGCGTCATGGATAGGGTTGTTCATTATATATATATAAATATATATATATGTATATATATATATGTATATATAAATTTATATACACATATTATTTTTCTTTGGTTTGTGTTTGGGTCTGGTGAAAACTTGTAGCAGGGCCAAAAGGGTCGCGTCACTAATTGAGTTATTTCTGGCCGACTGTCAAATTAGGTTGCCCAGGCACACACATACACACACACACACACAGACACAGACAAACAGACACCTTTTATATGAAAGTATATGTTTCTATAGCGATCTTTGGTATCTGCGTGCAAATAGAAATTTGATTTACGCGCCAGCAGCGAGTTTTAATTTTTTATGTCATTTATTAAACGGGTTTTTCGCAGGTTGCCTTTTTGGTGACCTTTTTCTGGCATTAATCATGCGCCGCGTTGTCAAAAGTCGGAAATGAGATGAGAAAATCAAAAAGAGAGAAAGAGAAAGGGAGAGAGAGGTAAAAATCTCAAGACAACGAAACGCAATGGAATAGAAATGGAAATGGAAATGAAAATGCTGCAAACCGTTGCCTGTTTATTTGCCAACCATTTAAATGCGAGAGACAGACAGTAAAAAAAAGAAAAAATAAAATAAAATAAAATAAAATAAGAAATGGCGAAAAAAAGGGAAAATTGCGCAAATCCCTTGAAGAAATGTTTGAAATATTTCAAAGCGCACAGCAGGACACAGCAGCATAGGATAGCAGGACGTCCCGCCAAGCCCAGAGCGGCGAGAATGTAGCAAAAATTATGCTTAAATCAAAAATCACAGCACAAAACAAAAAAAAAAAAACAAAAATACAAAAAAACGGAAAGAAAATACGCACACAGGGTTGCCAGGGTTGCCAGAGTTGCGGTTGCGACGGGACTACCCCTTATGTGCCGAGCCCAGCGCCAAGCCAGAGCGTAGTCGAGCGGCAACTGGAACTGCTGTGAGGTAAATGCTGCGCATATTTTATGCCCTGCATTAAGTCTTAAGTATTGCTTATTAAGGCGACGAGTCCTTTTTTTATGCAAGCATAGATATATATATATATATAAATATATATAAAACTATTCGGTAGCAAGATTGTTGTTGATGGGGCAACGAGTGGCAGACAGGCAACCCGGCAGTCTAACAGTCCAACAGTCAGGCAGCCAGGCAGTCAGCAATAATGCGTTACTTATTAAGTTAGCCGAGCTCTCATTTGTTTACAGATTTGCCATGCATATACATGGCGTACATACATATTTCTAAGGCTGGCAGCAACCCTTGGTAGCAACACAAAAAATGAACAGAAATGAACACTGGGGAAAGCTCTCTAAGTAGCCCGACTGCATTTTCAAGTGCCACTGGGGGTTGCTGCCACTGCTGCTACTTGCTGGCCGCATGTGTGCCAGCAAAATATGTTTGATTTTTGGCTAAAGGGTAGGCTAAAGGCGGCAGTTGGTGTCGGTCGGCAGTTGGGCGTTTTTGGGTTGTACGCTTAATGTTAAATGCAAACAGTCGCGAGACTTTAAATTTTGCCCACTTTGGCGCTTCAGCTTCAGCTTCAGCTGTCTACAACACAGTGACTGCAACAGAATGTTGCAACACAAAGGCCAGCCAAGCGGCGCGAACAGACAAACAGCAGCCAAATCTACAGCTGTAGACGCAGCAGCAGCAGCAGCAGCAGCAGCAGCAGCAGCAGCTGGAGCAACCGGAACGCTTCAAGCAGTGAATCTCTCTCTTGCGGACCTTTCAGGGTCAGGAAGCAGCAGCAGACAGAGTCATGAGCTGCAGACATTGAAATTGTTGTTGTTGTTGTTGTTGCTGTTGTTGTTGTTGCTGTTGCTGTTGCTGTTGCAACCCAGACAACGAAAGTAAGTTGACTTCCGTTTCAGGCGGCTGAAAATGAAAATCGCCATTGACGATGCTGCTGCTGCTGCTGTTACCACTCTACTCCACATCCACATCCCCCTCCCACCTCATCACCCCAAATGCCCCCAAAAAGCGCACCTTTTGTTAAATATTAGCCCGTCTGTTTGGCTGCCTGCTGCTTTTCCAATATTGGCAACAATTTCGCCATTTGGCCAACCAAATTCAATATAAAAATTCCCAGCCAAGCGACACAATATCTCAACTAGAAACACACGCACACTGCACACTAACTACTACAATGCATTTACCTGTTAAAGGTGTCTGGAGTGGGAGGTGGCAGGGCATGGGTAGACGACAACCACTAATAAATTGCACAACAAATTGCAGTGCAGCATTGCGGAGAATAAAGAGAATAAAATGCGACCGCACAAAAGTATGCAATGAAATATTTCAAATGCGACAAATGTCGAAAAGCAAAGAAGAAGAAACACTGAAAATTGAGTTGGAGTTCAGGTTCAGGCTCAGGATGGAAGAGCAGCAGCTACTGTGACCGATTGAACTCACTCCAGAGATGCCACTACTATTTTACCGCAGATAATTAATTGTAATATATTTTAACTTTACAGATTTCGGCAGCGTGTTGCCAAAAACACAAAAAAGATGCAGACTTTCTTGAAGTGTTCAAGTTCGTTCAATTCAAAGTGTATTTTGTGAATTATCTTATAATTGGCAAAAAATCTGATCGAAATTCAATACCTTAATTGGTTTTCATGGTTAAAAGATGCTATTTAATTTCTAAGACTGAGCAAAGCTTGCAAGCACTAAATGAATCCTATCGCTGAACTAATCGAATATATCCTAAAAAGTATCAGAAAAAAACTTCATATTTTGGAAAAAACACAAAAAAGATGTGCACATAATTATTAGTCTTTGCTACATTAATAATTAGAATCTGTACAATTATCAAGCTTAATAAATATGATGAGAGCACATTGTATTTTTGTAGTCCTTGCAATTTTAGTCCACTTGTATTTATGACTGCTTTTGCAGTCGTTGCGCTAATAGTTTGACAAAAGGTGAGTGAGATAAGCTGTGTGTGTGTGTGTGTGTGTGTCTATGTGTGTCTGTGTGTGGTTGAGTATGTGTTTCTATGCGTATGTGTGTGAGCAGTCGCCAAATTGCACTCGAGACTGAATTATTGCCTGACGCAGAGCAGCAACAGCACACAACTAACAACAGCAACAGCAACAGCAACAACAAATGTGGAACGTGCGAGGCGACACGGCAAGGGACATGACAGGAGCAACAGCAGCAGCAGCAGCAGCAGGAGCAGCAGCAGCAACAGCAGCAGGAGCTACAAATAAAACTTGAGATGGGGACTGGAGCTGAGGGGATTGTGTGGCAGCTGAAGCGAGTGCCGAAATAAAAGATAAATAGCAGCCACGTAAAATGTTGTTGAATGTTTTAAACAACCATAAAAACCACAGAGAATTACATTTAATGGCAGCAACAGCGGCGGCCAAAAAACCGCAATGGTAACAACTGCGACAAAAGCAACAGCAACAACTACAACAACAACAACAACAATAACAACTGAGGACAGACAGTGAAACATTTGCTTGATGGTGACATACGTGCCTTGTGCCTGGTTTCTGGTGGCATGCGCTGTTGCCTTTGCCTCCTGTCTGTGTGTTTCTAGTTTGTAGACTACTGGGACCAAAGGACGACTGCCTATGCTCTGCTCTGCTCTGCTCTGCTCTGTTCTGCTCTGCTCTGCTCTTCATATCCATGTAGTCTCTGTCTGTCTTTCAGCAGCCGTTGCAGTTGTGTGTAGAGGCCCAAATGAGATGCTGGAACTGGCTAATTGAAGCGTGATGTTGACATGCTGTCGATTTGTTGTGTGGCCAGTCGCACTATGAATGCATAATTAACAGCGCTTTTGTGAAGTCTGGCAACAATGCGAAACTGTTTAAAAAAAAAAAAAAGGACAAGCAACGCGAATCGTTTTGATGAAGTTTGTCAACGAAATTCGGAAATGAAACACACGTTGCAACAAAGCTTGCCAGCAATCGAATTTATGAATTATGAGCAGCGTTTTAGTGAAGTTAGTCGGCCAAACCTTCGAATAAACTAATATAATAGTAATCTAGCAAAATAAGGACATTTCTGTCGGAATCAATGGCAAATACAATCAACATCGAAGCCATGTAATAAGCTGCACATAAAATCTATGGCCATAAAAGTGGCCAATGCCGGGACACAGACAAATGTTTTCGCTTCGACTGGCAGGGGTTAAGGGTATGGATGTGAAAAGGACACATGACACAGGATATGGCACACAGGCACACAGGACACTACATAGCCGTAGCTGTCAAAAAGTCACAGCCATTAGGCGCATCAAGGATGTGCGAAGCTCGCCAAGGAGCTGAACAATTTGGTAGTTTCAGTTCGGTCTGTCGCATGATGCTCAGGATGCCAACTAATGCTGGACAACACTCCCCATTTTGGAGTGTTAGTTGACCTCGACATATGAGTGGACATTTTTGCAGTTTGCAAATGGTAACGGAAATGGAGCTCAAGCTGTGGTAAAGCCAACAGCAGCACAAGCTTTTTATTCTTTGCTTTTGGGGCACACACTTCATTAGAGCGACTTTAAAGCTGTGTCACAAGCATCCTGCGGTGTTGTCCTGGACGGGCAGTCTGCTTCATATCGTGCTGCTGGCATCAGCAAACATATTGGACTGGACAACCAAAAAGTAAAGATAAAAACAGCCAAATTAGGCACGCCGATGATCACATACCCTTGTAGACTGGACTGGAGACCAAATTTCATTTCAAAATTTAAGAAACCAACCCCGTATTCCTAGCTGAGTTTATCCCGAATATTTTAGTAAACCAACAAGTTTTATATACCATATATATTATATAGTGATTTATACTTTGAGCTGCAGAAAGGAGAAGTCTTCTTCAATGCGAGCAAATTATGAGACCCTTTGCAAGGGTATTAAATTACGGATGCCAGGAGTCACTCTCAAAGCCCGTTTCCAGGACGACTGACATGACAAGCTCAACTAAAACCTGACCAAAAAAATAAGGTAGATGGCTAGGGTTGGGTAGGGGGTGGGGGGTGGGCGCCCTGACTGTAAGCCGCTGACAAAGCGCCACTAATACCGCTGCAATTAGTACACGTGCACCTGGACATGGACATGGCCCGTGGCTGCAGATTAGACTCGAAAGTTGTTTATGGACTTTAGCTAGAGGCGTGGCTGAATGGGGAGGCGGGGCTGCCGCAAGGCATGGGCACAATGCCAGCAGGGTTGAAGCATAATGAAAGTAATAAAGTTGAGCACACAGCAGCAGCAGCAGCAGCAGCAGCAGAAGCGAACCCAAAAACTCAAACTCCACTGATCGCCAGGCTGGCGATAAAAACTTTCCACTGCCAGACAACAGGCAGTGGGGCATGCAACAGCAAAAGCAGCAGCAAGCGGCTCATATGTTGCATGTTGTTGTTGTTGTTGTTGCTGTTGCTGCTGCTTTGAAGCTATCTGTGGCTGTGGCCAGGCGAAAGCAGGAGTTCACAGCAGACACTTTTATCGCCCAACAATTGTTGTTGCTCTTGTTTTTTATTGAATATTCATAAATGGCCAAAAAGCGTCGAGGAAATTGCTGGTCACAGCTGCCACACAACACCAACACCAACAACACCAACAACACCAACAACAACTGGTCAAGAGAAGCCCATTGAAATCAATATTTTATGCCTCTGTCGAGACAACGAAGATGTTTTCCTTTGCCCCCACAGCTGCCGCATTCTCTGAGTCCTGTGGATGTTGTGTGTGTCGTTTGTCGTCTGTCGTATGTCGTATGTCGTATGTCTACTGTCGGTTTGCCGTTAGCCAAATGCAACAGGAAATGCAACACAAATTAAAATGTGAACATGTGTCTCGAGTTGGGTATGCATTCAAAGCGGTCCAGACAGCCCACTCGTTTGTGGTTGCCCAGTTCGGTTTAGTCAGTGCACTTCCTGCCCCCCACTCCATCCGACACAGGACACAGGACACAGGACACAGGACATACACAGATGTGTTCTACATGGCAACTTAATAGCGTGTGTAAGTTCTCATTTGGGTTTTTGAATTTGGCTTTGAACTTGGCCAACGGCCATCGAGACTAGGCTCCATTACCACAGTATGCTAACCTTGGAAAACTTGGAAACTTTGGAAAAGGAAGTTATTTTTCACGTAAGTGCTGCCTACCTTGCAGCGTATGAAATTTGGCAACGTTGCAAACTGATTTGTAGCAATTTGGCAGCAAGGAGGCCTTCTTAAGAAAGGTTAATTGCGAGAAATCATCCAGCAAATGGCATAACAAGAACCATGACAATAATCATATTATATATATATATAAATATTTATTTTATTATTTTTTGTTGAGAATCTATTGCATTTTTCAAACAGTTTTCCAAGTTGTGGCAATTGAGAGATTTGGAAAGAACAGGCCTAAGCCGAGAAGCTGAGAAACTTGACAACGCAAAAGCAAACACAACATCTAAAATATTCCATATATTCGTAATAGCAGCAGTATGATGAGAGCAGGGGAGGATTCAAGAGCAATATGCTCTTAGCTGTAGTTAAATTATGTATTTGTCTACTTTCTGTATTTTAAAGTGCATTCAATTTGGCAGCATAGCAGTTTGAGAATGCCGCCCACAATGACTAGATGGCAATCTGACTTGATTATTGTCAGTTACCAGAGCAGAGCAGAACCAGAGCCAGAGCCAGAGCCAAAACATGCAATTTGGCAAGAGCTGCAACAAAGCTACAATATGCTTGCCGTCTAACACATTATTAAACAATTATAGACAGTATGTCAAGAATGCAGCCACGCTTTATGGATGAGCGCACTTTTGGTTTGTAGTTGGTGGGTTTTGTTGAAGTTATCCGGGTGGAGCTGGGACTGGCACTGTCATTGCGACTGGCACCGGTACTGGCAGTGGGAATGTGCCTGGGTCTGGGTCTTGGTCTGGGTTGGGTTGGGTTGGCATATCAAATTAACTAGTAAATTGACTTGTCAAAAAGAGTTTTGTGCGACGCGTAAAGTGTTTCGCATTATTCATTTAGATGGCGACGCCTTGGCTGTAATTTCCTGTCGGGCCATTTCGAAAGGAGAGTCGCTTTTAATAATAATGATGATGATGATGAAAAGGATTCGCAGTTATTAATGAAGAATGCCAGGAGGGAGCAGACGGAGCAGACGGTGCAGACAGACGCAGCACGCACGAATGCATGTAAATAATGATGGCATAATGGAAATGAGTAAGGGAATTCGGTATTCCGTGGTACATGTCAAAGGGAACCAACCAACCAACCAACCAACCAACCAACAAACAAACAACGTGTGAGTTGAGTAGAGTAGAGAGAACGTGTATTGTAATTTTTATATCTGTCGAAATGGGAATCATTTGATGCACAGTTTATGGCAGCCACCAGCCACCAGCCAGCAGCCAGCAGCCAGCCAGCAATATGATTATGGGGTGGCATGGCAACACGTAGCAAATTATGAATGAATGAGTGCCACATACAAAAGGACAAAAGCAGCTATTGCTTCTGCTGCTGCTTCTGCTGCTGCTTCTGCTGCTGCTGATGGCCCATTGGCAGCTTGCGTAATTGCCACTTAATGTGCCACACAGACTGGCTGATTCCATGCTGCTTTGCTGTTGCCCCCAGGCTACTGCCTACTGTTCGTCTGGATCGGGGACTGGGCAAACCATTATGAATAGTGCGACAAATACAAAAACCGGACTCATCAATATGCTCAACAGTTGCCCAAAAAACGATGCCGCCCTGGCTGCTCAGCCGGCAGCTAAGTGTTTTCCAATTATATAATAATAAATACCTAATCTTTGGCCTGCCATTAAGTTAACAAGTATTAAATCCATTACAAATGCATTCAACTAAGCACTTTCATTTCGATTGAAGCTAAGACAAGCGTTTGCTGCTCGAATTATATATATATATATGATTTTATATTATATATTATGTATGTAAGGAGTGATCTAAGAGTAGCATAAGCATCAGTCGAGTTCGTGAAGATCGTCAATAAGAAGTCGTCAAAGTTGCAAGTACCTAAAAGTTGTAAAGTTGTCGTTGCGTCGAGGAAATAAGTCGTTGTTTCATAAAGTCGTTGTAAATCCAATACTCATATTTCACTGTTATATCCTTATAACTATTCTATTAATACTAAACAGGACAGAATCCTAGTCCTACATGTATACACATATTATTTAGAAACTAGTCAAAATTGTTGCTGATTTGTCATAATTTGAGCTATCGATTGATGCTGCCTGCTCAGCCTTGACTTGGACAGAAGTCATTAGAGTAACTGACCTGACTGAGTTCATCTCTCGAGCGACGCGTGCATCTGGGCAGCAGAGCCTCCATGTCGTCCTCGAAGGCGCCGCCATTTGCCAGATCGACGACATCGTCGGCATCCGGTTCCAGGCTGCAGCTGCGTCGGCTGTTGTCGCCATTTTTCGCATCCAATTGCTGACTGCTGCTGGGCGTCATTTTGTTGTTGTTGTTGTTGTTGTTGTTAATATTCGTACTGAGATTTGATTGGCCATTTAATTTGTTGCTGTTAATGTTCGATTGCTGTTGATTTATTTGTGGTTGCAGCTGAGATTTTTGTGACTGTTGCGCATTGTTGCCGCTGCTGCTGCTGTTCTTATTGTTACTGTTGTTGTTGTTATTGTTGTTCTTGTTGTTGTTGACTACAGAGACGGCCGTCTCGGTTTTCTCCGTTAGGGGCGTGGCAGCGCCAGCAACAGCAGCAGACGGCAGCTGTTCACTTGTTCTGCAAAATGAGAGAGAAAGAATTTATTAGTATGGAAATAGGAATTGTTTGAAATGTATTTGAAGGGCGACCCTTCGTTGCTTGCCTGTTTGCCCCGACCACTTATCAACAACACTTGCCCCGTCTCAAGGCTCAGCTGCCAAAAGGTTAATTTGCGACACATTTTTTGTCATCTCATTTTATTTTTTTTTTCGCTGGCTTTTTTTTTTTAGCAGACGCCTTGCCGCCAAAGTGTCTGCAAGGACGCCCATGACGCGTGCCACAAACTGACGCCCCGAAAAAGCTGGCAATTTTACGCCATTTTAACAATATTTCTCGACACGGCCACGAGAGAAGGAGGGCAACAAAATGTTGTCGAACAAATGTTATTAATGAATTTGCCGCAAGAATGGCCCAAAAGAAAGCAAACAGAATGAAAAAATAGAGAAGAAAAAAATAACAATACTGAAGTGAAGTGAAACTTTGGCGTGGCATGTGCTTCCGCTTCCGTTGGGTGGCGCCTGCCTCAAGGACGCAGGCAGTCAAAGCACGGACGGATGCCCATGTCTTGGATGGCTGCCTTGAGGGAGGCGCAGAGCGGGATGCGGGCTGGTGGGGAGCCAGCGTTCTGCTGGTTCTGTGCCATGTCAAGAAGAAAGTTGCAAGCAATGCTTGAGCTAGAGCATTTTCTTCGCCATATGACAAGTTGTCAAACATTCTGACATAATCATGTCAAATTAACACAAACAAGCAGCAACAGCAACAGCAACGGCAACGGCAACAAAAGCAACAAAAAACAAACAACGACAACACGCAACGGATAATAAAACACTTAGAGGAATTAGTCAAGGCTCCATAAATTTATGCAGGCTGAAGGACATGCGCCAGTAACAACAAAAACAAACAAGCGAGTCATGAGAGAGCAAAGTTGTCTTTCAAAGTGGACGCGATTGGATACCCTTCCATTTAATGATGATATGGCTGGCAACGGAACTTGAACCAAAGGTTTGGACACAATCAGTTTGATATTGCTTACTTCTAACCGGTTGATAAACTTAGTTATAAAATATTCTATTTAGTTAGAAAACCAATATACCCTGTGCAAGGGTATACAACAATTTGTTTGAAGCGACAACAACAGCAACTAAAATGCACATAAATTTCCGAGCATTTTCGAAGGGAAAACAAAATATGAGAGTCAACAATAATGAAAAAACAACATACAAAATTATTATGGCGGTTGTTTAGCCAATAAATACCCTGTATTTAGGAAGGCAAAATACATGAAGGTATCTGTAAGCCAAACATTAAGAAAAAGCGAGCCTTATTTTTGATAGTGATTATAATCCTTAGGATACCAAATAATTGGTCATATTGTCAGATGTGCCAGATCCAGCTGGCCATTCTTATGACTACAGGGTATATGTAGAAAGTTGAAGGATATGGCGAGCGCTTCGACATGACTGTTCGCCAAGTGGAGAGTATCGTACTTTGTGGCGCCGCATGTAAATTGCCGTCGCATGGCAATTAAGATAAAGCGCTCCAAAGTGGATGAAGTTCAAATGCGGGGCTTGGTTTGGTGGTGCGGTTGAAGGTGAGTGCGATTTGAGGATTTACATAACATTGGGACTAGGCCAATTAGTGGCGCCTGGTGGGGCCTAGGTCAAGAGACTACCGAATGGAGACCGGAGACCTGCAAGTTAGCTCATAGTTTCGAAGATATGACGGCTAGAAAGTAGCTAGACATCAAGGCATTGCCCGAAATAAATATATGTCAGCTGGATAACAAATGAGTGTGTTGCAAAGATGCCACAGATTGCCACAAACATGAAACATGAATCAACGTTTTGTTAGGCATGTCGTAATGAGAAGCGACCTTCAACCGCCCCCCAAGTTTGGCTCATTGTGGCACATGGATGGCATGGACTCCAAACTCGTTCTGTTCGGGATATCGGAGAAATCCTTGTTCAGGTCAACTAACTACACATTAAAGTCTTTATTTTTATTTCTGTGCCAAAATAATTGCCAAAATTCTAGCACATCCCTTCCAAATCAGAATTGTAAAAAACAAGAAGCAAAACTTTTTCACGCCATGAATATTGAGTTGGACAACGACAGAAAAGAGAAAAAAGAGGAAAAAGAGAAAAAAGAGGAAAAACTCGAGCTGGAGTGGAAAATCAATGCACTGGCATCAAAAAACAAATATGCAACAATTCGAGTACATTGAAAAGTTATGCGGGTTGTCAGGACCCGGATGCTTTGTTGCTGTTGTTGCTGTTGTTGCACAACAAAAACAACAAGTTCCGTTGGTTACTGCTACGGTTTGATGGGTGTGTGTGTGTGTGTGTGCCGAATCTATGCAAATTAGTTGTGACAGCTTTCAAAAAGTTCAACATTGTTGTCGATGGGGCACACATGAACGGATTGGAGTGGCGCACTAATCC
Organism: Drosophila glabriapex; assembly: GCA_035042305.1. NCBI lineage: Eukaryota > Metazoa > Arthropoda > Insecta > Diptera > Drosophilidae > Drosophila > Drosophila glabriapex. Next base: position 14,007,809 of record JAWNLN010000066.1, read on the forward strand.
ATAGAGTACCAAACACTCGGAAAAATTATCGATAAATTATCCTGGAATTTATTCACTTTTTTCTTAATTTTCACGGTTTTTTTTTTCATTTTATATGTGCACAAAAGCACTCTATAACTCTAGATAATGTGTTGGGATTTCAGTTATACAATCGCTTTAGATAGTTTATAAATTTAGATTATTTGAAAACATAACCAACGATTTTAAGGCGAGTCGATTGAGTAACTTCGCATCGAGCTATTTGGCCTCTAATCTGAGGCAGACGACAACTAAACTTTAATACAGAAGCCTTGCCAGTAAATTTCATTACATTTTCTAAACTTTAGAAAGGAGTTTTTCTAAAAATTTGTATTTCTTAATAATAGAAAATGTTTTTGAACAATAAAAAAACAAGCATACTTTTGGGATTTTATTTTTTTTAGTATTGAGAACAACTTTCTAGTTTTAAGCGCGATTTTTTTTTAAATTCAGACCGATTTCTTTTTTGTTAGTGTACGCTTTGACAGGGACCTGCTGTACAGCAGAGCGCTCCTGCGTAGAGTTGCTGCGAAGAGTGTCGAGAGAGCTTTTCACAGAGGCCGAGTTCAAAACGTTCAAACTTCATAAGCAACACACTTCGTATGTACACAGACACACACACACACACACACACACACACACACACATGCATATGTAAGACCCGTTGCATTTTTGAGTTATGCCTCAGTGGTGGCAGACAAGGGGTATAGTCTGTGCCCGTGGGGCATGCAAGCCATAGTCGTTTTTGATATGGTAATGTGGCAATGGGGAAGCGTGTTTGGAATGTGCCATTATTAGATTTCAGCACTGTGTGTGTTGAGCTTGAGCTCTGCGATGCTCTGTGTGTGTGTGTGTGTGTGTGAGCGTTGGTTGGAGTAGCAGGACGCTGTTCAGCAGCATCGTCTTCGTCGAGAGTGCTATAAAGTAGTAGTACTAATTAAGTTGTATATTATGCATGTGCAACAAGACGAAGGAAGCGAGTGCAGAAAAACAACCCAACAGCAACTGCTGGCCATAAAACGAGTTGTGAAATATATATACATATATATATATACATATATATATATATATACACAAAGAGAGAGAGAAAAGTGGGTGGCGGGTAGTTAGTTAAAAGGGGATCGACTACTTGTGGTTTGCTCAGCTCAAGTTGAGTGAGCATTTGACATCGTTTAGTTCAAGAATGTTTGAGGGTAACGAAACAATACAGTTCCTAACACAAAGTGCGCTCGAACCCTGAGCCGAGCCACGGGGCAGGAGTAGAGTAGCGAGAGAGAGAGAGAGAGAGAGAGAGCGGGTCACATGCCACAAGATACATGGGTGGCAGACGAGACTGATTTAAAAGATAACAAATGCTGTAGTCAGAGCCAAGTGGTAGGAAGTTGTCTCAGGTTGATTAGAAAGACGTCCAGACATGGCTCTAATGAAGCCACAGATACTAGATAAAGAAAAGAAGTTTCAATTCAATAAGACGGGACAGTAAACAGTAAAGCACAGGCAAGTTAGGGTATTGAACTGTTTACAATTAATAATTAATAAACTAAGACGAAAAAAACTCAATCAAAAAGTATGCTAAACCATCATTGGTATTTTTAGGGTTTGTGAATAAAGTTGCTCGGATGTGGTGTTAATCTAATAACAGACTGAACTTATCGACTAAAGTTTGATTAAGTGAATAAGAGTTATTACTAGATGGTAAACTGATAATGTGGTGGTTGTAAAACTGCCGAAATTCGTTGGAATTCGTTATAAATGTAAATATTGATGTATAAATAAAATGTGGGAGAAACCAACTCAAAATTTAAGGCTTCTTTAAAAAGTTGATGATATGTATACAGAAAATAGTTTTTAAATAATAAAAAGTCAACAAAAATATTTCAATTAAGTTCAATTCATTTGAAAGAATGGAACATCCTTTAAAAATCAGTGAGTCGAAGGACTCTATACAAAATGATAATATTATTGTAAGAAGACTGCAGCTGTTGAACTGAACGGAACTGTTACCGTTACCGTTACGCAGGACTCACCTCGCCTTGGAGTGACCTTTGAACTGTGCCACCTCGGCATAACGACGACCCAGCGGCGCCTCCTGTGGACTGAGCAGCGCATCGCAGTGTGGTTGCTGCATTGATGGTGGTGCTGCACCACAGATCGGCTCATCCATCGCCAGACAAGGCATGCCCTTGAGCAATTGTGCGGCAGTTGGCAGATCATTGACACATTTCAGTTGATCCTCGTTGCGATTGGCAAAGTTCTGCAGCTGTTCGCGCAGTGAGTAATCGACGGAGCTGCAGCAGGATGTCGACTCCGATGTGGTCGAGCAGCTGGGCGAATTCATGACAGCCAAATGATGATGATGATGATCATCATCATCATCATGATCGGCATTGCCATTCTGTAGATCCTGATAGGCGGCATGGGCATCCTCGGAGCTGCTGCTCGAACCGGAGCTGCCACTTGACTGATTGCTCTGGCTGGTGTTCGTCGAGACGCAGCTATCCATGCTGGCTATCGAATTCCGATTGCCATGCTCAATGTGCTGCTGCTGCTGTTGCTGCTGTTGCTGCTGCTGTTGCTGCTTCTCTTCCATTGGTTGCTGCTGATTCAGCTGCACCGCAGTGCTGGCTGTGTTCTCAATTATGTCATCCACTTGCTGTGGCACTATTATTAATGAGGTACGCTTTCGCAGCGTCTCATCCTTGGCATTCATGTTCTGTTTGAGCGTCTTGTCCGACTTGGCGGTGTACACGATCACCTCCACTTTGGACGTCTCCTCCATGGCAGCGGCCACTGTGCTCTTTATTAGCTCCTGCGACATGCTGTAAAATTTATGGTATGGTAAAACCCAATGATCTAAAAACAAAAACAACAAACAAAAGCGCTCCAAAATGCGGAAAAGCTTTCTTGATGCTACCAAAAACAACAACAACGACTTTAACAAAATGCAACTTGCCACATGCAACTGTTCAGTTGAAGGTGAATTGTGCGCCACTCTCAACACTCGAGACATGTGTCAATCAGTTTTATTGAATTCGATATTTAATACATGCCACCAACACACTCTTGGCATAATTTGTCAACCACCAACCATCAGCCCCACCCCCCCATTTTTGTTCCTGCCTCGGCCCCGGCCCCGCCCACCAGCCTTAAGTATCACATTTCGCATATATCCGCCGAGGCACTCGCAGCACTTGGATAGCACTCAATGCATGAATTTTAATTTAACGAACATGTTGAGGCTTTCAAAATGTTATTACTAATAAAAACAGTAAGTTGAAACAACGGCAACATGGGGCAAGGAGGGGGGCAGACAGTCGGACCGTATTATGTGACACACTGTATAGCCGCTTTTATGGATATGTAGATCCGGGACCAATGGCAACACCTGTCAACTGTCCGCCCCCAGTCGCCTGCTTGTCACAAACACTCATCCGACAGGGGGCGGGCCGGTAGGGTTGGGTGAGAGTTGAGGGGAGGGGACTTTTCAGCTGTGGTTATTTGCTGTCCCTTCATTTGTGGTGTTCAATGGGCATGACCAACCTTGGCAGACAGTTTGCCTTGTCCAAAGGATCACACGTCCCATCTTGATCAGAGCAACTTTATTGCTATTTTAGCAACAGTTTTAAGTTGTATTTAATAATTTACTAAATAAATAATTAATAAACAAAAAAATCAAAAAATTCGAACTTTTTTTAAATGTCCATATTTCTTTTAATTAGATTATCTAATTTCGGTTAAATACATATTTCAAAAGGTACAATTGCAACTATTTTTAGAGAGTATTTTTAGTTAGAGCTGAACAGAAATTTCGCCAATCGATATAGATCAGATTTGAGGCTTTGTTTTACGACTCTGATGACTTAAGTTGCTATGCATTTCTACAGCGAGTTTGAGGGTAATTCAACTTCGTCGTTTGACTTTATCTTCGAAATGATGACTCTTGTTGTTGTTGTTGTTGTTGTCGTTGTCGTATTTTATGATCGACTTTATGAACTTTTAACAATAATTCTGTTCTGTTGCCGCAACGCATGTGTGTGGCGTGTATCAATTTCATTTTGTTGAAAATGACAAAAAAAAATATTTATTTTTGTTTTTATTTGTATATTTTTTTTTCGTATTTTTATCCTAAAGTGGGTTCTTTTTATAGGTATGGACAACATTTGAATGACCCAGAAGGAAGTCGACGCAGTCCAAAGTCGAGTTAGGTATTTGTCAGCACTCAGCAACTCATGAATTCGAGTGCCCCACACATGATTATCCAAACACAACACAACACAACCGCAGACTTTGTACAAACATGGCCACAATATCTTGTGATAAGCAATTATAAACATTTGCTACTGTATTTTTTTTATTTTTTTATATTTTAATTTTGTTCTTTTTCTTCTGTTTTGACATCAAAAGAAATTGAAGAAAGAAACCCCAGCAAATAAAAAAAACAAAAACAAAAAATAAATAATAATAATAAATATGATGGGGAGCTGGGTCGAGGAGAGTAGCGTCATCTCTAAGGTCGAGCCCCAAGTGGGTTTCATTTTGCGTCGTTGGGCTTCACTGAGTTTTTAATTTATTTATACGACACACACACACACACACACACACACACACACACATACATAGTGTGTTCATATAATTGTATGTGTGCATATTTCGTCACGACTTGTCCACCAAATGCTTTTGTTTTTTGCGGCACTGCTTCCGCTTCTCGTAAAGACCCATTTATAAGCAATAAATCGAAATGCATATACTCGTAATTGTAAATAAATAATACTCATGGGCATTATTTTTTTTATTTGTATTTTTGTTTTTGTTATTATTATTCTTGTGGCCTGCGTGAATTGTGCCACAATGTGTTGATTACAAACGCTCAAAAATGCCTGAGAAGGCGGCAAATGCTTTGGCTCATATTCAAATCAATTCTAGTTGTGCATTCTATATATATATATATATATATATATATATATATAATATATTTTCTTATAGTAATATTAACTGTTGTTGGTGGTCATCAACTTCTTCTACGATATGTTCCAAGCTTAATGACAAATTTATAATAGCCTCTGCAAGGTTATAAGAAGTCTGCTTCTTGTTTGAAACTGATCTATTATTAGCTGCATTAATCTTAAATTTAGCCAAGGCTTTATTAATTCTATAACTTGAATACTTAATGCACACATTTTTGTTTGCAGTCTGCAGTGCTCCACTTATAAAGCTAATAAATCAGTTGAATGCCGGCGAGCAAACAAAGCTGACAAAATATTTCTGATTTGCTGATTAGATTAGAGATAATATATAATTTAAAAAAATTAATAAGAAGGCTGTAGTCGACTCCCGATTCCCTTTAAAAAGCTTTGCAAATGTAAGCAGAGAAAGAGAGAGAGAGAGCGAGAGAGAGAGAGCGAGAGAGAACGGGAGAGAGAGAGAGAGAGAAATGAGGTGAATATGAAAATACGTTTTGGTTTATAAATTGGCTGTTTCTCATCCGATGTTTATTTAATATGTAAAATTGATCAATATGTCAAAATGGATAATATACATTAATCGGTAATCGATATGTGTCGATATACGAGAGACGCAAGCAGTTATCGATAAAATGAAATAAACTTTATATGCGGGGATATACGAAAACTTATAGACTATAAATTCTATAGTCTCTGATTCTGACAAATGATTTCAGGGCGCGGAGTTGTTTCGTTCATGTACATCTTACACAAACGCATTATACCCTTTTCACCCATGCTTAGTAGGGTATACAAGTTTGCTACCATTCAATGTTTCTTTTTCGTCAACCAAATTCGATGTTTTTCTTTTTCTTCTAAATTTTCCCCGTCAGCTGCTCAGTGACATTTCGCAGGCATTACTCATTTTGCGATTTAGTGAGTCAAACGAAAGAATGTATATAATATATATATATATATATATGTATATATATATACATATATATTATCTTTTTTTTTTTGTTCGATGCAGTCAACATTTTTTTCCCATTTGCCAATGCACGTGCTGAATTTTCGAGTCTTATCATTGCAGTTTCGTAACTTTCTCAACACTTTCGAGTTGTTGTTGTTGTTGTTGTGGTTGTTGTTTGTCGTGCATTGTCAATTTATCAGTTGTGTCTGTTGTGGGGTCAGTTGTTGGAATGGATGGATGGAGGGGGGTGTCCGAGTTAACTTGAGGAGCGACATGAAAGCAACGCGAGCATTTTGCAATTAATGTCGCGATGTTGCTGTTGTTGTTGTTGTTGTTGCAACTCAATTTTCAGGCACAAAAACAGCAAGCAACAACAACAAGCAAAGGCAATTACAACAATTGCAAACCCAATTACAATTTGCAATTTGCAATCAAATGCAATGTTCGTGATCGATATACATATACATATATATATATATATATACATATATATATATATATATATATACATATGAATCTATTCGTAGGTGTGGTTTACACAGTTTATTCGAATCGATTTCAAAATATTCATTCGCATTCACAACATGAATCATTTCTTTGATCGCTCGTTCGTTCATTTCGTGGAACAGAATTCCGCATAAATATTCTTGGCTTTTTTTCATTTTTTTAGCCCAGTTGGCAGCAGTTGGGCAAAAGTTGAACATGGCTATTTTTCCAATAAATGCACTCATGAATAGCGAGCCAAGGAACCAGATTTTAATTCAGATTTGTTCTCTGCAAACTTCCCCCACACACACACAATATAATATATATATATATATATATATATATATATATATATATTTATAAATATTATTGAAAAATACATATTCGGTGAGATATGTCAGAGCTGTAATTGCTGGACAAGAACAGGCTGTAACAATAACTTATGTCTCACTTATTTGTCTAGATTGTGGATGCGTGCGCATACATCCGAGACCCACTGTATACTGTGAAGATCTCTGTGTGGCGGGCATCGCCTGATTATTATGCAAAGTGTGAAACGCAATTGTCAACAAATTGTGAACCAAACTTGGCATAGTTGTTAAGCACAATTCACTAGAATCGAGGGCTGGACGAGGACGGCGCTGGCTTGCTGCTCGTACAGTGGTTGGTTGGGTTGGGTTGGGTTGGGTTGGGTTGGGTTGGGTGGTTGGGTGGCTCAGGGCTCAGGGCAAGTGAATCGCATATCGCAAAACGCAAATCGAGTGCGCGTTTCATTTGCGACTTTTGCATTTCAGTTATGGCAACCACTTTTTTGTGTCCATTGTGTATATGCAGTTGTGTTCCGTTCTGTTGACTGATAGTGCTCGATTTCAAGGCCAAACAATAAGCAGCAGGCAGCAGGCAGCAGGCAGCGGGCAGCTCTCAACAGACTCGACACAGTCTGCGGCGTTTGTGTTTGCTGTGCTGTTTGCATATTTGGACCGTTAAATGGAAATGCCGACAATGGGCAACAAACTTATGGAGCACAACTTTATATAAGCATATATATATATAGATATATATATATATATATATATATATATAGCCCAATTGGGCAGTCTAATGGGCGCCATAAATTAGCTCAATTAACTGCTTTTCTGTGCACATTTATTTATGGGTATCTTTTTTAATTGACTGCACCCTGCAGAAATGCATGGAAATGCATGGAAACGCATGGAAAGCGGCCAGAAGTGGGCATAATTGGGCTGCATGTAAATTAAGGAAAGATACACATGTATCTGGAAGATGTGTTTGTGTATTTCACATTGTATACAAGCATTTAAATGTGATCAATAAACAATTCTTATGCTTGTTACTGATCAAATTCGAGATCAACTATGATGCACATATTCAGACGAATTGTTCATGTGAATCGAAAGATACAAATGTATCTTAAATGTAATCAATAGACAATTTATTTATATAGTTGTTCTGGATTTTAATCAACTACGTTGCAAGTGCTCATTTCGAATTCTTTCTTCCATTTGACTGGCAACAAAAAAAAAAGAAAATAAATAAAAAATTGAACTATTATCAATTTAGAGCTTAATGCTTTGTGCATTGGACAAGGCTTTCGTGCTTAAATTAAATTAAATTCAGGGATAATGGATATAGACTTGATGTACTCCTTGTATTTCTTGTGGATTTGAGCCTTTGCATTGGGCAAAAACAGTCATGGATCAACAGCAGACAATACTATTACTATATTACTATATATATTATATATTAGGCAATACTATTACTATATATATTATGGTACTATTGTCTGCTTACTGATATAAAGCAGCTGCACTTTGAATCGGAATCTATTTTAGAAAATCATCATACTAATTTAACTTTTTATTCAGAAAGTGCATTTCTAAAACAATATGCAAATTTCAACTAATCCACATGAAGTAAACTGAAATTATTCATTGCCCGATTTACAAATATTGAAGGCATGTCTGCATTTATTCATCTCACGTGAATCGTATTCATTGTGAGTGTTTGACATTTGTACCATTTGAGACTGAGCTGTGATGAATCGAATCGCATTTGCACATCTTTGAATGTGATTCATATTTGCGTATGAATGATTAATGAGTGATTATCGCTTCGAGTTTACATGTTCAACAAGCATCAAGCTTTTACCAGTCGTTGGACAATTCCCCATTGAGTTGCAAGCTGCACATTTACACATTTCCCCCCCCCCCTCTCTTCCTCCATCGTCTCTGTTGCTTGGAATGCAGTAAACTTTCGAGTTTCGCTTAGACGAGTGCTCCAAAGTTATGCGCTCGAAACTTGCAATACAAAATATTTTCCATTTTCCATTTTCCATTTTCACATTTTCTTTTTGCCATTTGCCAGAGACTCTGACTCTGTTTGCAAATGGGCAAATGGGTGATCCAGTAACTGAATCAACTTTAATATGAATTGTGAATGAATTCATTTAACTTCCAGTTTCCAATTAAGACTATAAATTGATTAGTAAACAAAGAAGCGAGTTTAACAGTCTTGGATTAAAAATGATTGTCAAAGGGTCTGCTGAAGTTGTGCAAAAGTATGTTGCAGGCTGAATGGAACTGCTCGCCATAAAGCAAATATATATTCCTGATCAGCATCTCAGTCTCGGGAAGACTATAAGAGCTCCGCACTTTAAATATGCAATTTAAGTTCATGTTTGCCATACGCAGATCAAGTTTATCTCATTTGATCGATAAATACAAATCGATTTTTGATTTTCAAGTGTTATGGAACGTAGATAGACTAACACATATCTAGCAGCTGGGATCAGAGTATCGCCTCGTCGAGCCCTCTCGACTAGAGAGCATTTCTGCTTGTCTTTTTTATATTTTTACAATTTTTTATTGTGGCTATTTGAATAGAGTTTTGAGGCAGCTTCTACACTATATATATATATATATATATATATATATATATATATATATATATATATATATTTACATATATGTGTATATATATATATTTACATATATGTGTATATATATATATTTACATATATGTGTATATATATATGCGGCTTATGCTTTACCGTTTTGTGTTCAGTCATTTTTCAAGTCTGCCGTGTGTGACCCCCCCCTAGGTGTGTGTGTGTGATGTGTGTGTGTGATGTGTGTGCGTCCTTTTGGTGGTTGCTGCTTGTTTGCTTGTTACTACAAATTATTGGCGTTGCGCGTGGCACGTGCGCGACACTCGCCCCACTTTTAACGGCCATCCACCAGGGGGCGGTGGCAGGGGGCAGTGTGTTGGCTTTAGTGTAATTGATTTCGCATTGCTGCTGGATGCTGCTGCTGCAATGAATGCGATTGCTGCGTGCCACGCTTAATGTTTGGGTTTTTGCTCTTTGGCTTTGGCTTTTGTAATTGGCCGCCAGGGGCAAGTTGAGCGACTCAACGGGGGAGGCAGCAGCATGAGGAGGAAGAGAACAATTTGACGATCCATCTAACTAGGCAAGCTGGCTGCCGCCGCCTGGTGACAACATTAGCAAATTGATTTCCATCGACTTTCAATGGCCATTGTATGAATGCTGGGCTTGTTGTCGATGGTTGTTGTTGTTGCTGTCGTTGGCATTGAGGCAGCTGAAGCTAGCCTAGCTAGCTACAACGTAAGAAAATAAGAAAAACCACATCCCGCATAGGCAACGGCAACGGCAACGGCAACGGCGACGACTACATAACTCAAGGCCCGCGCGCGCACTTGCAACGCCCACGCAACGCTCAGCGCCCACATCAAAATGCCAGACGCCGCGGCGTTTGACAAAACAACAACAATGATAACAACAACAGCAACAGCAACAACAACAACAAAGCCAAACAACAACAATGACGACGACGATAAGCGAAGCTATCTAAATAAATAAATAAATATGGCCAGCGACATGCGACCATAAATTGTGTAAATGTAAATCGGATTTGTGTATTTTATTATTTTTTGGGATTTTTGTTTTTTTTTTTATTGTTATTTTATATATATTTTTATGTTGCGCTGCTGCTTCTTCGACTTGTTCTTCTTCTTCTTCTTGCTGCTGCTGCTGTTGAAAATTTGATTTTAGTTTTTTTTTTTTTATGAATTTTTAATTTGTTTGCGCGCGCGGCGCGAATGCAATTTGTGTGATTTGTTTACTGAAGAGGTATGAATTATGTACGTGTGTGTGTTGGCCCTGAGATACATTTTGAGGCGTGTATCTTTCTCATTTTCCATATATATATATATATATATATAGGTGTGTGTGTGTGTGTGTGTGTGTAGTAAGTGGGCGGCTGGGCTGGGCTGGGCTGGCTGTGTGTGACTAGACTAATTGTGTTGCCTAACGGAAATGTGGAGGCTGCTTGCACAATTCTCGCACCTAACAGATACATTTATTTTGTCCATTTTGCCGTTTGGTGAAAGGCGCTGCAGCAACAAACATCTAAAACAGAGGCGTTGAAATATTTATGATAAGAGTCAGCAACAAAAACCAGCAGCAACAAAAACCAACAAAAAAAAAAGCTGCAAAAACAAAATATGAAAGTGCAACAGCAGCAGCAGCAGCAATAACAACAATCAAAAAGTGCAACAAAGCAAGATAAAAACAAAACGAAGACAAAAACCTGCTAAGCAACTTTTACATGGAACGCATTGTGGATGCCATTCGCGACTGTGACAGCGCCTGCAAGCAAACGTTACCCACACCCAAAGCACAAAAAAAAAAAACAAAAACAAAAACTAAAAATGCAGCGGCCCCTTGCAAAAGCTTCGACGTCGACTGCGAAATTAACATGTGACTGGAAAGAGAGAGAGAGCGAGAGAGAGAGAGAAAGAACAACATACGCAGTTTCCACACTCGTTGTTTCCACTGCTGCTTAATTGATAGACCAATAAGTGTAACAAGAAGAAGAAGAAGTAGCAGCAGCCGCTAAGCCGCTGACGTCATGAACCATGATCTATGCCAGAACGAGAGAGAAAAATATGTTGAATGTGGATTTAAAAGCAACTAACTCTAATTGAGAACTGAAGCCAAGGCGCAATTTGTAAACCACCAACAAGAGAAGAATAAAGTGAGGGGCAAGGGGGAAAGAATGAAAGAAACCCAACGAAAGAAATACCAGAGAATGAGTGAAGTGAGCAACGGAAACGGTTTAATTTGCTCTGTTAATCATTTAAAAAAAAAAACAGAAATAAATAAATAAAATAAAGATCTGTACGTCAAAAGAGAGTTGCCAGAATTTCAATAGTGCCTGCAACAATGGCATCCACATCTTATTGTTAGCTAATATTTAAACCTTTTATAACCCATCAATGATACGGGAATCCACAACAACCACAACCACATCAACAACAACAACAACAATAATCAATTGACACTTTAGCGTTGTTCGATTTGCATATGAATGAAATGCCGTATAACATTTCATCGGGAAGCAAATCTACATATATATATATATAACGATTGATGTTTGTGCATAGTTTCTACTACCCGGGTATATTAGAGGGTATATTAGCTGGAGTTTATGGTCATTAGTTAATCGATAGAAACCAGAAGATCATTAAATATCAATTAAGTCTTCTTTAATTAATTAATTAATAATTATAATAATGCTTCTGTTTATCAAATAGAATTTCAGAGCATCTGCAAGTCGATCTCATTCTCTCTTCGTATTATTGTTGGTTTATATTCATTATATATTTATATCATTCTCTCAGTCGTTTCGAAGAGATTTTCAAGTTTTATTCTTTGTTGGTCGCTAGGTCAAGTTGGAGTACCGTTATCAGCTTGTGCTACATGCACCACACCCGTCACCCCGCTGCGCCGACGAGCGTGTGGCATGCCTCCTCCTGCTCTCGCTATCTTCGGGCGCATTAATTAAGAGTTCTTTCTACCTTTTCAAATGATATTCAAAATGCTTTCAATTTGCCATTGTACAACACAACCCACTTTACACAACCAACAACAATGAAAAAAAAAAACAAGAAGAACAAAATAGCATAAACCAAATTAAAAAACAGAATAATAATAATAAAAATTTGCTGGAGACATTTTGTTAATAGCGTGCGCTATAAAAACTTTTAATTTCAATCCTTGACGAGCATTTACAAAAATATTTTTATTACAATATATTTAAGTGTCTTTATACAGACAGATAATTTGTTGTTGTTGTTATTGTTGTTGCTCGTTTTTTTTGTTTGGTTTTTGTTTTTGTTTTTACGCCTTGGACTTGTTGAATCATCAACAACAGAGCATAAAAAGCCATTTGAAAGAAATATGATGCACACACATATATATATAGATATATACACATACAAATCGAGATACTCATAGACCCATACATAGATACAATCCACACAACAGCTGCTGCTGCTGCGGCTGGGCAATGTTGCAATAATCACAAGACCCACCTCTCCACCCCCCTCCACCAAACACCTAAAGAGCCAAGATCCACCAATACAAATAGCAGCTACCTCTCCCCTTCCCTTTCCCCTTCCCCTATCACAACGTCTCTCTCCCACTGCTGCATGCTTTGCCCAACGCAAGTGTAAAAGTTCAACACAAATATCTGACAACGACGCCGACGTCGACACCAGCAGCGACAGCAACGTTACTCATTTGCCATGCCAAAGCTGCGCAGCGTGTGGAATGTGCGAGAGTGAGTACGCTCTCTCTCTTTGTCTCTGCTGTAGTTGATCTCTTGTTGGCACGATCCGTTTGCTCTCTGCTCTCGCGTGTTTCGTTTTGCATTCCGGAAAGGGTGTCGTTGGGTCAGCTGCGCTTACAGTTGCGCAGTGCTCAGCTGGCGATCAGCGGTTAACCGTTAAGTGCAGTTCAGCAGATCAACGTGGAAAGAAAAAGAAGCAGCAGCACCAGCAGCAGCAGCAAAAATATCATTTTACTGCATGGCAAATGAATATCAAATGAAAATCAACTGAATATTGCGGGATTGTTGCATGATTCCACTGAGATCTACGTAAAACTCATATTTTTAATTTATTTTGGGCAGAAATATCGAAAAGCTGATTTTAAGTGCTGAGCAATCTGCACAAATTAAGATAAGAAAAATGATTTGTCAATAACTGTAAATTATTTCAACAAAATTGAGAAATTTTGCAATTTCTGCATCAATAATGACATTATTATTTAATATAATATTATTTATAATTACTATATAATTGAGATGTTTAAGGAACGGTCTGGAATTGATCACACAATCATATATACATATATTTCACATAAATCGTAGTTAAAAGCCAATTTATTATCATTATAACATCTGAAAAGCTGAGCTGTGTTGGCTATCTGCACACAGAATCCACAAGATCCACAAGCCAAAAAAAAACCCCAGGGCCAGTTACAGTTATTGTTAAAGCTTTAGTTACAGTTCGACAAAGTTGCATGATGGAGTTGAGGAGTTGAGAGGGGGAGGGGGAGAGGATTGTGTTGTTTGAGTGATGTTCGTATCTGATTACAGTTTGAATGCGCTTGCAATGAACCAGAAAATTTGCATTGTGCCGGGAGATTCCTTCGTGCTGCAGCCGCATCAAATGAATACTGGCCATGGGGTCCGGTCCAGTTGGCGAAACAGGTGCAGCCTGACTGAGTGACAGACAGATAGACTGACAGACAGACACTCACTCCCCCGTCCTCTCTCTCTCTCCCTCTCTCTCTATCTCTGTCTTTGTTTTTGTCATCCACTTTGGCTTTGTTTGCCAGCACAGTGCATGAGTGCAAGAGTAAGGGAGAGTGAGATAGAGAGAGAGAGAGAAAAGTGCAAGAGCTGGTAAAAAAAATTGCGAGATGAAAACGTGACTGGCAACAAGTAAAAGCTCAGAAGGCAGATGAAAAGCGGCAACAGTGCTGCAAAGTAAAAAACTACAATTGCAGTTATTTGATGAGTTTGCAGAGCATAACCAGTGCAGTCGCCGTCGCAGTCGACGTCAGCAGCGACCACTTCATTTTTTTTTGCAAAGAGAGCGGAAATTTAATGAGCAGCAGCAGCCCATTTTTCTGCATTTCCCCATTCCCCATTCCCCACTCCCCATTTGTTGCCTTTGCCGCCCCCAACTGCCACACTGCGTTATATGGCATGTGGCATGTGGCTGTGTGTGTTGTGTTGTAATTGCAGCACGCTGCGCGTTCCATCAAAATTTCTCTTGAGGCACACTCGGCTTACTGCTCCTCGGCACAGTAATGATGCATTTAGCTGATTATGAGGCGCAAAAACCGCAAATAGTTGTTTGCTGTTTGCTGCTGCTGCTGCAACAATTTGCAAATGCCAAACTGGAGCAGGCAGCTTGCAACAAACAACTTGCAGGCAGCTTGCAAACTTTTGTGGCCATTTAGAGCGCAGCCATGGTTATTAATTAATGGTTAATGGTTGAAATGCGTGCTCCTCGGCCATATCCCAAACAAAATTCCATTTGTGCTTATTTTGCTTCTTAGGGGAAGTTAACACAGTTTCGTGTTGTTTAACACTGGCTTTGTTTTTTTATTATTTTTTTTTTTATAAATATGTAACCATAACTTCAAAAAAAAATCAAAACTGAAAAGCAGAAAAAACTGCAAAACTGCGTTCAACCTTAACTTGAACAGTTATAGTTTTGGAGCACTTGTCCAAGAGCCAACTGCTTACGTCATCTTGCGGATTGCGGATGGCAGAGTTGCCTTAGCATGCCTTAGCCAAAGAACTTACCAACACTGTGTGGCAGTCAACACTAAATTATATCTGTTATTGCTCGCTTTACTTGATCGCTTCCTCTTCGAGCTAGAGCATTTTTATATTTATATATTTATATATTTATATATATATACATATATAATATAAAATCATATTCTGATCAGTCGTTAGACAACACTGTAAGCATAACTGTAGACGTTGGTTGTTTCTAGGTTTATTTATTGACTTGGTATGTGTGTGTGTGTGGCCAAAACCAACTGTTGCCAGGTTACTGCTACTTGCCACCCACAAACCAGCTGTGGCATGGGGGGCAGTGGAGGCAAATCAATCGTTGTAATGACCCAAATGGGATTTTGTTTCGCTTGGCGGCATAATTCATGGCTGCATAATACACTCCGCACATAATTATACGGTGAAGTGTGGCAACAATGCCGCACAGTTGTTATTGTGCTGCCCCTGTCAATGTTGCCACCATTTGCGGCAATTTTCTTTGGATATCTATATATTTTCTGTATTTTTATACATATTTTTTTCCTTTTCTTTTTGTTTATTGTGTGTGGCAAAAGGTTAACACAACGCCCAATTCTTACACCCCCCACCCTCCTTTGCCTGCCCCCTTAAGCCAGCACAATCCGCCGCACCTATCAGTGTCCCCCCGCCCCATCTGCACCCTCCTCGCCAGCCTGCTTGTTGTTCCTTTATCGCCTCGTTTCTCGTCGCTGTTCGTTTAATTTTATTGCCTAATTTTCAACTTTGATTGCCGGCACAACCCGCAGTTGCCACGCCTCACCCGCCCCCCTCCCTACGCTCGTTGACATTTCTGATTTTTTGTTGTTGCTGCTGACTTTGTTTTTTGTTGTTTTTTTTCTTTTCATTTTTTTCTCACTTTCCCCCCCTGCTCAACTTTCAATTTGACATAATCAATTTTTATATTTATTTAGCATTTTTATGTTGCCCATTGCGGCTGTCTGTTAATGGGCACCGCCCACTTCTCATTTACTGCCACGCCCCGCTTGCATTAGGGCTCCCTTTGCTCCCATTGCTGCCCCATTTGAATGTCAGTCGACGCCTTAACCCCCTCCCTCCGCCCCGTCCTCCTTCCCCCGCTCCACTACTCAATTAACATTTGTGTAAAATTTAACGAATTGAGAAATTTCAAAGTGTCTTCGAAATTATTTTTCAGCTTTATTGCTGACAAAAAAATTGAGATTATTGCCAGAGGAGATTATGAAAAGCAGAAGAGCATCTCCATAGAACAGAATAGTATATTTTTGACTGAGGAATCAATTTGATACAGTCATAAACAGTGGTACGGATCGGTGGCAATGTTCTTAAAGATAGTTTCTATGTTTCTATGTAATTATGGATTCATCTTTAGATTAATACAAAATTGAAGTGCTTTTTCAAAATTATTTTATTTTAGAAAAAGAAAAGGAAGAAGAAGAAGCACTCATCAAAATGTTCGAAATTAGCACAAAAGTAAATGCAAAAGTTAATGGGCAAATGGCCATTGGTCAAATGTGGCAAAGTTGCACAAGAGGTAAATACAATATGCAATATGTGGCACGCGCTGATCTTATTTGCGGAAATGTGGCAACGCTGCACAGAGCACAGAGCTATGCAACAACAGTTAATGTTTTGGCTTCTATTGTTGTTGTTGGTTTTTTCTGCCGAACTTCCGCTCGCATTTTTTTGCGTATCTTTTTTGTTTGTTTTTTAACTCTTTGCGTGCAAGATGCTTGAGACGTTGACGACAACAACAATGATTTTTTGAGCAATTGCGGTTGCCAAGGGGCACGACAAGGGGCGGGGGGACGTTCTTTCATATTTGAAACGGCAGACAGAAACTGATTGAGCTTCAAGTTCATCGTCGTTGTCTGTTGTCTGTTGTCTGTTGGCGTCGTCGTTGGCAACATTTAATCAAGCCAAGAAGCCAATTGGAAGACGACGCCAATAAGAGCAGTGGACGGAGGGACTGCGGGGGTGTGGGTGCGAGTGCGGGCTGTGGGCGGAACACAGCAGCAGAAAACAAAGCAAACTGTTTGTTGTGATGCTAATGATAGTTCAGACAGCGACCAGATATCGCAGCCGAGGCAGACGTGAGTGCGTGCACGCGACTATCTAAAAGATACAAGATACCCGCAACAGATACCCACAACAAATACAATACCAACATATTCATACATATATATATATATATATATGTATATTTATATATACATATAGACGGCACTTTCAATGTTGGCCGCACTGTTGCGGGGGCGCCACCGGCGTCGATGTCGTTGCAAAGATTTATGACAACAACGAGGCAAGGTAGTATTTGTATTTGTATTTGTATTTGTATTTATATTTGTTTTCGATTTGGTTTTTATACCCTTGCGCAGAGTATTCAAATTTTGTCAAGCAGTTGAAGCAGAAGTATAAATATATATATATATATATACATATATATATATATATATATATACCTGTAGTGGGACTTAACTAATTCAAACTAATAATTTTTTGGTCTGATTGGGTTTTTTCCTGGGTTTGCCCCAATTCACGCAACAAATGTTGGACCATTTTGCATTTGAATACCCCCAGAAATACTATAAATATTTCTCATTTTTTTAATCATACATTTAATTTAATGTAAATTTGTCTTACTTAAATATATATATATAAATATATATATATAAAATCTATATCTTAAATATTTATCTAATTATTTTTTTCATTTATATGCATTTTATAAATTATTTTATATTTATTGATGGTTGTCACTCAGTACGTTGACTGGGACCGCATAGATTTGCGCTCGTATTAAAGAAATCATTTATAATATTTAAATTTAATTACTTATTTTTTAATCAATATGTTTTTTATTAAATTGTTTATATTTGAAAAACAATAATACTAATAATAATAAAAATAACAATAATCTTCAAGTGTGGCACATTCAGTTTACAGAAAATAGAAAAAATATTAAAATAAAATAAATTCAATTTCAATTCAATTCAATTTCGATTTTTAAGGGTATTTCATGTTCGGTGTGCTCAACACTCGATGGCTAATTCTTCTTGTTTTTTGTTTTTCTTTAATGGGGCTTTGGCGTTGGCGTTATGCTGCTCTCAAAGGAGGAATAACAAGAACAACAACAACAACAACAGTGCACCTGCAACATGCAGAGGTTGCTGGTTGGTCATTTGGCCCTGACAGCGAATGGGCCGCGCCCATTCCGCTTTTGCCGCCCACGCCAAACAGGTGTCTATATATAGAGTCATTGTTTATACGGGTTTCGCCATTCGAAGCGATCTCTCCGTGGATTTAGTGCTCCAAATTGTTGCTGTTGCTGTTGCTGTTGCTGCTGGTGCCAGGTGAATGGCAAGGGGAATGGGGCAGTTGAAAGTGCCGAGTGGGCAACATTTTCATTTACCAACTGTTGCAGCGCCGCAAACAGCTTCAAAACAAGTGCGGAATGCCACTAAATGAATTAGAATTACATGAAAACAACACACAAAATTTTCTTGGTTTTTCCATTTGTAAAAAGTTGCGAGTTATTTCCCCTGATCTTAGCACTTGGAGTAGTGATGTCCGTGGCCCATTTGATATTATTTGATAGCTCAGTTAAGGCTTTACCAAAATGAATATTTTCAAATCTTATCTTTTGCAAGCAAAATCAATAAATAAACAAAAGTATTCTTTTTTTTTTAGCAACAAGCAACAACTGAATTATCACTTTTAACATATCATTTTACTGTCTTATCTTAAGCAAGAATGTTGGCCACGCCTACAAATTAATAAACTACATTTGGGACATGATATTTAAGTTTCAGTGGACAGTTTATGTTTTTCTTTAAGTTAGTATATATTATAAACTATATGCTTTATATTAGATATACTAAAATATGTGGATAAACATTGCTCGACTGGGATTAGACTTGGCTGTTGCCACAGCTTCTCATACAAATCTGCAGATTTATAAAAAACATTTCAGGTTGAGTGAGTTTATGAGTACCTCTGTGATATGTCTGCTTCGACATTATAATCTTTTCTATTAATATTATTATTACACATATCACAGAGCATTTGAAAACTGTGTTTTTGTTTTTTTTTGTTTTGCTACAGCAATTTGTTGCCAGGCCAGGTTGCAACATGGTCGACCTAAGTTCGATAAATTGTGTCTTGCAACTCGCATTTATTTTCAATCTTCATTCGAAATACATTTAACTGAAGCCCACTCTCTCCCCCCCCCCTCTCTTTCTCTCTTTCTCTCTCTCTCTCTCTCTGTCTCTCTGTCGATCTGTCTTTTTAACTGCAATGATAAACGACTCAATTGACATCGTGTTGAGCCACAACAAAAGTTTTGTAATCGGTTACCAAATAGCTTTACTTCGAGTGGGTTTCACAGGCAGACAAGAGCAGCAGCAGCAGCAGCAGCAGCAGCAGCAGCAGCAGCAGCTGAGGGGCATGGAGGGAGCAGGGTGAATGGACAAGCGCTGATAAGGCGACAGGTGCAGCAGTGTCAGCTGGCAAACATATAAGAAAAACGAAAGTCAACTCAGTTGCCTGCGGCTGATAAAAACTTTGGCCAGCGACTAAGAAAAAAGCAGGCTGGGAGGAAAGGGGACAGGGGACAGCGAACAGGGCACAGGGGGTGGGGCAATGGGCACCTATTTGGGTTGCATTTGCTGGCAATTTGTTGTCGTTGTTGTTGTTGCTGTTTTGGTTGCTGTTTGCTTTTTGCGGCCGGCGGCGACCGATTTCATTTGACTTTTGCTGCGTTTGTTTTGTTTGCTCAGCGATTTGTGTAGATACAATTTTGTACAACGCACAGACAAACTGAGGCCATTTGTGCCGCATTTGGGGGCACTGGTCTGTATAGGCAAACAAATTACAAACAAATTGTCGTTTGTCGATTGCTCGCAGAGACAAACACAGTGAGAGAGAGAGGGAGAGACAAAGAGAGAGAGAGAGAGAGAGAGAGCAAAGAAAACTTTCGTTACATTTGTGCTGTTATCGTTGGGGCACAACTTGGAGCCGCACACACATCCATTTGCAGGTGGTGGCAAGGTGGCAAGCTGGCACATGGGATCACATGGGTCACTGGCCAAACAGACACCTAATGGACATCTTCTGGCCAGTTCTGAGCGCTGACCTTTGAGTTAGCAAGCCGCTGATTAGAACGAACGACGACGACTCTGCCAAATGTGCAACTGAGTCGAGACTAACTTGCCACTTGCAACAATGTCTCTGTGTGTGTGTGTGTAGCATGCAGTTAAGTGATTGTTTCTGTTACCCTTTTAATGCTGACAAATCAAGCTGGCAGACAACAATTCAGTTCTTGTCAACAACTTATTTATTTTAATTAGCTTACGTATAATCTATCTGGCAAAAAAAATAAGATTCAATTGACACAAATAAGCGGAATTGAAAAAAAAATAGAAAAAATAACAATTGCGACGGCTTATGGCAGGTAATGATAGTTAATACCGGCTAATGCCAGGCAATGCCAGCTAATGGCAGACTCTGTTTAATGTTTAATATAAAATCACAGCTTTTACACTTCTTTTGAGTGTTTCTCTTTCTTACTTTAATAGCGCAAAAGGAAATCAAATTTGTGCAAAATAATGTAGCAGGCGTAATATATATATATATATATTCTAGTCGATCTCAGAGCTGAAGACTCCATATTATAAGCTCTAATCGATAACTGCAAACTGCTTTAATCGATAACTGCAAATACCGATACAATTTTCAGATAGCAATAACAGATACAGTTGTCAAGATACAGCTCTTCAATAGATATATGCTGATAAACTGCCATGTTACTGATCGATTGTAAAAAAAATCAATTAGCAAATCGATACTTATCGATTGATTGAGTTCTTTTAAGAACCGATAAGCTTAGACAAGTTTAGTTGCAAAACAATAAACATAAACAGGAACTGCAAGAAATGGCAAAATGATCAAAAATGCTTTGCAAATTATATAAAAATAGTTGGGAATATGGCTCTATAGGGTTATTCGATCACTTTTATGGAGTATCCGAGTTCCGAGAAAGACTAACAACTTCCCAGAGTTGCTTAATTATGGGTTGGCTCTCAATATATATATATATATATATATATATATATATATATATCAATCTGTCTGTATTTATCTGCCAAGTTTGGGTCATTAAAACTCATTTATGCTGAGAATTAAATTGCCTGGACAATTCCCCAGAGTTTTTCATCAAGATTTCACTTTTTATTATGAAGTACCGCAATTTATACCCCCCCCGCGCACTACCCACAAAAGTGACAAATTCTTTGTTTTGAGTGCAGTTTGCTAGAAATTGTTGTTGGATTTTCTTCTTTTTAAGTTTTCTTTTTTTTTTTTGGTAGCATCAAATTTTTCACATGGTAAGCGTTTTATTTGTATTATTTTATTATTTTTTACTTACGTGAGCGTTGTGGAATAAAAAAGAAGTTTTTCTTTTTCTTTAATTTTTAATTTTTGGTTATCTTTTTCTTTTTCTTATTCTTTTTTTTATTTTAACGAGCTGTGCAAATTTTGCAGTCTTGCCTTCTCTATTTGTATCGCTGTCTCTGTCACTGTTTAAGTGTTTATTGCTGATGTTAATTTATATATTTTTTGTTTTGGGGGACTGAGTTCGTTGACGTCGATTTGTGTGAATTATTTGATATGCAACTTGGTGCATAAATTAACAATTTGTTGCAGCTGCATTTTCATAGCGCTAGCGTTTCATATTCGCATTCGCATTCGCATTCGCATTCGTATTCGTATTCATTTCATTCGCATTCGCATTGCATTTTAAATAAAACAAATAGTGTTGAATTGAAAAAAAACAAAGTGTGTTTTTTTTGTGTATTTAATAACGGTTTCGGTTTTATGTTGCTGTTGTTGCTGTTGTTGTTGTTATTTGCATAATGCACTCGAGCGCTCAGTCAATCACTCAATCACTCAATCAATGCTGCACTTATGCACTCATTCAAGCACTCATTCATTTATTCATTTAACAACTCGCTCAAGCTGTTGTCATGGCAGCTGTTTCACTTACCCCCCGCCCACATTTCTCATTCCCCCTTTTACATAAATACCATCATACCGCCCCCTTCCCACCCCCCACAAACACACACACACACACACACACATAATGAATGCATGTTAATAAAATGAAATTTACTCGAGCGTTCACAATGCAAAACAAATTGAAAAAATAATTAAAAAAGAAAAACAAAGTTTTTTTTTTGCGTTTTCTGAACAGAGTTGAACAACAAAGAGTAAAGCATTCGGTGTTGGCAATAGGCAACTAACTGGAGATTTTATATATTCTATATATATATATATGTATATATTTATTTCCTGTTTCTTCTCAATTTCATTCTTGTCAACAAAAAAAAAACTCTCAGCTTAAGTCAATTTTTTTTTTTTTGTACCTACTACAGGGCATTTGCTCGTCGACTTTTACAAGCAGCTTACAGTTAATCAATTTTAACGGTGCCGTCTACAAGTGTCAAAGATTCACAGCTTCCCTTATCCCCTCCCCTCCCCTTCCCTCCCATCCAGCTGAGTTGTCACATTTGTTGTAAAATTGATTTGCTAATGATTTTAGTTGGCATTTATGTTGCGTCCAAAAATGCTGGTAAAAAAAAAAAAAAAAAAAACTGGAAAGAGCGAAATGGAAAATGGGGAAAAATTGGAAAATCAAAAGAACAAAATGCCTGAGATCGTTTTGAGCCCATTGAGCCATTTCCATTTCGAACATGTTCTTTTTTACTGGGCTGCCGCCAACCAACTCAACACAACACAACACAACACACGCTGTGGTTTCTCATTTATTTTTAGAAAGTTAATCACATGTTGAGCAGATCCACTGGAGTATTGGAGTATTGGAGTAGATCTTGAGTGTGGAACGAATGGACCACAACAACAACAGCAACTTTTTTGGTATATTGTTGTACATGTTGTCGGCCCAATGCAGTAAAACATCAGTTTAACACAGCTGGCTGATCAAGTTGTTCAAATGTTAGCTAAAAACTGTTTATCAACACTGGTTGCCAAGTTGCAAATCATTTTTATTGCGGCATAACAAATATGGAATGCTCTCTAAGACTATGTGAAAATAAAGTAAATTGAATCTTAATGAAAAATAATCGAAATAAAAAAAAATTAGCTAATCTAAAATATTAGAAAATGAAACAATATTAAAAAATTACAATATAAAAATCGATTTTTTTTTTTTTTTGGCTGTGAATTCGTTTGTACAAAGTTTCTACTGAATCACAATTAAATTATATAAATATAAATTCCACACAACTTTTAACACAGAATCCATTTCCCTAAAAAAAAACAAAAAAAAAATACGAGACTGATAAGAAATATGCAATTTTCATTGCCCACAATTAAAAGTGTGGATTGACTCTAAAAACAAAAACAAAAAAAAAAAAAAAACATTTCTTTCATATTGAATCGAAGCTTGCCGTTGATAATGATAGTGTTAACGAATATATCTCGACGAGCTGAGTCAGAGTCAAATCTTGATTCGTTGGGCAGATACCACCAAGCCAGCAAACGAGTTAAATGACGTGACTCAGAGTCTCTCCGTCCGTCCGTCCGTCCGTCCGTCCGTCCGTCCATCTGTCTGTCCACTTCTGATCCGCTTCAGTGCTTTACGACGCTCCACATATAAAAAAAAAACAAACTAGACAAGTTCCACATGAGCATTTGCACCGAAATACCAAATTACGAGTTTAACAAGCAATTTAAATAATCACATTTTTAAAGACAACCGAAAAGAAAACTTCAAGTTTTGTTTGCTGCAATCAATTTTGCAGTTATTGCAAAAAAAAAAAACATCCAAACAAAACAGAAAAAGAAATGGAAAGAAAAACAACACACAAAACACAAACAAAACAAAATTTCGGGCAGCGACGACGGCAGCGCTGCCAGCGGCAAACGCAAAGCGCAAAATGAGGCTGCCAGCAAAAAAATAAACAAACAGCGCCAGCAGCAACGACAACAACAACAACAACAACATTTTCCTTTGGCTTATTTGATTTAATTTATTTTTGTTTTTTGGGTTTCTCAGTTAATTGTTGTATTATAGTATTATATAATATTGGATAGTTGTCTACACAAATTATAAGAGCAGAAATATGTGTGTAAACTAAAAGCAATTTAAATCATTTGCCAAACACAGCGCAATTTGTAATAAATCGTATTTGGTTTTTTTTTCGTTTCGTTTCGATGCGTTTTCTTAAGTTTGGTTTTGTTTTTGTTTTGTTTGCTTTGCACACAAATGATAATTTTTGATCGAATCGTTAACACACGCACACAACACACTACACACAGCTACAACAACTAGAAAAACAACAAACACAAAAACAAAAAAAAGACCAACCGCACGATGCGCTTTCAAAACTTTCGTCCGTCGCCTGTGGAACGCAAAACACAACTGAGCAAACCGACGATGCCGGCTGACAGCAGCAGCAGCAACAGTGGCAGCGACGTCGACAGCGAAGCTCGTGCTCGTGCTCGTGCGCTCTTCTGCCTCGCCACCCGCTCACCTTAGTTCACCACCACTCACACATACACAAAACATGCTAAGCCCAACGCACACTGGGCTTATTGTGCACTATTTAAAATGAAGAGCAATTTGGTAAAAATAACAAAATTCAACTTCATATCGACAGCTATGTACATATTTATGTATATATATATGTATTCTTAATTTTAAATTTAGTTTTTTTGTTTTGTTTAATATATTCAATGAATAGTATTATTTTTATTACACGCATTACTAAAAAGCTTTTGCATTTTACATTTTGTACAAATTAAATAAACTCGGAGCCAATGTGCGTTTGGTGCTTTTTGGTTGTTGGTTGATGCTGAGTGAGTGTGTGTGTGTGTGTGTGTGTGTGCGTGTGTGGAACGAGTTGGCGCTCACTGCAGTCGCTGCTGCGCTGCCCACATTCAAGTTAGAGTTGGCGTTGGCGTTGGCGCTGCTGCTGCTGTTGCTGCTGCTGAGCTTCTGCTGCTTGCATGCAGGCAAATTGCGCAAATCGCATGCGTTTTTCAATAGAGCCGCAGATCGCTGGGCGTTGATTGCGGCGTATGCGTGCCATATGCGTAAGCAGCACAACTGGCAACTGCAACTGCAACTGGCAATTTAGAACGCATTGCAGGTCGTGTGATCAAAATCAACAAACAGCTAAACAGCAAAACAGCAAAACAGCAAAACAGCAAAACAACAGAAGCAACTAATAACAAACAATGCACAAAGCATCCACATTGTTTTTGGTCAACCGCATTGCAGACGCGTGCGTTATTTCAAACACATGCGGGCAAAAACTAAAAACTAAAAAAAGAAAAAAAAAATACAAAAACAAACTGTTAACAGACCCACTGCAATATTGTTCACAGTGAACGAACACAAGTGAAGCACCCCGCCCACCTACACTACCCCTCACCAACCTATCAGCACTGTCCAACATAAACGTGCACATGTATACACATACACTTAAAAAAACTACATTTTAGTCAATGGCATTAAATCAAAATCGCCCAATTACGAAAAAATATTTCTAAAATTTCGAAAAGCTTATTCTAAATTGGAAATCCTAAAAATTTTTCTATTTTTTTTTTTATTCATTAAAACATTTATAAAAAATAGAAATACAAACCCTAATTTTGAGAAAGAAATCCTTTCTAAAATGCAGAAACCAACAATGAAATTTACTAGCTATGCTTTCAAATTTTATGTATAACTTATAGAAAAATCCCAAATGAGATTTTGAAATGTAAATCATAGTTTTTAGAAAGACACAATCAATTATAGAAATTGACTTTCTGAATAATAGGCGCCAAAAAGTATGTGGATTTACTGAAAAATAAGAGGGATGTTTTTGCTGAGTGTACACATGAATATTTTGCAAAAACATGTGTGCATTTTAACATGAAGAAGTGCAAGTTGCCATTCTTTGCTGTGTTAGTTACACTGTCGCACAAAATGTTGAGCTTCTTCGTTTTGTATTTCTTTCATAGCACTACTCAAATATATATACGACATATATTTGAAAGGTTTGCTCAAAATAAGTGCAAGCCATTGGCAAAATGTGAATTTCGCACCGAAATTATTTTCATTTTGTTCAACTGTGTAATAAACGCGCCCAATTCTGCTGACGTCGCTGCTGTTGGCCAAAAAGCTCAGCGAAGCGTGCGAAGCAGCAGCAGCAGCAGCAGCAAACGAAACAGTCACAGCAAGAGAGCGTCAGCGTCAGGCAAGAGAATGAGTGGGAGCCAATGAAGATCGTCGCTTGGCACTGAAGGTGGCGGCTGCTCTGCCAAGGAAGTGGAAGTGGAACATGTGTGCGCTGCCAGCGTCTCTGTGTGTGTGTGTGTGTGTGCGTGTATTTAACATTGTCATGGTAACTTGAACGTGGGAGAGCCCTTTGCCAAGCTCTTATTATTGTTGTTGTTGTTGTTGTTTTTGTTGTTGTTCTTATTGTGGCCTTTATTCTTGTTGTCGTTGTTGTTGTTGTTGTTGCGGTGGCCTCGACCGATCAAGCGAACAAGACTTCGTTCGACCAGCTGTTGCTTTTGTTTTGATTATTCCTCAAGCAGTGTGCGAGAGGGAGAGAAAGAGAGAGAGTGAGAGAGAGGGAGAGAGAGGGAGAGGGAGGGAGTCAGCCATTTGGCAGACAAATTTGACAAATTGGCTGAATAAGAGCCAGAGAGCCAGAGAGAGAGGGGGGGGGGGGGAGGGGGAGTGCGAGGTAAGCATGAAATATAAATCAAAATTAATGCCACACAATTATTAATTAAAATAATTAATGTTTGCGCTTAGAAAGCTTTAAGCACCATGGACCCATTTACGATTTCGAATTTCTTAGCCATTTGGGCAACGTGTGGGATTTCCGCCTTTAATTACATATGCAAAGCCAGGCGCCGATAGGCAACAATGCGGCTGGGAGTGGGGGGGGGGGGAGGTTGGGGTAGGCTCAACATGTGCTCGCAATTGCATTTGCTGTGCTGCTCTCTCTCTCTCTCTCTCTCTCTCTTCCTCTTGTTGGGCATGTGTGTGTGTGTGTACACTCGTAAA